>JAJQJQ010000049.1:1200000-1800000 GCA_028622995.1 Panagrolaimus kolymaensis | reverse complement strand
TGAGTGGGGTGATGTATTTTGTCATACCAAATATACTCCATTACCTATAATTATTATGGTTATTTATTTATTATTTTTTGCGTCAGGTAAAATGTTTAAAAATTGTAAATAGCGGAAACAGAGCCATGTTCGTTGAACTGCCTGAAACTTTTTTCTCCTGAAAAGCATAGAAATTTTTTGGAGCCGATGCCCAGAAAATAATGAAAAAAAAGTTCATTTTTTGTTTAAACCTTTTTATTTTTATAAAAATTAGCATTGGTGAAATTAAAAGATTTTTTTGCTTTGGATGGACCATTTCTTTAATCAAGAATTTAAATTTTCAAAACTAAAATGATTTTTTATAGGTATGAGTCCAGTTCCATGGATATTAAATGCTGAATTTTATCCTCTTTGGGCTCGAGGAACTGCGGTATCCATTTCAACGTCAACGAATTGGTTCATAAATCTTTTTGTTTCTCTCACATTTTTATCTTTAACAGAAGCTATCACAAAATATGGCACTTTTTTCTTTTATGCTGGGTGTACTTTTATTGGAACAATAATATTTATTTTATTTGTCCCAGAAACTAAGGACAAATCATTGGATCAAATTGAAGCCCTTTTTATGACTAAAACAGAAAGAAAGGAGTTTGAAGCAAAAAGGAATATTACAACTTTGGATTTAAATTTTAATGAAAAATCATAAATTTAAATATTTTTTTATTTTTGTTTTGTTTGTTCGTTAATGAATAATAAATATTAATAAAAATTTGAAATAAATTTAATTTTAAACAAACCATTTCAAAAGCTTTTTAAATCCAAAAATTCAATTAATTGTCTTTGAAAACAAGTTTGTATAAAAATAAACTTTGGGTGTCTGTGTCTACGTATAAAATAGAAAAATGCTTCATAAATTTAGTAAATTTATTGTTTATTACAATTCAAAAAAAATTTAGCAAGAAAAATAAACGAAGGACAATTTTAAAATACATATAAAATTATTAAATGCTCATTTTTTTTAATATAATAAAGCCTATATAATCTTTGCAAAAAAAAACAACAGCCATAAAAAATTAATAAAATAAATTTTTTTTATTTTTTTTAAAGCTATTTTAAATAACAACAGTTTAACTGCATATTTTTTGTTTTTAGAAAAAATAATGATTTTTGAATTTGTGAAATTATAATGCTTTCAGAAAAATATTAATAAAAAACCCGAGAAAGAAAAAATAGTAAGGAAAAAGAAAATTTGAGTTCATTGGGTAAAGCAAAAATTAATTGATTTAAAGCTTAGTTGAAAACCATAGAAAATGGTTGAATTCGCGGTGTTGAATCAACAGTAACTGATTTGGTCCTGAAAAAAAAAATGGTTTTTTCAAATATCTTTAATTTTTTGTTTTAACACAAAAAATATCGAAAATCTGTGTTTTTCGTGCAGAGACTTCTAATAAAATAATATAAAAATACTCTTACCGATATTGTTTTCGAACAAAGAAAATTCCCATAGCCACAGTTAAAATGAAAAGGCTTAAGAAAATAACGATAAAGAAAATAAAGAATGCATTTGAAAGACAAATTCGTTGAATGGAAAGAATTGTTGGATCAGCGGCAGTTGCTGAAGAGGAAAAGGGTTCATTTCTGGCTGAAGAAGGTGATGAAGATGCTTCGCTATCATCATCAATAACATAAAGAAATTGAGAAATTAAATCTGCATCTATCGTGGGTTGAGAAGCTGAGGAAGAATTTGTGGAACGTTTGGATAATCTTTTCTGAAACAAAAATATTTTTTTAATAAAAAAATTCAAAAAATTAGTCCTTTTTAGAATTTCCTCCTATTTTTTGATGCATTTTTTAAAATTTCGAAAATAAGAAAACATTATAAAACAAGCATTTTTCTGTTCAAAGAAATATTTTTTCAAAAAATTACATATTTTTTAAATAATTTAAAAAATTGTGGGCTTCTTCAAAAAAAAGAAAGTCACTCATCGTTGAATTTTTTTTGCTTTAAACTTACAATATTTTGAATAGATTTTTTTGTGGAATTCATATTATTCCATTCCGAAGAAGAAATCCCGCCACCTCCGCCATTATTATCACAATTAGGTGGAGTTATACCATTACATCCGCCACTTTCTTTAACACATAACCTTATTTCACATTGAAATCTAACTCCAATTTTATCAGCAAATTTAAATACATATGATTCACGATATGCAAGATTTAAAGCTTCGGCGTATGTAGGATCACCCAATATCATTCGATCGGTGTGGCATCCATTTTTATCTATTACCATATGTTTATCTCCCTGTCCATCTTCGACAAAGCAGCTATGAACTAGGAGGCCATACATATCTGAATCACATTCCCATCGATGAACCACTTGATCTCCAACTCGAGCATATTTTAATACTGGTCCATCAATTTCATCTTTTCGAATAGTGTAAGTACAAATTGGCATAGGCATATCATTTTGAACTTGTTCAGTTGGAAGGGCACTAAAAAATTAATTTAGTGATTTAAAAATTTTTAATTTTTTCTGGTCTAATTTCGGGGTATTAAGAAGACTAATTATTTTTTGTTTTCAGCTATTTTTAGGTTTTAAGCCCACTTTTTTTTTCTACCCTACATTCCATTATTCGTGTTTTGGTGTTATTTCTAGATTACTTTTTTTTAATGCTTTTGTACCCCAAAAAAACATAAATAAGTTTTCAACAACAAAAAGAAAAGAAAAAACAAGGCATTAACTTCTTAAAGACTACCTGACCTATTTTTTTTTTACGAAAAAAACACATTACTTTTCCATGTAAAGACAACATACATATTTTTAGCTCAATGTCCACTTAACGTATAAAAATACTTAAGTTTTTAGCCTTGGACAACATATTTTTGTTTTGGAGGTCATTACTTACTTAAACTTACCACTACTTTTTCCCTATATGCTCTTGTTGTAACACTAAATATAAAGTATGTAAGTAAGTAAGTGGAGTAACAAATATAGGATAGATAAGTTCAAGGAAAATTATGTTCAAACTTTTAAAATTATTATTGGCAATGACCTAATTTAATTTTATAAATGGCTAATGCCATGAAATAAAGATTTTAAAGAAATTAGAAAGAAAAAATCAAAATTTCCGCTTGCAGACTTGATGGAACTTTTTTTGACGAGAATTAAAAGAGCAGAACACGCATTTTAGATTCTCTATGTTTAATTCTAAAAAATCATCAAAAAGCTAGCAATTATTAAATCTCTAAATAATTTTAAGTTTTTGATTGAAAAATTACTCTTTTTTTCGTATGGAAATGTTGCATTTTTACTTTTAACTTTTTTTATACTTCCAAAAAAAATTACATTTACAAATTTTTTTGTTATGTCATCATCATTCAAAAAATTTTGTTTCCCATCAAAAAATCAAAAAAATCACAATATGTTTATTTTGAAGGTCATTATTGTAAATTTGTAATTGAAACACGGGAAAAAAGAAAATTTCACAAAGAAAAAAAAACAATTTTCTGCTTTTTTTACTTTCCATAAAAAACTTGAAAAAAGACATGTTTATTGCTGTTTTTTTGTGTTGGTTTCTTTAAAAAAACTAAGAAGAAAAAAGAATGAGAATCTTACCATCCCAACCAAAAAATAACCGTTAATAATAACCAACAAGAAATAAACATTAATTTTTGAAAGAAAGGTCATAGAAAATAAAATACAGATATGTATTAAAAAAATAATAATAATAATTTGTTTGAGAAAAAAAGAAAAAAAGCAAGCAAGCAAAAAATTTTCCTCTCTTTATTGATTGTAGGTGGTTGTTGTGCGACGACAGAAAAAAAAATATATGCGAGAAAAAGCTTCGAAGAAGAAAAAAAAACCAAGGAAACACAGAGACGCAGCAATCTTTTTGCCATTCTTTTTTTTAATGATGGTCAGTGAAAGCCTTTTGGTTCTTTTTTGATTGGTCAGCGACAATTTTTTAAGCAAATTTTTTTGAAAGCTTTTAAGAAAAAAAAGCAACATTTAGAAGTTTTACTACAAATCTCAAAATAAAAATTTAGGAATTTACTCTAAAAATTATGTTTTTATTAAATGTCTTTTAATTTTCAACAATTTTATCAAAAAATATTAATTTAAAAAACACATTTTGGGTTTAAAGAAAAATGCGCCATTAATAATTTAAAAATGTTGTTAACTTTTTGAAATTACTCTAATTTCCAAGTTTTTTGATTTTAAATTTAAAAAAATAGAAGCTTACCTGACTTCAATTTCTTGATTAACTGTTTGTATGGCTTCTCGATAAAGGCAATTAATATGAAAGGCTCGATCAACTTTGGTTACAAATAACTAAAAAAACAAAACATTTTTTCTTAAAATTTTTATTAAAAATCTTACTGGATGAAAACTAATAACAATAACAGTAGAAAATTGCATTCCTTCGGGTTGAATCTAAAATTTACATAATTTTGAAACCATTGTTTAAAGCTAGAGAAAAAAAAGCACACGTACCATTCTTTGCCGATCCATATCACAAGCGCCATGGCTTAATTTAATTCCACCCACAGGTTTGCCAATTTTTGATGCTTGTCCATAATCAACTTTACATTCGGGATTATTATAATGTCCTTGAACATAGATTTTTCCCGCAAACTTTTTCTTCGTTTTAAATCTCATTTCAATTGTATCTGTATTGCATTGAATATCGGGAACTCCAATTAATCCATTATCTATTTCAAAGCTTCGTTGAATTGTGGCGAAGGAAAAATCCTGAAAGAAATTATTTTATATTTAAAAAAATTCTGTTCGAGGTGCAAAGCAAAAATATGCGAAAATGTTTTGCTTCTTTTAATGCGATCGAAGAATATTTTTTTAAGCTAAATAAAAAAAAATTAACCTGTGAAAGAAATATAAAAATCAATAAACCATAAAATACCCGGAAGTTGGACGGCATTATTACGTTACTTTTTTTAATTTTTTCTTTTGTTGTTAATAATAATACACAAATGAAAGATATATTTGAAACCCTTCAAAAAAATAATATATTATTATTACTCATTAAAAATTAAGTTTTTTAATAAATAAAATTTTTCTGATCATTTTGAGTTTTAGAGAAATAAATAAAATAACAACAACAAGCTCAACTCAATACCATTCACAAAATATGTATGACAATGAATAAATTATTTTTTTCACGATCGAACAACGAATGAGAAAATAAGAAAGTCAGTGTGGCGGCGGCGACGGCCAAAGCGATCACAAAAAAAAAGTTCGAAGAAGGAAGTGCAAAAAAAAAAAATGTAAGGTTGAAAGGTGTGATGAACTTCCGAGAGTGAGTCAATAGAGTCTCTCCTCTGTCTTTCTGTCTCAGTACCTTTCCGGAAGCCTTTCAATACCCAAATAAAATAAAAAAATTAATAACAAAAGCAAGTTCGACGTCAACCGTCTTTTTTTTTTGTTGTGGTCGTGGTGGTCCAAATATAGACGACGAACATATTTAATTTTCGAAGGTGAGGGAAGGCGATGAAAAAAAAATATGGAATAAAGGCAATTTGCCAGAAAAAAAAAGAAAAAAGAAGAGGTAAAGACATTTATCTATGATGATGACAGCGATCGGGATGGATTGAGAAATGAAGGAGGAAGACGAAAGCGAGCCGCATCAAAAAAAGGACAAGGAAAATGAGGCCTCTTTTTTTTCAACAACAAAAAAAAATTTCAATGAAGGTCAAAAATTTTGTTAATTTTTTTCTTCTTCGTGTTGTTTTATTTGATTTTCAAAAAAGCTGTTGCCAGAAGAGAAAGAAAAAAAAGAGGTAATAATAAGCCTATCGAAAAAAACAAAAACACCTTTTCCCTTTTTATTTTGACATTTTTAACAAAGAAAAAATAATGAAACCCTAAAAAAATAAATTTTTAAACCGGAAAGAGAGAAAGAGAAAAAAAAGCCGACAGGTGGTTGAAATGAAACGATGATCCCTCTTTTTGCGCGCGGAGTACAAAACTCATTTGTTGCACTTCTTTTCTTTTTTCTTTTTTTTTTCAAGCGGTAAATGGCACGCGTTCAAAATCCTATAACAACAGATGCTTACTTAAAAAATGATGAGGATCATGACAAATTTGGTTTAAGGATGAATGGCATTTTGGTGTTTTAGTTAAACAAAAAATGAAAGACAAAATGGTTGTGCAGCATTATGGAGAACGAAAAAATTAAATTTAAAAAAGATGAAAAAGTTCCGTTGTTTTCAAGAAAAATTTTAGTCCAACTTTAAAAAATTTTTAAAGTTTTTTTATAAGCGTGCCACATTTAAAATTTTGCCATGAAACCTTTTTTTATTATATTTCAAGATCATTTTTTGACTCTTGCCACAAAACTACTTCTGAAATCAGATCCGTTTTCTGATTATTTTACAAAATTGAATAAACCCCGATTTTAATTTTTTACTTTTACCCTTGCCCAGAAAAAAAGCATTAAAATAACACCTCATCCTCACGAAAAAAAATATTGTTTCAATTCATTCACCGATCACCACCTTCCTATTCTTTTCATGAAACAAAAGAAAAATATTTTTTTTTTCACACAATGATGAAGTATTTTTTTCTTCTTCTCTTCATTCTAGTTGCCAATTTTCTTCTGCTTTCATGATCCGATTAATCGGTTTTTTTTCTAACGACAAAAAGTCAAAAAAAAATTGAAAAGAAAAAAGCTACTAATTGAAGATTGTTTCAGGAAATACAAAACAAAACAAAAAAAAAGACGGTGGTGTTTCTTTTTCGTTGAAAAAAAAAACAACAAAATGCGGAGGGTACAAAAAAAATGGAGGAAAGAGAGAGGCATTTTTTTTTCTTCATGTAAATCGGAAGATTGACTTAAAAATAACTTTTTTAGAAGAAAAAAATAGACAAATTTTTATAATTACAACTTTTTCTTTCTTTCTTTTTTCTTGAAACTTTTTTGTACAATTTCCGGTAAAAAAATAACAAATAACATGTATTTACAAAAATATGATCCTTTGCGGAGAGAGAAAGAAAAAAAGTTGTGTGATTTGGAAGAAAAAAGTTGACAAAAAAATATAGGTGTTCTTTTTTTCTTATTTATTTTTCTTCAATTTAAAACTTAGCTAATTTTAGCGGAATTGATTGACCAAGGTTGAAGTCTAAAAATGGGATAAAAAGGACGACAATTTTTCTACGTTTTTAAAGTTT
Source organism: Panagrolaimus kolymaensis (assembly GCA_028622995.1). NCBI lineage: Eukaryota > Metazoa > Nematoda > Chromadorea > Rhabditida > Panagrolaimidae > Panagrolaimus > Panagrolaimus kolymaensis. Next base: position 1,792,832 of record JAJQJQ010000049.1, on the reverse strand, counting down.
ATAATTTTTTGGAAATTTTTTCGTAAAACCCAAACAGAATGTAAAATGTTGGTTAAAAATAGAAAAGTTTTGCTTGAGTTTGTTTTTTTACTAAAAAACTATTACACATTTTCGCTTCAGACTTTTAAAGTATTTATTTTCAAGACGGGCCTAAAATCAACCTTTTTCCGGACTTTAAAATTATTTTAAAAATCTCAAAAAAAGTTTGGAAAACGCTACCATCATTTTTTTTGCTACAAAAAAAGTTTTTATGAGCTCCATAAATTTATTTTTTTCCTTCTCCTTATTCAAAAAAATATCTGTCTGGCAATTAAAGAAGAAAAAAAGAAGAAAGAAAATAAAGGCATCATTTTCAAATTCCTTTTTTTTAAAACTCACATAAAATTATGATGGTTTGACCCGATTAAAGGCAACCACCGATAGACGACTAAGAAAAAATGAAGAAATAATCCTTTTTTGTTGTTCAATTTAAATACGCCTTATTGGTCAAACCAAAGACAGCAAACGAAAAAAAAATAGGCAATCAAGCCCAGCCTCAACCAAACCATTTTCTTGGCCTTGATGATTTTTTCAATTATTTTTAAAGGAATGTTTAAAAAAATCCCAGAATAAAAAAAAGTTTTTTTTTGTATTTATTTTTGTGTCTTGGCCTTGGTGCCGCCCACCACCTTTTCATCCATCTATCTATCCATCCGGGGAGGATGATGATCGTGGCTTTTCTTGTAATTCATTCATCCATCTTGTCTTGAGAGGATTGGATTTTTTGTTTGTTGTTATTGTTGCAAATAATCTTATGTAAACCAAAGTATTCATCATTCGTCAAGAAAAAAGTTTTAATTTGGTTTGCTGCTGGTTTCTTCTTCCCGCTTCCAACAACTTCCTGTTGTGCGCCGCCTCATCTCATATGGCTACTTTCAAGGACAATAGTAGCCAACGATATTATCGTTTGCTTTTTTTCAATTTAAGAGGACGACACCATTTTTTAATAAAGTAATAAAGTTTTTAAGAAAAATTGGAAATCACGAAAACAAAAACAAAAAATAATAAATAAATGTTTGCTTAACCTGCTTCCGTTTCTTTTTTTCTTTTCGTTTAATTGTAAAATATACTCATCTTCACATTTTTGCAAAAGAAAAGAGCATCCTCCTCAATCTTTTTGAAGGACACGAACCAAAACTCCATTCAAAACACAGAAAGAAAGTGAGGAATCTATCTCGAAAAACAATAACATAAAAAATACTCTTGAAACGAAGTAGGTGGATGGATAGATGGATTGGATTGGATACATACATACTTGTTGCAATAAATATCTCACCTCATCGGACGCTTCCGACAAGATCCAATAAATAAATAAAAAATGATACATTTATTACTTTTTGTTGTTGAATAAATTAAGAGTGGAGGAGGCAAGATAAACTTTTATGGCCTCATTTTTTTTGTTGCTCGTTAGCTTCAAGTGGGTATCATCCATCGTTCTTGAGGACAAGGTCAAAAATGTTCATAGAAACAAATGAATTAAAGAGGCCAAAATATAAATTTGGATGCAAAGAGTTTTAAAAGTTTAAACAAATATTCCACATACAAAAAATGTTTAGAGATCTGGAAAAATATTGGATATGGATGGAATACAACTTGAAGATATGCATGCACCTTGAAGCAATAACAACAACAAAACCATTAATGAAACAGCTCAAGGTTGTACAAATAATGAAAACATAATTTATATATTTTATATTTAAATTTTTACAATGTTTTTAAATAATCTTATAATTTTTAAGGTTAAGCAAATAGCAACCATCCATTTACTCTTTAACTCTTTTTCTTCGAGTTTTAAAAGAAACTTTTTTGAGGGTAAAAAAATTATGCAAAGTTGAAAAACAAAACTCAAAAACCCAGCAAAAAGTTAGGGAATAGCGTGGAATAAATAAATATCCTTGGATTAAGAAAAAACAATCCTGAATTTTCTTTAAAACTTTTTTTGGCTTTAGTTTATTTTTGTAGCTAAGAAGAAAAATGTGAAAAAGCTTCAAAGATTTTTTTGTGAAAATAATAATTTTTTTTCCGACATTGTAAAACTACGCTTACAAAGGACGAGTTCTAGTTGTAAAATTTAATCCAAAAAATAACTGTTACAATTTCAAAATTTAGTAGTCTTTTAAGAAGTTGTAAAAAGCTTTAACTTAACAAAAAAAAAGATTTTTATGAACAAAGAAAAAAATAAAGACCAAAACTCACTATTTAAAAATGAAAAATGGGAGTTGAACCTTTTTGTTTTCGACAACCCAACAAACCAAAATATTTGCATTTAGGTTTAATTATTTTTTTTCTGTCTCCTTACAAGTTTGAAGGTGGTGAAATTTAACACCTTTTTTTGTCGATCTGAACGAACTATTGTCAAAATGGAAAGAAGAAAACGAAAAACTTTTAAGTTCGGTTCAAAAAAGCTGAGAAGTAAATAAAAGAAAAATTGTTGAGGAGAGAAAAGATTTTTTAAGAAACTAAAATACCGTCAAGTCAAAATTCTATAATTTTTATTTTCTTTCGAAATTTAATTGTTTTGCTTGCATCCTCTAAAATGGAAATTCTAAAAATGCAAATTTTAAAATAAAAAAGATTCGTTGAACTTCTTTTCAAAGTTTTATGAAACCCTAAATTTTAGACGAACTTTCGCCAAAAATTTGCAGAAAATCGAGATTTGTTACATTTAAGAATAAAACCGATTTTTTTTTCACAATCATCTTTTAACTCTCAGATGTTAAAAACTTTCCAAATTTAATTTTCTCCAAATGCAACATTTATCCTTCTTTTTTTCAAGCAAAATAAATTCTTCATTTTCTTTCAATTGTTTTAAGTTTTTGTTTGCAACGACCTTAAAAAACTCTTCACAAAAAAGAGAAGGTTTTTTGTTTTTAATATTATTTCTGCGTGTACTACTTGAGCGATTTCAATATTATTGTATTGTCATAAAAAAAAGGACCAAATATGCAAATAAGTAACAACCATTTAATTTATTTATTTTTTAATGGTATTTATTGTCCATGCATGCCTATGCCGCTCATCTCACATTTTATCGTTTTTGACCACATGAGTGTCGTCGTCCTCATCTTTCTACTTTTCATTCGCGGCAAGCAGAAGTAAAGCAAGCACTTAAAAGGCCATCGGCCATCTTCTCATTTCTCTTCAGTTTTTTTGTTGAGAAAAAGTTAATGGAGAAATTAGATGAGAAGAAATCGGCGCGGCAAAAGTAAAGAAAAAGTATTATTTCATCGTCCAAGCATGAAAAAAAAGAAAAAATACAAGTGACCAACGACGCGAAACAAACAAATCAAATTTTTTATTTTTCCTTTAAGAAAAAAAAGCAATGCCATCTTTTTCAATCAACAAAAAAAAATTGGGCCAAGGAAAACTTTTTTTTAAGATTTGAACCAACAAAAAAAAATATTGTAAAATAATGGAATAAAAAAAATTTGAGGGCACAAAGATGAGAATGAATGTGCACCAACCAGCAGTTGCAGCTGGCGAAAATAATGATTTTATTTTTTGGAGAAAGAATAATAAAAAATACATAACAATAAGATTAAACTTCCGGTGGAAAGTTTTTTTCCTGTATAAAAAATTCAACAACAATATTTTAAACCTGAAAGTATGACTTTTATGCACAAAAAAGAAACTACTAAATCGAGTTTTTTTTATTCTGTTTATAAAAAAGGTATTTGAAACAGCATTTATAGAAGTTTACGCTTATTTTTTTTTCATCTACCTGAGTAAAACTCTTTTCACTTTTATAATGTCCTGATTGACGAAATCAAACGTAAATAAATAAAATATTATTTTACTAAGCAAAATTTAATAAAAATAAAAAAACAATTATAATTAAATTAATGAAAACATGTTGCAATTTTTTTTTATTCTACAATGTTTAAATAAATTTGAATATATTGTGCTGTTTGATAATTCTTCAAACATTTACAAATTTTTTTTTGCTCTTCAAGACTCCCAGTTTCGACTTGGAAAATTAAAATTTCTGAATCAGTTTCATTCGTATTCGTTAAAGGCTTAATCGCTTGATTAATACATTCATCAATTGAATTATTTTTATTTTCTGAATCTTTACTTTTATAACCACAATAAGCAAATTTTATATTTAATTCTGCAATACAACTAGCTTCAAACCGTCTCTTTACCATACAATTATATGCCTCATGATGAGTGCATAATCGAAACTAAAATTTTTTTATTATTATTTTATACACAAAAACTACGTTGGTTAGGGAAATTTTTCCTCGATATGCGCAATTTCAATGAGCTACCAGTACTTTGACAAATGGTATTTATAGCCAAATATAGTTTTAATAATTTAAAAAAATAAACAAATAAGTTTAAAATTCACGGAAATGGGTTTTAATTATTTTTTGCCAATTTTTCAAATTTGAAAATTTTTAAAAAAAATTATCGTTTAATCTTGAAGCAGTCAAATATTAGTTGCGTATGTGTTTAAAGTTTAAACAACGGTAAATGTTCCTCAACTGATTAGGCAAAATAGTTAACTTTATTTAACCAAAGTAGTAAAAGTTTGTAAAAAATCTTACTTTTACTTCATTATTTTTTCCATATCTAACAAAATGGGCACTCGCTTCGATAAAAAATAACGTTGAAACAAAAAAACAAAAGAGATAAAAAATATTTATCATCATCATCCACTTTGTCTGCCATTTTAACACTGTGAATAAATTTTAAACGAAAAAATATTTTCTCATTTTAACCTTGACATTAATAATCGAATCGACAATTTTAAATGAGTTACAAAGATGAATTGCGAACAAACATGTAATAGAGATCTTTCTACCAGTACATAAAATGTCAAAGATCATTGAAGGAGCAAGGATAAATTTTGTAGTATGATGCACTCTTTTTGCTGAAATTTAATTTTGTTCGATATTTCTTTATTTAGAATTACATAAATTTTTAATTGATTGATGCCATGAGTTTTAAAGACGAAGTTGATTTTTTTATAAATTTTTTGCAACTTCAAAATCCATCGAATAATTCTTCCATTTATTCTCCAATTTCCATGTTACATAGTTTGGCAATGATTTATGCCGGCGCTGAAGGAAATACTGCTGATGAAATAGCTAAAGTTATTGGAAAGTGTAAACCATTCATTATGTTAATTTATTTTTTAAAAGATATAATTCTTAGGTAAAAATAAAACAGAAATCATTAATTATTATTTTGAATTCATTAAACGCCATAAAAGGATGAAAGACGCTATTGCATTAACAAATGATAAAATGGATATTTCTAAATCAGGACCATCCCAAACTGAGAAAACCGAATTAGAAATCCAGATGCAAAGCAGTCGTGGAAGATATGCCGGGTCCTTGGGGCAAAAACCAGAAAATTTATTAAAAAATTCTATTTTAAAAAAACAAATAGTTTCGGATGAAACATCATCAAATTCTACGTCAGATTCTTCAAGTTCATCCTCACCAGAATCATCAACAGATGAATCAGAGCCGCCAGCGGCAAAAAAATGTTATATTCCAAGAAACGCCGAACCCAACGCCATAACCAAAGATGATGATGGTGAAACTTTTGAAATTTTAATGGCAAATGAACTTTTTGTCGACGACAGCATACATCTTTTAGAAGGCTTCAAAAAATTAATGGAAGAAAAATTTTATGGCCATTGTGAAAAAGTTAATTTTAAAAATGAAAAAAATGAAGCTGTAATGGTAGATACATATAAACTTAAAATAATTAATGGACCACCATTAAAATAAATTTAGATAATCAACAACTTCGTGAACAATGCCACCAAAGAAAAAATTAATAATGTTTTTGAACCAAATGATATTGAAGAGAATACAGGAATAATTCTTGTAAATGCAATTTATTTTATTGGAAAATGGGCAGAACCTTTTCAACTTCGAAGAAAAGGAATTTTTCTATCGAAAATTCCTCGTGAAATGGATTTCATGACTAAAGTAGGCAGGGATATTAATTACACCGAAGGAGCAAGTTGGCAATGTATTGGAATTCCATATCGAGATAATAAAATTAGGATGTTCATAATTTTGCCAAAAGAAAAGGATGGACTCGAAAAATTAATTAATCAAATGTAGAGACCGGCAGCTCAAAAATTTTTTTTTCGATAACTTAAAAATTTTGTTTCGATCTAGAGCTTTATGCTATGAATATTCCGAATATAAAAAAATAAATGGAAGAAGACTTAATTAAAATCTCAAAAAGTCGAATTCAAATTTTCTAAAATCAAAAATTTTTCGTTCTTGAGAACAGTTTTTTATTATTCAACGAAAGGGAAAAATGCAGCAAGCATGCAAGTTAGCAGCCTTTTTTTTCTCTTTTTCGAGCATGGAATGACGAAAAAAATTGTGTGAAACACTCAAGCGTGCATGCGACTTGCCGGTCTCTAATCAAATGGATTATTTTTTATTCTTGGAATGCACAAAAAAGTACGTCATAATTTTTAAAAGATAAATTTCATTTGTAAGTTTTACATTTATTTCAAAAGCTTTATTTTTAGTAAAAAAACTGAAAATCTCAAAATAACCATTCCCGTTTTTGAAATTTCCGGAACTTATGATTTGGTTAAAAATTTACCCAAACTTGGAATCAACGATTTGTTTGATAAATTTCGCTGCGATTTATCCAAAATGGTTGATCGAACTTGTCAAAATGAAAATTGTTATGTCTATAAAGCTGTTCATAAAGCAGTTATAAAGGTAAAAAAAGCGATAAAATTTTATTCAAAAATATTTTACATACAAGCTTTATAGGTTGATGAATATGGAACTGAAGCGGCTGCAGCTACCGCAGTCGCTTTGCATCCTGGTAGTAAACCCCAAAAATTCAAAGCTGACCATCCTTTTATTTTTTATATTGTATCGACTGATAGCCAAAATGATAATCATGAAGATATCAAACAAGAAAAGCCTACAAAGATACTTTTTGGTGGCACATATTGTTGAATATAAAAAATTGCAATCTCTTTATATTTTCTCCATTTTAGAACTATTAAAAGAGACAGAGTTTTTCCTCCTTTTTTCTTGCATACGAAGGAACTTAACTTTAAAACAAAAAATTTAAATGTTGAAAAAAAACAATGCTTTTTTATACTTATTTTTATAATTTTACTTTTAACACAATAAGTGTCATTCCATAAATAAATAAAAACAATTATTATGATTAAGTAAGTAAGTAGCTGAAAATAATACAGTTATTTTGAATCGCATAATAAATTCTTAAATCCTGCGTCCAACCTGGCATATCTTCTGAGATTATCTAATTCTTTCATTGAAAAATGGCTAATGGAATTAAAAAGTAAAGTTTTTTCATCCAAAATCGCCGATAATTGAGAAGAAGATGATGATGACAAAAATGCATGAGAAGAAGGTTCAGATGTTTCAATATTTTTTAATGTACCATTTTTACATTCATCAAAAATATTGAGCATAACTTTGTAATAGGATTTTATAGTACATTCTCGTTCATGAAAACATGTTGCAATTTTTTTTATTCTACAATGCTTAAATAAATTTGAATATATTGTGCTCTTTGATAATTCTTCATAAACATTTACGAATTTTTCTTTCTCTTCTAGGCTTCCAATTTCTTTTTCGGGTATATAAACTTCAGTATTAGTTAGGTCAGTTTTTGTTAAAGATTTAATTCTGCGATAAATACATGCATCAATTGAATTTTCATTTTCTAAATGCAAATTTTCATTTTTAGAATAGACATAACCAAATTTTGTGTTTAATTCTTCAATGCAATTAGTTTCAAAATGCCTCATCACCATGCAATCATATGCCACATCATGTCTACATAGTCGAAACTAAAAATTTTATCATGATTTGTCTTGACATAGGATTTTTGAAACGTTTAAGCTTAAAATTGTTAAAACCTAGCTTATAAAAATAATTAATCTGAAAATTTGTAGCAAACCTTACTTTTATTTCATTGTCGCTTCCATATCTAATGAAACTGTCAAATCCTTCGATAGGAAATATTTTGAAAACAATAAAAACAAGAAAAAAATTATTTAACATCATCCACTTTGCCTGCTGTTTTAACACTGTGAATAAATTTTAAACGAAAAAATATTTTCTCATTTTAACCTTGACATTAATAATTGAAAATTTTAAAAGAAAATATATTACTTTATAAGAATATTCAAACGTTATCAATTGCATGCATATTGCAAAAAATTCAGTTCAGTCATTTCGCGTTGAGAGTGAGCACTTTTGCAAATTTTTGAAATTAATCGAAAATGTTGCAAACTTTTTTATGCGAATATTTGAAGATTGCTTTTTGAAAGTTTTTGATGTAAAATTTTTTATATTTAGATAATCGAAAATATTGGTGATGCTCATATATCAAACATGTGTTGTTATTGTTTTTACGTCCATTTGTAGCTAAATTTAGGCAACTTTTTTTTAAAAGAGCGGATAGCATGTAGCATTTTTTAAATAGTCGGGTAGCTATTAATTATTATTAGTTGAGTTGGAAGTGGATGATTTGTTGAACTTTATTTTAATTATTTTCGAAGCCCTTTTTTGATGAATCAAGAAGATTTAACAAAAACGCAATATATTTTATCTTTTTTTTGACGTGTTTTATAAAATATGTAAAGAAAAATGAAATTTTCTAAAAAGCTACTTCAATCAATCACCAAACTTGCTTGAGCATAAAAAAAAATTAAGCTTTTTAGAATTACTAGAGGATTTATTTTTGACCACTTGAGGTTAATTTATAAAAAGTTTCGAAAAGGTAAAAATCAAATTATTTTAAATATCTTTGGGAGTTTCAATACCGTTAAAAAAGGAAAGCAATGGAATTTTGCAAACAATTTTAAGCAAATTTTGCGTTTTTGAGATTTGTGAATATGGATAATAAACTTTTTTAAAACATATTTGGGTGGATAAACTTGGTGAGAAAAAAAGTTGAAATGTGTTCTTCGCCCCGTAGGGGCGAAGAACGCTTTTCGCTTTTTTTCGAGCGTTCTCCTTTAAAACTTAATTATATTTTTAACTGATTCATTGCTTTGCTTAATTAACCTTAAGTCAACCCGAGCAATGTAAAAAATGTTTTCAAAAAGTTTTGTGAATATGGATAGGATAATAAACCTTTTTTAACAATGTTGGGTGGATAAACTTAGTGAGAAAAAAAGTAGAAATGTGTTCTTCGCCCCGTAGGGGTGAAGAACGCTTTTCGCTTTTTTTCGAGCGCTCTTCTTTAAAACTTAATTATATTTTGACTTATTCATAGCTTAATCATCCCTTGGTTTACTCAAACAATGAAATCAACCCAATTCATAAAAGCGGTATTGCGAAGCAATACCGCTGGTTTTTAGAAAGAAATAATAAAACAATATCCTATTTGTCCCATAAAACCAATGAAGTAAAAATTGCTTTCCCATTTTTTGATTAAAGCATTCATAATTAAATAGAAGTATCTACATTTATTTATAACACATTTTTTTCAATCAAAAACGAAGCAATAAACAACAATAAACCAACAAAAAAAATGAAGAATATCAAACAAAAAAGGAAAGAAATTCTTATAATTATCCATCCATGATATTTTCTTTGAAGGTAGAATACATAATAAAACAAAAATATTTGCAGTAAGTTTTTTATTTTGGACAGTAAAAAATGGGTATTATTCATTTACAGACATACATCTTCATTAAAAAAAAATGTATTTCGGACGGTTTAGAGAAAAATGGATTTTTTCAAAATTTTTAGATAAAAAAGAAGGAAGAAAAATAATAACAAAAAAAAGAATTTGCCCGTGTATTGCTCAAAAAAGTTTTTTTGAAAACAAAAAAAATGATGCTTGTTTATTTTTTGTTTTGGTTTAAAATAAAAAATTTTTTTAAGATGGAAGTGTTGGATCGAAAGATTGTGGTAGTGTAGGATCAATTGGTGGCGGAGTCATGGAACGAAATAAGTGCGCTTGAGATAAATTAGGTGATGAATGATTATTTGTTGTTGTTGTATCATCATCACATGATGGATCAATCACTTCCACTTCTGAATCTTCACTTGGTCGTCTTTCAATATTGAGTAATTGTGGGGGTAAAGGCTCTAATATTACACTTCGATCGGATGCAGAAAGCATGGAGGTCGTCGTCGTAATCTAAAAAAAATTAAATTTAACTTTCGATTTTCCAGAAAAAAGGTAAAATTAACTTACAGGTTGTTGCAAAACCACTCCACCATTATTGCTATTTGAATTCTCAACATCCTCTTCACTAACACTTGCAAAATCATTATCCAATATTGTATGGGGATTATATTCAGAATGAGTAATACGACGGAAGAAATTTCTTACACGTCCAACTAATCTTGGAACACCACCTCGAATTGTTGTTTCTGGTTCACTGCTATTATCCATAGTTGGAAGTCTCATAACTTCACCTTCTGGTGTATGAGCTTCTTCAATGGAAGATGGATGAATTCTAAGTGGAGGAGGCATGCCAGCTGCTTCCGAATTAATTTGTGTGAAATTAAGATAATTTGGCGGAGGTGCTTGGCGAAATAATGGTCGAGCATTTGGAATTGGAACTGAATATGTTGTTAAATCACCCGCACTTGCAACAGCCATCTTAAAAATAAATAAATAATTAAATAAAATTCCAATTTTTTTTTCTTCGAAAACTTACAGGTTGCTCATATCTCAATAATGGAACCGAATCACGTGAAGACGATCCAGTGGTGGATGCAATAACCGCAGATGCAGCAGCCGCGGATTGACTCATCATCGAAGTAGTTGTTGATGGAGATCGTTCTGATTCAGAATCCGAAGAATCCGAATGATTTGATGGACCCACTTTTCGTTTGCACACGGGACAAACTTTACGATTTTTAGTTAACCATGGATCAATGCATTTTGTGTGGTAAGCTTAAAAAAGAAGTAAATTTAGAGTTATAAAATTAGGTTTTAATGGAAACATAGAGAGTTTTAGGAAGGAAAAAAATATTTTTGATGGCAAAAAGCTTCTTCAGTTCCCAAAATTTTACGAAAAAAATAATTTTTTTTAAAACTTTTCTCAAACAACCAAAAGAAGCACTAAAAATGCTTCTTCTAAAATACAGCCCATTCAAAAAATAAATAAATAAATAAACTAACCATGTTTACAAGGCAACTGTCTCAATTTTTCTCCTTCTTCAAAATCTTCTAAACATATGGCACATGTTTCATACATGCCAGTGCCCTTTTTAAATTTAACCATAGGTAACTTTTTTAAATTTGAACGGGATAATCGTTTTCTTGCAAGTCGACGCCTTTCTCGGCATACCCGAATTATAAGTGAAATAAGTAATACTATTAAACAAAAAGATATTACAGCTCCGAATGGAACCAAATATTTAATTAAATCATAATATCCTGGAGTGACTTTTATAGTTACCACATATCCATCATTTGCATTATATCGATGTAATAAACCTTGCATACATTCATAATCAACCATCACAACGGGAATGGTAACTCGATCAGCAAATCTTGCACCTGACATTGGGACTAAATCGGCACCGGGATCATTATAAACTATTAAAGCACCAAAATGAACAGGGGTGGAATTTTGAGCATAAAAAGCCTGAAAAAAATAATAAGAATTAATAAACCAAAAAAGTATATAGGAATAGGGTCAGAGCTGACAAATTTTCGTATCTCCTAGAACCCTGGAATCAATTTGAAATTTTAATCAAAAATTCTGCTCTAACTTTGAAGTTGATTCGAGATTTGGCAACAATAATTCTGCGTGTGGGATAAAAGACAAACCTTTTCAGAAAAACTGCAATTTCCTCGAGGTACCACCGCAAAATAACTGCTACAATCCGTATCATTCGAACTTGGGACCTGCAGAATGTCAAAAGACAATTAATATATTCCTTAATTTTTTTCAAAGTAAACTTACATATACATTTTTGCAAGCATTTTCAGGCTCCGTGGATAATGCGCAACCAACTGAAGCAACTCGAAAACTAAAAGCTAAAACATCTTCACCAAAATTTGCACCCGTTGCATCACATCGAAATACAGGTCGATGATTACCAAGTGATGATGGTTCCAACTAAAAAACAATATAAATAAATATATATTCTTTAAATTATTTTCTTGAAAAATCAGAAATTTCTTAGTTCGATCAAAAACTTGGATAAAATCTACCAAGCAAAAATAGTTTATTTTTTTGGAATATATAAAACTGCGATAAAAAAAAATAAGTTCAAAAACTCTCTTACAATTTCAACTAAATATTGTCCATAACATTCTGAAGTAATATAAAAAATAAAAGTTAAATATAATTTAATCATAAAATTTTTTATTGAAATCATCATCATCAAGTTGGTTTAAAAAACATTGGTGAAAAATAATATAACTGAAAAATGAAAAAATTTCAAAAAAAATTATAACAAATATATATACAAAAAGTCAGTCACGACGCGAATCGATTACAAATTCAATTCAAAAAAAAGGGGGAAATCAGCTGAGTTTTTTTAAATATACAAAACAGAAAAAAATGAGAAACGAAAACGATAGTTTTTTTTTGTTTTGTTTTGCACCCTTTCAACCAACAAAAAAAAATTTGAAATGTTAGAGTTTTTTTCCTTCGTTATTTCGCTTTGCTTTGGTAGTCGACGACGACGACTTTCAATCAATATTCAACGTCGTTGAAAAAAAACGAAGAAAGGAAAAAAATATGGAAGAAAAAAGAGAGAGAAAGAAAATGTAAGCGCAAAAAAAAATAAACCAAAGAGACAGCAGCCACCAGTCAGGTTGCTCGCTTGCTTGCTTTTTTTTTTGTGCATGTGTGTGGCCCATTCGTTGTCGTCCTCATCGTTATTATTTTTTTTGTTGTCGTCGTCGTCTCACAAGTTAATTTTCACAGCAATTTTCACACAGGGCCGCAGCTATTGCAGCTCATCATCACATCATACGACTAACAACGACGACTAGGACGATGATGTCTTTGGGGCTATAGTTTTTCTTCCTTCTTTCCTTCCTACCAGCCATCTCCATTAATAACAAGAACAGCTGAGAAAAAGACAAGGAAGAGTAGCTAAAAAAGTGGGGTTGTCATTATTGTTGCTATTATACTCTTTTTTTCTTTACGTGAAAAAAAAACTTTTAAGAGAAAAATGGTGGTTTCATATTTTTTACGATTAGGGAAATTTTTTTTTGAAGTATGTGGTTTTTAGTTTTGGAAAAATATTATTAAATCGACAGAAATTAAGTATTTTTTGAGCACGAAAAATAATTTTTAAAAAAGCAAAAACAATTGAGGAAGTAAAAAATTGTGCTATTATTTTACAAATAATTTTGATTAAAATATAAACTAAAAAATCGATACAAATTTAAAATAGCAAACTTATTTTTTTGTAGCAGCCGAAAAGAAAAATAAATGTTTATTTATTTTATATTTTTGTTCAAAACAAAACAAAGCGTTTTTTTGTGGAAGAGCAGAAAGAAAGGACGACACGTGATTGCTATTTTTAAGGGGTCAAAAAAACAATTTTACAAACAACGAAAAAATCTTTCTATCGTCGCCGCCAAAAAAAATTATTTTTAGTGAAACAAAAAAAATCACGGTCTATGGGACTTTCATATATTCTAAAAAAAGATTTTTGGAACAACAATGAAATATTTTTTTGATACTTGTTTTTGTATGATTTTCGATAAAAAAAGGTGCGCGAAAAAAAACTAAAAAAAAATCAGATATTCAATTTCTTTGAAGTGTAAAAAATAAAAAATTTGTATATAAAAAAAGTACATGAACAAAGTATTTTTCAACAAAAAAAAAACAGGAACCGGAAGAACTAAAGTTTTTCTAGCATCACAATTAACAAAAAAATAAAATAAAAAATAGAAAAAAGTGAATTTGATTTATTTAAAAAAAGGAACTAAAAATGAACTAATTTTCTTTCTCTCTTTTTTGCGTTTATGTGTTTGTAAATTAATTACCATAATTAATTACATTTAATTTAATAAAATAAAAAAAGTTAATGGAAATCAATGAGATGTGAAATAATTGAAGATAGAATTACAATTTTTTGAATGAAAAATAAAAAAGTTTTTAAAGTTTCACAGCGAAAGGATTTTAAATTTAGGTCAATATCGAAGAAAATTATCAGAGAACGGTGGAAACTCGAAATTTTTGGCATCTAAAATCAGGAGTTTGAAAAATACAAACAATAATTTATTGATTCATTGAAGGAAAAAAATATTTGGGTCTCAAAAATAAATTTATTAAAGCAATGCAATGTTAAAAATCAAAAAACTTAAAAGGGAAAAATTTATTGGAGCTGGAATTAGAGAGAAAAAAATAAGAATCAAAGCATCCTCTACCAATCTCTTATTTTCCTTTTTTTAACGATGCATAAACTGCAAATAACAAAACCAACAACACCTTAAGATCAATAAACACCTCTTTCGCTCTCTCTCATTTAAAACATCTGTCAAAAATGAATAGGATGCAGTGCGCCCTAAAAACACACGTGAGAGATGAGAGAAAGGCAAAAGCAAAAGTCAAAACAAAAAAATTTCCGTTATCGTCGATGAAAAAAAGAAAACAAGCCAAAAACAAACACAAACACGCGGTCATTCATCGAATCGAATAAATGTGTTTTTTTTCACTAAAATACATAAAAACAATGCAAACCAAATTCATTCATTCAAAAATGGAAAATATATATAAATAAAAATACACACCTCTCTAAAAAAGGTATAAATTTGTTTTTCTTATTTTTATGACCCTTTTTTTAAAAGATGAAAAATTTTCGTTCTCACTATCGCTCTCTCACTGACACGGTAATCAAAAAATAAAGACGAACAAAGAAAAATACATATTAAAAAAAAGAAGGGTTTGGTGCGAAAAATAAAACATAAAAATTTCTAAGATTTTCGAACATAAAAAAATTGAATAAATGAATGAAAAACTAAAGAAAGAAAGAAGCTCCACCATTAACTACAACCAACGCCAATCACGAAAGTGCAATACATTT
Source organism: Panagrolaimus kolymaensis (assembly GCA_028622995.1). Lineage (NCBI taxonomy): Eukaryota > Metazoa > Nematoda > Chromadorea > Rhabditida > Panagrolaimidae > Panagrolaimus > Panagrolaimus kolymaensis. The sequence continues at coordinate 1,777,800 of JAJQJQ010000049.1, read as the reverse complement.
ATTTATTATTTTTACGTCAAATGATCAGCCGTCGTCAATCGTCAATAGCAGCAGCCGTCGTGTCAATCAGCCGACGATCAGGCAGTCAATTATTTCAAATCGATCGATTGGGAGTAGATCGTTTGTATCTCATCTCCAATCGCAACCAATAATTTTAATGATCGTTAATTTTTTTCTTCTTCATTTCTCATCCATCGCCTCAAGGCTTTGCTGCTTCATCACCATCAAAACTACCACAAAAAAAATTGGGAAATAAATATGGAAAGAATTTTTGTAAAATTATGGTGTTCGAGAAAAATAAATTAATTTATCTTCTTTCGATTCCATCCATGCATTGATTGATTCGATGACTAATTTTATAATGAAAAAAAAGAAAAGAATAGAAGAGTCTAATTTTAGAAAGATTGATTTTTGGTTCTGATGCTCCAAAGTGAGAAAGGTTTCACAGGAATTTGAAGCACAATTTTAAACAAAATTTCTAAAACAAAACACCCGAAAAAAATCTTGATTCAATAATTATAATTTAATTTTTTATATATTCTATTATAAAAATTATAAAAGTTCTTTAGCCAAATGACAGACTAAATAATTCTTAAAACTCATTCATTTTTAAATTTTCAAATTAAATTAATATTAAACAAATCAAAAAATAATTTTACTCGAAAGAATCAAATATCATAAAAAGCAAAGTTAAAGAGAGATAGAGGGAAAAGAAAGCATAAATGCACTTTTAAATATGACTACAAAAAGATGAAGATGTCAAAGCTTATTAAATTTAGATTTACGTATATATATTTCCTAAAATAAAAAGGAAGAGGAAATCCCAAATTTTTTAAATATAAAAAAAAAAGATTGAGAGAGTTGATAACTTTGAAAAAATTTGAATATGAAAAAAATCAAGCAAAAAGTTTGACTTATCAAAAAAATTTAATCTCTTGAATATCACAGATTTCAAAAATACACAATGTTGTTAAAAAAATACTGAATTTAAATAAAAGTTAGTAAAGCATTTTTAAACTTGGATAAAAAACTAAACAAATAAGCCAGAAGAAAAATTTTTTAAATACATACAACTACAATAAATTTAATTTTCTCATAATTTTCACGCTCATCTTCTTTTTTTAAAAGTACTTGAATTTAAAAAAAAATTATGCACAAAGAAATATGAAAAAAAAGAGTGAGACAAATAAGTTTTTTTCTTCTTCAAGGAACTAACTACTAACTAACAAGCAAAAAAGCAAGTAGTAGCATGAAGAAAAAAAATTTGTAGTTGAACGAACTGACGACGTCAAGAAAAAAAAATGAAATTGAAAATGAAAAAAAGTTGTAATTAAAAAAAAAGAAAGAGTCATTCTTTCTTCTTCTTTTTTCTCACGAAATTAGCAGAAACAAAAAAAAGAAGAAAAATTTAAAGAAAAAAAACGAAAAAATCGGAAGAAAAAATTTGTTTAAAGAAATCATGGCCTAATTATGAAACAGGGGTAATGGGAGACTAAAATAAATTGAAAAGTCAAAAATATGTCTTACCTCGTAAGACTTATTACTTTGTATACTTTTTTTTTAAATTTAATAAGACTAACTTTTTTGCAACAAAAGTTCAAAATTATTCGATTACTTTTTGACAAATAAAAATATGTTTTTAAAATTGAGCCAATTAAAAATCTTACTATTTTTATTGCCTTTAAAATAGTTTTTTTTAAATACTACACATTTTTTTATTTTGGAATTTAATCTTATTTTTATTCTCCATGGATAATCTGTAGTAATAGAAAATAAAAAGGATTTATTAAATAATTTTTATACAAAGTCTAAAAATGGCGAAAAATATATATTTTTGCGTCGGGAATAAGTGACACTATTTTGATGGAAATAAAAACATAATTTTTCTAGCGACCTTCCCATAAAAAAAATTTATATTTTAAGAGGGATTTTCTTTAAAGACCATGTTCATTTGCTTCCTTTTTTCAAACACGCGTTTGATTATTCGCCGCTTCAGGATCACAAAATTCGTGTGAAGGCGGGAAAATTTTCCTTCTTCAAATTTTTTAGAATTTTTTGGATTTTCTGAAGATTTCGCCTACATGAAGAAGGTTAGTAGCATTAATAATACCCATATTCATTACTATCAATATGTTGAGTGGTCGTAAGCTACTTCGAAGAGTAAATACATATGCTTATCTTCAGAAAATCCAAAAAATTTTAAAAAATTTGAAGAAGGAAATTCTCCCGCCTTCACACGAATTTTGTGATCCTGAAGCGGCGAATAATCAAACGCGTGTTTGAAAAAAGGAAGCAAATGAACATGGTCCTTTAATAACAAATTAAGAAAAAACGACGATTTTCAAAGAGATCCTCCAACTTATGTTAAAAAAAATTTCATTCGCTTCAATTCAGGAAACTATTTTCAACACAACTCTCTTTTTTCCTTTTCTTCTAAAAATTCTTACGTCAAAAAAATAAAATATATATAGGGATGGGCAGCGGTTTTTTCAAAACCGATTGAATTTTTTGATTTTTGTCTCAAAAGATACCTTAGCTCAATTGAAATAACAAAAAAATGAAAGCTAATTAAAATATGTACGAAAAACGTGAAAGTAATTTCTAAAAATCTCATTTTTTTCGTCGAGAGGACAATCTGTATTTCTTCGTTTTTGCTTTGCAAAAGAGTTTTTTTTGCTTGCAAAAGAGCTTGATCAAAGGATTTGCTATTTGACTTCTAATGCCAAACGTGTTTTTCTATCAAAAAAGCATTTTTTCTTGGATTTTATACGTTACTAAAATCGTTTTTCTTTAAAATGAATGGGATCGGGAAGTTCCGGGAAGCTGTAATTTTTTCTATATATATAAAATTAAATTCTCTTCCCGATGGTATAAGTAACTTGTTGGAAGGAGGCGGTAGTTGGGGTCAACGAGCCAAAAAACTAGTTTGAAGCTATTATCGAATAAGAGTCCATTATAAAAATTACAAATTTGGAATCTACGTAAAAAATTACATCTAAAAAGTTATGATAGGATTCGAACCCAAAAAAATTTTTGATTTTGCCTTTTATGATGACGCTGACGAAAAAAAAAACGGGGAACACTAAGGTTTTTGAAGGGCTTGCCCATCCCTAAATATATACTAACGTTTTTTTTCTCACGGTTTTCTTTTGGCATAAGTAAAAAGCAAAAAAGCATGAATTTCAACGCTTCCTTCCGTTTTCTCTCTCTAAATATTTCGATCGACCTTGGAAGAATTTAAAAAAGTGAAATAAATTCGATGGATAATAAACTTTTTTTGAAAAAGTGCAAGACATCTGTCTTTGATTTTACACCATCATTCCAAAAAGCGTTTTTTTTTATTTTTATTTTAAAACTTTCGATTGTTGACTGACGACAATCATTGCAAAAAAAAGAACTTTGGTTTCTCATTTTTGAGATTAGGCAAAAACAGGAAGAAAATTTTTAGAAAAAAACAAGAATGAGTAAGAGAGCCGGAAAAAAATTAGGGACATATGACTTTCAATTAAGTTCAAAGTTTTAATGTGTGAGGAAGAATAAAAAAAATGACCATGGCAATTGGTTTGAGTTTTGATAAGAAAAATTTAATTCTATCAAAAAAGTGATGGAAAGAGAATTTTTTTATGGACTGTGTTTTGTCTTTTAATGTCAAAAAAAAAGAAGATAAGAGTGGATGAAAGTGGTGTCAATCAAGGTGATCGAAAACTAAAATAAATATTATATTAACTTCAAAGTGAAAGAAAAATAAATAAATATGCAAATATTAGAGAAAGTTTATTTAAGGCTATCGTCGGTCAATTTTTGCTGCTCAAAAATAAGGGGAAAATTTAAATATTTGTTTTGATGGCGAAAGATAAAAGATTTTTCCATTCATTTTTCTTTTTATTCAAATTAAACAATTTATTTTAAAAACTATTATTTTTTAAGTCTAATATTTATTAACCTGATACAATTGCTACAAAAGCTTCCAACTCATTAACAGATTTAATTTTTCTTTTCCCATACTCACTTATTAAATCTTACACAAAATAATCCCATGAGGAAGTTAAATATAAAAACAAAGAAAATAAATACATATGAAAACAATGTTTAAAAAAATTTCCCCATGAGTAGAAAGAGATTAGAGTCGCAAATAGGCACTCAAAAAATAAAAAGAGACTAATCTTTACTTTCTTTTTTCTTTTTTAAACTCCATTTACAAAAAAAATAAAGAAAACTGAAAACACAGAAAAATATTTAACATTTAAAAAAAGTAATATACTAAAACCAAAGAATTCTCCACCAGTGTTGTCGATTAATCGAAATCCTTCGATTATCGATTTCGATTAATCGAAAATAATCGAAATTTTTCGGTTTTCGATTATCGATCGATTAATCGAAAATCGAAAGTCTCGATTATCGATTACGATTAATCGAAATTTCCGATTAATCGAACGATTAATCGGTCAAAAAATCGCATCGAAAATCGAAAAATACGTTAAAAAATAGAAATCTTCGATTATCGATTTCGATTAATCGAAATTAATCGAAATTTTTCGATTATCGATTATCGATCGATTAATCGAAAATCGAAAGTCTCGATTAATCGACTCGATTAATCGAAAATAATCGAATTTCGATCGGTTATTTTTCGATTAATCGTTCGATTAATCGAATAATCGACAACACTGTTCTCCACCCCCACTTCTGCCATTGCCACCAAATCTACGACGCAGCGAGAGATGGAGCGGAGCAAAAATGCTTTTGGCGACAAATGCCAAAAAAGCAGAAAGCATGGAAAAAATATGCTGGATCGTTAGTTAGTTGTTGTTGTCATGGTTTTTTTTATGTGTTACTTATTTAATATTGGTGGTGGTGGTCTGGTGGCTGAATTAGCTTGAAAGTAAGCATTTGCAATAAAAAAATAATAAAGAATAAAGTTGTTAGAGTTTTTAGTTGCTTTCTTTTATATAAGCCAGGAAAAATAGGATTGCGTGCAATTTTGCGGAGTTAAAAGGAATAACAATAATAATAATGGCATGATTATCAACAATAACTTAATCAAGATTTTTGGGTTTTTTTATAGCCACAAAAAAGCTTATTTTTTTATTTTGAATTGAAACGCGGAGTAGCGCAACTTAAAAAACGTTCTAAGAAATAATATATCTCAACGACATTTTACTCAAACTTTTGTGCATTTTTACGAGCAAATAATACCGTAATTTTAAAGCTACAAAAAGCAAAAATATAACAAAGAATATTTTTATTTTTTACAATGGTTTCCATTTTTGGCGCAGAAACAAAGAGTAAAAACTTTTTTTGTTTGAAAACAATAAGCATGAAGTTATTTTGGGAGTAAAATAATAACGGGCCAAAAATGATAAACCTTTTTCTTGGTAAAATAGAGTAACGGTAAATTTACTAAACTTAATTGTGATCGCACTCCAAAAGCGTTAGAATTAAGACTACAAAAAATTTAACCGAGAGAATTATTTCAAAAAATGAATAATTTTTCGTAAAAAATCCTTAAAATTCGACAAGTGAACTTTTAGAGAAAAAGAAAAAACAAACACGTGAGAGAAGTTCGTTCGAAATCGATTTTTCAATTTAAAAAAAAGTAACTGACTGATTTATTTTTTGCAGTAAAAATAAAAAATAAACACAAAATTTAAAAAGAAAAAAAGAGAAGTGCAGCGCAATGAAGTCAATAAAAATAAAAATAGTAATTTGCAAATAAAAAAGATGGGTTTGCAAATAAAAAAGATGGGTTTGCCAGAGGCGATCAACAAAAAAAAATAAATAAAATAGAGGCGACCGACGGACGCGCAAAGAGAAGAGAAAAAAATGAAGGATAGAAGACAGGAAAATGGAAAGAAAATAAGAGGAGATACGAAAAGCAAAAAATATATATATTAGCAAATAAAACCAAACCAAAAAAGGAAAAATGAAAGAGTTTTTTTTATTTGTAACAAAAGTTGAAAAATAAAAATCAATCAAGAAAGGAATGTTTTTTTGTTTGCTTTTTTTTATTGATTTATTTTGCAAAGGTTTTTTAAATGTAAAAATTTTAATGGTTTTCTTGAATATTTCTTTTATTATTTTTATGATTTTTTTGTTTTTTTACCAAAACGCATTTTTTTAATGGATTCGTTCGTGGTCCAAGTGTTGCATTAACAAAAGAGCGCAACTTCGTATTTTTAGTGTCCATTAAATACTTTTAAAACGATATGATAATAAATTAAGAAAAATATATGTATATAAATTCATAATTTTCTTAATTTATTTTTGCGCGCTAAAACACTTTGTAATAATACACTTAGGTTTTTCGTTTCCGGTTTTTTTAAATTTACAGCTGTCTTTGAAAAAAAATTTATATTGCTCCTCATAAACCAAAAAAAACCCCTTTATTTCAAAACCGTTGAAAGCCGTAAAAAGGTGTTCTCAAAATAAAAACTATCCTTCAATTTTTATTAAAAAACACACTTTTATTAGGTTTGGTACTTTTTAAAATTTTACACATTTTTTTATTCATTAAATGTAATAAAAGTTCTTTTCTTATTTTAAAACTAAAAATAAAAAAATTATTATTGCTTTATTTGACCTAAAGAAAATTTTTGTAGCGGCAGCTTTGTGCACTTTAACCTTCTTTTTTTTGTTAAAAGTAAGTGTATGAAAGTCATAATTAAAATAGCAGCATGAAATCAATGCTTTTCTTTCTCGCTTGCTTGCTTCCTTTTTTTTCAACGATGACTGATAAAAATAAAAGTGAAAATGCGAGACAGACTTCCTTATGTTTGTTTAAATTTTCTTTTCCTTAAATATCAGTTATCAAAGATCATTGCTGCTTTTGAGAGAGAAAAAAATCTAAAAGTATACGATGACGAAAAAAAAAAAGATTTTTTTAGGTTGTCTGAAAAGTGGAAAAAAATTTTTTCGATTCGATAGGATGAAGATATGGAAGTAAATAAATGATTTATGTTTGCTCTTTATTTCTTTTTATATTGAAGGAAAAATTATGGTGCTGTTTATGCTTAAAAAATACAAATTTTTCATTATTTCTTTTTCAAGAATTAAAAAAGTGTCGAAAGCGAAAAAATGTTCCACGTACTTTCTTTTTGATACCAGACTATCATAGATCCAAAAAAACTCAGACACATTTTTGTTTTCATTTATTTTGAAAGTATTCCTGTCGAAATAATTTTCTTAATTTTACAACCTTTTTTAAAAAAAAATTCACCAAATTTAAATGTCGTTATTAACGAGTACGAAAAATTTTTTCATTCCAATGCTGTGAATTTTTAAAATTCTTCTTGGACGCAAAAAAAAAAGACAACGGCTTTCTTTTTTTTTGCTTTGTTTTATTTATTTATTTGAAGTTTGTATTTTGTTTTCTTTGAAAGCTTTAAAACTCAAAAAAAAAACTATCAGCTGACTTTTAAACTTTTATTCAAAAAATTGCAAACAAATCAATTATTTTGAGGACAAAAAAATAAACCAGCGATCGCTTGCTTCTTTTGTATTCATAAATTATGATGTCCGACTCTCTTCTCTCTCCCTATTTTTTTATTTTGTTTTGCAAACCCGGAAGCATTCGTGAAAATGCAATCGTTTAATTGTTTTTTTAACTTTTAAAAATGTTGTTAGTACTTTCCCTTTTATTTTTTTTACGATGTTTTCTTTCTTGTGCTTTTTTTTCTTCTCGTGTCTGTCAATAATTATCGCTGCTATTAGCTACCATTTTTTTTATTGACTTTTATAAACGAACAGTCGTTGAGAAAAGACACAAAAAATATAATAATTTTGATTTATATGTACTTACTTTTTTTCAGTCTTGGTTGCTGCTTGCTTTTTCGTTTATTCGAACAACAACAACAACTTAATAAAAAAAAGACTGATTTCAAATCAATCAGGCATTTTGAAATTTTTTAACTAAAAAAAATCAAATGAATGAATGCTAATAATTTTATGAATCAGAAAGAAGAAAACAAAACAAAAAATCAAAGAACGAAGAAGAAAAAAGCCTTGATTGCTTTTTTTCATTGCTTTTACACTTTATTTTATTATAATTATTTCTTTCATAAACTTATTTTTATTATATTTTTTTAATTATGGGTTTAAAATTGTAAGTTTACTATTATTTATTTTTGCAAAAATTTATGAATTCATAATTCATTGATTTTTTGAATCCAAGAGATTCTATAACCTTTGATAAATGAATGTAGCTTCTGTTTTGGTCACTTTGATCATCGCAGCCATAATCCCCAATAATCAAAGTTCAAATCTTTCATCAAAAAAATAACTTTAATTAATTCAAAAAATTTTCTAAAAGTCACGTTTACAAACTTACTTTTTACCTTTTAATCAAGGAAGAAAAAAAAGAGATAAGACTCAAAAAAATGTGGGGAGAGCAGCTTCTTGTTGCTGCTTCTCACTATGTGTCTATAAAAGGAGCTGCAGTCTTTGTAGCTTTTTTTATTCTATTTTTTGATTCCATAAATTAACTGGCTACCTTTGGCCATTAAACATCAATAGAAATTAAATAATGTCATGGTATTCTAGACCATCAAGACCTTTTCAATTATTATATTTGGGTTATATTATTTCATGCATTGGAGATCGATTATGGACATTTGCAATAATATTTATTCTTCAACGACTTGGTGGCATGAGACTTGTGGGAATTAATCAACTTATTGAATCTGTTAGTGCTATGCTATTAGCTTCATATGTTGGAAATTGGCTTGATCGAAATGATCGAAAAAAAGGTTAGCATTTGAAAAGGAAGAAAATGCAGCAGTAAAAATTTTTTGGATGAATCAAACTTTTGCTTTTTGATGCAATAAAAAAAATGTGAATCAAAACAAACTATCAAACTTTGCTGTTTCATAAGCTTTTGTTGCTTGCAAAAAAAAAAGCAAGCAATTGATTTTATTTGAAACCAAAAAAAAATGTTTGCAAAGTTTATGGCAAAACTTTTACTTCGCATACGCAAGAAAAAACTTATTCATCCACCGATCAACTTTTATTACCACAAAAAACTCTTCCTCTAAAACCATTTTCTTTCAGGAACTTTAACAGTATTAGCTGTGAATAATATATCAGTTGCAATATCAGCAGCACTGCTGGCAGTCTGCTTATCCATATCTAATTCATCCATTATTTATGTAACATGTTTAGTATTCAGTATAATATTTTGTGCATTATCCAAATGTGCATCAGAAGGTGAACGAATGGCATTTACTAAAGATTGGATAGTTGTTATGGCTCAATTAGAAGGAGGAAATACGCTTTCAAGTAAGTTACAACAAAAAAAACACACAAAAACACAATCATCTAATTTAATGATTACACAAGTTAAAAAAAGTACAATACAAAAGAAGAAAAAAGCTAACACAATATTGTACAAAGTAAAAAAGAGGAAAACATATAAAACAGAGAGAAGGGTTAGTATCTAGGCTTTGAATGAATTTGTGAAACCATTACGACGTTGACCATTTTTGACTCCATTTTTGACTTGTCGGCGGAGGAAGTTGTATACATCTTGATCAGCTAAAAAAGAGAGAAATTAATAGTTTGTAAAAAGCAAGATAATGGTAAGTTACTATAATAAAGGAGATTCTAATCAACTGCGATGATATGTTTCAAAGAGCAAACTATCAGGTAAACGACTACCAAAAAGCTAAAAAAAATAGTGCAGTGGCATTATCCATATTCTTTGGATCTAATTGATGCAAGTAAATGTTAATCTCATGACTTTAAAGAGAACAAACAATAGCTATTACTAACTCAAAACCACAATAACTAATACCCAAAAATTAGCATGAAAAGCATAGTCTCATTCAGTGCTGCTTCGACGCCGACGATATCGTCACGTCGACGCCGACGACGGCGTCGGCGTCGTCGTCGGCGTCGACAAAATGAAAAAAGTGACTCATTTTCGAGAAAATCGTCGACGACGGCGTCGGCGTCGGCGTCGACAAAATGAAAAAATGACAGCACTGGTCTCATTCTCAGTAAACAATCAGTGTTATTGGCAAATACATACAAAAGGAGGATTCGTATAACATTAGTTTTTCTCCCTTTATTAACGTTCCAAACCAATAGTAAATTCAAACTCACATCGATCTTCAAAACATCCATAGCCAGTAGGATCAGGTTTAAATTCACTGAGAAGAAATGCTTGCATTTGTTGTTGATAAAGAGATGGAAATTGAGGAATACCAGCTTGTTGTTGTTCAGCCATAGACATATTGGCAAAAGATTGAATGAATGCTGAACCTCCCATAGATGACGTCATTGGTCGTGCATTATTCATGTACATTGCTGAAGCCGCCATTGCATTTGCGGCAAATTGAGGACGAGATGAAGTAAAACCTCTTTGATTTCCACCAGTACCACCAATACGAGATGAAGCGAAGTTCTTTTGATCAATACCAGGACCGATACGAGATGAAGCAAAGTTTTTTGGATCATCACCAGCACCCATACGAGATGAAGAAAAGCCTCTTTGATTAGCAGCAGCGCCACCCAAACGAGATGAAGCAAATGCTGACACAGATGACTGATTAAAGTTTGATTTTGATGGAGAATTGGCCATGATGAAAAGATAACAACAGCAGCAACAAGAACAAATTCAAGCAATCAAATTCAGTAAATCAATCAACCTGAAAAAAACTTGGAATGATCCAACAACAAAAAAAATGAATGGAATGAAAAAATGAAAGACAACAAAAAAACGCGAGAGAGCCTAAAAAAGGAGCGGGCAACAGCGAATGCACGTTGATCGCAGCTTTCAAATGGGGGTGTTTTTTGAATTCAAAGCAACGATGAAATTGAAAAATTTTCAATGGCATTTTTTTACTTTTCAAACTTCCTAAAAGTTATTAAAAAACTAAAGTAATACAAAAGTGGAAGTTTTTACTTGCTACTAACATACATAACATTAGACACTTTAAACATGGATGAAAACCAACAATTTTTTGAGTATCTTTAGTTTTTGAATCCTATTAATTTCCATAAATTATTTATCTCCAACTTTAAAACCAACTATTCCATTCTAAAATTTTAATTATTTAATTTTCTTTAGGTCGAAATGCAACCATGACTTTTATTGATCAACTTAGTTCTGTTATTGCTCCATTACTTACGGGAATTATAACTGAATATAGTGGACATCGAACTGCGTGTTTTATTTTTGTTATATGGAATTTACTTTCATGGATTTTTGAACGATATCTTTTATCTCAAGTATATTGTAAAGTTACATCTTTGAGTATTCGAAAGCGAGGTATCTTTTTTTTGGTCGAAAAAAAATTTGAGATTATTAAAGCATTTTTGTTTTTAGGAAATACCATAAACGAAAAAGATTTGATTGATTCGAGCATTAAAAATGAAAAGGAAGATGTTCCTTCAAATATTCAAAGTTTTTGTGATTTATTTCGTGCATATTTTCGTCAAAATGTTTTTCCCGCTGCTTTTGGTTTAGCATTATTGTATATGACTGTGTTAGGTTTTGATGGGGTTCGTCGTTTGCCTTTTATAATTCCAATCTTTTAAACTCCCGAAATTCTGATGTTTTGCAACCTTCGTTATTTTTTTTAGCTTGCAATAAGTCATGGCAAAGCTCAAGGTGTGCCTGAAGATGTTCTTGGAATTTTTCGAAGTATTGGTTCCGTGTTAGGTATAGCCGGGGCATTTACATATACTATCGTGGAACAAAAAGTTGGTCCACGAAAAACTGGATTAATGGGTCTCATTGTAAGTGTTTCTTTATCAAAACAAAATCCAGCGTCTTAAAAAAAGGAGGAAACTAAATTTACTTTACTTTTTTTTTTCTTCAGCTTCAACAATCTTTTCTTTGGCTCTGCGTTTTAAGTATCTTCCTTCCTGGAAGTCCATTTGATCCAATAGGATATGCAAAAGAATGGACATTTCAAAGCTGGCTAAATAAATTTTATTCATCCCTTTATCTTTCACCCGCCATTGAAGCGGGCGCAGATTTTAATTCCACCACTCATGCCGCCACAGCCATAATTATTTCTGAGCCATCATCGCTGATATCATTTTGGAATTCATTTAGTTTAAATGGAAAAATGTCAAGCATATTTATATTTTTTTGTGGTATCACTTTTGCAAGATTGGGCTTATGGATGGCTGATTTATCCATAACTCAATTAATGCAAGAAAGTATTCCAGAAGAAAAAAGAAATACAATTTTTGGAATTCAAAATGGTTTATGCCAATTTTTTTCTGGTTTGTTATTATTGAATTTTCCATTTATTTAAATTCTTTTTCTTGCTTCAAACAAAAAAATCCCTAAAATTAACCATATTTACTTTGATTTTTTGTTTTCAGTGTTGAAAGACATCGTCGTTATTTTATTGCCCGATGAACGAACTTTTGGATTTCTTATTATTATGTCTGTATCCTTTGTATTTATGGGATTCTTATTTTATTGTTTTTATATGCTAAAGGTGAGTTAAAAAAATGAGAGCAAAAACAATTTTACTTGATTTCTTCAAAAAAAAAATTCGGCCGTTTTTGTGATAAAAAAATTCATAAAAATAATACTCTTTTTAAATTTCAGAGTCGAAATCATTTAAAATTCAAAAAATCTCAACTTCTTAATTCCAATAATGGAACCGAACTTAAACATCTTTCTCAAACACTGCTGAATAATCATTCATCAACCGAAAACGGGAATTAATTATAAATTATTTTTAGAAAATTTTTATGCATTAAAATCTTTCTTTGTTACGAGTATTATTGGTTATTTTTTCTTTTATAATATAAATAAATTTTTTGCACATAAAAAAATAAAACAAAAATAATTTCAAATAAAAAAAAAGGCTTTTAAATATATAGGACAGGACAAGACAGGATAGTGTTTGATAAAACAAATTTTTAATAATAATAATAATCATCAACAAAAAGGAATATTGGATAACAAAAAACAAGGCCAAAAAAATATAAAAACACATAAGTTGAGGAAAGCTACAAAGTAATTGAAACTCCGAAATTTTTCTCTCCTCCCAAAATGAACTTACTTTTCTTCATCTTTGAATTCTCAACCCATGTGCAAAAGTAAAAAAGGTAAAGATCAAACGAATAAATTTTCTGAACCATTTTTTCCTTCCAAAAAATGAATGAATGTTAAAAAAAATAAAATAGGATTAGAAAGAAAAAGGAAGAGTTTAATAGTAAATGATGATAGACTTTTTTTTTTGATGTTTATACAGGCAAAAATAAAAAAATATTACCCTTATATATAATATTAAATAAAGAGAATTCATAGTAAAGAAGAAGAATAAAAAATGTGAAAAATTGTAAAAAAACTTTTTGATAAAATAAAACCAACAAAATCAAACAAACAATAATAATTAGATTACAGAGAGACGACACGTAATAAAAATTGAAAAAAGAATTTTTTGATTAGTCTTTTTTTGCAGCGATTATTAATTAATCTGATGATGAACACAAAAAATGGAGAGGAAAAAAATAAGAATCAGAAGAAAAAAATTAGAGGAAAGTCAAGGAAAAAAGAAATAACCAGAATATTACCATTTTGTTGTTAAACCAAAAAAAAAATAAGAAAAAATGTTAAAGTTTGAAAATGTCGATGTGTCTCATATATGTAAATTTCTTTTTATTTGCTGCAAGTTGCTTCAGGTAAAGGCATATTATTTGTTGTTGTTGTTGATGATGTCGTCGATAATGGATTGGATTTTTGTTTTTGTTGAAGGAGGGAATCCTTTTCAACCGCTGAAACAATTTGCATTGAATCTCCCCAATCTGCTCGACATAGCGGGCAACGTTTATGATTTCTATCTGTTCCACCAATGGGATATGGAGTTCGTTGATCCAAATGACTCATATTTGTTGTGAAAAACCATTTTTTTACACAATGTCGACATCCAATTGATTGGCGACAATATACACATGCCACGGGTTTTTTAGGTTCATCTTCAAAACATATTGAACATGCAGTAACTTTTTCAACTTTAATTATTTCTATAAAACAAAAAGTTTATATTAAAATTAGAAATTTTTTTTTGGGGAAAAAACGAACTTTTTATATTTGCATTTGCTCCAGCTTTACCCAATTTGCATACACCCGATTTAACATTTTTCTTTTTAATTATTGGTCGTGGACGTGGAGGTAATGCCGCAGCAGCTGAAGAAGATGATGCGGGTTCTAAAAAAATATGATTTTTATATTCTTCCAAAGTTAAAAGTCAAAAAGAAAAAGCTTACGATCATAAAAAGTTGGTTGACGACTCATAGAACGAGTTACGGGTCGATGAGTAGGTTCTGGAGGAGGGGTAGGCACATTAGGTGGTGAAAGTTCACGAATTTCCGTGGAATCATCATCCGATTCATCTTCACTAATTGCATCGGGATCAATAACTCGTGGTTGAAAGAAGGAATCCTCTGAATCACTGCTATAACGATTATGTGCGCCAAGGAAAAGTCCTAAAAAAATGGCAATATTAAAAAATCCGGCATATAAGAAACGAATAATATTTAAATTTTTCAAGAAATAAAAAGCAAAATAATTTTCAAAAGAAAAACACCGTAGTTTTAGTTTCAGTCAAAAAAGATGAAAACAATTTTTTGATGCGATCCAACTCAGAAAGCAAAAGCTACAAAATTTTTTCTCAATAAATAATTCATTTTCTTCAACATTCATATTCCTCAAAAAAAATCTATAAAAAACTTGAACATACCAATATCAAGTAACCGCTCTCTCACATTTCCACCATTTCCACCTTCAAACATAACATAATTTCTATCTCGGGGTTCCTAAAAAAAAGAGCGATCAATATATATAATTTTAAAGAATAAACTTACAAGGGATGCAGGCCAATTAATTGAAGTAAATACTCTCATTCGAGCTAAACTATTATTTGCGACACCTCCATTTGCATTATTGCGATTTGTTGCTGTTGTTGATGCTGTTGCAGATGTGGAAGAAGAAGATGGTTGATGCTGCTGTAAGTTTATGCTAGATTCCGATCGTCGTAGAGGATGTAAAGAAAGTCGAAATACCTGATCATCAGAATGGCGTAAAATTGAACTAGGCCCTGCAATATCATCTTCTCCTCTTCCACCTCGACGTCGAATAGCATTTTGTCTAACTAAAGCATGGCGAAGAGCCCTTCTTGTAGGAATAGGCACTCGAGCTCGTGAAGCTGATCCACCGGTGCTCATTCGAGCTGTTTGGCGTGGTCGTCGACTGACACCACTATACATAGCAAATCTATCATTACCACCGGCATTCATTCGAGAAGGGCGTCCATTAACATCATTATCATTAGGCAAAGGCAGAGTAGCATTCAAATATGCAGCCATTCCACCACCAGTGCTCATTCGAGAAGTTTGAACTATGCGTGCTCGAGGTGGAGGAGAATAGGGTCGACCACTATTGTTTCTAATAGTCATAAGTAATCGATGTCCAACATTTCCTCCATCACCATTATTATTTCCATTTGTATTCATTGGCATAGGAGTGGTTTGAACAAATCGGTGAGTATGGGCCACACTTTCACGAATTTGTCTTAATGCATTTTCTTCTGATTCTCTATCACGATTTCGTAAAGCTTCAAGGCGTTGAGAACGACGAACAGTATTGGTGGAAGTTGTTGTTGCTGGAGATGGTGGTGTGGATGGAGGTGGAATGGAAATGATATTGGGTGCATTAATACCTAATAATATTCTTTCAAATGGTGATCGTTGTTGTTGTTGAGTTCCTCCTCTTGCAGCAATAGCGGCGGCAGCGGCAGTGGTGGTGCTACGAGTTTGTCGTCTATTTGCAATGGCAGCAGATGGGGTAGTTGTAGCTGTTCTTAATGAAATAGTAGTGGAAGTTGCTGGTGCAGCAACTCTTCGACAAGGTGGCATGATTTTGACGATGATGAAAGAAATAAATATATCTTGGTTGATTGAAAAAACTGGGCTTTAATAATACCAACAAGAAATCAACCAAAAAATGAGATCTGAAAATTAAAAAATGAATATATTATATTTGTTAAAGTTTATGGACTAAGAATAAGCATGGGTATTAAGTTATTTCAAAGTTTGTCTAAGAACTAAAATGCTTATGGCAGTGGTGGTTATAAAGAATATATATATAAACTTATTACTAATTTCTCTAATGCTCGCATATTAAACTAACCACTCTTACGAAATGAAAATAATATAAAAAACTACGCCACGCAGAAGTTGCACGTATTACAATTTGGGACGAACAAAGAAAACTAAAAAAACGCCAATAAAAGTCGATACAATCGACGAAGGAAAGGGAAGAAGATTTGATGCTTATGCTAAAAAAAATGGCAGCAAGAAATAAAAAACTTTTATTTTTGTTGGAAATCAATTACTCCGTCTCTCATTTTTTACCACGAGGTTTTTTTTTTGCAAGCTTTGGAAAGAAGTTTAATGCAAATGGAAAAAATGGTTAAACCATTCTTTAAAAAAAATATATGAAAGTAATATATTTAATCAATGAAAAAAAGAAAAATGTGAAGAGAGAGATTTTTTTTTGGAAATCGGCAAATCAAGAAGAAAAATATATGGAGTACGAGTAACCAAACAAGCGCCGGAAGAACAACGACTACGAAGCAGCCAGACAAACAATAAAAGGATTTCGTGATGAGATTCATTTCGCGATGAGAATTTATTTTTTTATAAAATAATTACAATAAAAATTTCTTAGAAACCTTTTTAGAAGTTTAGCATAATCGAAAATCAAAAATATAAATAACTTTTTAAAGTTCAAAATAAACTCAATATTTTCAACAAACATCGACGCTTAAAAAAGGTTCCAATTTAATAGACTTTTTTCTAAACTAAAATTAATCAAAAGAAAATCTCACAAAAAAATTTATTATTAATTTATTGATTTGAATGAAGTTTAAAAAAAATTTAGTTAACGACGGTCATTTTTTTGTCTTAGCTTCCTTGCATTTTTTTTTTCTTCACAAAAAAAAGTGTTCGTCGGTCGAAGAGTTGTGCATTTTGTGGAGTCTTTTTTTCTTTTTCTTTTTCTTTAGTTTTTTGTTGTTTGTCTTTCCTATCTTTCGTTCGTATGCTTGAATTGCATACAGTCATTTTTTCGATTTGCAGCTGTTTATTTATTGTTGTTGTTTGTCTATGATCACAACTTGCTCGCTTGAGTGCTTTGAGGTTATTTTTTGTGCGTAAAAATAAAGGTTATTATTATTATTATTATTATTACGGATGGACACAATAATAATTTAGGCAAAAAATTGCGCACAAAAAAAAAAGAAGAGACCAAATTGTTTTTTGTTTTCAATAACCAATTTTTTAATTTAGCCTTCGGAGACTAAAATCTTTGGAAAAAAGTAAAAACAATTTAACCCGGAAATACACTGCCTCGAAGGGCTTAAAACAAATAATAAGCAAATTAAAAAGTTGTGTTATTTTATCATTTTTTGCGATTAAAATAGATGGAAAAGAAATCAATACATTTGCTTTTGTGGTGCCATTTAGTATTAGTGACTAGTGTTAAATTCCCGATCCGACCGACAAAAAAATCGGGAATTCGTATAATTGTCGGAATAGAAATTGCTACGGTCGGGAAAGTCGGGAAAATGTCGGGATAAAAATTTTGTCGGTCGGGAAGTCGGGAAATAAAGCAAGTGACAAATTTTTTTTAAAAATTAATCCCTATAGCTTAACTGTATATAAATAAGCTATTAAACGTATCAAAACTATAAATGAAAGATTTTTGGTTAAAATAAAGGTAGTAAAACATGATTTTAATATTTAATTTTTATTTTTTGCTTATTTGTCGGGATAAAAGTTGAGTCGGTCGGGAAAGTCGGGAAAAGTCGGGATAAAAATTATTGTCGGTCGGGAAATCGGTCGGGATAAAGTCGGTCGGGAAGTCGGGAATTCCCGACTTTTCGGTCGGGAATTTAACACTAATAGTGACCACAAAGATATTTTTATTTTTAACTTTTGTTGTTTAAATGTTCCAAATAACAGCGACAACAACTGTCACATTTTGAGCAAAGAACAACTAATTTCAATTTTCATTCAATGCAACAACAATGTCGAAACTTTTCAAATAACTCCATTTTAACCTTTTTTTGTTGTTGTTGAAATTAATTTTTATAATCAATCACAAAAAAATTTAATTTTAAATCCAACCAAAATAGTTCTAATTTTAATCATTGAAAGTTTTTCTTTCACTAATTATTTTTAATTTGGCAAAGAAAAAAATAATAACAGGAAAGAACAGGGGCGTTTATCGTTTATGTACAAATGATGGCAGACAATAATCAATCAGTTTTTTTGTGGGAGAAGAAAACGAAAAAAAACTCACTCACTCAAAACTCCGCCTATTTTTCTGACAAAAAAAAAAGATTGTTTTGGGGAGGTCATTGAACGAAGAGACAACAACGAAAATTACCACCACCATCCGCATCCATCCACCTATATATCTAGGCATTATCATCATCACTGGCCGCAATTTTCATTTATTTTTTTAGTGGGTGTTAGTTTTATTTATTGATTGAATTGAGACAAACCTCTCCAAAACCCATAAAAATATTATTAGTGTTTTTTCTTTTCATTATTTTTGTGGTGGTTGGAAAAAAAGTGAATAGTAAAAAAAGAAGTCTTTGGAAACAAAAAGAGGAAGAAAAAAAAACAATAAACGCTTTGATTTTTTTTGTTTCTTGGTTGTGTGCTATTAAAAAAAAAAGAGAGGAAAGTGTGGGAGCTTTGATTTTTGTTTGTTTATTTTAAATAAAAAAAAATTTGAACGTATTTTTATTTATTTTTTGGTTGATTGAATATTTTTTATTGAATTAGATGTAAGTCTATTTATTTTCTGTAATTTATTTTTTTTGGAATCCGAAACTTTATTAAATTACAAAGTTTTTTCTTTCATCAAAGAAAATAATTAGCAGCTTTTTAAACTTTCTTTTAATCAAAATAATTTAAGTACAAAATTATAAAAAAATATGACAAGAAGAATTATTATTTAAAGCGTTTTTTAATAATTGTCAAAAAATCAGAGAGCCAATAACATTTTTCAAAAATGGAATTCCCCAATCCCAATTTTCTTTTTGCAAGCGTTGCAACTTTATCAATTTACAGCCTACATTAAATTTCAGTTTGTTTTGTTGCCACCTTAACCAAAAAACTTGGTGGAAAGTAAACCCTTGCAAATTTTTTATCAAACACCTTTCATTTTCACACTTTTAACAAAGCAACCAAATCAACAAAAAAAATAAAATAGGAAGAAAGAAAATAAAATCAAAGGCGGAGTTGGTCAAAGTTTATTTTTATTTTTGTTCAAGTATTTATTTTTTCTTTTTGCGTCGTCGTCGACTTGCTGAAATAATTTATTTTCGGTTCTTTCAAAGGTTTTTTTATTATTATTTTTGGCAGCCGACACAAAGAATTTTTATTTTTCTTCATTCCTGCCACGAAAGTTATTAATTATTTATAGTTCTGCCACGAATAAAAAAATGTTAGGTATTTTATTCACATTAATATTGGGTTATATTTCAACTTTATTTATTGTATTTTTGGCAACATTTATTGTAATTCTTTTGGGATTTTCATGGGGTTCTTTACCGCATCGATATCTTCAAGCTGTATTATATATTCAACAAATTTTTGCAAAATATCATTATACCGATAAAAAACATGGTGTAAATGGAATACCTTGGAATGATTCGGAACCTACAATTATTACAAATAAAGCCATTTGTGTTTTGGCTAGATCTCAATCCTCTGTATCTGCATCAGATATGCAATTTCAATTTGATATAAATAAAGAAAATGCTTTATCCATTTTTGATGTAGTTCATGATTTTGTTTCAAGCGGATTACAATCCATAGTACAGGTATGTAAATTTTTTGAAAGAAATTTTGGTTGAAAAAGTTTGCATAATTGAAGTGTGTGGCAGGCAGCCAATAATTTATTTGAGGTTTATTTCATTTTTTACCAAAATTGACAAAGGCATTGTTTCTAAAATTTTAAGACCCGTTGGGAAAAGAATTATTTTAGACACACTAATTTCTTTCTAGGATTTTTCATACTCTTTGAAAATCATAGCAAAAAAGTATTGGATTTTTCTTACTAAAAAAAGAAACATTTTCTGGTGCATCTCTTTATTTTATTATTTTATTTTTTTATTTCGCATCAAATGAGTCACTTTTTTTATAGACATTTTCCATAAATATTTTTCCATTTAAAGAAATATATATTATTTGTATTATATTTTTTTTTTCTTCCTTTGTTGCATTTTTTCTTTGTTATTGATCGCTCAAAATTTTTTCACTTCCTCTTTTTTTCCCTCTTCCAAATTTTTTTTTGGAATAGAGTGTCTTCTTTGTCCATCGTTGTATTTTGCACTTTGAATTCGTTTCACAATCTTTGATCAATTTTTTTTTGTTTTTGTTCGTTCATGCTTTTTTCCGCTGATACCGCAAAAAATTTTATTTTTTATTTTGACTGAATTGCTATGTAAGTAAAAGCAGCTTTATTTTTTTTAATTTTGACATTCTTTTAATGATAAAAAAATAATATGTAAGCAAAGATCGTCTGAAGAAGAAAAAAATAATATAGGAATTAAAAAAGCTTTTGATATTTAAATTAAGCTTTTTAAAAAATGGAAAATGTGATGTTAAAGAGGAAAGAAAAAAATTGCTTCGCGTTGAGACGTTCTGTAACAACAGCTTTTTTGGAAATATTAAAAATGAAATTTTTCTTTTTTAAATATTAATGAACCTACTTTTTTTTCTTTAAACGTTAGAGTTTATTTATTTTTAAAAAAATCAGACTTTTGACTTATCGAATGGAAGACGACTGACTGATTGACTCAGACTTGTTTTTTTTATTCTTCTTAATTTTTGATCATTTTGTTTTATTCTTCCACAAATTAGACAACCATGAAAATTTTAAAATTAAAATTTGAATTTGCAACAAAAACTTAAATAATAAAAGTCATAAAACTTTAATTAATGAAAAATATTTATTTTTATATTAACTTTTTTTCAGGACGATGTCAGTGGCTTATTTTCCTTCTCCCCAGCCTATGTGGAATTTGAATTAACTTTGCCAATAATGAGACAATTAAAAAATGATATCCGACACATTTTATTTTATGTTTTAACTTATGGCTTTCGAGCATTTTTCTTGTTTCCCCTTCGGCTGCTTCTTTTGATTTCATCATTTGGGTTTGCTGCATTTTGGTGTATGGTAGTTTTATTTCGACCTTTGCCAAAAAAACGTAAAACTTGGATCGCTGTAATTTATTGTCGATTATTTTGTGCTGGTACCGGAGTTATTGCAAGATTTCATAATGAAGATAAATGTCCCAAACAACCGGGCATCGCAGTTTCTAATCATTTATCACCCAATGATATTCAAATTATTTCTGCCAATGTTAATCCAAATCGTGAATATCTTTACACTGTAACCGGACAAAAACATACGGGTATTATTTGGGCGATTGAAAGATTGGTGGAACGTTTATGCCCTTCCATTTGGTTTGATCGATCAAAACTTAATGATCGTAAAGAATTTATTGAAAATATTATGGATGAAGGAAAGGTAAGAAAGATAGCATTTTTTATAAAAAATTTGAAATATGAAAAAAATAATTTCATTCTTTTTTTATTTGAGTTTATAAAATTAAAATTTCTTTACTCTGATTTTGCCATGAAAGCGGGAATTATTTTCATGTTTTCAAAAATTTCGCAAGGAGACTATCAAAAACGATAAAAGCCAAATAAAGATTATTCATTCCAAATAAAATAAAATAAATAATTTTTTAAATTGATTTTTCCACAAAAAAAATTAAATATTAAAAAACTTCCAATTCTCGTTCAGATACTTATAAAAATAATGTTTACATTTTTTTAAAGTTGCAATTTATTTTTTAGCGGGCTGGCCCTGTCCTCATATTTCCTGAAGGATATTGTACAAATAATACTCGAGTATTACAATTTCGTAAAGCTGTATTTACTGATGATGTAACTATATATCCTATTGCTATCAGGTAATAAATAAACCTTTAAATCTAAATTCCAAAATTCCATTTAACAAATCTTTTTTAAATTTTCCCCAAAATTTTCCGCCTATTTTTTGCATTAAAAAACTTAAGAAAAATAGTTAAATATTAAATTCCAATTTTTAGACAAGATGCTCGATTTGGTGATTCATTTTGGAGTGAACCTTTATTTTATCATTATTTAATTCGATTATTAACTTCTTGGGCAGCTGTGTATGACATTTATTATTTGGATCCACAAAGAAAAAAGGAAAATGAAACATCCGATGAATTTGCAAGTCGAATTCAACTTCTCATCGCTCAAGCCATAGGTAAACCCGCCGCACTTTATGATGGTTCGGTTTGGTATAAAGAATCTGAAAGGGCTAAATATCGAAATGCTTTAAAAGAAAAATGCGCTTGGGAAGTATCCGGTGCTATTCCTCCTCCACCAGAAGAAAATGGAAAAGTCAATAACCAAAACCACGACCACCACGAAGTCCATGACCAAGAAAATAATAAAAAAGTTAAATTTCACATGTAAAAAATAATAATATTTGCATAAACAAAAAAAGATATTTTTTATTTTATTTTTAATAATAAAAAATTTAAAAAATTGGACAAAAAATAAATAACTTTAAAAAATAAAAAAATTGTTAAAAACTGCAAAAAATAAAAAATTAGAATACGTAAATAAAAATCTTCAATTTTTTCTTAAAAGATGTATTAATTTGATTGATTTGAGTATAAATTTTTTGTAGATTAATACGCTAAAGATTCCATCCAGGATTAGAAGACATATTTCCAACATAAACATTTAGCATGGAGCCATTTGGATTATTATCGTCATTATCCTAAAAAAATAAAGGACTGTAGTTTCTCAAATTCATAAAAAAAGCTCAATTTTTTTTAAAATTAAGCGTTCGCTTTGAGACATAAAATATTCAAATTTCTCTCCAAAGCCCTGCAAAGATACCTGTTTGGAAGAATAAGTTGAATCTCGAGGATTAGTTCTCATTGCAAAACTTCCAGCTGGACTTGCAAACTTTGAGTTAAATAACACTTCTGCCACACATTGCATAATGTGAGACCATTTAGTTCGAGTAAAATATAATCTATAATCAGGATGTTCACACATCGCTTTCAATTCATCCAATGTTCGAGCTTGCATAATATTTTTTTGTAAATGTGTGTCATTAGTTATTAATTGTCTCCATCTCGCTAAAATTTAGAAATTTAATTAAGAATTTTAGAATTTAAAAATTGTTTGTATCAAAAATTACACAAAAAATTGAAAAAATTTGGTCTCGAAAGGAAACTTTTATTAAATATTTACAGCAACCTTTGCTTTCTAAGAAATATTTAAAAATCTTACAAATTTCTTGTTCAGTTAATTTCCTTGAACCAAATCCTCGAATTTTATCAACACATTTAGTTAATTTTTCCAGCGCAGAACCCTCCAAACTTTCTTCAAGATTTTGACGGGGAAGAGAATAATTTCCTAAAGAAAAAAGCCATTCAATTTTTCTATTTTTATTAATCCAACAACAGTCTAAATTATGTACCTTCTTCCACATCTCTTCCACCAACACCATCATGATGGGGATGTTGATGATTTCCTCCATCAGTCATGAGTTTTTGTAAATGAGTTTCCGCGGATCGATATATTTCTGTTATGGATCGAACGGGAGTGAGACATCGAGCTTGAATATCTCCTCCACCAGTAATTTTGGGTTCAGAATTTATTGCCATTTCACCTCTGAAAAAAAATAATTATATTTTTGGCTTTCAAAAGGGAAGAAAAATGGATACGCTTTGATTCCCAACAATCAAAAATAAATTTTATATCCTCAAATCGAAAATTGTTTTATATTTAAACCTATAAAATGGAAAACCATTTTCATTACCTTAGCATTCTTTCCCTCCATTGTGCATAACTTTGGGTAGTCCTCAAAGTATTTTCATCTTCATCAAATGCATCCTCTTCCATGGGACTACCGCCACCGCCATCATTACGATGGGCAAAATTTTGATGAACATTGTTGCTATTGTTATTGTTATTATTAATATTATTTGAATTTCCACTTGAACCCGTTGGAGTTGAACGATTTCGAAATGCCTCACGAATTTGAGATTGTCGTCGATAACTATTTATTGCTTCAGGAGGGCAATCGATTGCCCTAACTGAATGTCGATCCACTTCATCTCCACTTCCACCCGAAGTATATGAGGTATGAGTTCGAGGGCCATCATATGAAATTCCTGATGGAGTCCGATTTACTCGATATTCAGCAGGAAGTAAATATGTTGCACCAACTTGGGGCTTTTTATTCCACCATGGTTCATCTTTATCCGATGTTGTTTTGAGTCCTAAAAAATTATGAAGAAAAATATATATAAATGAGAATAAAAAGATCTGTTAACACTAGCTTTTTAGTTAATTTTTTTCGCGCGGCTGAAAATCCTTGGAATGTATGATTTTAAAAACGGTTTGTAAAGTATTTAATTAAAATAAAGGAAAAAACGAATTTCATGGCGAGAATCCATGTTACTATTTTTTAAATATTTCGAAAAAAAAGACTTAATTATTTATTTTTCGCAAAAAAAAAATAAAGGGTGTTTTAAAAACGCAAATTCGAAACAAATTCGGGGACTTTTTATTTATGATTTCAGCTGAATTTTTTCTCAAAAAATTTGCTTACCTGGTGACAAAGTGGTTTCAGTTCCACTTGTATTTCCTTCTTTACTTTCAGAATCATCAAAATACCGATTTTTTAAACACAAAAATAATACCACAAGCATAATCATAACTGCAAGGACTATAAAAGCAATTAATAAAGCAGCTAATAAACTTCCATTATTTGACGTCGAAAAAGCAGCATCAGCTTTATTTTTGGTATCAGAATTTTCTTGAAGATTATCAAAATTTGTTTGAATATTATTATTATTTTTTTGTTGCCGATTTAAATCTTCTCCATCGTCATCGCCGCCGTTGTTGTTATTGTTAGAATTTTTAGAAGTTTTTGGTGGAATAAATGGATTATCGACGGAGGAACCAAAAATGGAATTAGAATTTTCATTTTGTGTATTTAATGTTTCCAAAATATGTTGAGAATTTAATTGATCCGTGGTTAAAAAATCTTCGGGTAAATGATTGCTGTTGCTAGAAGTGGAACGGATATGGCCAGAAGGAAATAATGAAGAACTTGAAGCTGGTGAAACACCTGCAAACCCGGAGTCGATATTTTCTTCTTTACTTCCAAAAATTGAACCATCTGGGAGGACACTAAAAAAGAGAAGCTAATGTTAAAAATCTTGAAAAAAATGTAAAATTAAATATCAGAATTTAGAAATAAAAATTTAAAGAAAATTTTGTGGGAAAATTTGACAAGATTTATTGTTTTCAAAGATAGAGAAAATTTTTAATAAACCCAAAATTTGCAAAGTTATTTTTAAATAAATCAAAAATTAGAAAAATTAGTCAAATAAAAAATTAATGCCCTCTTGCACTTACTTCCCAGCGATATCAAAAGTGGGATTAACAGTTTTCATTTGTTGATGCTCTTGAACTTCGGGTAACCCATAAATGCATTTAACAGTAAAATTAAAATCATCTTGTAAAACAATTGCAGGGATTTGAGCAATTCGAATGGTATTTTGAAATACTCCAGGGCTAATCATTTTTGTTTCACATGGATCATTAAATACTGCTATTTCCACAACATATTGTAATTCTCCATTACCTCTTAATCGACATTCCGGGCGATCGGAATCTCCAACCATAATCCAATCTGTGAATTTTCCATTTGAAACATGGCTTGACGAAAATTGAATTTCTATGGTAATTAATTGGCTGCCACATCGAGGAATAACTAAAATTATTTTATTTAAATAGAAAATATTCATGAATTTTAGAAAAAAAGATTTTTCGTTTGAAGGCTTCAAAATAAAAACTAACCATTAACTTTTCGTGAAACCGAAGGCGATAAAGATGATGATTGACTAAAAATTCCCGAAACAAAAATAAACAATAACAAAGGCAATATGCCAAATACTAATTTCCTTGTTAACATTTTAAAATTTAATGTTTAAAATAAATTTCAATAATATAAAATATTTCAAAGTTAAATAGGTGGTCATCTCATAACTACGGTAAATTCGTTGCAGAATCTAAAAGTTCTTAATTTTCAAAAGTACAAAACGTCGATTAATAAAAAAGTCACGCAAATACAAAAGAAAAATTTAAAACAAAAGAAAATTTTAAAAAGTTTTTATTTAAAAGTCAGAAAATTTTTTTGACAGTTTTTAAAAATAATAATAAAAAAATTAAGCAATTGTGTGCGGGGAATAATAACAAACAATGATGCGAACGAAGCAGCCATAAAGAAGCTGATGAACTCTCTTCGATCTCATTTTTCTTATGAGTTGGAAAAATTGAAGGCAAAAAAAGAGAGAGGGAATAAAAAAGCTGTCAAAAATCTGTCGTCTTTTTTTGGCTTCGTTGAAAATTAAAAACAAAACACAAAAGCAAAAATGGAAATAAATGGTCAAAGGTATAAAAAAGAAAAGAAAAGAAGCAACTGATTTTCAAATTTTGACATACAAAGAAAAAAAATGAGAAAAAAGCTTCATTTTTTGATGCAAAAAAACACGTATAAACGGATCAAAAAGAAGCATAAAAAACCAATAAGGTTTTAACACCATTTTTTTTTTCGAAGCACAACGAAAACTAAAAAAGCTAATCGCATTTTTTTGTTGTCAATTTTTACTTCGGTTTTGTCTTCGAACACACTTCGCGAAGAAACATTTTAAAAATCCTTCAAAATCGATGGTTTGATGGTTGAAGAAAAAAAATATGTTTCTGAACAACGAAACATCGATAAGCTGCTTTCCGGAGAAAATCTTTTCAATGGATCGGTTGGTGGCGGCGGTACATCGTTGTTGGGTTACAAACCATTCATGCGATAAAAAAAAATAAAAGATTGAAGAATAATAATTTCAGCAATGGTCAATATTAAAAAAAGGTGACAAAACCATGTTAAAAAAATAAATACTTTAAATAGACTAAATTTTTGTGAAATTTAAAATTTCTATAAAATATAATTATTTTATGGACAAAAACTAAATAATGAATGTGATTTATACTTTTCATAATGGATCCTTCCAAAGACTAAAATTTTTATCTTTTGGATTTCTAAACAAAAATTAAATAAAAATACTAAGAAAAAAACATGAGAATTTAATAAAAAAAAGTTGAACCAAAAATTCCGAAACTAACTTTATTTTTGAATAAATGGAACTGCTTAATTTTAAAAAATTTATAACCGTTTCTTTGCTTCCAAAAAATTAGTTCAAAAAAAGAAATGCCTATTTTAACCGTCACAAAACCAGTCAGATTTTTTTGATATTTTTGTAACTTTTTGTAAAACCCACATCCAAACATAATCACTTTTTTCTTTTTTATCCATCCTCTTCGAAAAACATATGAGTTATTATTATTATGATGCCATGAAACATGGAAGTAAAAAGAGAGGATAATAATAGGAAGAGATGGGTAGAGGAAATCTACCAAAATCCTACAGGTTTGTTTATAAACGGAGTAATGAGAAAAACTCATTTTTTCAGTTTTTCCATTTTCCAAAACAAAACAAAAAAACCGGAAATATTATAAATAAATGACCTCCTCTCTTTTCCCTTTGAAAAGAAAGAAAAAAATCATTGGAGCACAAAAATATTATGACGTTCAAAAAAGAAGTGACCATCGGTAGAAAATAAAATAAAGAGAAGAAAAGCTTTCCTTTCAAAAAATGGAATGGATTGAAAAAAAAATTGACTCAAGTGACGGCGAAAATGGAAGAGTTTTCAGATATCCGACGACGACAATTTTTTTTATTTGTGACGACAGAAAATAAAATTAAAACTCTTTATTATTTATTTTACAAAAGTCAAAATCATTAAAGAGACTATTTAACAACAACAAAAAAACGACAATTTTGTGGATTTAAAAATGTTGGATTACACAATGAAAATAAAAAAGTAATATCCGCCTTAAAAACTAAAAAGGAAATATTTGGGTCAAGAAGATGGAATTTAAAAAAAGACCAAGAAAAAAAAAAGAAGCTTTATTCAAAAATACTGTACGGTCAAGATAATTAGAAAAAAATTTAAAGTCTTGATCAGAATTTGTTACTAAAGATTTTTTTAAAAACAGATCCTTTTAAAGGGAAAACATAATTTGTGCTAAAAATTTGTATAAAACTATGGTAGACTGGTCACAAAACAAAAAATCCAAAACGAATTTCAGGGAATTTATTTCCAGATCAAACATTATCATACGCATTTTTTTCTGGCTTTAATTATTCCATTTTATTTTATTTTTTATATGTAATAAGAAAGTTGACAACCAAAATATAACCGATTTAGTAATTTTATAAAACATAAACCCCACTAAATAGCTCCAACAACATCCATCAAAGGCCTCATTATTTTTTGTCAAAAATGAAGTCAAAAATTTATAAAAGGAAAGTAAAACAGGTGTAATAAAGACTAACGCCATATTTTATTTCAGAGAGGTAAGTACTCAACCAAACAAGTTTAGAATATAGAAATGCATATATATTTATCCAATCTGTATCTTTTTTTTTTGGCTTGGAGAAGATACTTTTTTTATGCAAAAAAAAGATGATGAAGAAAAAATTATTTTGCGGCAATCGTGGCTAAAAACAACTACTTCATCCTTGCAAAAAGTGCTTTAACGTTCATGAAGAACCACGACAACGACGATGGTAATTATCCACTGCGGCTGCGGCGATCGTGGTGATGATGATGGTAGTGGTGACGCATCTCTCTAATTCTCATCATCGTCTTTTTTTACTCCTTTTTCCATGGATTTTTTGTTGCTATAGGTGAAGAAGAATATCTGAATGACTTTTCTTCTTTTTTATGCAAACGTTAAAAAGTTAAAAAAATAAGAGAAGAACGATAATAATAAAAAATTTTGCGTGTTCCAAATTGCTCTTTCAAAGTACTCTCTGGGCATTCATTTTTTTTCCACTTGTAAATAAGCAACAAAAAAAGAAATAAATAAAAAAAAAGAAGATGAGAATAATGGTAATTAATAATATTTTTTTGTATCATGAAAAAAGAAATGATTACATTGCAACGAAAAGATTGAATAAGAAAAATAAATATTAGTGTGGAAAATGAATTGATTCATTATAAAAAATTGTGTCTATTTTTTTAATAAATTCGGCTAAATAAAAACAAAGTTGTCAAAACCAAGTTTTCTGGGTACGTAAAGATTTCCAAAACCTGTAGAATCTTTTAAAAAAAACTTATTCCTTTAAAGAAGCGGAACATCATTAATTTTTCTTTAAGATATTCTAAATTTGGTTTATTTAAATAATAATTAACACAAATTATTACCAAAGTTTAGGTCATGGCCATAAGACAAAAAATTTGGAAATAATTTTGAAAAAAAATGAAAAGAAAATGAAGTCAAAAAGTTGAAAAAGATTTGACAGAAAAAAACACACAAAAAGTTGAGACAAAATTTTTTTAAAACATGCAAATTTAGTTTTTTTAGTCTTAAAATGACAGTCTACCGTATTTCTATGTTTACTTTCATAGAATTAAAGATAAGAAATTAAAACATTTTACTTTACAAAGTAAAATTAAAAAAATGAAAGAATAAACAAATCAATTTTTATTTTCTGAACTTAACTCATTGTCATATTATTATTACTTTTTATTGATGAAATATACTAACAAAAAAATAGAGTAGAAAAAAGGGCAATGTTTTTATTATTTTTTCACCGTCGCCTCCAATCATGGATGAGATGAGATGATGATGATGATGACCTCGTATGAACGTACGTACGCGTGTCGCATCAACGCTCGCTGATGCTCCCTCGCTCAATGCTCAAAAAATCCTCGCATGTCGCCGCTTGAATGAAATAAAAAAAAGCTTTTCTGTATGTTTTTGAATGTGCTGTTATTTTCTTCCTCCATCATCAATAATTTTTTTATTCTCTCCTCCGACCAGTAATTATATCTCGGAATTTTTCTTTTTTTTTTTGGGATCGCAAAAATAAAAGTTTTTTTTAAACACAAAAGTCTTTTTTTACTTTTATATATTTTTTTGTTGTTGGTTTTTTGAATGGTTTTGAATCGTGCCAATAAAAGACAACAATAAAAAAGAAAAAAATGAGTATGCCATTATTATTATTTTTGGGAGTATAAATATATATATGTTTTTTTGATGTTTTTGTCTCTCACAAATTTTTATTTTGAACAATAGAAAGGTAAAAAGTAAAAATTGAAAAAAAGTGGTTTGGACATTCTTTTTTTTTGCAAGAAAGGTCAAAGCCATGGACTGACTACGACTATAAATAGTAAATAATTATTAATTTTTTGTAGAAAAACAAAAACAAAACATTTGAATGGCAGTAAAAATCTTTTTTTTATTGATTTAAGAAGCATTTTTTCTTTTATTTGTATGTTTTTTTTTTCAGGGATATTCTTGGTAAGAATTATAGAGAAAAAAATAATAATTTAAAATTTATTCCCTTTAGAGGTAACAAATGACCTATGTAATGCAAAACAAAAAAAATGCAAGAGAGTTTTTGGTAAATAAGTTTCATCACTTCTTTATAAACTGTTGGTCGCCAAAATAAAAACGCTGAGGAAAAAAAATAATGGCTGATTTCGATCTCAAATTAAATTTTTTGCCTTCTGAAATTGAATCATCTTTTCCACCTATTTACAAAGCAGCATATTTAAAATTATTATCTGATTATAAAAAGAGTCCAAAAAAGGATAAATTTTCTGTACTTTATGAATTTTCTCAAAAATATTCGAAAATACCTAAATTTTTCTTCGATGAAATATGGTTCAAGTAATAAATTAGAATGGACTGTAGCAAATTTCAGTTTCAAACAAATGCTTGATTTCTTCAATTCTCCTACTTCTGAATTCAATGAGCTTATGATAAAAATGATGACATTTCCTAATTATGATATGGATAATGCAACCCAGTTTTATCAAAATTTTGGAAGTAAGTAATAAAAACTTTTTTTATAAAAATATTTATTTATTTTTTGTTGTAGCGAAACCCATTTCCAAAAAAATCTTGAAAAAAAACAAAAGAGCTAAATTTTATTTTTCTAAATTGACTAAAAAAGAAATAACGGATGAAAAATTATTCAAATATTTGGGAAAAATTAAAAATAGTAATAATATTGTGAAAGGATTAATTGAATTTCGATTGGGATGGAATTTAGATTGTACAAATAAAAAAATTTGGAAATATTATATTGATTTCCTTCAAAATAAAAACCTGTTGTTTGTAAGTCGTTATTTTTATGAATAAATTTTTTAAATAATTCAAAATAATTTATTTTAGGATTTGTTGCACGTTTATCGAAGATACACTCGATTTTTTATTGAAGATTTTGAAATGGTTGAAAAGTATCGAAATAAAATTCAACGGATTGGAAAAACTCATGCGGTTTCAGAATATTGGATTGATACAATTTTATATGAAATTGATTTTGGTACTCAAGAGAAAGCAATCCAAGTATTACAACATGCAATGATGGAAGTCACTGGAAACCCATTTCCATTTAATTTTCATTCACAAAAAATTGATGATTTTACCCTTATTTTGGAAAATTGTATGGAAATAATGAAAAATGAAGAAAAAAATAAAAAGAAAATTAAATTTGTTGAAAAACGTGAACCTCGACGATTTGTTCCTTCACCCAAAACTCCAATATCAACATATTATCCGAAAAATGATATTCAAATGTATAAAAGATCTCAAAGCTTTCCCCTTCCATCAACATTGATTTATTACATTTATAAAACTGCGAAATATGAAACAACCCTTCCAAAATTATTTTATACATGCAAATATTTTTTTGCTGTTCGACCTACTTTAATTTGTTATCGATTATTTTTGAATCATAATGGCCCTTCAAAATTTATTGATCATTCTTTGTTTTTAAGCCGAAATTTTACAAAATACAATTTATTGGAAAACTTGGTGGTAATTAAAAAAGTTCATAACCGCGGTGATGAAAAAAAATGCAAATGAAATGATTTCAAAATTAAAAATTAACCAACTTCCTTCACAATAATTTTTTTCTTTCTTCTGTAAACAGTTATATTAGTTTTTCATCAAAAGATTGTTTTTGGGAAAATCTGCCAGTTTTCGCTCATATAATTAAAATTAACTTTTTGCTTGCTAATACCAGTGAGCCTACTACTCCAGTTTTAAAAAGATTTCTTAATTTATTTGAAAAAATTTATTTCAGTTTTTTATAATTATTTTTAACTTTGTCATTGTATTTTTTTGTTTTTCGGCCATTTTTTCATCTCGTTATAAAATCTTTCCATTTTTTAAAAAGATTTCTTAAATTTATTTGTGTTTTATCCATTGGAAAACTGTGGAATAAAAATTTTTTTCTCGGCACGTCAATGCAATTTTTAGCACTTTTGTGTTTTTGTTTTTTGAATTCGAAAAAAAAAGTATCACCCATTGTAAAGATTAAGTTTGGAAGTTAAACACATTTTTTTAATAAACAAAAAAATAAATATCCACATGCAGTAAGCGTTTAAGAGAAAAAACTTCATTAACATTTTTTTTCAAACTTTAAAATTAAAAGAAAAATGAAACAAATATATTTGTGTCTCTTTTATTCTTTTAAATCAAAGATGTTCCATTTTATTATTCTTTCATTCATTTTTCAATAATACCTTTCAATCAAGTAATAATGACACTTTATTTTTTTGATATTGTGATGACCAAATTTTCTCATGGTTTTTTTCTTTGCGCGTCCGGCGATAAATTCAGAAAAAGTTTTTTTTTACATTCAGATTTTTTTTCTTCGCCATTAGACAAAAAAATTTAAGGGTCAAGGAACTTTAAATATGATAAATCATTTTTTTTGAAAACCCTGGGAAAGTTCACTGTTATGTTTTTTTTGATTACGGAACAAAGTAATCCATCATTGTTTTTTTCTTTTCTTCTTCACGTTCTTCTTCTTTCATTAATTTTATGTTTCTTTTTTTTTAAGTTTGTATTAACTTTCAATGAGTTTTTCAAACTTCACTTGTGTCTGTCGTCTTTTTATCTAACACTAGGCGGGTGGCGCGCCTACGGCGCGCCGAGTAAATGTTACTGTTTCGAAAATATAATGTTTTTTGATTATAGTTTATAATACGCAGTTCTTAGTAAAATAAGGTCATACATGCTACTATATCTGTGAAATCTTTGTGCATTTTACTTTTCAAAAGTCCTTAAAACTTAATCAAAAATATCCTTAAGATTTTCAATAGCATTTTTATCAATTTTGGATTATTTCATGATATTTTCTCTTTTTTGGTTGTCGGGAAAATTCATTCTACATGTTTCAAAAAAAAGCTTGCTATCAGAGTTTTTTCTTTTCTTTTCTTTTCTTTGAAATCCTCAATCCATCCTTTCTAATAAGACCTTTAAATGTTTAAAGCGCTTCAAAATCAACAACCATCGTCATTGCTAACATTCCGTGCAATGCAAAGTCTATCTGCATTCGTTACATTCATGTTTATGCAAATTTTATTGCACAAACTCAAGCCATTTTATGAAAATTTGTTATTTCGTTTATTTTGTTTTTTTGGTCATTGAAATCTTCGAATGATATTGGGTCCTTGGATCCTCGAAATTAGGTCCTTGGATCCCTCCCTTGACTCTACTAATATTATTTCATTGGATCCTTTCTCTGAAATTAGGTCTCTACAATTCGGATCATGTGCCCTATCTCGATCCCATGCTTTCTCTGAATCCTATCATCTTTTTTTTAGTTAACCGATCCTTCACTTGATTTTGGTCCTTGGATCCTTCCCCAGCTATTATCTCTACGGATCCTTGCCTTGATATTAGATCCCTAATGTTTCATCAAAAGAAAACAGCCACTCATCACCATTTCATTTCCATGAAATGAGAATGAAAAATCCTATTTTGCGCTTTCATTCATGTTTATGAAAATTTTTAGAAATGTCTCCTTCCTTTAGTTTTCATTCTTTTGTAACTTTCCCATGAATCGTTTCCAGTTACGGAATCACAACCTGTTTTAGAAGAAGGGAATAAATTTAAAATTTTGAAGCATAAAAATTTTTACAAGAAAGAAATAATAAAAATGAGAAAGAAAATAAAAATTTATATGCAAAAATATGCGGCGTTTAAAATTTGTTTCTTTGGCAAAGATAAAAAGAAACTTTCTAAATAAAGTTAAATAGTTTTATAATGCTTTTTTTAACCCAAAATAATTTACTGTAGTAACAATATAGCCTCTTTTAAATCCCCTTTTTTCAAGGCTTTTATTTTTTTATTATTTTTCAACAAAAGACGATGTTGTTGTTGGATGCAAATGTTTTTGAAAGAATAGAAAAAAAGAAGCAATAATAATTCATCATCCAAATTATTTTTCTTGGATAACAATGAAATCGAGTCGGCGGCGGTTTATTTAAAAAAATGAAATTCGAGAATAACAAAAGAAATATATTATTGCTTTTTTATTTACAAATGAAAATTTAATGATGTTCTTTCGCAAAAAAATGTGTCCCTTTTGTGTTTGATTTGTGAACTCAAAAAAGTACCATATCCTGGATTTTGCAAAGTTTTGATTGAGGAATAAAATCTTTTTTTTTGTGAAATTTATTTTCAATTCGATTGAATTCTCCATTTTCACAAAATTTCTCTTTTTCATTCCTAGCATACCTAATCTGCTGTTTTTAGTGCCGCACCAAAGAATTAAATGCAAACTTTTAAAAATAATCATAAAAAGACAATAAAAAAATTATGAACTTTTTCAATTTGTTTAAGGTTTAATTCATTTCAACATTTTTAAAAGAAAAATGTTTTTTTCGTCAAATTTATGTAGCTTCAAATAATATTTTTTATTTATCAAATTTACTTTTAAAAAGGCAGATCTTTATTATTTTTCATCTCATTGCAAAAAACAAATCATCAATCTAACAATTGAAAAAAAAAGTTTTTTGAGACAACGCAACCTAATTCTTTAAAGTTTTTTTTACATAGATTTTTTTTATTTTTCTGATATCTTTTGACATAATTTTAGCTGTCAGTATTTTTTTCATTAAACAATTAGGTTATTCTTTATGAAAACCTTGGGAAAGTTTTTCCATTTTTTTCTTGATCTCGCAACAAATTAATCCATCATCTTTGTTTTTTTTTTGTCCTACTTTCTATCTATGATTAATTAGATGTCTAAATTTTTTTGTTTCTTTGATATTTTTTTTAAACTTAATTTCATTGAATTTTTTTACATCATTTATGGGTTATCAAAAAAGGAAGGAATATCGAAGCTTTGCAGTTTCAACTATTTTTTTAATGCTTTTGTATTATTTTGTTAATATATTTTTCCACCAAATTAGGATTAACGAAAGATAAATACAAATTCAAAAAAAAGAAGAAAAAAAAGAGAAATGTTGCAAAGGAAATAAGAAGAAAAAAATTCGGAATTTACAAGCAATGTAGCTACGTTCAAAGCAACTAAATAAATATATGTACAGAAACGAAGATCCAAGGATAACAACAAAAAGACGAAAGCGATTTAAAGTTAATTTTTTTGACAATTTTTACCAACCTAATTAATAAAAATGAAATTAAATTCATTTTTTGAGTGTTTTGTTTTATGAATAATAATTTTATGTAATTATTTTTTGCGATTTCTTTTTCAAGCTGCTGTATGTTACTGTATTGTTGCTGTTTTTCCCTCAATATTGCTTTTTTTCTTTGATTTGCTATTATATTTTTAAGGAAAGAAAGCAATAAGAAAGTTTTATTGGATTTCTTTGAAAACAATGAAATCGCCTTGGTTGCGCGTCTTTAAAATAAGCCAATGGAATAAAATTTATTACTTCTTTGAATAATAGAAGATTTCAAGATGTTTACGAAAAAAATCTATGTTGAAATTGTTTTTAGGCTTATGTCAACCGGAAATGACGTGGATCTTTAGGAGCTCAAAATATTTAAGTTTTGAAAAAGTCCAAATGCTCAAAACGAAGCAACAGCAAAGATCCACAATTCTTTTTTTTTGCAGCAGAAAAATAATTGCATCGCCCTGGTTTCGCCTATTTAAAATAAAACGATGGCAGAAAATTTATAGGGTTTCATTACAAAAGAAATTTTTTTAGAAAAAACATGTTTACTAAAAAAAAGCATATGTCGAAGCCGTAGTTAGGCTTTTGACGTCGGAAATGATGAAGATCTTTGTGGGTTCACGAAATCTCAAATAAAGAGAGTCCAAATATTCAAAAAAAAGAAGAAGCAAAGATCCAGTCTCATTTTCCAAAAAATAATGGGAATCGCCCTGGTTTCGCATATTTAAAATGAAACGATGGCAGAAAATTTATTGCTTTTTAACAACAAAAAAGATTGAGCGAACTTTAAACTATGATGATGCGAAAAATGGCGAAGATCGTTGAGAACTAAGAAATGTCGTGGGTGTCCAAAAGCCCAAATTCATGAAACTTAAGAGTTTTAAAACAAATGAAATTATGTTTTCTGCAAATTAACGATAAAATAAGTTCTTCTAAAAAATTTAAACCATTTTTTATTAATGAATTATGGAATTTATTTAGCAATAAAGAGTTTTTATGAAAAAGAAAGAAAGTGAAATAATTCATAATTTGTATCGAAGAGAAAAGCATGGAATTCACAACAGTGCCATAAAAATCAGTAAAATTTATAAAAATTCCTAATTTAGTTGTTTCATTTGAAAAATTATAAATAAAATGCTTTTATTTATCACAAATTGTGTTAATAAAAATCCTTTTTTTGGCAACCTTCTTTCTCCAAAGATTCTTCCTTTTTGAATTTTTATTTCTCTAAAAACCTTGTAAACTGATCAAAAAAAAGTTTTCTTTTTTTCAAGTTTTGGAGGCGGATCGAAAATAATTAAGAATTTCAGATCACAGAGAAAGAAAAATGCGAAAGGAAAGTGATACGACCTTCCTCTTAAATTGGATTAAATTTTTTGAAGAAAAAAAAACTATGAATTAAAAAACTTTTTTGAATTTTTGCCAATAAAAATCTATGTATAAAAACTTTTTTGGCTGCTTGCCATCAAAAGAAAAAAAGTTTAGTATATGAAAAAAGTTCAACCAAATCTCGATGGCTGCAAAAAAAGGATGATCAACACACGGAAGTACAAAAAAAGTGAATCAATGTTCATGAAAAATCCGTTTCACATTTCATAGATAAATTCGAACAAAGCCATCAATGAAAGAACGAAACATATAAAAGCAATTCAAATCTTTTTATTATTATTCATATTATTATTAATTAATCTTAAGCATAAAAGTGCTTACAAATTTAATCAATGGGAAGCATTTAATCCATCCATTTCACTCCAAAGCTAATTGATTTCCTGGCACAAAAGCCGCGAATTAAAAAAAATTTATCTTGGATTCTTCAATTTTTTTTTTTTTTTTGAAGCTTACAAAACAATTTTTAATTTTTATGTCTTTTGACAAAGGTACCCAAGATGCGGTGTAATATTTTGTTTTCCCTTGCATTCGTGTCAAGAAGATAAAAAATTTCCCATTTATTTTAATTTGTAATTTGACTTTTTTTATAGTAATGATGATTGGTTTGGTCAATTTATGCATTCTTGCCAATATTATTCTTAATATTGCATTCGCATGCATTCCGATCAAGTCTGGTGGAGGTGGTGATATCTTGGTGACAACAACTACATCATCACCACCACCACCATCATCATCATCATCAACAACAACCACAACATCCACGACCCCAGCAACAACCACCACCACCACAAGTTTGGGCCCTTCCTCCACCTCCACTTCCATCGTACCAATAACCACAACCACTTCTTTAGCCACCGCGACCACAACCAGCAGTTCAACAACTTCCACAATCACATCCACCACTCCTTCAACAACTACAACAACCGCTCAATGTGTACAACCTGTGAACACATCAGCAATATATATTCCTGCGGATTCGATTAATTTAGTTGAATTTGAAACACCACCTAAAAGTAATTTTTTTTTTAATTTTTATTTCTTTCTTTTATGAAAACTATGTGGCCCATTCAATACGAAAACAATGTTTTCCCTTTTGTGATAGAAAAAAAAAGTTAATATTTTCTTTGCAATCATTCATTTCACAAAGATCCATTTTTTCTCCCATCATTTGTAATATACATTTTTTTCTTTAGGTTATTGTGTTTACCCCAATGGCATCGAATTTTACTTTACAACAAAAACCACCAATGACACCAATGAGCTTAACGGCATGAATGAGTACGTTTTATATTTGCTTGAATTTAATAGCATAGAAAAAAATTGTATTTTTTACGAAGATTTTAATTTATTGAATTAATTTTTTTGTTGTTGTCGTCGCTATCATAATATAGTAGCAATACAATATTAACGTTATTTCATTTATCTATTTCTGAAATCTTAAACAAAATTTTTTTAGAGAGGATTTACACATAATTTGCGCCAACGTTTGTCTCTGTGATATTAATAACAACTGTTACCAATATGAAGATACATTTATGCTTGGAATAAATTTATATTCATATTGCGATGGAGCAAATGGCTGTTTTATGCGCGCTATTAATTTGGACGAATCTTTATTTAATATTGTGAGTGGTGCTGAAATTGACCCTCGTGATCAATTTGAAAGTGATGGAATGACTTACAAACCCATAACGGATCCTGCTTTTTTAAGCATTGTTAGCGCAAGCTGCTCTGAATGCCCTATCATGAACTCATGTATGTTGTAATAAATAAGTTTGAATAAAATGATAATTTGCATTTGTTTATCATGTTTTGTTTAAATAAAAATTTTTTATTTTAATTACCTATAGAAGCTTTTTTTTGTTTTTTTGACACGAAAGCGTTTTTTCTTCTTTCCTGTGGTAAAGTATGCTTTCCTTGCGTTCGCTTCCATGGAGATCAGTTTAGCTTTTTTCAAAGTCATGTAACTAATGCATATTGGACACGCCTTTCAAAAAATAAAAAAATTTCTACCTACTAGCTTTTTTGCTAAATTTTCATTATTCTTCTTTTTTTTCTAAATTCATTTTTCGTTCAAGATTTAGAACTAGTCAAGATTACTCGTGCTTTATTTATTTAACTATGTTATTATATTATTTTCTTATCGCAATGCCTTTAATTCTGAAAATTATGGCGGAATACATTGAATATTCTGAAGAGCTTTTTGATAAAACCGTAAATGAAAGAAATTGGGTGAATTCAGGAAGTTAGTTATATAAGAAATTTTGAATTTTTTTAAACTAAAATTTTAAGAATGCGAACAGTATTTTAAATCATGCTGTATGAACTCGGACACAATCGAAATTTACAATGGTAAAATTAAATCCCATAAATAATGCGTAATAGTCTCTAATTTTTCAGAATGCTTAATTAAAGTTGATACCAAATGTCTTAAGAGAGACTCTACGAGTAAATTTAAAGATTTTCGAATCAGGCGGAAGAAGATTTTTTTTATTTTTTATTTTTCTTTACCAATTGGTTCTGAAAAATATTTAAAAATTATTGGCGTCAAGCTTTTTCTCAAAAAGTAAGCAGGATATGCTAATTTTTTATATTAAAGGTGAAACCATGCATTAACTTCAAAAATTCGGCTAAATTCATCCATGAAGTATAAAAATTTGATTTTTCTATGATTATATGTAATCGATTGCGGGCTTTTTAATGGTGTATACCATATATTTATATATCCTATATAATCATGGAGAAATTTGCATATTTATATTTCAAATCGATGCCATTTTTTATTCCTCTCCCCTGCAAAGCTATTCTCTATACCAAAATAACGCCCAGAATCTCCTCTTTCGAATGAGCAAAAAATTAAAAAAAAACATGGACCGGAGTTGAATTGCCATAGAAAAACGTGCTTGAAACAACATTTTTAATGGGGAAAATGGTGTTTTTCACTTTCTCTCTTTGTTATTTTGGCATTATGTTCAAATTGTTTTCAATGAAAGAAAATATTGAAAAACACCATTTTCCCCATTAAAAATGTTGTTTCAAGCACGTTTTTCTATGGCAATTCAACTCCGGTCCATGTTTTTTTTTAATTTTTTGCTCATTCGAAAGAGGAGATTCTGGGCGTTATTTTGGTATAGAGAATAGCTTTGCAGGGGAGAGGAATAAAAAATGGCATCGATTTGAAATATAAATATGCAAATTTCTCCATGATTATATAGGATATATAAATATATGGTATACACCATTAAAAAGCCCGCAATCGATTACATATAATCATAGAAAAATCAAATTTTTATACTTCATGGATGAATTTAGCCGAATTTTTGAAGTTAATGCATGGTTTCACCTTTAATATAAAAAATTAGCATATCCTGCTTACTTTTTGAGAAAAAGCTTGACGCCAATAATTTTTAAATATTTTTCAGAACCAATTGGTAAAGAAAAATAAAAAACAAAAAAAAATCTTCTTCCGCCCTATTTGAATCAGCTCGTAGAAGCTCTCTTAAAACTCCTGTTGTTTCAACAAAAGATAATTATAAAAAAAGATTTTTAATAACTAAGTTATTGTTTTTTTGTTTTGTTTTCAGCCCGAGATAAATCCACCACCAGTTCTGGTTCTGCGAGCACTTTTGTTGGTGAATCTTCTACGCAATTGCAAACAACGGAAATGGATATGAAAAGTTCCAAAATGAACGAACTTGTTTCATCTCCAAAAACTGTTTCAAGTTCATTTCCTCATTCTTCGGCTTCTCCATATCAAACTTCATCCCAATTCGAAAGTTTACAAAGCAAAGATACAACAACTATTTTAACTCCAAGTGCATCAGTAAAAATGACATCGGTCGAAGGAACGTCACCAACAACTCATGTTTCAAATGATGTACCAACTAATTCATTTGCTAAAACTACTCTTTCACCTTCTGATACCAGAATGGCTCATTCTACTGAATTAACGAAAGTTAATTCTGATTTGTCTCAATCATCAAGTGATGAATTACAAACATCAGAAAGAACTTCGCCTAAATATTCCTCAACCACATTTGAAAGCCGCAGAGCAGTTATGAACCAAGTTCATTAAACACTTTATCAACTTCTGTTAATGAATATGAAACAACTAGCACGACAAGTGAACCATCATCTTTAAATTCAATGAGCGATGATGGTACAACCAAAGTATCTGATATGGTTAAAATTTCTAAATCAACTTATAATGTGGATGCAATTAGTGGAACAACATCGAATGAAATAGAAAAGGTTCCATCGACATCTCCCTCTCCACATTTACTAAGTTCTACAGTTTCATCGATGGCTACAAAAGATTTAAATGCTTTACCAACATCAACCAATTTGAATCAGATTGCTTCTTCAGAATTAACCAAAATTCCAACAAATTCTGATATTTCAAAAAATAGCCAAATGACTTCCACTCTCGATCCTTCGCCCATTTATTATTCGAAACCAATAAGCACGGAACATGAAAATCATAAAACTTTAATTTCATCTACCGAAGCTTTCGATATGACTGAGGCCCATTCAACTTTGAAAACAAATCCTTCAAGTTTAGCAACGCAACCTATGGATACGATTAAACATGCTACCACTATTCATGGCAGCGATCCAACTGGCTCTTCACCAAATTTAATTCAAGATGCACCATCCACTTCACCATCAATTAAATCAGCCGCTACCTTTAGTTCACCCATTACTGCAACTACAATGGAAGGCGGCTATTCATCCACATCAAATATGCTTTCAAGTCATGGTTCAAGTCCTTCTTCTTCTTCAGTTAGCCTTTATGAATCTCCAACATCATCAAATGTGGATTCAAGTACTCAAAGTGAAATGGAACAAAGCTCTGTAAAGCTCACTGCCACAATGTCTCCTCGGGTTATAAGTCAAGCGGAAACTGAAATTAATCGCGCTTCATCTTCATCTACCGGAAAAGGTAATTAAAACATTTGTTTTAACACAAAATCAATAGGAATAAAAAAAATAGTTTTAGGCGCTTCAATAATGCATGAAAATTCGCCTACCACATATGTTAATTTAAAAGTGACCCAAACTCCAAAAAAATTAATTCAAGATGAGCATAGTAGCACTGCCCAAAGCTTTATTGATGATAGTCGTCAATCTACAGCTTCACCAAAAATTTTAGATTATCAACAAAGCTCTGTTTCAAATGATGATGCTACAAGTGAAGAACAGGCAATAACTACAACGTCAAGCAGCTCGATCGAAAGTAAGTAAAATGGCATTAAATATAAGGTATAGCTTTTAATTATTTGTTTTTTTAAGGCCTTTCAAGCACAAATTCAATGTCGTCGGTTGGAAGCACAGGAAAATCTTCTTTGGAAACCACCGCTTTTGTTGCAAGCGCTGAAGAAAATATGATTAGCGGCACAAGTTCTTCTAATTCGGATAAAAAAAATTTAAGTACTACTATGCCTTCAAAAGATTCTTCACTTGTATCCGGATCGACTGCATCAAGCTTAAGCGCTCATTTCGATAAAGTTTCATTTGTTCCAACAATTGAATCTCAAACAAGTAAAGCTTCGGATGATTCTAGCGTCGCCAGTTCAACAACTGAATTTGTTAAAAATGAAGGAGCGACAACCACATCGATTCAAGTTGTTGTAAGTGAAAACACTGAACTTCCCAGCGATATGACGACGACGCCCGTTAAAAGTAAGGATAATAGCGAATAAAAATAATTTTAAAAAATAATTAAAAAGCCTTTTTCAACTCAGCCAGCCAAGGAAGTGTTTCTGAAGTAAAATCTTCCAAAAGCTTTGATACAACTCGAGGTATTCCAACTTTTGGTCATTCTGATTTTACTGATGCACAATTGAACGATGGAAAAGTTTCATCAGCAAGTTTTGAAAATCGAGGAACTACAAATGAAATGAATGCTATGGAAAAAAGCACTGTGAATGATGAAAGTAAACGTAAGTTAAATA
Source organism: Panagrolaimus kolymaensis (assembly GCA_028622995.1). Classification (NCBI taxonomy): domain Eukaryota; kingdom Metazoa; phylum Nematoda; class Chromadorea; order Rhabditida; family Panagrolaimidae; genus Panagrolaimus; species Panagrolaimus kolymaensis. Next base: position 1,734,779 of record JAJQJQ010000049.1, on the reverse strand, counting down.
TCGAAAAAAACAACCCAAAAAAAAATATGAATCGTTTCTAATTTAGCATCCACTCAAGAAATTATTTCCATTTCGAGCACAATTGTCGTCGATGAAACTCAAAGTGGAGGAGTCACAAATGGAAAAAGTAAGTTAAAAAAAGACCCAAAAATTAAAAAATTATAATAAAAAATATTTTTTAGCGGATGATGCTGAATTGGCTTCAAGTGCAAGTATTAAATCTTTTTCTTCATCTGCAATGCCAAAATCAAGTTCTGCAACATTGGATAAAGAATCTACAATCGCATCCATGAGCAGTACAGATAAGGGATTAACCTCTTCTTCAAGCATTGGCAGTTCACGTGTTAGTAGTAATATTGATAATTTTGAAACTTTGCCAACTCAATCATTTGTTATCACTGATAAATTAAATAATGATGCTTCATCATCTGAAGCATCAATGGCTGCTGAAACCGCAAAAACGAGTCCTGGGTATGAGAGTTCGCCTGCTGCAACAACTGCGCTTCAAAATAATTTATCTCCTACCTCTTCCCTTTATCAATCCACTATTAATAATGATGTTGAAACTGAACCAAGTTCCAAAATTAATTTGATCGTTGAATCATCATCCCAAGCCGCAACGTCAGTCAATAATGAACAGGGTAAGAACAAAAAAAAAAAAATTAAATAATATAAATTAACTTTCAGCTATTGAAAATGTCCCAACAACTAGCTCAATGCCTTTCTTAGCTTCAACATTGGAAGAAGTCACTGAAATGAAAATTGATTCAAATAATAAAATTTCAACGACAGCGGAAATTGCAAAGGCTGAAGAAGAACGTGCCAGTACAGAAGTTTTGAATTTGGGATCATTGACTGCTTCGACAATGATTGAAAAAGATATTATTAGTGAAACTCCCAGTTCTGCCAATCCTAGCCATGTGTTGTGCACTAACAGTCACTTCTCTAAGTGTCTGGACAACAAACCTAACTAGCCATCACTTCCTATTGTGATCCTAGCTTATTCTATTGTATGTTCTCTAATACCCTCTTGACTTCCTGTAGTAACCATGTATGTACCGTAATGACCACGTGGCTTTGTGCCTAATAAACTACTCTTCACAATTTGTCTGTACCTTCCTATTTCCGTGCAGCACAAATTTAGTGGTGCCGATCGTGATTCGACTCAACTGCCTCCGAAGAATCAAATCAAGCTCCGAAGACTCTCATCTCAAAACCTCCGATGATCCACACTCGTGATCTCAATCAAAGAAGAAAGCTGCAGATTCCGTCTATGGATATCTTGTTCTCTTGGCTCGTCTTCTGTTCTCTTGGCTCGTCAAGTTCTTCTTATGCTTATCAACGTGATCCACACTGGAGAAGTAATCAAAATGAGTTCGCTTTAGCTCCTGAAAAGCTCAATCTCTTGGTTGGGAGGATGATGTGCTGATATCAGGTTTTCTCTTTTGCTTTCTTGATACTACATGCATATTTTCTAGCATTGTGTTCTCGTCAAACAAATTCAATGTCATCTCAACCTCAAACGTCGTCAAGCTACTCATGGAAATTTTGTTATTTTTGTACTCTAAAAAGAAAAAGAAAGGCTTCGGCCGACTCAACTACCGCTGATGGATGAAAGAAGTTGAAGTCGTCGTCTTCTGGCTATGATCTAATCGTCTAAGATGTCAACCAAAGATCCTTCAATTTCAACATGTTTATATCAAGCGTCTAATGCTGTAACATGTTTATGTCAAGCACCTTTAGCTTTTCATATCAACCATCAAGCTCCTGAAAGTCATTATCTAAAATGCTCAATTCAAGTGTAGTTTCTCGTGCAAATCAACAACAAATGTTCTTCCATGCGATGTTCAACATCTTCAAAACATGTTCAAACTTCGTTGTTCTTCTTCATCAATGTGTTGCAATGTTCATCTTCTCAAATGTCATTTCAAGTTTCAAATCTTCGTGTCATGTTTCAACTACGTCGTCTTCGTCTAATGCTGCTCAGTATGGTCTTATGGTAACTTCATGGAAGAAAAGCATCCGTTTTTTGTCTGTTTTTCCGCGAAAAAAAACCATCATCTGCTTCTGGTGATGTTCTAACTTACTTCGTGATCATGCTCGTGCTATCGTCTCCATCAACGTGATGTTCCAACCGAAGAACTGCTCTTTCTCTGGGAGGAAAGGTGATGGTACAGCATATGTTTTTCATGCTCTACTAATGTTCATGCTCTTACTAATGTTCATGCTCATGGTTCGTCCTCATGGTCTGGTCTTACTCTACTGGTAAACTCTCAATTGTTCGTCAACTTCATGATTCCGCTCTTGTTCACTTCCTATGGCTTCTCGTTGTGTCAACTATCCTTGCCTATTCTATGTTAGCTTGTATTGTTGTCCCATTTTCTATTGTAATGGCCTTGTAAGTGTGGGGGAATGTTGTGCACTAACAGTCACTTCTCTAAGTGTCTGGACAACAAACCTAACTAGCCATCACTTCCTATTGTGATCCTAGCTTATTCTATTGTATGTTCTCTAATACCCTCTTGACTTCCTGTAGTAACCATGTATGTACCGTAATGACCACGTGGCTTTGTGCCTAATAAACTACTCTTCACAATTTGTCTGTACCTTCCTATTTCCGTGCAGCACACCATGAAACCAGTGATATTACAAGCTTCCCGACTTCTTCAAAAGGTATTAGCGACTCATCTAGCCCTCAACCAGAAACAACAAAAGCATTTGCTGAAGGTAATGCAGTTACAACAGGTAATAATTAAATTAAATAATTTTGTTACAAAATTCAAACATTAAAAAATATTTTTATTTAGTCACTGCCAAAATTAATTTGCCTACTGATTCAACTCAAAATAGCGAAATTCAAATAAGTTCCAAAGGCTTACAAGAAATGAGCACATCTAGCATCAATCCAAAGGATGGAATGGATTCCACTTTAATAAGCCACGCCAGCGAACTTACCAATGTTCCATATACCACCAATGCTGATGTTTCCATTAAATCACCAAGATCGGAAGCTGGAGATTTCTTAACTGAAAAAAGTTTTGGAAAAGATGAAACCACTCAAAAAAGTATCAGTCAAACAAAAATTGACATAATTCCAACTTCGGATAAAGCAGCCGCTCCAACTCAAACTAATGAATTATTAGCAACCACAAATGGCATCGTTGTTGCAACTGATTCGAGTTCAACAAAAACTGAGCAAATCATTATCGAAACCGAATCCAGCTCGAGCATTGGAACTTTACAAAGTAAGGATAAAATTAAATTAAAATAAAAAGAATATTTACTTTAAAAAATAAAATTTTAATTTTAGTTACTGGAAATACACCTGAGGCAATTGAAAATACCGTTGAACAAAATGAATTCGTCGCCAGCAGTGATGGAACTGTTCAAACCACTGTTGGAGGAGGTAAGTATAAATTTCAAGAGAAAAAAAAGTTTAAAAAATCGAATTTGTTTCAGTAATCCATTCATCCATTGAAAATAATGTTGATCGTGAACAACCAAAACCAAATACTGCCACTCAAGAAGAAGGTTCAACTGCAGGATCAGGATTAAAAAGCGCGAGTGAAACTATCACTCTAAAAAATACCTCATATGCCGATGATATGGATGATAATGAAAATAGTGTAAAACCCATGGATGATGCTTCTACCGTGGTTATTGAATTGGCAACGACGACGAGCGAACGATCAAGCTCCGCCAAAATGTCAACAGTCGATGACGCCACACTCCAATCCACAAAAGAAGATATGAGTTCACAAACTTCTCCTTTATCATCTTTTGAAAGTAGTGTTCTTTCAACTGAAGCTGGCACAACTATGGCGACAAAGGCCTTTACTAAATCTGAACCCCACCATGATCACGCTTCTGTCACATCGAAAGGTAGAGAAAAAATTATAAAACAAAAAAAGAGTAAATAAATAAAAAAATTAATTAAAATATTAATTTCAGACATTTTAATTAATGAACCAACAACAACCATCGTCAGTATTAGTAAAAAAGATAATGATCGAAGCTCAACCACCATGGCATATAATCCAATTAGTGAAACCAGCGCACAAAATAGCAAAGCCTCGACAATAAATAATGGTAAAAGTTTCATTTAAAAAAAACTTGAAAAACTAAAAAAAAATTCTTTTAGATATTTTAAATGATAAAACACCCATGGTTGGAACTGAAAATGTTAAACCCATTTCAACGGCACAAGAAATGAATCCATTCAGCGTTGAACCTGTTGATAAGGGTAAGAGTTATATTAATGAAAAAAATCCTTAAAAAAGATTTAGAAATCGACAAAAAAACCAGCGCGGCGGCAACTTTCCAAACAATAATTTCCGGCGAACAAAATAATGTTGATACCACCGCTCCAAATAGCGAAACTTCCAACTCTGAAATGCCCTCAGTGATGAGCAAAAGCAGCAGTGTTGCTGAAAGTGAACATGCACCAACTCCAACAGTCACAAAAACCCAGAGCGGCGAAGGGTCCACCATCGAAGGTAAGAATAAATTTTTAGATACAAATAAAAACTTTAAAAAATGAAAAATTATTTGTTTACTTTTTTTTAGAAAATACAATACCCGATTCCTCTTCGACCGCTTCGCCAACTGAAGAAAGCTTAAAATCAACTAAAAGCCATGATACCGATGACAAGAGCACCACACAGAAAGCCCATGAATCGTCAACATCATCCAGCGGCACCAGTAGCAGCACAAATCAAAAGCCCATGACTCAAAAAACACCTGAAAAGAAGCCTCCTCCACCTTGGTTTCCTTACCGGGGCCATCGATATCTTGGTAATGCATATACAGGATATAGAGATGCTTGGTATGTTATAGCATTTGTTATAGCCATTGTAATTTTGATTACCAAAATTTTATTTGACCCATTTTGGTTTCGGGCGATTCATCCCAAAATCATTCTAATGTTCTGTATTGCATCATTCGGGTTTTCATTTTGGGGTGGGTGGTGTATTCTCCATTATTATGTATTTATTCCCAATCGTATGTACGCCAATTGGCAGGATTATCTTTAAAAATTATATATTTACTTTGTTTCTTTCTTTTCTTTGTCTTTTTTTGATTGTTGAATTCTTGCTTGCATAATTTTTAAAATATTTTTTTGGATCTCTTCATTTTTTAATGCTTTAAATTTTCTTAATTTTGTGTCTTTTAATTTGCATAATTATTTTGCCGGTTAGCTTTAATTTTTTTGTTTTTTGTTTAATAATTTTTGTTTTATTTGAAAAATAAATTATTTTTTCTCTTATTTTCTTTCTATCTTTTTTACAACAATTCCGAAAAACAAGAAAAAAATACATATACAAATTTTTGAAGTCAAATATTTCTTAAAAAAATATTTTTGTTGATAAAAACGAAAAAAAAACATTAGAAACGCTTTATTTCTAATATTCCTTCCATCGTTCGCATTCTGGAAAAAATAATGAACAAAGAAGTTAACTTTTGTTTTGAATTTAAAAAAATTATATGTATTTCGTGTGCCAGTTTTTTTGTTAACCGAAACGCAGTCTCTTATTAAATGGAACTTTATCATTCCTTTTAGTTAATTAAAACTTCAGTTTTTTTGTTGCATAATTAAAAACAAAAAACAAATTTTTATCATAATTTTTTTCGAGATATCATTTTTTAGTTTAACCTTTTTTTTCCAATGATATTTTTTAAATCCGTTTAAAAATTTTTTTGATGTTGCTGTTGTTGTCAAAAGTAAAAGTCAACCAGGACTTTGACTTTTTATACCATACCGTTGCGGAAAAATATAAATAAATATGTTTCGGTAGAAATTAATTTTGGCTAACCATTAAACTCTTGGAAGTTAATGGACTTGTTGATTTAAAAAAAAAACGTTTTTATTTTTTTGTTTTACTTCTAATTAAATGTGCGGACTTTCTTTACTTTAACGAGGCATGAATTTTTTTCTTCAAAAATTTGAATCTTTAACAATGAAAAAGGAAAATGTTTTTGGTCTCAAGCAGTGTTCTTCCTTTCCCAAAAAGTCGCCCCTGCACCGCACCGCGCCCCTGGAATTTTCGAAACTTCGCCCATGCCCCGCCCCGCGCCCCGGGGCGGGGCGGGGCGGGGCAGGGGCGTGCGTGCGAAAATGGGGGCGAGGAAGAACACTGGTCTCAAGAATAAAAACTCTCTATGCCCCGTTAAAGTAAAGAAGACCCAAATGTGCTTTATTAATTTTGAAACAATATTTATTGTAAACATTTTTCATTATTTTGTAAATCAAATTAAATTTTACTCAATCATAATTTCTTTTATTTTATAGGAATAAAAATAAAACGTTTGTGATTTTTCTTTTCAAAGACCTAATTTTTCTAGGTTAGAAAAATGTATTAATAAAAGGTCAAAAGCACAACTTTGAAATAACAATTATTTTTTTGAAATCTTTTCTTATCCAAAAAAATGCAATAAAAATTTCTTTTGTTTGCAAAAAAAGATAAAATTTTATGAATGCCATTGTCTAAGCTTATCTCAAAGAGGAGCGCAGCCATAGTGATTCACATTTAAAAAAATATTAAATACTTGGACTCTCACAAAATTTTTGGTCATTTCCGGTTGATAAAAGTCCAAACACAACTTTGGTACAACTTTTTTGTAAATATTTTGAAATCTTGTTATCGAAAAAAAATTTATGCCACATAGAAAGCAAGCATTAAAAAGATTCAGGACGCCCTTAAAATTCAACCCTAGCCTTATATGTGTATACCAAAGACATATTCTTTTTTAATAGCAAAAAAGGTTAAACCCAAGCTTCATTCCGGGCCAAATTTTGGTTCTTGCCCCTCATCTTCCTCGGCTCATTTCAAAGACTCGGGAGCCATAGTAATTCAAATTATTATTTAATGATGGCTTTTTATTGCTTTTTTGTTTTTATATTCTTTCAAAAATATTTGCATCAAACATCTTTTTTTTTTAAAGTCATCAAAAATATATCTATAAAAGCCTTGAAAAGTGGGACCATAATATTTTAAGAAAGTTCACATATTTAATGAAAAAATGTTTAAAATTTACAAAATACAATTTATTGGAAAACTTGGCGATTATTAAAAAAGTTCATAACCGCGGAGATAAAAAAACATGCAAATGAAATGATTTCAAAATTATAAATTAAACAAATTTCTCCACATTAATTTTTTTGTTTTCTTTTCCATGTCTTTAAAAAAAAGTTGTGTAGAACAAACAAAAATATGTAATTTTAAAATTATTTGATTTTAAATTTTTTTTTAAATATAATAATTCAAAAGTGATATAACCCAGAAGAAAAAAGAATGATATTAAAATAATTTAAAAGAACGAGATTTGCGCTGTTGGAAGAAGTAGTTGTTGTTGTAATTAAAGTACTAATGTCTCGGGGCAGAAGTTGATAACTAATTCGAAAATTTGATAATTTTTTGTCAAAATAAAAAATTGTGAAATTATCTGATTTTATCAAAAATGATGTTAAAAGTTTATGAGTTTTTAAATCATAAAAATTTCCTTCAGCATCAATAAGATGGAAGGTTGCTTCATCAGTGACGTTTCGATCCATTAATTCAAGATAAAACCAAGTATTGTTAACGGAATTAATTAAAGTTGATTTACACGATGGTTTGCAAAAGGTTTTAGTGGCATAATCATCCATCTCTCCATAATCTGGGGAAGTAATAATGCTGGTTTCATTAACGTCCATAACTTTATGCTGGTAATCGGCTAAAATTATGTTCTTTAAAAAAATGGATACATATGTCTTTAATTCACATAGAAATTTTTTGGATTTGGTTAAAATTTAAAGATAGTAACTGTCGTGAAAAAAAAGTGAAATTTATGTATCAAAGTTGTCGAGGAATTTTTTTCAATTTTTGTTGTTTATAAAATTAGTTGAGAAAATAATGTTATGAAATAATTTTAGTTAGGACTCACCTCGATCATCATATAATTTACTTGCATAGGTAATATTCAGATATTCGCCCTTGGGAATTAGAAAGTGGAAAACACTTCCAAATAAATTCAACTCTTCAAGCGTAGGAGAAATATATTTACTATAACAACAACAAAAAATGATTAAACAAACAAAAAACTCAAACTCACTTGAAATAAAAATATTCCATTTCTTCATAAACTCCTCCTGTGACAATAATGTTTTCAGTGGAGTTGGTGATCAATTCATTAATGACGAGTCTTCGAGGGCGGGGCTTGAAAGTTACGATTGTTATCAAACAATCATAATCAATAGCCCTGATATTCAACTTTACAAAATCATTATCAGTAGGAATGTAGCTTTCTATCACGGTTAAAAATAAATGGCATATATGAACTAAAATATTGCAAATTGCAACTTATAAATAACACAAAATGTTTTATGTTTTAATTTGACCATAACCAAAAACTTGGTACATAGGTAAAAAAATTTAAAAAAATCGTAAAAATATTTCATATTTTCGTAAGCCCCTCACGATCGAGACTTTCGCAAAAAAAGTTTGGTACAAAAATTCTATAATCACAAAATAGAGGATTTTTAAACTTCACAAATGAAAAGATAACGGAAGATCCCAAGCATGTTCTTATTTAAGAGAATTTTGATTTAGTTTTAAAATAAAGGCCATATTATAAAACTCACGTTCTTTAATATGAAAATATAATGCAGAATTTTCAGTAATATTTCCGGCGCGTCGTAAAATAGTTAAAACTTTTGATTTTGTATAGTAAATAAAAGGCGAAACAACTGTGCCACCTTCAAATAGCGAGGCATCATCAAGGCTAAAACATATTTCGTATCTCAAAAATTATTAATTTCCCATTTGGTGCTTACCTTCCAACAAAATTTTCTGCATTGGCTGATTTTGATTCAAAAAACAAATAATTTTTAAGTTGTGAATTTGCGATTCCAGCAAGAAACATGACAAGAGAATAATTTTTATTCTTCACACTCACAGTTAATTCTTGATTTATCTCGAGTTTTTGAAGATCCAAATAAAAAGATGATCGAATGTCATCCAATGTAACCTTCCATTGTTTTGTTGGCGCAGGAATTTTATTTTCTCGAAGTTCATAAATTATACGAAAATTTGATAGCTTTGTGTCCGAGTAATAAACAGTAAAATTATCTGATTTAATCCAAAACGATTTTAAAAGTTTTTGAGTTTTTAAATCATAAAAATTTCCTTCAGCATCAATAAGATGGAAGGTTGCTTCATCAGTGACGTTTCGATCCATTAATTCAAGATAAAACCAAGTATCTGTACTTGGGATAAGATTTATTATTGTTGTTTTACAATTCGGATTACAATATGTTGTAGACGCATAATTATCCATTTCTCCGTAATCAGGAGAGGTAATCACTCCCATTTCATTTATGTCATTGACGTAATAAAAAATACTTCCTAGAACACTTTTAACTAGATATAATTTTCATGGGTATGCTTACCATTGTTATGATCCAAATCATTTAGTTGCTCTTCAAACGTAATATTAAACTCTTCGTTTTTTGGAATATAAAAATTAAAAACACTTCCATATAAGCTCATGCCGCTGAAAGCGTTTGATGTATCCTTACTGAAATTGGCCAAAAAAAAGAAGAATAAATCGTTTATAAAATTTTTATATTTACTTAAACTCAAAATAATTCATCTCTTTACCATATTCTCCTCCGGTAACAGCGATGTTCTCAGAGAGGCTGCTGGTTTGCAAAGAATTCAAAAGAATTTTTCGGGGTCTTAGTTTATAAGTTAAAATAGTACATTCACAACCTGCAGGTTCAGCAGAAAAAAGAAAATTCCCAGTGTTATTTAAATTTGGATCATTTTGAAGTACGTTACTTTGTTCTCCACATTTATGCACTTAAAAAAAATATGATTCTTAAGAAATGAAACTTTTTTTAAATAAAAAAAAATGAGATAAAACTTTAATTACATCCCAGTATTCGAAAATACACTGCGTTCTCTACACCCGAATTATCACCAATTCGATAAATAGTTAAAGCTTTTGAATCGGTTGTATAATAATATGGATACCATTGTGAATCACCAAAAGTATTAAATAATGAAACATTTCCGAGACTGAAGTTTATCCGAATTTTAAATTATTTTCAAACTTTAAAGTTTCTTACTTTCCGATAGAAGTGGCATTAGTCATTTCATTGGATTCATAAACCAAATAATTTTCAAGTGAAGGATTCTCCATCCCGATTAGAAACATTTCAAGGGAATATTGAGAATCTATGATTATAGTTAATTCATGATTTTTTTGTAGCTCTTGAAGATCAAAATACAACGTCGAATAAGTTGCGTTTAATGAAAACTTCCATTTATTTTCACTTTCATCTCCTAAACTACCCAAAATAAAAGAAAATAAAACAATAAATTCAAGCATGGTTTTTGCTGATTTAAGCATCGTAGTACCCATTTAAAAAAAAGCAATTAAAGAAAAAAAAAATAGACGGAAAAGGTGATGAATTTCACAGTAAACGCTAGCAACTAAGAAACTTCAACTTTTCTAGAGGAATAAATAACAAATAAGCGGCTGCACCTCTTCCTCACACGTATAAATAATCCTTGTGCGAGAAAGAATAGAATTAAAACATTATAAACGCATAATGAAAGTATCGCTGACGAAGCACAATTTAAGTAACTTAAAAAAATTTTTCACATTTAACTATCGGATTAAAATTTATAAAGTATTAAAATTCAAATGTTTAAGCCTTTAGCTCTATTTTTTTTTATTAGAATACTATTAACACATTCTTTTTTAGTGTTTACACTTTTTTACCACTTTTAAATTTAATATAAAAAATGCTTTATTTCTTTTTTATGGTTTTCTTTTTTTATAATGCTTTGACACAGACTACCCTTATTCCGAGCGTCGAAACATCAGCATCAAATCGAATAACAACAACTTCAGCTGCAGAAAACTTTTTTTCAACTACAACCATGGATGATACAAATTGTAATTTAAATGATTGTGATTCTCCTAATATTTGTTGTGACAAAGTTTGTTGCCCTAATTACATGTCGTGTTGTAATGGAGGGTGCTATGTTTTTGACATGACACCAACAACATGGGATAATGCAGATTGTACCGGAAATTATCAAGGTACTTTAGTTTCTATGGCCAATAGCTCAGAAAACATGGCAATTACAAGTAAGAATTTTGATGTAAATTAAAGATAAATTATTTTAATGTTATTCGAGGTAACGTTTAATTATTAAAATTTTAGATTGTGGTTTTAAAACTTCAAGCGCAATTACTTACTGGTGGATAGGATATTACGAATACGAAAAAGGTAAATGGACAACCTCAGATGGATCTCAGGTTACTTTATTAAATTTTGCTCCTGGTCAAGAAACAAAATATGAAAACGGCAGGGCCGCAATTAACTCCCCCACTGGTTCATGGTATTCATTTAATACAACCGTTTCTTATCCTTACATATGCAAGATAAGAGATCCAACAACAAGTAAGCGATTAAGCAAAAAATTTAAAAATTAAGGTTGGCTAATTAAGTGATGACGTCTACACTGTACACTGTCTTCATCTTCAACATCCATTACAACACCAAATAGTCGTCTGTCTTCGACAACGGAGAACAAAAGTAAATCATCTTCGAAATGGTGGTTGTGGTTCATTGTTGGAGGAATATTACTTTTTATTATTGGAATTATAATTATAATATATTTTTTAAGAAAACGATTTCATGGGAAAAAATCAAATAAATTTTTGCAATCGATGCAAGCAAAAATAGGAATGTCATTATTTGTAACGCAGATAGGCAAAGATGAAAGAATAACAAGATACTTAGATCCGAAAAACGTGATGATATATTATAAAGATGTCCTTGGAAAAGGCGCCAGTGCAACAATTTATAAAGGTGTGGCTTTCAATTATATATATTTTTTTAAAGTTTAGCAGCAAAATTGCGAGTATTTTATTCAAAAAAAAAATACAGTGAACGCACCTTTTTTGTTGGCTTTCATTTTTCCATTTATTTGCCTTTAAATTAAGACCTTTCAGTTTTTATCAAACTCGATCCCAAAAAAAATGTCAAAACAACGTCTTTTAAAAACTGTTATGCCGCTATAAAAATTCCAAACAAATATGAAGATGACGATGTGGAACAGTTTAATCGTGAACTAGATGCTTTAATTAGAGTGGGTGATCATGCAAATGTAATAAATTTTTTTGGATGGACTCTTTACCATAAAATGCCATCTTTGATTACCGAGCTTGCAAGTGGCGGAAATTTGCTTCAATATGTTACATCTTTTCGAAATGAAGTCATTCCCATAAATACAGGGATTTCAATTTTATGGCAAATTTCCCAGGCCCTGGAATATGTGGCTTCATTGAAACTTATACACCGCGATGTCGCGTGTCGAAATATTCTTTTGACAGAAAAAAATGTCGCAAAACTTTCTGATTTTGGTTTGTGTTGTCACTGCGATGACGACACTTTAATTTATCAAGGTTCACTTCACAAACGAATGCCAATTAAATGGCTTTCAATCGAGGCTTTGGTGGATCGAAAATTTTCTGAAAAATCAGATGTTTGGTCTTTTGGAATTTTATGTTATGAAATATTTTCCTACGGCGCTGTTCCATATCCCGCGATGACTAATATGGAAATGTTGGAGTTTCTTCAAGCTGGAAACCGTCTTCAAAAACCCCCAATCGCTCCTGACGAAATTTATGCAATGATGTTGGATTGCTGGAAGGAAGCGGTCGAAGATCGTCCAATTTTTAGCCAAATTCGAAATTATTTGACACAAATACTTGAAAAGAATAACGAGAATTATGGTTATGTTAGTTTAGTGACACAAGGAGACTAAAAAATATATATAAAGATCTTTGTTTCTAATGAATCAAAAGTTACGTATTCGAAATAATCGATAAAATATTAACATAATTAAGTTGATGGTCTCCAAAATTTATGGTTTGACATCCTCTGAATAAAATGACTATTGCAAACAGTACAACATACATACATTTAATTTTAAAACCTTACAATCAATCAGGGATGGCCGGAATCCCATTTCCGTTTCTTTCTTCTAAAAAATGCATTTCCGACCATCCCAGCTTACAATAAGTAATTTTAAAACATTTTACGTTAGTAAGAGATATATTTACATACGTCGCATTTTTTGTTAGAAAATATTATTGAAAGAATTAATCTCTCAATCTGTCACTAAGTGAAAAAGCTTAGAATTTTTTTTGTTGATAAGAATAACATTAATACATTCTTATTTAATTCCTGCATCATTTTACCACTTTTAAATAAAATAAAATAAAATAAATGCTTTATTTCTTTCTTTTTTCTATTATTTTTGTACAAAGCTTTGGCATAGATGACGACGACTGCAACTCCATTTCTTGCCCAGAGGGTAGCAACTGCTGTTATGACGTTTGTTGCCCTCAATTTAGTACTTGCTGTAGTGGCAATTGCTATATTTTTAACATCACAAAAGCGATATGGGGTGATAGTGAAATTATGTGCAACCAATTTAAAAACGATGATGGGTATTTGGCTTCAATAGCTAATAGTGTTATAAACGATGAATTAACAAGTAAAGTTTATTACATTTTTATTTTTTTATCGATAAAATGTTTTTGTATTTTATTAGATCATGCAATATTCGCTTGTTAACTTTACTTTTTCGAATTTTTGGATTTAAAGCGCGTCAAAAAAGGTTAACCAAAAAATTGTATTGGAAATAAATTTTTAATGAAGCAAAATAAGGATTATAATCCATAAATGGCTAACAAATTCAAACTCTGCCTTTAAAAACTATTTCCACATACATATTTTCTGGATAATAAATACGCTTCATGAAACAGAGTAAAAGTTGCAGAAAGTAATTAAAAATAAAACAAAAAATGTTTCTACGATTATGGTTTTGTAATGAAATTATAAACGTTAAAAAATTTCTGTTTTTTTCCATTAAAAACATTTTTTTTCCAAGTAAAAATTTGATGACGTAAAATTTTATTGAAATATTCAATAGTAATTAATTTAAAAATTTTAGAATGTGCTTCAAACTTTTCAAATGAAAATGATTTATGGTGGATCGGTTATTATCAAAATGCAGAAAAAGATTGGATATTCATAGATGGAGTCGAATCTAACTTTTCTAATTGGTTTGACAAGGGAACAATTTTATATGATTTGAAAATCGTATTGTCAGATAATAATTTAAGAAAATAGATATAAGATTAAAACTTGGCACTCTTTTAATTTATCCCTTTTTTTGAATTTGGATTTTTTATTGTCAAAAAAATAAACAAGTTCCAAAAAATGGAATGAAAAAGCTTTTTAAAAAAAAAGTTTAAAAAAGCGATGGTTTAGTTTAAAAAAATCCTCCATCAAAACTTACAAAATAATGATATTCAAATTTGTAAAAAATTAAAAGACTAAATTTTAAAATCCACTGATCAAGCAAAAAATGCTGGTAGCCTATGTCTTATATTATTTACACCAGTTATCTTTTGACAAAAAGATTTTAAAATACTAAAAAAAACGTAAACACTTTCGCCTTTTTAGGAACAACCAAATAAATATATTAATGGTAGAGCAGCAATTTCTGTTCAAAATGGTGGTGGTTTCTGGTATTCAAAAAACAATGATGATCTTGAAAATCTTTTTCCTTTTATTTGTAAGCTCAAACACAAAACAAGTAAGTGAAAAAACAAATAAAACATTACTAAAAAATTAATTGTCGAATAATGAAAAGAATTTTTTCACTTTTTAAAATTTTGAAGAAACGAAGACATGAGCGGAATTTTTTTAGAGAAAAAAAAACTTTGTTTGTTTTAGTACCTACTACAACAAAGCCTTCAACTTCAACATCCATTACAACATCAAATAGTCGTGTGTCTTCGTCAACCGAAAGCAGAGGTAAATCATCTGCAAAATGGTGGTGGTTGTTCATTGTTGGAGGAATATTACTTTCAATTATTGGAATTTTAATTATTATATATTTTGTGCGAAAACAGTTTCAACAAAAAAAATTAAATAATTTTCTGCAATCGGTGCAAACTGAAATGTTATCCCTTAATACGCAATTGTCTAAAGACCAAAGAATAAAGTATCAATTAAACCCCAAAAATATGACGATTTATTTTAACGATATCCTCGGAAAGGGCACCAGTGCAACAGTCTATAAAAGTTTGTTCGCCTTTATACCATAAGTTTTTCTTTATTTAAATGATTTAGTTTATATAAAATCCAATTCGCATGAAGCTGTAGAAAATGCTTCTGATGAAAACTGCTATGCCGCAATAAAAATTTCTAACACCTGGGATAAAGAAAAAACTGATGAATTTAATCGGGAGCTGGATGCATTAATTAGAGTGGGTGATCATGCAAATGTAATAAATTTTTTTGGATGGACTCTTTACCATAAAATGCCATCTTTGATTACCGAGCTTGCAAGTGGCGGAAATTTGCTTCAATATGTTACATCTTTTCGAAATGAAGTCATTCCCATAAATACAGGGATTTCAATTTTATGGCAAATTTCCCAGGCCCTGGAATATGTGGCTTCATTGAAACTTATACACCGCGATGTCGCGTGTCGAAATATTCTTTTGACAGAAAAAAATGTCGCAAAACTTTCTGATTTTGGTTTGTGTTGTCACTGCGATGACGACACTTTAATTTATCAAGGTTCACTTCACAAACGAATGCCAATTAAATGGCTTTCAATCGAGGCTTTGGTGGATCGAAAATTTTCTGAAAAATCAGATGTTTGGTCTTTTGGAATTTTATGTTATGAAATATTTTCCTACGGCGCTGTTCCATATCCCGCGATGACTAATATGGAAATGTTGGAGTTTCTTCAAGCTGGAAACCGTCTTCAAAAACCCCCAATCGCTCCTGACGAAATTTATGCAATGATGTTGGATTGCTGGAAGGAAGCGGTCGAAGATCGTCCAATTTTTAGCCAAATTCGAAATTATTTGACACAAATACTTGAAAAGAATAACGAGAATTATGGGTACCTATCTTTTTTACCAGAGGAACCGAAAGAATAAATAAAGTGAAATCATACAATCCAACTTTGATTAAATTTAAAAGTTTTTTATTATTCTTTTTTTCTTTAAAAAATTATATTTAACAAACAACAAAAATATTATTAAAAAAAATTGAGATCGAATAAAGCATTTTACTTTTTTTTATGGTCTTCGGCTGCTTTATTTTTTTTAAACGATAAAAAAATAAATTCCTCAAGATTTTTAAAAATAATGGAAGACATAATAATAAATGAAAAAAAACAAAAATTATGATATGTTTTTTTAAATTTAAAAACATCGAAAGAAAAACACGGATAAACAAAATTCAAGAAAGCCAACGATAATGAAAAATTTATAAATTTATAAAAATTCTTTAGAATAATAATTATTTTTATTTTGAGGCGGTTACAATTATTTATTTATTTTAGGAAAATATAAAATATTTAAAAGAAAAATATTAGTTTTTTTTTTTGAGCAAAAGTTAAAAAAAACAATAGAGTTAGAAAGAAAGAAATTTGTTACACGAAAGAAAAAAAAATTATATCCAGATAAAAAGAGCAAAAAAAAAGTTTAGAAAAAATAAAAGCTATGTGAGTGAGGCTGGGTGTTTCAAGAAAAACCAATATTTTCCGTGAACACTGTTTTTTAGATTTATCTAAAACTTTTTTGGCCATTAAAAGGGCTCAAAAATTTTTTGACTTAAAAAGTATCTGAATATTTGAGAAAAAAATTAACAAAAAATATAGAATGCATGATTTTTTTGGTTCTGCAGCAGTTGTTGTGTTGTGGTTATAGTTTATGAAGATGGATTTGGATTTTTTAAATTGTCTGATTTACTTTGCGACAATGATTTTCTTGTTGTAACATGTTGAGGTTGGTCCTTTCGAATTCTTGGGGATGGAACGCTTGCTTTACGTTCAGAAAATTTATCGGGTTGATTCTGAAATAAAAAAAAGAGATTAAAAAATTGCAAACGATTTTTATTTTCGGAAGTAAGAAATTTCCGTGTTTTTTTTATAAATATGAGATGCATAAGATTTTGAACAATCTTTGAAGTCTCTAAGCTTTTGTTTTTGTATTTTTTTTTTTACGAAATATGCTTTCCTTTGGTATTATAAAAATTAAGCTTATTTTTTTGTTAAGAAAATTAAATTTAAAAAGCTTATAGTATGACTCAAAAATAATAATATGTTTTTCATATTTCCACAGAAATCCTCCTATATGACATCGATGGCGGTGGTGAGATGTGGTGCCAGCCATTCTAGTGACGTTAAAAAAAGACATCCTTGAACTATCAGAACGAAAAAGAATTTCTCAAAACAAAAATTATATTTAAAGATTTTCTAATTACGGAAATAAATTTTAGAGGTTTTTTAATTGAGAAAAAAACTTACTCCAATTAAAACATAAGTAACTTGATCAGCTGGATTTAAAGTTGGAGGTTGCAATCTTGCACTTCCACCTGATTCCTTCCTTTTTCCTTTCAATGTTCCAACCATTGTTTCTGGGGGCGATTTGGGTTCCAATGATTTTCTTGATAATTGAGAATTCGATCTTGGACTTGGTGGAGAACTAACATGCTCTTCAATGGTTTCAAAATATGGCATAGATGATTCAGTTTTAGTTGAAATTAAAGAAGTGGTATCCCTTTCTTTTAATAAACCATAAATAAAATCATCATCATTTTTAATAAAACATTTAACTTCATGCATTTGAACTTCTTGAGGCACTTGAGCTGCTTCTTCATCAACTTCAGAAGCACAACTATCAGTAGCTTTATGGGAAATAAATGATGGAGCTCGAGATCGTTGAGAATTGCTATCCACACTATTGCTTGAACCTCCAGCACCTTTTATCGATCCTCCTCCAAAAGAATTATATTGATTGGTAATAGAAGAATTATTATTATTTGGTGGAGAAAAATTAACTTCCATTAAATCATTGGGTTTTTTGCTAATGTTTGCATTTTTTACAAATCTTGGAGTTATTACTTTTCCCCCTCCACTTGGTTGTGAAGCAGCCGAATCTATGCTATCCGATCGAATATGAGCCATAGATGGTTGTCGAGAGGATGATGATTCAGGGTGAGATCGATGAGAAGCCACTGATTCATTGCATTCATTTTCTGATTCATCTGCAATTGACGAAGCTTTGGAACTGCTTGCTCGAGCTGCTTGAGTATTAGATAATTTTCGAAGGGGCTTCCTAAAATCAATGTTTTTTATTATTTTGGCTTCCACCAAGAAAATTAAAAAAATAAACTTACAATATCCATGATTTACTTCCCAAACTAAAAGCTCGCTTTCTCAAATCTTCTTTGGGTTGTAAAAGCATATTTGCAGGAATAATTCCACCACCTTGAATTCTAACAATTGATTTAGGCATGGTTGCACTTGTTGCTGCTTCTTCACCAAGTTGTAATCCTTCATTGCTAAGTGGCAAAGATTCTTCAGTGTTTGATATAATTTTATGTTCATTAATTCTTGATGATGTATTATTATTATATTTCATTGGATGCATCATTTCATATACTCCACCTCCGCCTCCAGAAGCAGCTCCTGGCCCCGATCCTGTTCTAGCAGTTGTTGAGGGAACATCGCTAATATTAGTTTGAAGTAAATTATTTGAAAATGAAAAAGCTCTTGGTGGATTTTGAGGATATACATTCGCATTGAGTGAAGAATAACATGAATCACTTGAATCAGATATATAACTTTGAATATCTTCTAAATGTTGTTGTTCTGTGGTGGATGGAACTAATAAATGGCTAACACTTCCAGATGAATTTGATTCCTTTTCATGATGGCCACTTGTATGGGAAGAAGCACTGAGGCTACTGGTTGAACATCCCTCACAATTTTCATGTTTACAATTTCTTTCACTGCTTAAATCATCGCTGTATGCATCATCCGCCGTAAAAGATGAAGAATCTTCTTGTTCTTCTGGGGTTAAACGAGGATAGTCTTCTCCGCCGCTAGTTTTTGTAACAACAGCTTCCACTTCTTTTGACTTTTTTCGATCTGCTTCAACCAAAGTGCTACGCTTCCTTCGACCATCTTCAAATTCATCATCATATGAACTTGTGGAACCTCGAGATCCTAATTCTCCATAATTTAATCTTCCTTGAAGAGCAAGTTCAATTAATTTTTCATGCGGCAATGAACCATTCATTAAAACATTAGGTTTCTCCAAAATTTGATCTTCATAATCTGTAACTTTTAATGTTCCTCCACTATCTTCTGTTTCATCATCGGGTTGACTATTTCCACTTACAAGTGAAGCCCTCTGCTTTGCCCATTCCACAACTGGATAAAATGATGTGGGTTTAGCTATTCTTCGTTGATGTTGTTGAGATGAAGCGAGAGTTGAAGTAATAGTAGGAGAAAATTTATTATATGTTGATGAAGTTGAAGCTGTTTGATTGTCTCCTCTATTATTACTCCTTCTCAACATATTTAACCATGTACTCGATGAAGGTGATTGACTTCCAACAGTTAATGATCGAGGTGGCTGATCTTCAGCGCTTTGAGTTTCATGCCTTGTTATATCTCTTAAAATTGCTTGATCAATACTTTTCGCTCCCAGTGGTCGATAACATCCCGCACTGGATGGAGATGGAGCAGGCAAAGTATTACTACTGTCCTCTTTAAAATATGTTCCTTCATGAATTCTTGGCCTTTGTGAAGAACTTTTTAATGGAATAGTTGGTGGAGGAACTTGATGATGATAATGTGTAGCTGATTCGGGTGTTGTTGTTAAATGATGATCTATTTTAGGACTATGACTTGGTTCCGAAATAGAACTCGATGGAATATCTTTTGATGATGATGACGCAGATGAGGCACCTGTTGTTGTTACGGGTGTTATTGAAGGAGTATGGTGATGATGATGATGAATAGTTGATGAAGAGGATTGACTAAAAAAAGAAATAAAAAAGTTATTAATTTTCTTCTTCCCTTATTTTTTTTTGTTTGATTTAAAGCAAAGCACCTGGTATTATTATTATTTATGGCGGTGTTTTTTTTTGCTTTTACTATTACGTCTATATGAGTCAAAATAATATATTTAAAAAAATGAAGCCTTTTTAATGCTTATTTTTTTGTTTTATAAATCTTTAGAATACATTTATTTTATGAACGCAGCGCAGCATAAGGAAATGAAAATTTGTTTTTAAAAAAGGCATTTTAAAAAAGCAGTTACGGTAGTTTTAGACTTTAAAAAATGTTTGTGGAAGCAATTTTCAAAAAAGGCTCCAATTTCAAAGTTTGGAATAATTTTGAGTTTAAAATTTTAAAAGTAAAAAACCTACGATTTTCTCTTTTTTCCTTCACGTTCAATAATTTCATTTAATCTTGTATGAATTGAAGCTGCAACTTCATCCGATTCACATTGAGCCCAAATTTCACACATTCCTATCGGTGCAGCTCTACCTATTCGCATAATAAAATATTTTTCTTGAAATCCAAAACTTGCAACATATTGCCTTGGAATTTCAATAAAATGATCTATTCGAAATGGAGGTATTCCAGATTTAGGTAAACCATGAATTGCAGGTTGAATACCCATTTTACAAAGTACAATGGTATTAGCATAAAATCCAAGACGATGACGAGTTTTAAGTTCGGGTTTAAGTAAACAAATATTTTCAAATTTTTCTGGATTTGGAACAGGTTTTTTAATTTTTGGTTTAGAAACTAGCGTCACATCCCAACAATATTCAAAAAATTCTGTTGGCATTACTGGTCGACCCAAATGCAAGGCTCGAGCATTCACCAAAGCAACCATCATCGCTTCATACCATTCCATGGTAGCTCGATCATTAGCATCTCTCAATTTATCTTCATCAGCTGCACGAAAAATAAATGTATCATCTGGAGTCATAATGGATACACAAGTTTTAAGTTTAGCATCATCGTGTCTGTTAATATTGAAACAGGTTGCTAGATCAAAGATGTGTCGAGCAGATTTTTTCTTTTTATATGATTTTAAAGTATCGTGAAGTTCAAAACATCGATCAGATAATATCGCGTAATAAGTTTTTTTGGAGCTTTTCTAAAAAAAGATGGTAAATATCCGAACCAAAATTTTAATGTAAAAATTGTTTGGTCTCCCAACGACTTTTTTTGGCCATTAATTTTTTAAGATAGAAAACAGTAATAAACAAAGTAATTATTTAATCGTCATCCTCCAAAAAAAAATGTTTGTTTGTTTACTATTTTTTTTATTTTCACTAACTTTTTTAAAAATAAAAATAAAATTAATTACTTACTGTAAAACCCATTAATCCAACAATTATTCCACTTTTATTATTACCAATTTCATCTTCGATTGCACTTCGATTATTTGATAATGAATTATTTCTCATTCCAATAATTGATGATGCATTTGCAGCCGATCGAATGGAAGTTGTTGGAGATCGCCTTGATGGGGAAGTATATGATCGATTTGGATTTGAAGCTGAAGAAGAAACATACGATGATTGAGCAGTATTCGATCGGGATGTGGATGGAATTGAACCATCTTCTTTTATGGTGGAACTTTTAGAGGAAATAGATAATGATGAAGACATTTCTTCTTTGGATAAATTTCTTTTCGTGGTAAAATTTAATCAAAAAATTAATTAATTAAATAATTAATAATAAAATAAAATTAATTTGAATATTGAGCAGCGAAAATCATAAAATCATAATAATAATTTTTCGTCCAAGAAAGTAAAATAAAATAAAATATAAAAAATTGATTGTTTTTCTTTGTTTCAAAGCGTAAAAATTCTTTCTTTTTTCTTTTTTCTTTGAATGAAAAAAAAATACACGCAGGAGCAACAAAAAAAAAATATTTGTGAACGGTTACTTCTTTTTTTTTCTTAGTTAAATATTAAACAAAACAAAAACGTTTAGTTTTTTTTGTTTTTGAGAGGTGTGTGAACTGCCGCTGCTGCTGCTAGAGAGAATATGTGTGCGTTGTGTAGGTTGTTATTTTTCTTTCTTTTCTTTTGTTTGATGACTTTTAAAACCGTTGACAACCGACGAGTGTTTGTTGTTGACTACAAAGAAGAGTCAAAAAAATCTTCTTCTGAAAAAAAAGAAGAGGTGTAAAAAAATAGAAATAATTTTTTTAAACGCATAGAAAATATAAAAAAACAAGCAAAGACACGTTTATATTTTTTTTCTCTCGACAAACTCGACTCGATTTAAAACACAAAAATAAAAAGAACAAATTATAAATATTTTTATTTAATATTGTTTTTTTCTTTTCTTTTTAGCGAAAAAAAAATGAAAAATAAAGGATTAAATACACAAAAAAAACTGGGATTTTAAGGAGAGATTTCCTTATTTTTTAAAGGAGATAAAATAAAAAAGGGGCAAGAATAATAATCACATAAGAAAATAATAAAGGCAAAAAATCAAAAAAATAAATGTATTTCAAAGTTAAAAATGTCTGGAGTTTGTGATAAAATGAAAAGAAAATATTTTTTGAAAGTAAACATTATTTCGCGATTATTTGAAAATCTTGTTTACTATCATAAAGATGAAATAATTAAGAAAGTGGCGACAAGCAGTAAAAAAAATATGAAATGTGAACATTAAAGAGTGATAAAAAAAACATTAAAAACAACTGAAAATGAAAAACATTATAGTTTAAGAATCAAAGGTTCAAAAAATTATATCACATGATAGTAATCAAAAATTAACAATAATTTTAAAATTTTAGTTACTCTCTAATTTTTTTTGAGAAGAATAATAAACCGCCAAAAAAATTCCAAAGACAGATGGTACTGAAAAAAAGAGCTTAAAAGGATAAATAAAAAGAAATTAAAAGAAAATAACAATTTCTTATTCGCTTAAAAAATCACGGATGTCAAAGAAAAAAAAGATTTATGAAAAAGAAATCCTTTAAGGGCAGAAGACAAAAAAATAAGAAGGGAGGAGAGAGAAAAAGAAGATTAAAGAAGCATCAATATTTATTTTTCCTACAATCTGTCGTAATAACACCTTTCGTTTCATTTTTTAATAATAATAACAAATAACACAACACAAAAAAAAATAATAGCTTCCTCCCTCTTTTTTTTTGATTATTAATGTTCGCCAGTGTTTTTTTTTATTTATTTAATTCAAAGAAGTATTAGCTAGCTTTATGCCACCACCACCCACATGCTTAAATTTTTTTTTGTTAAGAGAGTGTTATGTAAAAGTTCAGACGAGAAGAAGATGACTAAAAAAGACGGGTGGAAAAAAGTTTAAACAATTAAATGAGTCAAATATTTGAAAAAATACTTAGAAAATGTGAAATAAAATATTTAATTTTCGCGGTAATATATTTCCAACTAAAAAATTGTCGGACAACCACTTCTTTATAAACTCCTAAAATTTTTACAGAAATTCAATTAAAGATCAGAGAAATTTTTTAATTTAACAAAAAAAATTTAACATTCGCTACAAAAAAAATAGATAAAAATTTATAAAAGAAAAAAAATAGAAAGATTTTTATTTTATTTTTTGTTGGTAAAAACAAATTGCGTCAATGAAAAATAAAAGTGTTGTCGCGCAAAAAAAAAATTATATGAAGAAGCAAAGGAAAGAGATAGAGAAGAAGAAAAAGAGGGCGCGGTTTTTGACACAAAAAAATAAAAATGAAAATGTTTTTAAAATCAAAAACATGGACCCAAGCACAAAGTTAGTTTTAAAAAAATAATACGTGCACGATAGAAAAAAAGAAGTTTAAAAGTTTAGTTAGTTTATTTTCGGATATTTTAAGTTTTTTCTGTAAAAATGATAGTAAATAAAAATGGGCTGTAAGTTAAATATTTCTGTTACTGTCAATGAGAGTAATCAAAATCAAACAATATTTTTCGATTTAGTGTTACTGTATTTTTTTTAAAACAATGAAAAAAATCAGACAGAAAAAGTTTCATATTTTTACAACAAAAATATTTGTTTTTTTTCGATCCACAAAGTTTTGTGTTTATTTCTAAAACAAAAAGCTCATGAGTTTTTCTCGCTTTTCATCGACAATGTTTTTGTTAAAAGCAAAAAAATAAAAATGAAACTTTTTTTTGTGAGTGAAAAAAAAGAGACGAAAGAAAAAAGATAGTTGTTAGTTTGTGCTGATGGAAAATAAAACAAAACAAAAAAAACAATAAACGAAATGTAAATGAAAAATGAAAGATGGAAGGAGAGAAAAAATAGTGATTGATTTCCAATGTTGTTTTTTTGTGTCTGCCTGTCTTTTTTTTGCTCGCTCCACTGTAAAAAAAACTTTTTTTTCGTTGAAATAAGAAAAAATATAGATAGATAGAAGAAGAAAAAAATAGGCGAGACATAATTTTTGTTGTACTTTTAAGTATTAAAAACACTTTTTTTTTGGCGACGATGCTGTATTTCTTTTTTTTTAAATATGGAAAGGTAAATTTATAAAAAAAAAATGGGATGAAGAAAAATTAAAAATGCGACGCAATTAAAGTTTTGAAAACAACAAGAAAAAAAGAAAATAATTAGCTTGCGAGATGAGATAACTAACCATCCATTTACGTGGGATAAAAAAAATGGGGTTATCACAAAGGTTATTTTTAGAATTTTATAACAAAAACGTAATAAGAGTAAGAGACAGTAATCAAAAATCAAAAATTGTTGAAAAAAATTTGTTACTATCATAAATCGTAAAGGCAGAAATCAGACTTTAAAAAATATTGTTAAATTCGCGTTACTATTAGAGTTGGGTCTAATAACGAGAAACTTTATTAATATATTTTTTATATGTTCCAAAATGCTTACAACAAGCGTAGAAATTTTTTTTTAAATTTAATTTTCTTTTATATTATTAATTTTTTCTAAAGCTTAATCTAATTTACCGCCATCCCTTTGAAAATAAATATCACACACACATCACAAACATATTTTTTTCTATTAGCTTTAGATTTAATAACTTTAACCTTTAGCTCAAAATCTTTCTTTATTATTTTCCCCAACTAACACGTGTTCTTACTTATAGCCGCCAACAAAAATAATTTTCACGTGGACTTTTTTTTTAATATGATAAAATAGAGTCTTGTTAAAATAAAATAAAATAAGAAAAATTAAGAAAAAGAATAATAACATTTTTCTTTCTTTTTTTTGTTAAAACACACTCAAAAAAATGATAAACTTCCCAAGAAAAAAAGAAAAAGAAAGAATAATTTTTTTTTGTCCGGGTTCCATTCTAAAAAGTGGGGTGATAACATAAATAAAAAAATTAAGGACAAACAAGGAAAAAAAAGAAGGAACATACACGTGCTCATGTTTAAAAAAAATTAAGATTCCCTCTCTCTAATAATTTTATTTTTTTGGTTGGTTGTTGGAGTTATTATGATAATCATTAAAAGGAAAATGAAGAAAAAAATGTCATTAAAATCAAGGAAGAACAAGCAATACTTATTTTTTTAAAGGAAACAAGACAGGGTTCAATTAGAACGTCTATTAATTTTTTTTGCATTTCTTGATGGAAGTCTGAGGACATGATTTTTTTATTGGGGAAAATTTTACCACGAAATTAATTATTTAAGGAATTTTTGTTAAAAGTGGACTGTAAGTTTATTTAAATTAAAAAGAAAAAATTAGGGGCATCCGAATCCTTTTTCTCTGAGAGATTCAAAGATCTCTGGAAGAAAAAATAAAAAAAGTTGCCACCTAAAGGCAACAACAACAGCATACGACGTGTCAACGCATCGTCTGTCAAACAAACCACGTGCTTTTTTTGTTGCTTGTTTGGTTTACACACGTACACCATTAAACTCCAGAACTCACTTCACTTCATCTTTTTTTTTCCTTCCTTCCATCCATAATTTTTTATTCTTTTTAATTTCATGAAAGCAACAAAAAATGAAAATAAAAATGAAATGGAATTACAATTCAAATTAATAAACACACACAACACTCCCAAAAGCCAAACCCCATAAAATTATAATAAATATATTCATTCAAAAAAAAGAGAGAGAAAAGTTTTATAAAATAACGTAAGAAAAAATATAAAAAAAAGATAGTCGCAGCATCATTAATGAAAAATAACAAAACAAAACACACACTCACTTTTTTTTTTATTTAAAAAAGAGAAAAAGAAAACTTTGAATAATTTGACGGCAGAAAATAAAATGCCGGCACGTCATTTTTAGGTGCTTGTTTTTTCAAACACATAAAAAATAAAAAACATGACTACAAACTTTTTTTTCAACAAAAAAGAAAGAAAATTTGAATGTCAAAGAACAACACTAATGTTTTTTAGGTGAAAGTCTAAAAAATGACAGTAACTATTTTTGAGCAATAAAATGCAGAAATTGATTACTATCTTTCTAGTGTTATTAGAGTAATAAAAATAAGGAGTTTTTTTTTTGCAAAAAGTATTAACTATCATGTTTTTAGCAAGCAAGCAAAAACTTAGAAAAACATGAAATGTATGTTAACACAAAACTCAACTCAAAAAAAATTTTAGCAATAAAAACAAAAAGATAAAATTACAAAAAATCAAGAAGTCAAAAAAATATTGCAACAAAAGTTTTTTTTAACAGAGAAAGCAAAAAATTTGAACAAATTTCAAAAAAAAATAAAAGCAAGCGACAATCGTTAAAAAAATTTCGAGGGCACAAGAATGAATAAAAAAACAAGGCGAGAACGAAGGAAAAAAAAGTGAAAAACACTGAATGAATGAAAGAAGCAAAAGCAAAAAAAAGCAAAAAAAGCGGCATATTTTATTTGCCTCTGCCGCCACTAACAGAATTTCTTTTGGCAACAACAAAAACAAGAAGAAAAAAAAGAGAATATTAAAAGGTGGGTGCAGCTGTTGTTTTTTGTGTCAGTATTTTTTTTTTGTCTTTTCAGAAAGGTTCCATTGAAAAAATAATAATATTGAGAAGGTTGCAATGCAACAACAACCCAACAACGGAAGTGACTGAATTTTATCTTTTCTATGCTTTTTTTATTTTTTTTTTTCAGGTAGAAAGAAAGAGGAGAATGCATGAATAAAAAATGATCGTGCGGTTTTACATAAGCGTTATATTTTGATTTTTTTTTTGTCAAAAAAATAAAACAAATCAAAAAAATTTTTATCGGTTTGTTTTTGCCAAAAAAAAGAGCAGAAAAAATATTTTTTTAGGGGTGTAAAAAAATAACATTTTGAAAAAAATATTATTATATTTTGTGTGTTCGTTCGTTCATGTTTGTTGGACGATGACTACAAAAGAGATTATGGTAATTATTTTTTTTCTCGTTCAAGGTTAAAAGTTGATGATGATGACTGTGTTAAATCTATGGGGTTTATTATTGGTGAACAGAAAAAAAAATAAAATAGGTTTTTTTAAGCGCCTCAAAATCACTTTTTTTGGACATTTGAACAAAGAATATTTAAATAAATAAATATGGCAAAGGCCAAAAACGTGTGGTTGTTTGTTAAAAAAAATATTAATTTAAATAAAAAAAGAAAATATAAACTATAATTGTGTTTAAAATAAAATAAAATAAAAGAGAATTTTAAAAGAACATAAAAACAAGTTGTAAAAATAAATAGGCAAAACAACAAACAAAACAAGGAAGTCTTTTTTTTTTTTAGTTAGGAGGTAGGATTAAGTTTAGCGATGTAAAAGGAAGAAGAAAATAAAAAGCAATGATGACAGTAATTATAAATAATAAAGAATTATTAGAAAAAATTAAGTTACTGTCATGAGTGAGGGATAGTAATATAAGTTAAGCGATATAAATAGAAATTTTGTTACTGTCGAATTAAAGAGAAAAAAACTTATAAAAATTAATTTTTGCGATCATACCGATTTTTTTTTCTCGTCGTCATTTTGTTATTAATATAAATAATATTTTTATAATCGTAAATCGTTGAAAAGTTATTTCTCCATTTTTTTTTTCTTTCATTCTTTTTTTTTGAATATTGAAAAACAGCTTTGATTGATGCAAACCGGAAGAAAAACAACTTCCATCTTCTTCTTCT
Organism: Panagrolaimus kolymaensis; assembly: GCA_028622995.1. NCBI lineage: Eukaryota > Metazoa > Nematoda > Chromadorea > Rhabditida > Panagrolaimidae > Panagrolaimus > Panagrolaimus kolymaensis. The sequence goes on along the minus strand of JAJQJQ010000049.1, from coordinate 1,706,810 downwards.
AAACTTTTTCTCTTTTCAATCTATCCTTCGCGTTCCCAATTTTTTTTTCAACGTCAGAAAAAGGAAAAAAATAATAATAAAAATCATAATAAAAAAAAAGTACTGTCGTCGTCCTTCGTCGTCAAAAACAACAGCTTTTATCGCTTTGCATCGCCTTGAGCAAAAGCAAAAAGAAATAAAAAAGATGAAGAAAAAAAAATTGAAATAAACAAAACAAGCAATTTTTTTTCGAAGAGTATAAATTTCGAAAGAGAAATGAAATTTACGCATTTTTATTTAGAGAAAAAAGCAAGCAAAGGAGCGGTGAAAAACAAAACAAACCCAGGCTGTCGTTTATTGTTGTTGTTAATTGCTGCAGATTTAAAAATAAATTAAGAAATTTAAAAAAAAAATAAAGAAAAACAAGGAGATTAAAATTGGATTTGGATAAATAAATAAATAATAAAAATCGGGGATATTGAAAGAGAAAAAAAAGAAGATATGAGTCAAGCAATAACCAATCGCAAAAAGAATTTTTTTTTCTTTTTTTGAGATTAGTAAAGAAACTAGAATTTTATTTATTTGGAGGTATTTCGAAATGGTCAGTGAGTCGCATATTTTTTTGGAGAAAAAAAATAGCAAAACAAAGTTTTAAATAAACAGACACATTTGATGATTCAGTGTCCAGAAAAGTAAAAAACAAGTTTCTTGTTTACGATTTTTAGGATAAAATAATTAAACTTTCGAATTGAGATCAATAAAAGATTACAATTTTCCCTATAAGACACTTTTTGAAAATTTTGTCATCAGCACTAGTTTAATAAAAAAAATTACATTTTATAGTACTTAATATTTTTTTGAAATATTAACAAACAAAAATATTTAAAAAATATTAATAGCTTAACCTTGTTTACTTCACACTGCACCCATCATCATTATTATTATCCCATTGTTTTTCTTTTTTTTGCTATAATATTTATGAAAACAAATATCCCTACATAAGTGTAGTTTAACATCTCAGAATATAAAAAAATTTAAATATCTCTGTAGTAATTTCAAAACCCTCTGGAAAATTTCGTAGCATAACAAAGCAACCGATAATAACCCGGCAAATAACTTTAGACACTTTATTATTTTCTTCAACAAAAAATTAAAAATCTCTGATGATCAAAAATATTTAAAAATAACAAAATAAATCCATAAAGAATTTATTTATTTATTTCTTAAATGCTTTGCTTTTGAAAAGTCTCTAACCCATTTTTTTTTTCGTTATCAATCCAAAAAGTGATTCAGAACAAATATTTTTTAGGTGTATTTGGAGGAGCTGTCTTAATTATTTTTCGGACTTCGACTCCACCTTTTTTCTTCTCCCTGTTTTTTTTCCTTGTTTGTTATCATAAGTAAAAAAAAGGGGAAAGGTACCCGTGAAAAACATATATTTTTAAAGGCGTTGTTGTTGTTATAAAAAAAATCAGTAGAGTATCCTCGCCTTTTTTTGGTACCAATTTTTTTTACAGTAACATTTTTTTTGATAGTGATGGCGCTGGCTGCAAGAAATATTTTGAAGGATTGGAATGAAGTAAACAAGGATGATGTAAGAAGAAAAAAAAAGAAAGATAAGACCTTCAAGTACATTATTGATGACAAAAAATGATATGGTGTACACACATACAATATATATGTACTTCCTGGAAGAAAAATTGAAAAAATAAGCCATAAGCTTCAAAAACATGGTGGCAACATAGCTTTAAAAATAAAGAGATGTATCCTAAAAATTAAGAAAACTTTAAATATGGTTTATTTTTCACAATAGTTTTATAATTTCATGGTAAAATATATTTCGACACGAATATTCAAACACGAAAAAAAAATTTATTATACGAAAATATAACTTTCGAGGTGAATCTCAAATTTCGTGGAAAAAAACTTTTTCATGAATTTTTGTGTTTGAGATTTTATATTCAACAGTTTTTTTTAAAGTTTGATGTTATAAAACTTTGTACCTTTACAAAAGAAGAAAAAAATGTTAGGAAAACAATGAAAAAATATTTTTTAAAAATTCAATATTGATCTCTCAAATTTTTTTATAACGCACGTAAAAAAGGATAAAATCAACGAAACAAGTGAAAACACCAATGCAAATGTTTTTTTCACTGTTTTTTTTGTTGATAAAATATTACAACAAAAAAAGTTTCGTTTGATTCTTTGGTGTAAAAGCAACAAAGAACGATGGATGTATCGAAGTAGTTTGTCTTTTCGTTTTGTTGTTATCATCGTCGATGGAAAAAAAAAGAAACATGGGAGATAGGATCAAAATTTTAAAATAAAATAACAAAACAAAAAAGTTTTGATCGAAGAATAAAATTTTTATAGTCGAACTAGAAAAACGATAGAATTTCAACAAAAGCAAAAGTTGTTTTTAACATTGAAAAAATCTTTGTTTTCGGTCGTTTTTTTTGTTTTGTTTTTTATGTCAAAAAAGAAAAAATGATAGCTAATTTTCGAGACAAGATGAAAGGTGAAAGTGATCAGTTGTTTTTACAACGGAATTTAGTCTCATAAAGAAAAAAAGAAATACAAAAGAAAAAACAATTTGACGGCGAGACAAATAATACTAATTAATTCTGTAAACATCAAACTTTCGAAACTATTTGGCAAAAACACCGAATTATATTTCTTTTGTGGATCAGAAAAAAAGATTCTCGTCATCCTTAAAATAAACTCTTTCTTTTTTTTCATATTTAAACTGACTTGCTTTTTTTATTTTTATTTGATGATTCAAAAAAAAGTTTGTTTTTGCAAATATTTTTTTCTTCTTCCCTTTTCTCTTTTTTGAGGTCAATTTTGAAATATCGGTGGTGCGCAACACCGACGACAACAACAAACGCACGTTGACCACGGAATGGTACAAATAAATAAGAAAAAACGACGACACCTCTATATTTTTTTGTGCCAAAAGAAAAAATATTCAGAATTAAAAAAATGATGGAAAAACGAAAAACGATTAAAGTAAAAAAAAATAAAGAAAAACAAAGTATTAAAAAAATTCAAAAGACTTTTTACATTGAAGCCAGCTATTAAGGAGAATTAAAAGGTGTTGTTATGTAAAAAAAATAAATAAAGAGAAGCCATAATTTAAATAAAAAGCTTTCGATGAAAAAAAATGAAATTATAAAAAAACAAGGTGATTAAAGAAAGGGAAAAAATTAGTAATGATGGAGATTAAAAAAAATTACGGTAGTTTTTTTTAAATGAAAAACAAACCCATAAAAACTTGCAAAAACAAGGAATTATGATTTCTTAGCATCAAAATCCAAAAAATAAAATTATTTGTCACTAAAATGATAATAAATTTATATTTTTATTTGGGCCTTTTTTATAGCCTAAAAAAATAAAACTTCGTTTCTCAATCTTAGACGAAACCAAAAAAAAATAAATAAACTTTGGTCTGAAAAGCCTAATAAAAAAAAGAAGAAGAAAAACAAATTTGTTATTGTTACTTTGTTTTTTCGTTTTCATCATCGTCGTCTCTATTTTTTTTATTTTTGACGATAGCTGCGTCGGCAAAAAACGGGCTAAAGTTTAAATTGGCAAAAAAAAACTTTTCTTTTTGTTGAGAGAAATAAAAAAAATTAAAAAATGTCTGCTGCATTAAAAAAAGGATACAAATTATTTGTTTTCTATCTCTTTTTTTCTTTGGTGCTCAGAATAAAAAAAATAAAGTTTTTTTTGTGTGAATAAAAGGTTAACGTTGTAATAATGGAAAAAAACTATAGTATTTAAAAAAAATCGAGGTGCATGTCTTGGGAAAATAAAAAAGAAATGGTTGTGACAAGGAGTCTCGTCGCGAATACTTTTTCTATGCTAATTTTTACAAAAAACTAATCAAAATTCGAAAATAAAAGATTGGGTGAGTATTTTATTTTTTAAATAATGGATTAAGATGGAAGCCATTATTTTAAAAAAATAAATATAAACTCTTTCTTTCCCGGCGGCGGCACTACCATTCATTTGTTTTTCTATTTTACATTCTTACTGGACCACCCAAGTTGGTAGTTAAAAAATCAAAGAGAGAGAAAAAAAACTATATGTTTTTTAAAATGGAAAATAATAAAAAAAGCTTAAAAGACTAAAAGTGTTTTTTTTATAAAAAAAGAATGGTGGAAGGAAGGAAAATTATAGGGTATATATACATATATTCTTACACATATGTGTATAGTAATATAGTGCACGCTTGAAAAAATGTTTTTTTTGCTGCAAAAAATATATTGGAAAATGAAAAAATGACGTTTCACACGCCTTTTTCATATTTTTTTTCTTTACGTTTATAAATAAAAGTACAGTTAGTTAGTTGAAAGCAATAACGCATGTTTTTGTGTATCATAAAAAAAATGGAAGCAATGAAAACATTTTTCGTGCAAAATCAAATTCAACCGATGATAGCAGCAAAAAAAGGAAAATAAAATCAATCACTAAACTCCTGCAAAAAAAATCATAAATACTCAATCACTCGTTTCCTTGCTGTTAAAAAAACAAAAAACACTCATTTTCCTGCAAAAAAAACATGGAAGAAAAAAAAGAAAGTAACAAACGAAAAAATATTTAAAAAAAAGTGTGAATGTTTCTCATCGATCGCGTGACAAAAAAAAACTGTGGCAAAAAACAGCGGAAACATAAAATTCCATAATCAGAAATTGAAAAGGCAATGATAAATATTTTTTTGGAAGGTATTACCAAAAAAAATATAAGCGAAATTAATTTTTCATTGAAAAAAATCTTTTGCAGATCAAAACTTTTCTTCTTTTTTCCTTTGGAAAAAAAAGCGTAAAAGAATAAAACATTTTTGCCACAAAAACACTAAGAAGAATAAAAAAAATCAGGCTTTTTTTTCTGTCACTCATCAATAATTTTTTTTTCATTTCTCTCATATTTTTTTTTTGTTTACAAATTTGTCAAAGAAAAAACGAAGGAAAAAATGTTCACAAATATGTATTTTGTCAAAAAAAAAAATAAAGAAAAGAAAAAAGTCTGAATAATAATGTTGATCATCCATCCAGCAAGCGTCATCATCACCATCATGGAGAGAAAAAATTGATTCAGAAACAAGTGTGTATTCATGTTGTTTATTGAGAGAGGAGGAGAAGAAAATAAGAAAAGAAAAATGGTGGAGGCGAGCAAGCAAGCGATGATGCGACGCTCTCCATGCTCGCCCTTAGGGCATGAATATTTTTTTAAAAATGTTTTTGCGCGCGAATGTGAAAGAAATTGGTTTGTTTTTGATTTGGAAGAAAAAAAGAAAAAATAAATAATAATAAAAAATTATAGATTAAATCCTTAAATTTTGGGGAATAAATAAATATTAAAGGATTAAGTTTTAAAAATCGGCTGAAAAAATTAAAGGTATCGTAAAATTTTGTTCTTGACTGAAAGCATTTCTAAGAAAACCCCTTTAAAAACTGTATAATTTTGTGGTAAAAAAAATACAAAAATTACAACTTTTCTGAGAATGATAAACACATTTCATAGTAACTAATAATTTACAATAATTTGCAAAAATCGTTTACTGTCAACCAAAGAAACGATAGTAATAAAGAGGCTACAAAATATTTTAATTTAGGTTTACTGTGTTTTTGCAAATTCATAGTTATTATTTTATCATAAAAAAAAGAAAAGAAAAACAAACTAATTATGAGGTCAATAACATTAAAAACAACTATAAAATTATTAATAACTACGAACGCAGAAAAAAAAAGAGTAATCAAAATGTCCTTTAAAAGAGATAAAAAAATTTTTGAAAAAAAACTTAAATGAGGCAAGCAAGGCTACAAGGCTGCTGACTAACACAATACTTAGAAGAAGAAAAAGTTGATGACTCAAAGAAAGAAAGAAAAAAACGCCTTTTCGTTTCTAAAAAATAATCCAAAAAACTTGCAAAAAAAAGTGAAGGTATTTATTTATTTTTGAGAATGGAATTTAAATGTGGAAAAGAAAATTCCTTAACTTTTCTATTATTTTTATTTTTCAACTGCAAAAATGAATGACCAATAAAAAGTTTAAGAAAATTGGGTCAAAAAAACAACATAACTCTCTTTTTTATTTTTTCATTGACAAAAAAAAATCAAGGAAGCAAAAAAAAAATAAATTTTTTCAAAAATCAAAACAAACTTAATCCCCCAATTTTTTATATTCGGAAAAAGTTTGACAGAATAATAACAAACTTTTTCCTTTGTAATAAATATAAGCAGGCGAGGAGGAGAGGCAGGTTAAATATAAAAAAATGAACGAACGAAAAGAATGGATGAATTTTTTTTATTTGAAAAAAACAACCAGAAAAAAAAATTAGACAAATAACAATAATAAAAAGAAAGGAGAGGCGAACGAACGAATAACGACCGAGCGAAATAAAAAAAAATATCGAAAAAAACAACAAAGTTTTTTTGTTTGTTATTTTGGGGCTGGTCCAAGTTGGCACGAAAAAAATAAATACATACATACGACGACGATGAAGATGCGAATCACTGCATTGCATTCTTCTTCTCTTCTTTTTTTTGTGTTGCGCAGATGTTGTTTTGATTTTTTTTTCCTTCTCTCATTTTTTAAAAGATGGGGAGAGAAAAAGAAAAAGGGGGCGATCACAGAGGAAAAAAAACAAGGTTGAGCAGCACCAACAACAGCAAAGCAATGGAATGGAATGGAAAAAGATGGAAGTTTAAAAGTCGTCGTCGTCATCAAAAACAAAACAATGATCAAGGGCGACCAAAAAAAAAGAGGAGAAAGATTTAAGAAAAATTAAAAATAACTGTTTTTAAATTAAGAAAAAAGAAGGAACAAGGGAAGAAGAAGTACCAGTTGGTACTGTCTTTCTTTTTTTTTTTACTGATGGCATTGAAAAGCCGAAAGAAGGGAAAATGAAAAACAATAATTAAATCTAGAAAAATAAATTTAGCGATGAAAAAGTTCGATCCGGTGGTAAAAGAAAACAGCGGCTTTGAAATATATTTGATTTGAGGACAAAAAATTTTAAATTTTTCAGAAACTTAGTTTTTAATCTCAAATCAGAAATTTAAGTGATTTAAACAAATTAAATTTGACAGAACTCGAGTTCTCAAAATTTTGTTAAAAGAATTAAAGAATCAATAAGCGTCTCATTGCAAAAAATTACTTGGCTTGAAAAAAATTAGTATTACTTTGCCAAAATTTTACAATGAAAACTATTATTTTAGAAAGTAAATTGCAAGAACTTGAAATGGGTATAACAATTTTAAGGTCCTAATTTTTAAACGATAAAAACTTTTTTTATAAACATATTAAAATTAGACTCGAGAAAATGAATGGGAAAATTCAATCGATTAATTTTTGTCACCTTTAAAAGAGCGTGTTATTACTTTTTTTGAATAACACTTTTTTTTAAATAGATAGAAAGTGGTGGAACCTTTAGAAATCAAAAAAAATAATTAGAAAAGGATTAATTCATTCTTTTAAAATAATCAAAAAATGGATAAAAAAAACTTTTCCAAGCCATTTTAAACAAAGCTTCACAGAAAATATATAAAACTTAAAAACCTGCTGCACATATTTATAAATATGTTTGGAAAGCATCCAAGAAAAAAAACTTCAAGAGAAAGAAAAGTATATTCGAAAAAAAAGACAAAAACAACAAAAAAAACTTGTCAAAAATGCAATAACAAGAATGTCCGTAACTCCTATTTTCTCTTCTTTTTTTATTTTTCACCCATTGCAAAAACAAAATTTTTTTTGTTGTTTGTTTCATTTCTCTTCTTTTTTTGTCAACTCACACACACTTACTCACACAGAGGAGTATTTATTTTGGATGTGAATCGTAAAAATGTGTGTGTGTGTTGAATGTGTGCGTTCGTTCGCTTTTCTTCTTCTCGAACGAACGAGAAAAAAATGAAAAACAAAATATAATAAAAAAGAAAAGAAGACGAAAAAAATTGTTTTAGATTTGTGTGTGTGTGTTTGTTGTTGTTGCTTCATTCATTCGTTCGTTGTTCGGTGGTGGTCTATTTTTCTATTTAAATTTTATTCTTCTGTCTTTTTTTTTTGTTTCGTTTTCTTGTGTCACACATTTTATACTTTTCATAGTTTGTGAATTGAAATGAGGAGGGAAAAAAAAGGCGAAAACAAACCCATATTCAACAGGCAAAGAAGGAGGAAGAGGAACGAACGGAGAGAAAAAAATATGAATATTATTTTAGGCATAATTCCAAACAAACAAAAAAGTATGGATAAAAACAAACTTTTCTTCCTTTTTTCTTCAAGGCAAAAAAGAAGCACACGAAACACGATGAAATTCTGAAAAAAACCAAGCATGCATGAAGAAAGAAAGAAAACAACAAATAAAAAATAGAAAAAGAAGCAAACTACTTTTTCTATTACTTTTTTCCTCAAAAAAAAAAAACTCTCCTGGAATCTCATCTTTTCTTTTTCTTCTCTTTTTTGCATGCTTTCTAAATGTGCGTTTTTTCTATTTTTTTTAATACAGAAGAGAAAAGCTGCTGCTGCTCCTGTTATTTGTTTACGCTTCTTTTTTTTACGATATAGTTTTTCGTTGTTGATGTTGTTTTTGTTGAATGTGTCGTCCTCATCAACAACAAAAAAAAAATTCTGCTTTCGTTCTTTCTTCTTCTTTTTTTTTTGGCTGCTTATTTGCGCTTTTTTTTTTTGCTTTAGCAGTAATCTATTTTTTTACGACGATAAAAAAGAAGGTAAAAAAAAGCTATGAAAATACAATGAATGAGAAAATAAGCAAAAGAAAAAAACACGTTGCAGAGAAGAAAAAAAACAGTATTTATTACAGAAAGGTTTGAAAAAGAAGTTTAGAACAGATAATCTTGTCACAAAATTATTATTTTTATGATGGAAATTTTCCAAACCATAGTTTTCCATCTTCCAAGAGGCAAATGTTATAAATAGAAAGTTTAAAATTTAATTTTGGGTAAAAAAATATCCCAAAAACTTTCATTTTAATTACCTTTTTTTCTTCTAAAAAACAAATAACTTTGAGTCATCCATTAATAGCTAAATGATTTTTTTTTCTCTTCTCTCCCACCACTTTTTTTTTCTTCTTCTGATTACTCATTTTTAATTCTCAATGAAAAAAATAAAAATAAAATAAGTTTAGTCAGCAGAAAAATAAGAAACAGAAGACAAACTTTTTTTCATTATTTTTTTTTTGCACAATTTTCCGTATATTTTATTTTATTTTTTTCGAAATATATATATATATTATTGTTTACTACTTTTTCAACCACCAACACTGCCACGACGACGACCAGTGACTACTAAAAAATAGGCAGCCGACTGACTGGTTGCTGCTAATGGTCAATAATAATAATAGTCAGCCATACTTCCTAGACATAAACATACGAAAGAGGAGATGGACAACAGCAGCAAAGCAAACTTTTTTTTTGACTCATTTCAAAATTTCTTGGTTTTTTATTTTATTTTATTTTTTATTTTTTTATAAAAACAACGAATGAAACTCAGCTGCTGCTACTCGCTTGTTGGCTTGCTATTTTTATGCGTTTTACGAAAAGATGAAGAAAAAAAATGGTCAGTCAAAACATTTAAAAAAAAAAGTAAAAAAATGGTCTTCTTGGGTTTTTTTTCTTTCCACATCCATTTTTGGAAAAGCATAATGTTTTTTTTGAGAAAAAAATTGAAAAAGAGATCCATCGAATGAGAGAAAAAAGATGTCTAAAAATGGTATATAGCTATGACGACAGACACGACTATGATGACCACCGCTTTTTTTCTTACATTTTTTTATGAATTTGAAGTTTCTATTTATTCGCAAAATTTTGAGCAAAAAATAAAATATGAGTCAGAAACAAAACCAAGATAAAAAAGAAAAAATGAAAATGACAAATTCTGGATTTTTTTTTTCTAAAAAAGAATTTGATAAAAGAAACATAAATGCAAAAAAAATTTTCTGCAAAACTATTTTTGTTAATTATGGAAAAATAGATAAATTAAAAATAGATTATCATTATTTGCAAGGAAAAAACATTATTAATTTGCATAAAAAATATTGTTTTTACTTTTTGCAGAAAGATTTTCTCAAAAAAATTGTATTCTTGAATACAAAGGTCTTCTTAATAATACGAATTAATTGTAAAAGAACACTCTTTTTGAGGTTTAAAAAATAAAAACATACAAACGAAAACACAAAAAAAAATATGTAAAATATTAAAGTTCAAATTTATTTTTAAATTTGAATTCTAAAGCAGCAAAAAAATTTGCTCCGCAAATAACACAATAAACCAACGTTCGCTTCGATAAGCAATTCAAAGAGCATTTTTATTAAAAAAAACCTTTTTCCTTTAATTTTAATAACATAAATCTTGTTTTTCTAATTGCAATATAAAAAGTTTTAAAAATAATTCAAATGTAAAAACAAAAAAACCAACAAAAATTATGTCACTTTTTTTTATTTTTCTGCTCCAAAAATAATTTTATTGCTTTAAATTTTAAAATTAAAAAAAGGCATTTAGAAGAAAAGAAAAAACAACTTAACGTCATTATTTTTAATAATCATCGAAAAAACGCAATTGCAAAGTAAAAAAAAACAAATACCAAAAATAAAATAAAAAATATATTTATAAGTGGAATGGAAAAAGGTGAAAAAAATAGATATGTATTTATATTTGATTTTGCGCCTAAAGAGAAGTACATAAATATTTGCTTTAAGCATACATAGTTTTTTTTCTCAACTGAAAAAACAGGATTATGAAAAGCAAAAATAAAAGGTAAAATATTAATTGATTTTACAGAAGAAAAAAGTAAAGAAGAAAATTTGGGGAAAAAATAATAAATTAAGTTTTTGAACTTGAACTTTAATCGGAAAAAGAGCTTCATAAAAAACAAGGAATTTTGCAATACCATGTTTAAAATTAGCAACTTGAAAATCACTAATTATAATAAACTTTTTTAAGCGGTCAAAAAATATAATTCCAAAATTTAAATATTTTTTCCGATAACAAATTTGAATGGAAATATTAATTTTTGTAAAAAAATTTTATAAATTACAAACCCAAAAAATTGACGCGAAATCGCACCACAAACATTTGTTTCAGAAGTTTTTTCATAGATTTCAAATAATTTTCCTAACATGGCATTTCTAAAAACAGTCTCTTTATTTTATTTTTTCTTGGAACGCATACATACATACTTTTTTCTTTTCTTCGTTTTTATTATGCATGTTCGCTATTTTGTTTTTTGTTTTCCTACTTTTTTAGTTTCTTATTCCACCGTAAACTTCTCACTAATTCGAAGTTCAGCTGTCGATGAGTGAGTGAAAGACCTCCCATTTTTTTCATAGTTACATACTTTCATACTTTTTAGTTTTTAACATTCTGACTCGGTGGCACCCATTTTCGGAGCAAAAACAGCAAAGCAGCAAGCAGCTGTTTTCTTCTGTTTTACTTTTTTATTATTAAAAAGCTTTAAATAAAAAACTTTTATAATTTTTTTCTTCAAGAAAAACAACTTTTTCTTCTATCGGTCTGTTTCGTCATTTCTTCCGGCTATTGCAAAAAAAAAAAACAGAAAACCCCACTACTTTTTTTTCTCTGAGTTTCAGTGTGTTTTCTGTCAACAAAAAAATAGAATAAGAGAAAAATATTTATATATTTTGAGGATTCCTATTTCTATGTCCAAAAAAGATGAAAAATAGGAGTAGTGGTCGACCCTCTGGGCCCTCAAGGGAGATGGAGGGATGTTCCATGAGTATGCTGCTGCCCATGCAAACACACATGAACCAAAAATAAAATTTAAAAAAAGAAGAAAAACAACGAATTCCTTTTTTTTCTAAAAAGGAGGGGTTGCTGGATTTAAAGTGTTTAAAGAAAAAGAAGAAAAACAGAGCTGAAAGAGAGAGAAGAGAGATAGAAAACACAGATTTTTCTCAAGAGATATGAAAAAAAAAATTGTAAACAAAATTTTATGTTTTGATGTTATTTTGAAGAAAAAAAACTTTAAAAACACATATTTACTAGCATGAAGAATAAAAATGAAGTTAATAACTGTAGCACAAAACTTAAAAAGAAATAGTTATGTAAGATTCCAGAAATTATTTGACCAAAAAAAACATATATCAAGCGAAAATGGTTTCGAATCGAAAAATTTAGTTAAAACAAATTGATTTATTAAATTTTCTTTTCAAAACCATCATCCCCAAATGTTTTTTATAATTTACAAAATGCCTAAGTTTTTAATTACTCCAATAAATTTTATAGTTGTAAATAAATTATTTCTAGGAAAGACCTCCAACAAAAAATACTTTCAAAACAAGAAAAAAAGGTTCAAAACAAATTTAATATTTACAGTTTTAAAAAATTCTATTCAGCTGCAGCTGCTGTTGTTGTTTTAAATTATTTTTACCGTACTGGATACTAGTAATAAAGTAGCATAACTGAATAATTTTTATTGCAAAAAAAAACATATACTTATTAATTAATCCTTCCAAATAAAAATCTAAAACGGCATCTTGATTCTCTCTTTCTCGATTTATATTTTTTATAAATTTATTTTTTAAAAAGACTTCGCCTAAAAAATTTATTGCATAAAAAAACTTTGTTTTTCTTTGGCTGCAGTCAGTCTTTATCTACCATTTCCCTATTTTTGCCAAGATCAGAAGTTCATGTTTATCAATCATTTTTCTTTCCTCTTTTTTCTAATGGGCTCATTCAAAGGAGATCGAGCACAGATCATACAAAAATAAAAAATAATTTAAAGGTTAACGGGGAAAATAAAAATACATACATAAAATTATTTTATGGGAATATGATAAAACTAGAATTACGTGGAATAAAAAAAAAATATATTGATGATGGGTAAACAACAAAAAAACATAGGTGTCAAAGTTTGAAGAAGCCTCAAAATTTGTTTTAAAGTCTTTAGTAAATTAAAATAATTGTGATAAAAGTTACTTAAAAAATTTATTAGCAGGATAATTTTAATAGAAATCTGCGCCGTTATCGTGGCAAAATTTTTTTTGTTTTAGGAATCAAAGCCAGCCACATCGCAAGCAAAAAAATAAATGCATTAGCATTATTCTGGAGTTTTTAAAAATTTCAAATCCATTTATTTAACTTTGAAACCTTTGTTGCACTTATTTGCTTGCTCTATATTTTGTTTTATGAACCAGGAACTAATATTTTTTTTATTACTATGTACAATAATGCTTGCTCACACACACGCAATGAAAAAAATTAATCACCATACAATTAATTTTTTTTTATTATTCCCTCTCCTTTTCTTTCATTTTTTCTATAACAAAAAAAATTGTTTTTGGTTTAATATTTTCTAGCTGCTTGCTTGTTTGCTGGTGCTACAGGTTTGTCATCTTGTTTCTCTATTTCTTAAATGGACAAACAAAAAAATTCTATAATGAAAAGTAAATTTTTTCTTTTTTTTTCTAAAAAAATGAGAGCCAAAAACGAAGGAACGAAAACAGCAGCTTAAAAATACATAGAAATTTTTTGTATTTTATGCGCAAATATTTTTTTAAGCGTAAACAACTTTTTTTCCTTCTATCTCTTTTCAATGTCGTCGTCGATTGTCATTTTTATTTTTATTTAAAAATAACAAGAAAAAAAGATACACACACACGTTTTTTTTTTTTGCGGACAAACTTAATTTTTTTATGGGAGGGAAAAAGAATGAGAAAAATAAAATTTAAAAAAAAAAGAGTGATCGTACTTTGTGTTATTTTTTTATCAAAACAACTTTGTTGTTGAAGGTTCTTTTATTTTTTTGCCCCTTCATTTTTTTTTTGCCTTGGCTTTGATGATGGGGTTGTTGTTATTGAAAAAATAAAAAAAAGAAGAAAAAAAATAAGCGCCAACCAACAAAAAATATAAAGAAGAGGTATGCGTAATATTTTTTTTTAATGCGCACTCATATAAAGAAAAGCTGTTCTTGTTTTTGTCGTCGAATATAAAAAACCTTGGAAAAGGTAAAACACAAAAAAAAATAGCAGGTTTAATACGGATGGTTTTTTTTTGAGTAAGTTTTTTCCAATTTTTTGTAATAAAAAAAGATTAGAAAAAGATTATAGAAAGAAAAAGACTATAAAATTATTTGAAATTGAAAGAAGAAGAAAAAAGCTTTAAAAAAGGTACGGTAATAAAAAATAAAAGAAGCCATAAAAAATTGAAAAAAAAAAGATTATAAAAAACAAGTGTGAGGCTTTGGCATGACAAAACAAAAAACAATGAAAACAAAGGACTATAAAAAAAATTCTTATCAAATATTCGAAAAAAATGCTTAGAGCCTATTTCCAAGAAAAGTATTAAACTTTTGTCAAAATTTCGATAGAAAAAATTTTTATTTTCATTTTAAAATTAACTTTACTTTGACAATCATATTTCCTTCTTCGAAAAATAATTCAGAATTTTTGGATTCTTTTCTTCTTCTTTTTTGAAGAAAAAAAAATATACCTTATTCCATTGTTTTTAAACACTATTTTTAGTTTGCTCTAACGCACGCATTTTTTAATTTTTTATTGATAATTTTTATGTAAACTTTTTTTTGAAACTTTTTTTTATCAAAATAAAAAAAACATGAACCTAGCTTCAAACTATTTTTATTTTAGTCAATGTTAGCTGTCCCGTAAAAAAATGACAAAAACAACATTTATTTTTTCTTTTTTTATTTTGCTTTCTCGAAAGAAAAAAAGCATGTAATGTATGTAAAAAAAGTAGAGAAATAAAAAAAATTATGTATGTTTATGTCTTTTTTGAAGTTCATGTGTGTTGTTTGTTTCAATGCGTGTGTTATAATGTCAGCACACACAAAAACAACAACTCCAGCACCTCAGAAATAAATAAAAAAAAGGAGTTCCTTTTTTTATTTTGTGAAAAACAACTTTTTTCTTTTTTTCTATTTTGCTTATTTTAAATGAACCAAAAAAAATAATTACGATAACGGGAATGGAAAAGTAAAAAAAAAAAGAAGAGTGGAGGATGAAATGAAAAAAACAAAATAAAACGAAAAAATAGGCAGCAAAAAATGATAGTTTTTTGAGGGGTGGATCTTTTTTTTTTAAAATAAATACACACGTGGTAACTGGAAAAAAAGAAAAGAGTTTAAATTATGTATTTAAAAAAACGTTGTTTAAAAAAATTGTAAAAAGAATTGTTAATGAAGAGATTATTATTTTAACAAAACAAAAAACAAACAAAAAATGAATGGATTTGATGGAGAACAAAAAAAAACATGGGAGGAATCATGTGAAAGCTTTTTTTGTTTAACAATAGAAAAATAAAGAGGAGATAAAAGAGAGGGAGAGAAAAATGCGGGGCAAAGTTGAAACAGATGGCTAACATTAAAAAATGGAAAATGACAAAGATCGGGTCAAAAAACCAAAAAATATATTTTATTAAATTAATTTTAACCCAGCTTTGAGGATTATCATTCTGTAATTTATGCATAATAAAAATATTACTAAACTCAATTGTTTAAAAAAAAATTCGAAAAAAATAAAGGTTCGTAAATTTGTTTCAAAAAAAGAGCGACTCTCGAATGTAAAACAAAAAAAAATCCCAAAACCTAAAAACTTTCCATTATTAAATCAGTTTTACAATAATCTTCGCTACCTTAAAGGTGTTTCAATTGTTAAAAAACTAATAAATAACCCTGAAGCTTTTGAATTTTATATAACTTTTTTTAAAGTTAGTTCAAAAAAGTGCTCTAAAAATTTTTAATTCCGCCTTTAACACTAATTCCAAGAAACGACTAATTATCTTACTCATTTTCATTTCCTTACTCATTTTTAAAAATTAATTTTAACATAATTTAGATTTATAAGAGTCCAACTATCCAAAGCATTAAAAATAAATTTAAAAAACAAACTTCAATAATCTAAGAACACTATGCACCTAAAAAAAGCCAAGAAAAAAAAAACATTTGAACCATAAATAAAAATCATTACCATGAAATCCAAAAAAGGCAAATGCGTCAAAAAAAGAATCTTTTCAAGCATCAAAAATATTTATAATAAAAAAAAACCTTTTTAAACGGGGTGGATTTTAAGCAAGCAGCAACATAGGGGACATTTATAAATTCATAGAGAAAGAAAAAAAAACGTATCCCAGCTTTAACCAAATAAAAAAAACTTGCGCTGGCAAATTAAAACTCATACCTTAATTTTTGTAAAGATGCGTGCCTCAAAAAAAAAAACACAAACAAATAAATTTGGCTTATTTCTTTTTAATTTTTTATTTGTATTGTTTTTTTCTTTTTTATGTTTGTTCATTTATTTCAAATACAATGGAAAGAGAAAAAAAATAACTGAAAAAATACAAAAGAAAAAAATAAGTACCTAATATAATTTTTTTTCTGTGTGTTTTGTTGAGAGTATTTTTTTCTTAAAATAAAAAACATCTAGAGCTGTAGCAATCAAAGGTTATGGTCATTTGGATTTTACAATCTTATTTTTTTGTATTTATAAATCTTAAAACAAACCAACAACAACTGTTTTTTTCTTTCTTATTTTTTATTTTGTTGTCATAAAATTAAATGGAAAATGTCAAATTACTAATATATTTTTTATCTATAAAATTTATTAAATACAAGAGCAGCAAAAATGATAGGAAAATTTTTTGCTTATTCATTAGCACAAATTTTTGTTTCCACTAATTTTGGTTCATATTTATTATTGATTCAGGTAATTGCATTTTTCGAAAAAATCGAAACTAAAGTTTTTGGAATTACAGATAACTTTGGGAGCAGTTTCAAGTGTATTTTTTATTTCGTTATTTCTTCCACCCATTGCAAAGCCACGACTTCAAGGTGAAGTAGTGGAAATTCAAGAAATGCAACAAAAAAATAATAATCCTCGAGAAATAATTTCTTCTTCTGCCACTGGAGAAAATAAACAACAACAAAAACTTTCATTTTTTAAAGATATTAAATTAAAATTAATGATATTTAAAGAAAATCGAATCGTTTTAATTTGGTCTCTTTGGTGGGCTTTAGGATCATGTGGAACATTTCAGGTTAGTAGTTTACCAAGCATCGGGTTTTTGTGAAATTATTAAAGATAAAAGCCGATACATTTTTTTTGTTTTAGATAGCAAATTATGTTCAAACTTTATGGGCGAGATTACAAACAGAAGGGCAATTTGTTGGAAATGGAATGGTTGAATGCATTAATACTTTATTAGGTAATAACCCAACCAAAATTTATTCAATTTGGTAATCGTCATTGTCGCCTTTTTAATTTTGGATTTGACAAAGCAAAAAACCAAGATTTATCGATTACCATGTCAAGAATTGATTTTTTTTAGGGGCCATAATAACTTTTTATTTGCAATACATAAAATTTGATTGGAAAATGCATGGAGAATTCATATTTTTTATTTCATCCCTT
The DNA here is from genome assembly GCA_028622995.1 of Panagrolaimus kolymaensis. NCBI lineage: Eukaryota > Metazoa > Nematoda > Chromadorea > Rhabditida > Panagrolaimidae > Panagrolaimus > Panagrolaimus kolymaensis. The sequence goes on along the minus strand of JAJQJQ010000049.1, from coordinate 1,689,433 downwards.
GCAATTAGTGGTTCATTGATTGGAATGTCAATAATTAATAATATTTTCATTCTTTATGGATTATATTTATTCACGGATTGCATTTATCATTTGCTTATAGCTGCAGGGAGGTAAAGAATATTTTTGAATTTCAAAGTTTTAGAAAGCTTCAAAAAAAAATGTGAGCAAGCTAAACATCGGCTGCTTTTTAATTTCTTTGTTTCGTCGCTTCTTTTCTTTCATTTCACCCTTTTTTTCAGTAACATTATCGCATCCCAATTAAATTCAACAAGTTATAGCTTTATTTTTGGTTTCAATACTTTTATTGCATTAATTTTTCAATCCATTTTAACTTTCTTAGTTGCTGATAAACATGGTTTTGCATTGGATATTCAAAAACAATTTCAAGTTTATTCGGGTTATTTTTTGGGTATGGCTGTATTGTTTTGTATTCCATTTGTTATTCGAAAATTTCATCGAAGAATGGGAAATGATAATGATGCAATCGGTGGCTGAATAACTTTAATAGTGTATTGTTCATAATATTGACGAGATTAATAAACTTATAAACTTATGAGCTTTTTTAGTAGTTCCTTTTAGCTGAATTTCGAGTGAATGTGAGATCTTTGTTGCTTTTTATGACGTTTTTTTACAACTACAAAAAATTAGTTTTTATCATTTTTGAACCTTGTATAAAAAAGTCTAAAACACTAAAGCAATAATAATTTTTCACGAACACATACTCTTCTTTATGCGAAGCGAATAAAGCAATTTACAAAAATGGAGTCCTTTTAATGCTGCACATTTTCTTTGTTGAATTCTTTGAACCTTTTTTCATATTTGTTGCTATAGCACATGGATATAATAACATCCATTCTAAGGTACATACATACGCATCTTTTAGCATCCAAGCTTTCTCTTTATTGTTTACTTACTTTAGCAATACTTTGTTAATCGCAAATATTAGCCTTAAATATCGATAAAAAATGAAGTTTTAGAATTATCAAAATGCAAAGTAATCCAAAATAAAAGGAAAGCTGAGAAACCGCAGAACAATTATTAAGTTGAAGATCCAATAACCGGGGAAAAAGAGACAAAGTAAATCCAAACAAGGCAGATGAGTTCGCAAAAAAAATTACAACAAAACAAAGACAAATTTATTGAAACAAATTCACAAAAAAAGTAAACAAAGCAACAGAAAATTACAAGGATTCATCAAATTTTGTCAAAAAATGTGAAATTATCATGAGCTTCAAAGTTGGTAATAACTTTTTGAGATAGAAGCTCAGCACCTTCTGAAGCGAGATCAACGATATTGAAAGATAATGAACTGAATTCATGGATTAAAGTAAAACTGAAATTAGCATTTTATAATATGTATAGTAATTTAATAAAGTAACTTACTCAAAATCATCAAGTTGAGTTAAAGATTTAATAAAGTCCATAAATTCTTTCAATGAACAATCAGATTCAATACCACCATAAAATTGCATCCCTTTCAAACCAGGAGGCATAATCATCTTCAAATCATCAAGTTTAATGCAGTGAGATGAGAATGAAAGAGATTCATTTCTGATTTCAGCATTTTCAATAATGTGACAGCGTTTTGAAAGATTCTTGGTAGTTGTATTGATGCTGGAGAAAGTCTTTAAAGTTTTCGGATCCAAGATTTCAGCTAAACGCTTTTGACACACATATGGAAGCGCAGGAAAATCAAAGCATTTTTCTTCATCACCAGAATTTGATACCATTTCCTTTTGAGCTGATTTGACAACGTTCTTATTGGAGTCGCTCATGTTGAATAACTAAAAATATAAACGATTAATCAAAAATAAGTACAGACAGATAAATAATGGCCCGTAAAAGCAAGCAACAACAAAAGCGGTGGAAAATAATGAAACTTGAAATCAGAAATTGAAGAAAAAGACTTTACATAAAAAAGGAGAGGAAGAGACTTTCTTTTCACAAGAATCCCGCCAAAAAAAGGAAACACAATGTTAGAAATGAGCGCTATTTTGAATTATTCAAAACAATTATCAACATTGTTTGCTCTAACCTTCTTATTTGATGTTCAATCCATGATTAAAGAAAAATAGGTTAACCATGTCTAATAATAATAAAAAGAGTTTTAATATTGTTAAAGAATTCAACCCTTTTGCGGAGATTTTGTTTTGTTTTGGCATATTTTTGGGCATGGCTGTGTTGTTTTGCATTCCATTTGTTATTCGAAAAATTCAACGAAGAATGGGAAATGATAATGATGCAGTTGGTGGCTAAATAACTTTAGTAGTGTATTGACAATATCGGTGAAATCAACAAACTTATAAACTAATGTGTTTTAGTTGCTTTTGACTGGCTTTCGAATGTACAATAAATAGAGGCAGATAAAGTAAAAGTTAATGTAATTTTATTAAATCCTAAATAAGAAATATTTAGTTACACATACATACAATAAATTCAATGCAAAAAAGAAATACATAATAAAGGATTTCAATATTTTTTACATCTTTGTTTTGTTCTTCTTTCCACGTTTTTGACCACTTTTTGATGCAACATTTGATGATTGACTTTGAGGAGTTGTTGTTGTTGTAACACTTGACGTTGAAGCAGTTGATGCAGCAGTTGAACCAGTTACACTTGTACCATCGATTGTTGTTGAAGCATCAGATGTTGTTGATGGAAGATCACCAGGAAGCATATTATCATAAAGTGGTCCACCTTTAGGAACGGCAAGTTGTAAAGATGCAGATGATGTTGGAGTTGGAGGTGTAACATCAAACTTCTTTTTGTTGTTGCTAGCTTCTTCAGCAGCTATACGATATTTTTGTGCTTCAAGTACTTGACGATCAGATTCTTCAGCTTCTTTTGCGATTCTTAAAGCATGCTCAAACATGTTTGCATAATGCTGAAAAAATGTGAAATGTGTTATTTGAAAGAAGGTTAATAAACAAAACAACATACTGCATCACGATTTGCATTGAATGCAGCTTTTTCATGTGGAGCACGTTGAGGTAAAGAAGGATCATCAGATATTTTAACAACAGGTCCAGGAGTTGGTGGATCTGGCTGAAAAGAAACATGTACAATAATCAAGCAACTATGAAGCAAGTAAACGGTGAAACAAAGCCATAAATCATCTTTCAAACTTTTCATACATTTAGCCAAACTGAAAACTTACAACAAAAAGATGTCCATGAGTTCGTGCACGAGGTTGATAAGTTTCAAGAATATTTGCTTCATCAAAGAATGCACGCTTTTGACGAGTTAAAACAAAGAAATGAATTCGAATGCACTGAAAAAAATAACATGAATAGGTAAAGCAAAAGAAGCAACATGAAAAGACTTCGGAGCTAAAGAATGAAACAAAGATAGTTAAACTAACACCAAAATAATGAGCCATGGATGTTTGAGATGCAAAACTTTGACAAACCAAAAGAGCAAAACCTTGAGAAATCAAAACAGCTAAAGCAATGATGAATCGAAGATGAGCAGAAATGGGTGAACGGATTTGAGCTGCTACTGCTGTTGATATTGAATCCATGCTTTCAGAGGATTGAGTATTTTCATTGATTCAGATAAATTTACATTCGCTGTTGAAGGTTTAGCAGTTACAATGGTTTGTATGTAATCCAGGAGATAAAGGCGTTGCTGTTGTTGTTGACATCTTTGATGAAGTTATCATTTTTACATTCAGGAAAGTTTGTTGAAGAAGCAAGCAAAACCAAAAAAGTGACGTCACTGAAACAAAGGAAAAAAGTTAGAAGTCGAACGATGGAAAAGATGCAAGTCAAGGAATGGAAAAAAAGAAGAGAAATCCATTTAAATTTCATAGAAAAAGCCAAACACTTTTTGCGGAAAACAGTTTGTAAATAAAGTCCAACATGAAGAAGTTAAGGATAAAATCGAAAGTAAACACAAAGAAATCACACAATCATCAAATTTATTGGGTTAAAACAGTACAATACAAAAGAAAAAAGACAATAATCAACAATGAAAAATATTGTACAAAGTAAAAAAGGGAATACATCTAAAACTACAAAGAAGGGGTTAGTTGTGGACGTTGGATGAAGATAAGATAAATTCGCGTTGACCAGTTTTGACATGTTGAAAACGGCAATTGTATTCATCTAGAGCAGCTAAAAAACGAAAGATGTTAGTCAAAAAATGTAAATGTACATAAAAAGGATGAATCAAAAAATGGCTAGTAGAAAAGGATAGTAAGAAAAGCACAGAAAGTTAGGTAGGTGAAAAGGTAATAGGTATATCGAGTTAAAGCAAAAGCAATCTAAGAATCAGACGAATGCTTATTTTGTATTCTGGTACATGTGCAGTCTTGCTTTATATTTTAATGATATTACACAATCTTCAAAAGTTGTTATGAAAGCATAAATGGCTCTAGTACGACTAGTAACCAAATCAGAAGTTTTATATCCAAAAAGTTCACAAGGCTATGAAAGAAAAGGTTGATTGTAAATCTCCATCATGTAATCTTAAAACCAAAACACATAGTAACATTCAATACCAAGCTAATATTCTTTAAACCCAAAAGAAGAAAAGACAAACTTACATTGATCTTGAAAACATCCATAGACAGTAGGATCAGGTTGATAATCAGGAACAAGAAACGCTTGCAATTGTTGTTGATGAAGAGTTTGAAATGGAAGAAGACCAGCTTGTTGTTGTTCAGCCATAGACAAATTTTCAAAAGTTCGATTCATATTGAATGCAGCTGCAGATGGTCCTCCCATAGATGGCATCATTGGTGGTGCATTATTCATGAACATAGCTGAAGAAGACATCATTCGATTAGGAGGAAATTGAGAACGATTTGAAACAAAGTTTCCTTGAGCATCAACACAAGCACCCATACGAGATGAAGAAAATTTTTGTTCTTTACCACCAATACGAGATGAAGAAAAGGTTCTACGTTCAATAGGAGCACCCAAACGAGATGAAGCAAATGCATGTGCAGTTGAACGATTAAAAGGTGATTTTGTTGGAGAAGATGACATGATGAAATGAAGATAACAACAGCAGCAACAAGAACAAATTCAAGCAATCAAATTCAGTAAATCAATCAACCTGAAAAAACTTGGAACGATCCAACAACAAAAAAGTGAAAGAAGGGAAAAATGGAGGGCAGCAAAAAAAAAAAGTGCGAGAGGTTAAAAAACGAGCGGGCAACAGCGAATGCATGCTAATCGCAGCTTTCAAATGGCGGGTTTTTAAAATTCAAAGCAACGATGAAACTTTTTTTTTCCAGCTTTTCTCCGAATCCAAAAATGAGCAAAGTTTTTTGTATCAATTTAGGGATGGGCAGCGGTTTTTACAGAATCGATACTGATTTTTTTACTCGTTTGAGGCTACTGTCTAATAAGAACCCATGCTAATATTAACATATTTGGGATCTACATAAAAAATAAGGTCTAAAAATATATGAGAGAACTCGAACCCAAAAAAATGTTTTTTTGCCTTTTTTGCTAGCGTTGACGAAAAAAAAGACGGGGAACACTAGCGTTAAAGGCATCGCTGCCCATCCCTATATCAATTTTTACAAAAAAAAGTCCACATAAAAATCAACAAAAAAAACTTCAATACACTTTTAGTTAAAGCAAATGTTATTAATGACTATGGAGACTTTTGCTTTCCACTGTTGAATGAATCATCGGTATAAGTTTGCTTCAGATGAACTAAAATTTTTGCTTTATTTATTCAAAATTAAACTTTGAGAGATTACTTCGAAAATTATGTTTTACAGATTTACATTTTTCTAAGGAATATGATGATGATTGGTATCCTTTATTATTTGTCTGTATTTTAACGTAAAGTCGTTCCCAAGTAAAAAAAACTTTTTTGGATGGGCAAAAATAAATTTTACGAACTTCGTTTATTTATGCTTTAAGTTTTATAACTTTAACTTTGCATTCATTTTTAATTATCCCTGCAAGCATTTTTTATTTATTATTAGCTCTTCTTAAAAAACTATTATTTAAATAGCCCTCATTTTCCTGGCTATCTGTGGTTTGCAATAAAGAAGAAGATGGAAAAAAATATGAGCGCAATTGAGTAAACCAACTAACCAAACTAACGAGAAAAAAAAGCACCCCATCACAACAGCCATAGACAACAGACAACAGCAGCTGTCACGTTTCTCTTTCTCTTCGCTCTCTCGTTCTTGTTTCTCTTTATATATATATTTTTTTGCTTTGCTCTTGCTCTTGCTCCTATGACCTGCTTTTTTATTTTTTATTTTTTTCTAAACCTTTATATATAACTCATCACACGTTTTTTTGTTTTTGTTTCCCTATATACTTAATATTATTTATACTTTCGAAATAATAAACTATTATTTGGTTAATTTTTTTGATTTATAAATTGCTTCACTTTTAGCCTTTTTTAAATGAAAATGTGGAAGTATCTTTAAATATTTTTTTATTATATTCTATCCTTTTATTATTTTATTTTTTAACTCAACTAGACTATAAAAAAACTATGGGTGTTTTAACTCCACCTGGTGATGATCCAAATTGTTTAGCATCTAAACCTAAAGAACGACAGTTTCAAGTTAGTTTTTTTTTATTAAAAAAACTAAATTTTATTGATTTTTGCATTTAAGGTTGTTCCGGTGCCAGCAGTATTTACTCGAGGTCGATGGAAATGTTGTGATTTTCGTGAAGCTCAACTTGCCGAATCAGGAATATTAGAATTTGTTAAACCTCATAAACATGTAGTGGATGCAACAAATCAAAATGCTTCAACTATTATTGTTACTAATGTTGCTCCCAATCAACTTAAAGCTTTACAAAAGCAACAACAATTAATGGAAAATGAAGGAAAGCATGTGGAAAGTTTACCTGAACCAATAATTTTACTTCCAACTCCATCATCTGATAGTTCCACCCTTGTTGAAAGTTTGACGACGATGGATACTCATCCAGCATATCGGTCTGTAAGTACAGCATTATCGAGTCAAGATGCAACAAATTTATTAAATGATTTACATGTTCAAGGTTTAGATCATGTTAGTTAACTATTTTTAATAACTAAAAAAATATATATATATAATATTCTGGGTTTTTTGCAGGAAATTACTCGACAAGCTAGTTCAGCAACAATAAACATTCCACCAACAAATAATCCTTCAAAAGTTGATGCATTAGATATTTCAGCAATTGATAGCAAAATTGAACAAGCTATGGATTTAGTTAAAAGTCATGTAACTTTTGCAGTTCGTCAAGAAGTTGAAGAATTAAAAACTACGATTACGACATTACAAGCAAAGGTAGTAAATATTATTTTTACAAAAATTTTGGATCTAATAATAATTTAAAAAATTTTGGTTTTAGGTTGCAATGTTGGAAAGTGAAAATCAGTATTTAAAACGATTTGCTCCACCTGATATTTTAGCAAATTTACCTAATTTAATTCAAACTAAAATGCCGCATTCTATTCATAAAGCAGAATCGATGATTTCTTGCGAACAGCAATCATCTTCAAGAAATTTATCACCAGCTCCATCGGAACTTGATGAACCTCCTATTGTAAGCAATTTTTTCCAAAATAAAAATTATGTATTAATAAAAGCTTTTTAGACTATGGTTCCTCATCATTCTTTGCCTCCATCAAATCAGCAACAACAACAACATCCACGTTCTGCATTAAAAATTCCAGCAGTTGCAAGTGTAGCTATGATGGATTCTTTAAGTACTCCTCCACCATCTGCAGCATTTCCATCAATGGGAATATTTGAAGTTTCACAACAAACTCAAGGAATGCCAAGAAGTGCATCAGCAATAGAAACATCACAAATTCCATCCATAAATGAAAATACTCAAGAAGATCATACACGACAAATGACTCCTCCACAACAACAACAACCCCAATTACATCCATCACATTCAACAAGTCATATGGTACGTCAATATGCAGCTTCTTCACAAGCACCATTTTCATCAACTCCACAACCTCTCACATATCCCCAACAACCACCATTAATGCACTCATACATACCCTTATCAGTTAGCAATGATTTAGTTTAAGTAAATTAAAATTTATTTATTTTTAGCAAATGCAAACAGGTCCACCGCCAGAATTATCGAGACAAATGTCGCCACCTATGTCGATTCCAATGAATCAACAACAACAGCAACATCAGCAGCATCAACAAGATCAGCATCAGCGGCACTTTTCGCCTCCAATGGGTTTGAATTCACATGAATCTTATCAGGGTCAACACCACCAACAACAACAACTGCAACAACAATATGCTCATTCACAACAAGATTATCATCAACAACAACACCAAGCAATGAATCCATTTTCACCTAATGCTCAAAGTCATCAAAATGCTTTTCAACATTTTTCTAATAATCAACAACAACAACAACCCCAACAAGGAATAATTCCATCCCAACAACAGGTTCAACACCAACATCAACAACAGCAACAAAATTATCAAAATATTCCGGTTATGTCTGAATCTCAACAACAACAGCAACAACCGGTAATGTCCCATCAACAACAACAACAGCATCAGCAAAACCAACAACACCAACAACCATCACAACAAAATTCTTAGATACAAAAATGCTTTTCGCTATTTTGTTATGTATCGCTTGCTATTATTATTCTTTCATTAATTAAAAGTTTTTTACATATATACATAATCTGTTTTTTCTTCTTTCTTTCTTTTTTCGGTCTCATTTGCTTTACAATTATAAACAACAACAAAAAAATATTACAATAATATGAACCTAAAAACATCTTTGTTAATTTTCCTTGTATTGTTCTTCTTCTTGTTCTTTATTGGCTCTTATATGTATTTTGTTATTTGATAACATCCATTTTCTTGCGAAAAAAAACATTACATACTATTATTATTTTCCTATAATTTCTTTCAAAAACTTTGGGTAGAAAAAAAGCTTTTTTTCCATATGCATGCAACTGTGTATTGTTACTTTCATAAAAGTTTTATAATACGGTCTTAAAATAAAGTTTTATCAGTTAAAAAAGGTTTCATCACATTCCAGCTATCGCATCCATAAGAAAAGAAAATATTTTTTGTTTAAAGAAATCCACAAAAAGCTTACAATCCAAATACCAAGGTTATAAACAGCTTTATTTCAGTCACAGTAATGTCATTAGAAACTTTATTATCAATCATCTAATTAATCTACATACGAATCAATCTATTACAAAATCAGTTTACTACAAGTTAAATCAGTTTTGAATCATTTGGTTAGTACTACAACTACATATTACATACAAAGCAAGATACAATCAATAATCTCAATGGCACAAATTAATTACCCAATTGTTCGTTTTAGTAGATTGAAGGCAGTGTTGGTGATACCCCATGCAAGTAAACTTCGAGTAAAATTGAGATGAACACCACGATATAATTCTTTTAGTGAACCATTTCTTTCGATCCATAATATTTTGAATACTTTGAATGGATTTTGAAATGATGTTCCAAGAGATACTTGCATTCGAGTTTTGACGACATTGATGGGAAAGAATAATGTTGAAATTGAAGCACCTAGTACAGCACCAGAGCAAAAATCTGATATCATATGATAGACAGGATGACTAGTATCTGATGGTATAACTTCCATAATTTTATCTTTCAATGGATCACGAAGAGTAAAGAATAATATATTTGAAAGCCCATTTCTGCATACAATAACCGTATATCCTCGATAAAATTCTGTTACACCATATCTTGAGACGGTTTTCATTGCTTCAAAAGTATTTTTGAAATGACCATGATAAGCATTTGATTGTAATAGCGTTTGAGTCCTTTCCAATGGACATAGCATTGCTTCAGTTGCGCCAGCTAAAAATGATGGAAGTTAAAGGAAAGAAAAGAAGTGAAAAAGTTTACCTAAGAATGCAGCTTGAGCATGACATATTGTTAGTGAAGATGTGCTTGAAGTTGATTCTTGAGAACAACCCAGTAATGACAAATATTTTTCATACATTCCAAACATAATCGATCTTGATGTTGTTCTCATGATGAGAGGAGGTAATAATCCTCGATAAAGATGGCGAAGACCTTCATTTTTGAGCTAAAAATTGAAAATATTAGTACCACGAATGATTAATAAGTTGATTTCAAGCATTCACAAAGTATCCAAAACATTCTTCATAACTTACTTGTTTAACAGCTTCTTTAACCACGACACCATGAAGTTGCTGACGAAAAATAAGTTTATTTTGGGGATATAATAATACAGTTTCAATACATCCAGCTGACCAACCACATAAAAAATCAACATAACTTCCTCGTTTGTGTTTAGTTTTAGAATCTCCATTTGATGCCATTGAATATTTGTCGCTTTTCCAATATCTAAAAACTTAATAAAAATGTTAATGAATCTTTGTTATTAAAAAATGAAATTATTCAAACCTTTCAAAATATGTATGTGTAAGTATTTTTGTTTATTTGAATCAAAAACCAGGTTGTTTGTTATTCATGCAGCACAACATTGTGTGTTAAAAAAACATCACAAAAAAATAAAGTTAGTTGGTTGTTAGTGGTTCATTCAAACAAAAGCAAGCAAATGGAAGGAAGAAAGTTGAAAGAAACAAAAAATATGCATGTAAAAGAAATGGATCACGCTCTTTCGTGTTGAGAAACTTATTAGCTAAATTATGCTTTGAAACTTGGAAAGTTTCAAATTGATGATGCTAATTTAGAGGAAGTTTGGATATAAACTTTGAAAGAGAAATACATACATGGAAAAGCGTGTTTAGTAAGATCATGCATTCATCTTCTAAAGAATCAAAGCAGCTTTTCATTGTTTAGTAGAAAAAGGAAAGATGCATTATAAAAACAAATATGTTTTTTGTCTAATGAAGTGAATGCTTACTTTTATGGAGTTTTTTTGAAGTTATTAGAGGTTCCAATTGGAGTGAGTGTTACAACTAAAAGAAGCTTCAAGTTTTTAAAATCTCTCTCTTTTTTAAAGGCCTTTGAAACATTTATAAGAAAATTCCATGATTGCTTGATTTTTAGGTCAAAACTGAATATTTTAGGTGTAATTTTTCCACACACAACAAACACTAACAATAAAAAAGCCAAAATGCAAAATAGTTATTAATCAAATTATCAAAGAGTCGGTGATTCATCCATCCATTTTCCTTTTGTTATTTTTTTTCTTCTTCAAAAATGTAATTAGTTTCAATCATGATAATCCTCGAGCTCAGTAAAAAAATGGACATAATTGGCTTTGATAAAATTCAAAAAGCTAGTTATTTGGGGCAAAATGCTCCAAGAAAGAAGGGATAATGTTTGCCTAAAAATTTTGGTTTCTTCGATAAAAAATTTTAGTTGAAGTTGTTGCTCATCGAAAATTTGCAAGGAAAAATAAAAAGTTTAATGCAAATTTGTTTTCTCATTTTTTTAATCTTCAAATGCCGTCATTTTCCTACATAAGTCAAACGTTTCATCATTTTCAAAATCATTTGTTCATTTTTGAAAAGTGAAATGATGTCGTCTTCGTGTTTCAATGTCGTCTTCTTCGTGTCTCTTCTCTTGATCCTTCCTTCGTCTTCATGGGCTCTTCTTCGACCGAATCGACATGTTGTGGCTTCAAATGATACCGTTCTCTCATCGATCAACGATCAATTTGATTATCTTTCATCCGATGATGAAGCTCGGTCAATTGGAACTCAACATGGTGATGATGTGCATATAGCAAATCGTGGTGTTATTGAAGTTATCCTGAATGGTGATTTGACATTTGAAATTTGTACTCAAACATGCAATTTGGCAGAGTAAGCTTTTATTATTTATGGCCCTTTATAACTTTGTTTTGTTTTCAGAGTACGAGTATCATTCGATGGAACACCGGCTCCTGGTTCTTCAAATCCATGTTCATTTATTGCTGGAGTCAGTCAAAGTCTAATATGGTTTATGAAAAGTGGAACAGGTTTTTGCTTCAACTTTACTTATATCTACGTTATTTTTGTTCTTACAGGTTATGATAAAATCACGTTCTCTGGATGTGCTAATGCTAAAGTTCAATTTCCTGATATGGAGCTTATTATGAATGGTAAAAGCGATCTTCGTCCTCAGCCTGGTTGTTATCCTAAATATGATATCGATAAAAGTATTAAACTCAATGTAAAAACTGCTTCTCAGTCATGTGTTCTTATTGTGGTATGTCATTGTTAAAGTTGTTTAACTATTAATAATTTCAATTTTTTAGAAAAATGCAAAGATCAAGCCGCCACCCTCATCTGTTTCAACAACAACCGTATCTGAAGCACCATGGTCAATTACAACATCGACAGCGTCAACAGAAGAAGGTGGAATGCCTATTTATGGATGGGTACTCATTGGTGTTTTTGCTTTCCTTATCTTCATTGGTCTTTGTATACTCGTGTATGTTTTCTTGTTTTTTGGCGGCTTCTAAAATCTTGTGCTTTTTAGGATCTGTTTGGTTATGAAAGGAAATTCAAAGAATCATGGTCCTCCTGAAGGTGAATACAAAGCTACAGCAATGCAAACAAAGAAGGTCGTAATTGAAATACCAGAATCACCCAAAAAGAACATTGAAAAGAAAGCAACAATGGAAATCAAGAAAGGTGAACATCAAGAACCTATGACACCAACCGTGGATTCGAAAGTTGAACAAGTGAAAGAAGCTCCTCCAAAGCAAAAGGAAAAAGAAGAACAAGTCAAAGCTCAACAACCTGAACCTTCTGCTGAAAAGATTGCTCCTGTTATCTTCGTCAAAGCCAAAAAGATCAAAGTTCCTAAAAATCCTCATGTTCCATATCCAATGGCATTTCGATCAGAATACAATAAAGCAAAATCTCTCAAATCTGGTACTCATTCGGTTTCTGACAAAATGGTTCTTAACAAAGAAGCTCTGATGGAATCTCATGTTGATTCACTTTCTCGTCATGAATGTCTTGATAAAGTGTCATATGCTGAAGCTGCACAAATGAGGAAGTACGTTATTAAACTAACGATAAACTAATAGTAACACAATTCATTTTTAGGAATTATCCTATAGTCAAAGGCAGAAAAGTTCAAGAAAGTGAAGTCAACCTCTTCCTCCTCTCCATCTCTGAAATGTATGCTGAATTGAATCGAATGATGTTTGTCTTTACATATCATTTTTCGTTATAACTATTTACGTTTAGTGCTGAAGCTGAAAAGGTACTTGTTGAATGCGGCGTTCAATTTGATGAAAAGAAACAAATCACTAAGATGACAGCAATGGCTCGTGAATATCTAAGACATCGTTCAACTCCTGAAATTCATGTTTACTTTGCTTTCGGTGCTGAATATTCTCAACATATCACATCTGATTTAGACATGATTCACAAGTTCTCACTTCCTTTGCTTATGGTCGTTGCTTTGATGCCTCGTTTTCCCGAATTCAATCGTCGAAAAGCATGTACTTGGATTCGGTAGCTTATTTTTCTGGTTTCTATCTGTTGATTTATCATTCTTTTTTAGTCGTCAAGCTCCTACAATTCGTAAAGAATGTCCTCTTCGTGAAAGATCATCCAAACCATTTCCAATCCATATCCTCGAAAGAGCGTATTTCAAGAGTATCAAGGATTTTACGAATATCGATGGTCTTGACACTGATTCAACTTCTGGAGAAAAGCAGCCATCAAATCAATCTCAACCAAGTAATCAATCAACTATCATCGATCCTAAGAAAATTCCAGCTGAAGACGTGACTCAAGAAAGCAAAACAAAGAAGAAGATCAACAACAAGAAGCAACACAAAGGAAAAAAGGATAAATATTAAATGATCATGTTCTATTTCACTTTTCTGTTTTGTACCATTTTTACTGATCATGTTTTATTTCTTAATTTTATGTGTTAATAAAAAATAAATAATTACAAAAACAAACGTTTTATCTTATTAAAAATTCTAAGAAAGCTTTCTTTGGCTTTTTTTCTTACCAAATATTGGAATACTTTGAAGATTGCTTTTATTTCATCCAACTTTTGCTTCATTAAATTTTATAACTTTTTAACAACTTCATTCACGATTAATTACTACCTATCACTCCATCGAGGGTATTACTTCTTCCAAAAGGTCTTCGAGTGGTGGTGGTTGCTGTTGATGCTCACCGCCCAGGTTGATGATGAGGAGGATGGATTGGAACTGCCCATGGTATATTTCGAGAGGAGTTGTGCCTCCATTGAATTCCTTTAAAATCTCGATAATAAACCATTCCAAGAAATAAGAATTCAACGGCATTAAAAAATTCACTGTATTGACGAAAGGATAAAATCAATAATGTAAATTATGTCTTCTTTCCTTAAATTTTTGTAATTATTAGGTTTATTTGTGTTATAGCATTTTTCATATCCAAAATAAATGTATTTGTTTTCAACTATTATTAAAGCTCTTTTCTAATAATATTGTCATTTAATTTTTGATAACGGTAAGTGAAATATAAGTAAAAAGGTGAATAAAATCTTCTGCAAATATTTTTATGTTTTTCCTTTTTGCTGGAAGATTATTGAGTAACATTAAGGCTATTGTCATCGATTGACCAACAAATTTTAATATATGACCTATTTTGTTGGATATTGCAATATATTTGGAGATGTGAGAAGGGGGAAATGCCAAAAACAAAAATACAATAATGACAATGTAATCGTACCAAAAAAAGAAGTGATTAAATTTTGTGAAAAACAACAATCGTTTTAAAGGAATTGCATGTCGAGAACACTTTTTTTCCGTAACTAAAGAAAAAGAAAGAGCGGCAAAACCGATCATCAAAAAAATTAAAAACAATCGAATATGAATTAAAAAATAATGCTGGATATTGGTTTACCAAATAAAAATATTTGACAGTAAGCCCTCTAACCTCGTCAAGGTTTGTTTGAAGCAAAAGAATTATGATAGCATCATCAAAAGTCACAAAATTTTTAGTGCATTTGGAAAGAAAGTATATGTATTGCAAAAAACATATGTACATTAAAAATCGAAGTTAATTAAATGTTCAACGAAGCCTTTCACGAAGATAGTCAAAAAATGAATAATTAACTTTCCATTGTTTATTCGCTTCCTAATTTAGCAAACTTTTGAAAGCTTCCAAAAAAAGCGAACTAAAAAAATGAATCTGTTTTTCTAATTCATTTATACTTTTTCTATTTAGAGTGATTCGTCATTTAAAATAATGTAATTAGTTTCAATCATGAAAATCCTCGAGCTCGAGTAACAAAAGCATTATGGACATACTTGGTTGGCTCGATAAAATTCAAAAAGCCAGTTATTTGGGGCAAAATGCTCCAAGAAAGAACGGATAATGTTTGCCTAAAAATTTTAGTTTCTTCGGTAAAAATATTAGTTGAAGTTGTTGCTCATCAAAAATTTGTAGGGAAAAATAAAAAGTTTAATGCAAATTTATTTTCTCATTTTTTTCATCTTCAAATGCCGTCGAAGTCCAATGTTTCATCATTTTCAAAATCATTTGTTCATTTTCGAAAAGTGAAATGATGTCGTCTTCTTCGTGTTACAATGTCGTCTTCTTGACTCTTCTCTTGATCCTTCCATCGCCGTCATGGGCTCTTCTTCGACCGAATCGACATGTTTTGGCTTCAAATGATACCGTTCTCTCATCAATCAACCATCAATTTGATTATCTTTCATCCGATGATGAAGCTCGTTCTATTGGAACTCAACATGGTGATGATGTGCATATAGCAAACCGTGGTAATATTGAAGTTATCCTGGATGGTGATTTGACATTTGAAATTTGTACTCAAACATGCAAAAATGCAGCGTAAGCTTTTATTATTTTTTTGCTTTTTTGACTTGTTTTTTTTTCAGAGTACGAGTATCATTTGATGGAGCTCCTGCTCCTGGTTCTTCAAATCCATGTTCTTTTATTGCTGGTGTTGATCAAAGTGATATGTGGTTTATGGTTTCAACAGCAGGTTAGCTTTTTCTAACTTCAAATTTACAAATTCTAATAAAAAGATTTGCAGTATTAAAGGACGTGTTTGGATGTGGTCAAGCAAAAATTCAAAGCCCTAATATGGAGTTTATTATCTATGGTCAAAGCAAATATCGGCCACAAAAAGAATCTGGTTGTCATCCTACAATTGGTGAAGATAAAATTGTTAAACTCAATGTACAAACTGCTTCTCAGTCGTGTGTTCTTATTGTGGTATGTCATTGTTAAAGTTGTTTAGCTATTAATAATTTCCATTTTTAGAAAAATGCAAAGATCAAACCACCAGCATCATCAGTTTCAACAACAACCGTATCTGAAGCACCATGGTCAATTACAACATCGACAGCATCAACAGAAGAAGGTGGAATGCCTATTTATGGATGGGTACTCATTGGAGTTTTTGCTTTCCTTATCTTCATTGGTCTTTGTATACTCTTGTATGTTTTCTTGTTTTTTGGCTTCTAAAATCTTGTGCTTTTTAGGATCTGGTTGGTTATGAAAGGAAATTCAAAGAAGCATGGTCCTCCTGAAGATGAATACAAAGCTACAGCAATGGGAACAAAAAAGGTCGTGATTGAAGTGCCTGAATCACCTAAAAAGAAGATTCAAAAGAAAACATCAATGGAAAACAAGAAAGGTGAACATCAAGAACCTATGACACCAACCGTGGATTCGAAAGTTGAACAAGTGAAAGAAGCTCCTCCAAAGCAAAAGGAAAAAGAAGAACAAGTCAAAGCTCAACAACCTGAACCTTCTGCTGAAAAGATTGCTCCTGTTATCTTCGTCAAAGCCAAAAAGATCAAAGTTCCTAAAAATCCTCATGTTCCATATCCAATGGCATTTCGATCAGAATACAATAAAGCAAAATCTCTCAAATCTGGTACTCATTCGGTTTCTGACAAAATGGTTCTTAACAAAGAAGCTCTGATGGAATCTCATGTTGATTCACTTTCTCGTCATGAATGTCTTGATAAAGTGTCATATGCTGAAGCTGCACAAATGAGGAAGTACGTTATTAAACTAACGATAAACTAATAGTAACACAATTCATTTTTAGGAATTATCCTATAGTCAAAGGCAGAAAAGTTCAAGAAAGTGAAGTCAACCTCTTCCTCCTCTCCATCTCTGAAATGTATGCTGAATTGAATCGAATGATGTTTGTCTTTACATATCATTTTTCGTTATAACTATTTACGTTTAGTGCTGAAGCTGAAAAGGTACTTGTTGAATGCGGCGTTCAATTTGATGAAAAGAAACAAATCACTAAGATGACAGCAATGGCTCGTGAATATCTAAGACATCGTTCAACTCCTGAAATTCATGTTTACTTTGCTTTCGGTGCTGAATATTCTCAACATATCACATCTGATTTAGACATGATTCACAAGTTCTCACTTCCTTTGCTTATGGTCGTTGCTTTGATGCCTCGTTTTCCCGAATTCAATCGTCGAAAAGCATGTACTTGGATTCGGTAGCTTATTTTTCTGGTTTCTATCTGTTGATTTATCATTCTTTTTTAGTCGTCAAGCTCCTACAATTCGTAAAGAATGTCCTCTTCGTGAAAGATCATCCAAACCATTTCCAATCCATATCCTCGAAAGAGCGTATTTCAAGAGTATCAAGGATTTTACGAATATCGATGGTCTTGACACTGATTCAACTTCTGGAGAAAAGCAGCCATCAAATCAATCTCAACCAAGTAATCAATCAACTATCATCGATCCTAAGAAAATTCCAGCTGAAGACGTGACTCAAGAAAGCAAAACAAAGAAGAAGATCAACAACAAGAAGCAACACAAAGGAAAAAAGAATGAAAAATGATCATGTTTTATTGCAATATTAATTTTATGAGCTTATAATAAATAAATAATTACAAAAACAAATATGTTGTTTGTCTTATGAAATGAATGCTTACTTTTATGGAGGTTTTTGTGAAGCTATTTTAGGTTCCAATTGGAGTGAGTATTACAACTAAAAGAAGCTTCAAGTTTATAAAATTTCTATCTTTTTCAAGGCTTTTGAAGCATGATGAAAAAATTTCTTGATTGTTGCTTAGTTTTTACTTCAAAACTTTAAATATTTTATGTGTAATTTTTCCACACACAAAAACTTCTAACAATAAAAAACCAAAATGCAAAATAGTCATTAATCAATTTATCAAAGAGTCGGTGATTCATCCATCCATTTTCCTTTTGTCATTTTTTTTTCTTCTTCAATGATGTAATTCGTCAAAAACGAACAACAAAAGAAGGTTTGTTTTCTTGATTGAAAAGCGGAAATGAATCTGTTTATTTTTTTGGATTCGGCGATTTATGATTTGAAAAACTTCTTATTCATTGTTTAAAGTTTGCACGTAAAAGAAAGACGTAAATGGAAGAACCACCTAAATGAAATGTGTATTTCGTTAAAGTTGCTTTTTTTAAATCAAGTTAAAAACATTTTACCCAACAAAAATTTGGAAGTATAAAATGACAATTTGAAAGATCGAGAAAAGTATCATCGTTCTAATTTCTTTTAGCAACAAAAATGTTTTCATTAAAACAAATAATTGTTTTAATTTTTGCTATTTTCTCTGTTGTTTATGCTCGTCCTGGAGGTTATGGACGTCCCAGTTATGGTGGAGGTGGAGGTAAGGTTATTGAATTTTTGGATAATTAGCTGGACCAACGATTTTTAGGAGGCTTTGATAGTGGATTCGGTGGAGGAAGTCCAATAGGTGGCGGAGGATATACTGGTGGTCAACAATATGCTCAACCAAGTGGAGGTGGATACGCCCGGCCTGGAGGTGGTGGATATGCTTCATCAGGTGGTGGCTTTGGAGGTGGTAGTCCTTTAGGCGGTGGTGGTGGATTTGGCGGCGGTGATCCAAGTGGCGGCGGCCAATTTGGTCGTTAAATTTGATTTCTTATCCTTGGTCTATTATTCTTTTTTATAAAAACCTACGAACGTATCTTTTTGCGTTATAATAAAAAAAGCTTTAAAAACAATTTTATACCCGTTTTATTACATACAAAGAAAGACAACAAAAAATAATACATATATACAGAAAAGGATACCAATTAAATCAACTCATGACCCCTATCAGAAGAATATAAGTTAGTTTTCCAATCTTCATTCTGAATGAATACTATCAAGCTTTCTTTTTCTTCTTTTCAATAACTTCAAGAAGTGCTTCCAAAAGTGCTTTACGTCGTTGAAGACGGTGGAGCTCTTGTTTATATCTTTTTTCTTTTAATTTTAATTTTTTAATTCTTATTTTAAGTTCTCGCTTTTCTTGATAACGTCGGGCAAGTTCAACAAGTCTCACTAAAAAAACAAACATAATTATTGGATATATAATAAATGGTTCAAAACTCACATCTTAATTCAAATGGAATCCGACTTCTTGGAAGGGTATAATCTGCTACTCGATTCTCTTCATCGCTATCATAATTTGATGTTGAATTTATATCCATTCTTGTTGGTGAAATAATAATGTCTGTTGTTCGTTAACTGCCGAATGAATAGTGAAGAAGAACAAAGGTTGAAGAAGCAGTAACTGAATGAATATAAAAAAGTAATTGAAACAATTGAAGAGTATTTATTCAAGGATGGAACCTTAAAATTGGCACATAAAAGTATGTATGTAAGAAAAAAAGATAGTTGGAAATAAATCACGGAGGATAGTTTATTTTTGTTTCGCGGGTTTTTTCCATAGACAAATTTGAGACTTTTTTATTAACAAACAAGAAAGATGATGACTAAAATTAAAAATCTCATTCCAAAAAGTGAATGAAAGCAACAACAAAAATGTGGAAAAGGTTATTGGTGATTTTAGAAACAATATTTCATCGAAGAAAAAAAATCGGAAAAAA
Organism: Panagrolaimus kolymaensis; assembly: GCA_028622995.1. NCBI lineage: Eukaryota > Metazoa > Nematoda > Chromadorea > Rhabditida > Panagrolaimidae > Panagrolaimus > Panagrolaimus kolymaensis. The sequence goes on along the minus strand of JAJQJQ010000049.1, from coordinate 1,669,658 downwards.
CGATAGAAGAGATTCTTTTGTTTGCCATTTTTTTTGATAGAAAATGGTTGTTGTTGCTCAACAACCTAAAGAACGCCAACTATAAAAAAAATATTTAACTGAAACAAATAAATGTCTTGACTCACAAAGACACATAGACACCACAGCATCGTGCTGGCAGAGGCAACAGCAGCAATTTTTTATTTGTTGGAAAAAAACGCACGATTGTGATTCGAAGAAGAAAAAAAAGTTGTGATCGAAAAAAAGGAGAAGAAAAAAAAAGGTTGTTTTTGGAGGAAAAGGTTGGCTGGCACTAAAAAAAATTTCAAAAAGAGAAAAAATGGGTTTTGTTTTTGCCGAAAAAAGTAAAGCAAAAATGATTAGCTTTGAGAAAAAGTCAAAAGTATGAAAGAGAATTAATGAGAAATTTTTTGGTTGGAAGAAATCGGTTTTTTTGAACAACAACAAAAAAAACAACGACCATGCAGCTCTAAATCCATCCATGCACCTTATATTCATCATTGATTTTATTGCAAAAGAAGAAGATGAAAAAAAAGAAGGAAAAAGACAAACGCAGACTTATTTATTTATTTGTTGTTTTCTTTTTTTGAGATGAAAGCAAAGACATCATTTTGGGTCACTTTTTTATAAATATGAAAAAAGAAAATATTTTTTGTTGCGTAATTTTAGGCAATCGTTCTTTTTTGTTTTCAAGGTTTATATTTTTAATAAAAGTTTTTTATTTTATTATGGCGCAATATGATGAGATACATAACATTTGCTTTTGTTCAAAAAAATATAATACAAAAAAGTTTTAAAAGTTCAAAAAAGTATGAGAAACTAAGAAAGAGAAGGAATTAACGACCAAATTGTCCACCACCACTTGGATCACCACCGCCAAATCCACCGCCACCGCCGCCACTAGGATCAATACCACCGCCTAGAGGACTGCCACCTCCAAAGCCACCACCTGATGAAGCATATCCACCACCTCCAGGTTGGGCGTATCCTCCACTTGGTTGAGCATATTGTCCACCACCACTTTCAAATCCACCTAAAAATTATATCCATTAATTATATTTTCTTTCAATAATCATTGTAAGTCTTACCTCCACCTCCACCATAACTGGGACGTCCATAACCTCCGGGACGAGCATAAACAACAGCGAAAATAGCGAAAATTAAAACAATTATTTGTTTTAATGAAAACATTTTTAGTGGTGAAAAAATAAGTCGAGACAAATGATACCTTTCTCGATCATTTATTTTCTCCTTTTATACTCTTCCAATTTTTGGGTGTAATTGTTTTTTAACCTTGGGTTTTAAACTTTTTTAAACTTTAACGCAATACACAATGGCCTGAGGCGGTTCTTTAATTTCTCTTGACTTATTTTTTTCCCTTTTTCTTTTCTTTCTTGCGCAAACTCTAAACATGATGGCCGTGATCGCAAAAAAAAAAAATCAGAAATCGCCGAATCCAAACAAATAACTAAACATAGGATCATTTCCGCTGCATTTTTTCTTTCTTTCAATAAGCATTTTAAAAAATGAGTTTTCATAGTTTTGTTTTTTGACGAACACTTTTAATTTAAAAAAAACAAAGAAACTTTTTTTAATGAATCATAATTTTTGTTTGATGGAGAAAAAAATATGGACGTGAACAAATTTACTTTTGAAAGAAAGGAAAAATGACTTCCGTTTTAACTATTTTTTTTTTGTGTTTAACTTTTACCTTGCCAAAAATCTGTGCAAAGCTAATAAATTAATATTTTTTGCCGGCTCAAAGAAAGATCAATCAACAGCGATCATAATTTTAATTTTTGAATTAAAAAAGAAAAATTATTTTTGATAAGCAATGGAAGAACCTTACATTGTTTTTTTAGTTCATTTTGCTTCTGATTTTTTCCGGTATTTCATTTCTTTGCCTTTTATTGTAGAATTTTTTTTATTTGACTCCAAAAAATAAAAAGATTTTTTCTTCTTTAAATCCGGTGTTTCTTTTTATTTGCTAGAATTGTTATGCCACGTAAAATAATGATATTAATTATTTGGAATTTTTTTATTATTATTAAACTATGTTTGTTATTGATGAAACACAACTTTGTTACCTTCTCATGTTTTTATAGAGTGTAATATTTCTTTCTTTTTTTACTTCAAAAGCTTAATGAACGCTAGTTGAAATGCAAATAAATGGTTTCAGCCCAATTAAACTTTTAGCCTTTGGGATCTTTTTTTTGAAATTAAATAATTTTTAAAAAATTTATTGGTCTTTTTTTTGGCAGAGTTTAAAATAATATAGCTTTCCAAAATTTATATTAAAGAAAATAAATAAATAAATGCAATGCGAAAATAGAAATTTTTATACAAAAAATAAGTTAAAAATATTTTACAATTATACATATGAAATTTTGTTTAAATTTTTTTTTAATTACATAAAAAGATTTTTTTTCAATATTTGCATGTTCAAAGAAAAACGTAAAAAAAGAAGGATCGAAAGCTATTCCAAAGCAAGCAATCATCCATCTCCAACAACAATTTTGGAAAACTAAAAATTCTTATCTTTCATTTTGATCATCACCGACGTCTTTTTTTTATTCAACTAAAAAGGCAAGAAAAACTTTGAAAAAGGTTTTTTTTGGGTCACCAAACTTTTATGGCTGTGGTTCTTCTTCTTGTTTGCTCTTTTCTTTCTTTGACATTTGAAAAGTTTCATTTTCATTTTCATTTAAAATTATATTTATTTTTTCATTTTGGCCCAAATTTAAAGAAAGATTTTTAACGATTCTTTAAACTTTTTTTTTCTAAATTTGGAAACGACTTTAACTTAGCTTTGTTGTTCCACCTAAATTGTCCATTCCTTTTTTTTTACTTCTTTCGTCTCTCACAAAATTGTGTCAAAGTCAAATAAAAAAAAGTGCAAAAAAAAAATGGATGACAAAGGCATCTTTTTTGGACACTTTTTTCTCGCCAAAAACTTTTTAAAATATATAATTTGAAAGGGAAAAAGAAAGAAAAAAAGTGAAAAAAAAAATGTTCTTTAATTCTTTTTGACTACATTTCCAACAATGTTTTTCTTTTCTTAAAGTAGCTAACTGCCGCTACTTTTTTTTTCTTCAATAAAACAACAACCAAAAAAGCTCCCCAGCAGCATTCAGGACATTACATATTTTGCCACTCATTGTTGTTGCCTACTTTTTATTCACCAAAGCAACGACGACACAAAGACGACGACAGAGGAGTTTATTCTCCTCTTTTTTCTCACATTTTTTTTCCTGACAAAAAGAAAAAAACTTTGTAAAAAAAGTTGTTTAAAAAAAAGAAATAATAAAGACAAGTCGTCGTCTTGTCTTTCTTTAGAGTAGAGTGAGTGGCCAAAGATGAATGAAGGAAGGAGAAGACACGATCATCATCATCATCTTTTTTTCTTCTTCACTACGGCGCTATCGTCGTCTGCTTTTATATATTGCTATTGCTGCTGCTTTGCTTCTGTTGTGTTGGCTGATTGATTGATTGACTGACTGATGGTTATGGCTGGTTGCCACCGTGCTGCAACTGGTGGCTATCTTTCTTTCCCCTTCCATCCAAGTTGATGTCGTTGTTTTTAGTTTATATTTTTGCTGTTGAAAAAAAAAAAGTGAGAGAGAAAGTATAAAAATCATTTTTTTTTATTGATTGGTTGATCGAAAAATGATTGTTGCTGATTCTTTGTGTTGTTTTACTTTTATAAACTAGTCTGCCTAATTTTTTTATGTAATGGGACCAAAGTTTTAATAACTATGGTTTTTTCGTATTCAATTTTCCCCAAAACTTTTTATATTTTTATATTAGTCTAAATTAATTTGAAGTTTGCTTTTTAAAGTCAAAAAACGAATTAAAATTATTTCTTTTGAATCGAAAATAGTTTTATAAACGCAAACTTTTTACTTTGAGTCTCTATCCAAAACTTTTACTGATTTTTTTCTCCAAATTTTTCATGTTCATTCGCAGCACGAAACCTTTTAATTTTTTGATATCTTTGTTAGCTCGAACAAAAAATAAACATTCAATTTTCTTCTTTATTTCATTAACTTTTGTATTTTGTTAAATCATTAAATAGCTTTTCAACTTTCTTGCTTTGAGACTTCAACAAAAAAACTTTTAAACTAATGTCTTTTTAAGCTTCAAAGTTTAAACTTTGTGTAAATACAATTTATTTTTTTTCGAGACAAGTATATTTTTTTTTGCGTCATTGTTTCAAAAAAAGAAAGCTTTTTTTTGTTTCCCATCTTTTGTTCTTTTTTTTTAACTTTCATTCTTTTCTCAAATTTCAGAGGAGACACAATTTTTTGCTTTCATCAAAAGAAAGTCTTTACCTGAATAATATTTTTCCATCCCAAAACTCTCTCATCATGTAAGTCCCATAAGTTCTAGAGCCACGATAGAAGGCAAAAAAAGAAACGGAAAAAATGTTCAGTTATTTGCCTACATTAAAAAAATTATTATTATTCATCATTGGAAGAAATAAAAAAGGTTAAAAGTCAAAAAAAGAAACATATATAAAGTGGAAAGTAACTTTGCAACAACGCCCATCACAAAATAGTGGATGTTATAAGTAAGTTTCAATTTTTTTTTTAAATTATTTTTATTGTTTGAAAAAAATTTTTTGAGATAAAAAAGTATTGGTTTTTGTAAAATAGTTTGTGGAAAAATTGTTGTTTCAAGTGAGAGTTTTTTGGTTTTTTTAAGTGATGGTGAAAACCAAAATTTTCAATAAACTTCAAAAAAATTTTGCTTCGAAACTTTTTTTTTTAAATTATGAATTTATTAATAATGGAGACTATCCCAAATAAAATATGAACTATAAAAATAGTATTGAAAGAAAATTTATAACTCTGCTAAACTTTCTTCATTTTTTGTATGGGGATAATTTCTAAATCCTGTCTCTTTCAGATCAAAATTTTTTTTAAAATTTGTATTCAAACCTAAAATTGAGAATTTTAAAAATAGTTATCAAAATGTTAGTTTATTTTTCTCCAAGCAAGATTTTCAAAAAAAATTTCTTTTTTAATTTTACATCAGTGTTATTTTTCTCACTAAATTTTAATTAAATCAAAAACAGAATTAAGGATCACATCACGAATACGTATCCTATTTTTATTTACATTTATAAATATAAAAAAAATAAAAGTATATTTTAAAATTCTTTAAACATTGAATGAAAAGCCCAAATAGGAGGGAATGTCAAATAATTGCCAAGGGAGATGAGAAGATAAGAGATAACCCAACAAACAACCCAAGTGACTCTTCTTCTTTTTTTTTTAAAGAAAAACAAAAACAAAAAAGAAAGGAAGAATATTTATTTTTTACGCGCGCAATCCAATTCGAAATGGCAAACATGCATGCTTCTTCTTCTTTGGGGTTTTTCACTTTTTCTTTTCTTTTTTTTGGTGAAAATTTCTCACAGCAGGGAATAAATTTTTTTCTTTCTTTTTCTCTTTCTTTTTTTCTGATGCCAATGCTGAATTGGTGGTAGTTGTTGGCAGACTACTAGCCTGGCTTTGGTAGTGGTGGTGTTAAAATCTTCATTTTTTTTTCTTGCTTGCTTTTTTGCTTTAGTCAGTCTTCCACACATCTTTATATTTTCTGTTTTTTTTTTAGTTTTAGCTCTTCTTTTTCTTTTTTTTCTTCCGGAAACTCGTCATTTAAGAAATATAGAGAAGAAAAAAGCTGTTAACAAAAAAAAGTAAAAAATAAAGTGTTTCAACTTTTTTTCCATTCAGCCATCTTTAAAAAAAATTTCAAGTCTTTTCTTTTTTTGAAAAAGTTCCAAATTTAAAAAAAGTAAATAAAAGGGAGATTCTTTAATTTAAATTTAAAAAAAGACAAAAAAGGAAAAAAAAGATTAACTTCAAAAAAATTAAAGAGTTAGAAAATGGAAATAAAAAAAAGTGTTAAAAAAGGTCTCAGTTTTAATTTTATTTCTTGCAAAAAAAAAAAAGGAAAGGAATTTTTCTATTTTCATTTAATTTCTTTTTTCTTTCATTTTTGCTTTTGCTGCTTCGATTTGCTTGCTTCTTGGTTTTTTTTATCCGCTACTTTTTTTTGTTTTAAAATAGTGTGTTGGCATTCAGCTTTATTTATTTCGAAGAAAAAGAAGAAGAAGTTTTTTCTTTTTCTAATTTTGCGAGAATGAAAGCAATTTATTTGTATTTAATGTTTGACACTTCTATATAAATATATATTTTTGGATTCTTTTTATTTCAATGCCTTTATTTTTTTTTATTAGTATTTAAAGAACACTTTTTTTATTTTCTTCATTTTCTTATTTTCTATCTCTCTCGATGCTATTAAACAAAGTTTTATTTATATTTTATTTTTAATCGTTAAAAATTATTTTTTCTCTTTCAACAACTGCTTGCTGCGCTTTTTTGAGGAAATGAGTTATTTATTTTTATCGCCGAAAAAAAAATATTTATTTGGAGAAAAAATTGCCTTTAGTGTTTTTTACATTTCTTAAAATTAGTTTCATTTTTTGGGAAATTTGAGATTTAGGATATTTTTTCGATTGAGCTCAAATCTTTTATTTTTCAAAGCTAAACAAACTACAGAAATATTAAAGATTAATTTGTTTTCTAGGCTTTAAAGTGGCGGGAATTTTGCCACGAAAAAGCAAAATTTTATCATTAATAAAAGACACTTTTTGGAAATAAAAATTTTCTAATTTTCTAAAATATGGTAAAAATTACTGTGTTACGTCTGCTTCTAGTTAAGTTTTACTAAGCTATTCTGAAAATTAATTAAGTCATAATTTGGATGGACTTTCTTTCATACTTTTAATATTTTTTCCATAATTTTAATTTATTTTCAATTCATCCCATTATTGTTTGTTTATTTGTTTTTTTTACATTTTTTTAAAGATTGCCAATTTTATAAATTGCGACACTTTTTCACAAATTTTTTTTATATTCATTGATTTCAGTCTTTCGCTATTTTTTTTTTTGGCCAACACCAAATAAATAAAAATGGCAGAAGAGTGAGAGAGGGAAAGAAGAAGACACTTATCGTTTATTCATTCTACCATCCACCATAATTGAATATAATAAATAATTTTTATAAATAAATAAAAAAAATATTTTTTTCCATGCCGCTTTTTTTGAGAATCAAATCAAAAAATAAAAATGATGAAGCAAATATGAAACTTTTTAGTTTGTTTTCGATTATTTTTTGTTCGAATGAAAAAAACATGTTTTTTTTATATTTTATTTGTGACACTTTTTTGGAATCCGAGCGAGAGGCTTTTGGGATGAATAAAAAAAAGATATATTTTTTTAAGTGTCACAGGAAGTTAAAAATGAATCATGCTTTTTTACTATTCCATTTTTAGAACAAATTTCTGATGCCTTTAATAAAAAAATATTTTGCGATTTGAGATTTGTTATAACAAAAATGTTTTTTATCTTTTATTAAAAGAAAAATCTGAAATCGAAAATATGCTAATTTTCGGATTGAGATAATTTTCTTAATTAAAAATTTGGTTTTGCTAAAAAAAATTTTATTTTTAAATTGGCCCTAATGCTCCGTGAAATACCACTTTTCACCAAACACTTTTTTTAAACTAATATAAATTTATACATTTTTTGTTCCTTTTTTTCAGTTATGCCATTTTTCTGAAAAAAGACATTATTTATCTTTAGTGAAAATTCGTGTTTGGTTTGTCGTCTGACGCAGCAGAAAGTAGCATACAAATGAGTTGAAGACACTTTTTTGGAACAAATAATAATAACTCAAAAGAAGAAGAATAAAAAAAAGAAGGCTAAAAATAAATATTTTCATTTTGGCATTTTTTGTTTTGTTTCACACATATTAAAATCGTTTCTGCTTTCACCAGACATATATTTTAATTACAAAAGCGCCACCAAAATACGAAAAGGTTTGTTTTATTTTTATATATTTTTTAAAGAAATAATTGAACCTTTTTTCCTTCAAAACGGAAAGAGTTTTAAATTTTAAAGAAATATTAAAAGTGTAATAATTTTTTAACTTTCTTTCGTTACGAGAGCTGCATATGTTTTTTTGAATTATGTTAAAACCAAAATTAGCATCCATATTTTCGGGATAGTGTAATTTGGTACTTCCACGTTTTTTTTTTTGAATTTTCTTTCTTCAAAACCATGCAAACATCTGCTTTCCAAACAACAACAACAACATCAATTAATCATATTTCTTTTGTTCGCTTTTCTCCCTTGCGTTTTAAACCAAAATAAGTCTTTTTTTTGCAACGACAAAAAATTCGAATATAAAAACTAAAATTATTTTATAAATATTAAATTAAGCCGCAGCTTTCAAACATTGGTTTTGGTCCAAAAAAAATCTTGTCTATATATTTGTTTTTATACCAGAGATGAGAAAGAGAAAGATACGAATGAATTCTTCGAAGAATATTGGAACGGATTATTTTTTTAAGAAAGAAATTCATAGAACAAATTTGCACTTTAAAAGACGACTCAAGAGTTCAAAGTTTAGGGGTTTATAAAATCTTAATCTTAAACAAATTAAATAAATTCATATTATGCTATGATTTAACATTTTTTTTGCTCTATGAAAGTTTTTTACATGGAATTTCAAATAAAAAAAAATTTTTTTGACAGTTACTTTCTTTTTTCTTAACTAATTTTTTATCTTTTTTTCAATGCCTCTTAAAAAGTAATTCTGTAACTCTAAGTAATTCACAGATATATTTTTAATAATTTTATAGCACTTATTTTTCTTAAAAAATAATAAGGCTTATTTATTCTTGGCATATTTTTTCTTCTTCTTATTTTTCGGTTCCTTATTATTAAAAAAAAATAATCAATTTTATAAAGATATTTATGTTTGTGTGTTTCTTTTATTTCGTTATTTTTGTTGTTTTATTTTTTTCAAACTCTTGGGAGTAATAATATTTTCTTTATGCTTACATTTTTTTTTGCTTAAAGATTTTTATTTTATTCGAAATCTTAAAAAAAATAAAAAGACGGCATTATAATTTTCTTTGTCTCTTCATATCTGCGTTTTATAAAAGTTTTTTGATCCCTTTTTTAGCATAATAATATCGCCTGCTTTTTGCTATCTTTGAATTTCAGAAAACTAAAAAAAAATTAAATTTTTAAGCTTTAAAAGTATAGGATTTAAATTTTTTTATTTTTCCATTTTCATTCATCCATTTTTTTTTTCAGAATCCTTTTGCTTTCCATAAAATTTTTTTTTTATCAACGATGACAAGAAAAACCAAGCGTACTACCAATGTTCACGGAAAGGAGCAACAACAACAACAAATTCCAGTTTATAAACAAGCGATATTAAGAATGTGTCAACTTCAACTTAGAATTTGTAGTAAATTGATAGAAATTCATTGTTCCAAGCAGCATCCACAAGAACCAGAAACTTTAAAGCAAGCCGCTCGTCGAACTATTTTGGATTTACACCATAATGATCAACCTTTAAAAGTTATTGATTCTTTAGTGGAAATATTACCAAGAGATTTATTAAATTTTTTACGAGTTGGTATTCCACCATGGGAAATTTATTTATCAACTACACAATTTTAATTATTATTACTTTACTTTACATTCTTTTTCTTTTCTTCATCTGTGCTTTCAAACTTTTTTTCCACTTTTGTCTCGAATAGACTTTTTTGGTCTCAACTAGAATTTTTCATCTCGTTTTTTGTAAAATTTGAATATCTTATTTTTTTTTTGTAAAAATATTAATTTATTTATTTATTTTTCTTTCTAATTTAAAAAATATGCTTGTATAAATTATGGCTTTTCTCTACGAAATTTTATAAAAGACTTGGAAAAAAAGGTTATTTAAAAAACCCTTTTAATATTTTTTCTAAAAATTATTTATTTGCGTTTAATAATTTTAAAAAGTTTAGTTCCTAATAATCTTCAAAAAATGTCACAAAAATTCGTAATTTTTGCTTTGGCAATTTTGTTTGCAGTTTGTTTTGCAAAGGATGAAATTAAAGATTCTGAAACTAAAAGGTATGTTTTTTTTAATTATTAAAACAAAATTCCTCGATTCTCGCTGCAAATTTTTTTTTTAAGCTTCGCCAAAAGACTAAAATAATTTGAATTTTTCGTTGAGATTTTTCCTGTAATATTAGTTTTTAAAAAAAAAACATTGATTTGTCTCATCAAGGCGAATTTTAAAAAAAACCTTAAAATTCTTTTAACATTTTATTTTTTACATTTTTTCTATCAAATAATTTTTTTAGAATTATTAAAAATAATGACACCATTTTCTCTGCCCCAGTTGGAAGTAATAATGCCCAAAGAAATCAAGCTGCAGGAGTTGGAGATTCTCCAACCAAATCTCGAATTGGAAGTGGCACAGGTGTCGCTTATCGATGCTATCAATGCAATAGTGCCACAATTGGCGAAGAAGAATGTGATTCATCGGATACTGATGTGCTTGAAAAATTTATTAAACCATGTTCCGGACTTCCCAAAGGTTCATCCCTTGAAAACATTACCAATGCGGTTCAATGCCGAAAAATTGAACAAAATATTGAAGGTGAAGCAAATCGAATTATTCGAGAATGTGCATACACTGGAGAAGAAGAACTTGATGGTAAAAAGCGAACAGGAAATAAGGGAATTATCACTTATTTTTACACATGCTTCAATGAAGAAGGTGTAAGTTTTTGTAAATATAAAGTTTTTAAAATATTCTAGTTTCGGCAAAAATAGCTTTTTTATAAAAAAAAACTTATCATAAAACTTTTCAAATATTTTCGTAAACAAAATGAACTTTTAAAGTTTCACAAATTGGGAAACGAAAAGTCAAACCAAAAATTAAATAACAAAATTTTATTTTTTATTAATAAAACTTTTAACTTATTGAAAAATTAATTTTGTTTTTTCAGGCTGCCCAAGCTGAACCTTGCAATCCAGCAACTCAAGCTTTTGTTTCCATTGGCGCCATTCTTCTTATTGCAGTCACTCAAATTTTCCAACGTCTTTAAACCATTTTTTTTTCTTCAAAGATTCCAAAAATAATAAAAAAATAACAATAATTCTTTTTTTTTTATAAATTAGTAATATTTTTTTTTGAATGCGCTTTATTTTTAAAAAAAACCTCGAAACAAAAAATTTAGAGTTATTACATACTGCAAAAAATAAGAAGAAAGAGGCTTTTTTTTAGCTTTGAGCCATTCCAAGCTTTTTAAAATAAAACTAAAACACTTTTTTTTAGCCTTTGTTCGTTCATTCGATTGTTATTTCTTTATTTTGTGTCCTCATTTTTTCTTCTTCTTCTAGCATTTAAGTTTTTTTTAGAAAATAATAATATTAATAATAGTGTTAAATTCTGCCAATTATTTAGTTTAAAAAACGTGGTTTAATATATATTTTAGTTTTATTTCTTTTGTATTAATTAGAATAATAAATATTTTTTAATTATTTTTTCATACAAATGCAAATTCAAAACAAAACAATTTATTGGTTTTCATTATTTAATTTTGAAAATCATCCTTTTTTATTTTTGTTCGTGGTAAATAATTATTTTAATTTTTTGACATTAAAAAAAAGCCATGAATAAAATTTTTGTTAAAGGCATATCAAAATTATGTTTGATTTTTTAAAATTTATTGGAAATTTTTTAAACTAAAAATCGCTCACTTTCCTTGAATAATAATAAAAATACAATATCTTAATTTTTGAAATCATTTTTTGAATGAATTTATTTTTTTTCAATTTCAATTACTAATAACGATGCGAATGAACAACGTAGACTTTGTTGTCTCCAATAAGGTTGGCGCCGAAGTTGCACCTGATGTGTCGGTGTCGCATCGTCGTTTACCTGTTAATTTCCTGTTTTTGATTTTGGTGTTATTTTATTTTCTTCTTTTTGTTCGTAGCGGCTGAGTGTTCCAAGTTCCAAAAAAGTTTTTAGTCTCCTCTTCTTTGTGTATTCCATTCACCAAACAAAGAAGAAGAAAAAAACGTCTGATTGAATTCCCCTTTTTTTAAACGCAAATTACTTTTATTTTTCTTTATATATTTTTTTTATTTTGATAATCGATGAAGAAAATAATATACGCAGTTGTATGTATTTTTGTTACTACTTCCAAAAAAAAAATAATGAATTAATGATAATCTTTTTTCTTTTCATCTATCAAACTATTTTTTGTTTTGCTTTTATGTGTAGCGTCGTCGTTGTTTTTCTTCCCGTATTTTTATTATTTTTGATCAAAACTTTTTTCTCCTTTGAACTTCGCCCTTCATTTGAGTCTGAAATGAACTAAACTGCTAAATTCTTCCTTTTATCTTTTTCCATGTTTGGTTAATGAAAATAAATTAAATTTGTGATAAGCTTATTGTGTCAGAAAAACAAACAAAAAATTACAACCCCATTTACTTTTTCTTTCTTGGGGTTCTTCTTCTATGTACATACTTCCTTATTTGATTTTGAAAATATACTCATTTTTGGTGGTTTAAAAAAAGGGTTTAAAATTGGTGAAACTAAAATCAATGGACATGTTTTTTTATAATTTGTTGTATGGTTTGATAATTGAAGAAAATTTTTTGAATTAAAAAAAGTGGGGAATCAGCTTTAAAGTTATTTTTTAAAATTATATGGATACTTTGTAATTTTTTCTTTTGAGAAAGTGTTTACCATTTGTAGCCTTTTCATTTTATGTATTTTTAAAAGCGGCTGTTTTTTTGACATTTAAAAAAAGGTAGCTAATTTTAGCTTTTTTTATTAACTTTTTTTAAAAATTTATTCATTTTTAAAAGTGCGTTTAAATTTATTATTTTTTTCTCGATATAATTTCCGCGCCCCTTTGAACCTTCACCAAATGGTTCAACTTTTAGCATCAATAAGTCTCTTCTTTTTTTGTTTACATGTTCGCTATATTCCCAAGTGCATTAGAATTTTTTATAAACACAGCACACTAGCATGCATTATCAAATTCATCCACAAAAAAGTAACTTCATCAAATTCCCTTTCATTTTCATTTCATTTTTTATTTACAAAGTTCTTTAAACCCAAAAAATTAATATGGTAGTTTAGTTTCTTTATTTTTTTTTCTTTTTTAGTTTTTTTTTAGGCTTCTAGAAACTAAATGAAAAGGAAGGAGAGAAACCCATCAAGATGAATGATTAAATTTCCTGAAACATGAAAAAAGGCTTTAAGCGGCGGAAGCGAACAACATAAAACAAAATAGAACAAGATTACGGGCCTGGGTAAATCGAGGCAAAGCAATCAAAAAGGCAGGCAGAGTATTTCGAGGCAAAGCAGGGTATTTCGAGGCAAAATAAAAAGGCAACGTCTAATTACTATCAATCGATTCCTCTCAAAATTCTGAACATATTATTTTCAATCATTACTCAAAGCCTATAAAATTTTTTTGAGTTACGTGTTTTCCCTATGAGACAAAAATGATCAATAGAGAAACCCTATGAGTAAACATAATCCATAGCGAAAGCCTATATATCAGAAAGGACCCATAGGGAAAGCACGTAACTCAAAAAAATTTTTATAGGCTTTGGGGAATGATTGAAAATAATTTGTTCAGAATTTTGAGAGGAGTCGATTGATAGTAATTAGACGTTGCCTTTTTATTTTGCCTCGAAATACCCTGCTTTGCCTCGAAATACTCTGCCTGCCTTTTTGATTGCTTTGCCTCGATTTACCAAGGCCCCAAGATTACTTATTTTCTTCTTTGAACGGCATTTTTTTTATGGGCAGAGAAGAACTACAAACAAAAAAATAGACACAGAAAAAAATAAATGGGTTAGAGAACTTTGCCGTTTTTTTTGCTTGGAAAAGAGGAGTTTTTTTTGGTTGGTTGTTACTTTTGAGTTTGCCTCTGTAAGTCTGTTTTTCTGATTGCTTCAGGAGAGGAGGGGAAGAGGAAAAAAAATACGAGAAGCCGCAAAGTAAAATGCTGTAAATGTTTTTTTTAGTAAGTGGCAGTTTTTTACAATTTTTTTTATGTTTGTTTGAGAAAAAATGTTTTGCCATTTTTCTATCTCAATTTTTATTTTACTAGAAACTACGCCGGCCTTCGGCCGGCCAAGAAATTAAAAATGAATTAGCATAGCTCTTATTACTGTATCATATCCCTTTTCTGAATACTATCTACAATTTTGATCTTGTGCCCTATCTCGATCCCATGCCGTCTCCGGATGCTATCATGTTTTTTAAAGCTAACGCATCCTTCACTTTATTTTGGCCCTTGGATCCTTCCGCTGATATTTATTTATTGGATCCTTCTCGAGATAATAGCTTCATATATCTTTGTCCAACTATTAGCTCAATGGATCCTTCCCTTGATTCTGGTCATTAGATCTTTCCCCTGATATAATTTTTTTCTCTGTATTCTATCTTTTTTTCTTCAGCTAACGGATCCTTCCCTTAATATTAGCTCCATGGATCTTTTCCCAGCTATTATCTCTATCGATCCTTGCTCTGATATTAGCTCCATGGATCCTTGCTGTGATATTAGGTCCTTAATGCTTCATCAAAAGAAAACCGCCACTCATGACCATTTCATTTCCATGAAATGAGAATGCAAAATCCTTTTCTTATCTTTTTTATTCTTTTTTTCCTTCCTTTTGCTTGATAGAAGAAAATAGAAAATTTGCATTGAAACACGGACGCACGGATAATGAAAATTGTAGAGAAGGATTTTAAAAAAATCTTTGAAATTGTTGGTTGTTTCTCTTTTTTTTTCTCTGTGTGAAACGCGTTGAACATTTATGATAGTTTAGAAATTTTTTATGAAAACTTTTTTTTTGCTTTATTATTTTTTTTTGTCGTTTTCAAAACATCCTTTTTGCTACTTTGTTTTTTTGTCATTTTGTCACCATTCATTATTGCCTGTGGCGGCCTGCAACCACAGTGGCAGAGCGACGAATGTCGTCGTCGTCGTCGCTGTCTTTCTTAATGTTAGCGTCGTTGTGGCTGTTGTTGTCGTCGTCGTCACGTCTTCCTTTTTTTTCTCAAATCAATATAAGCAAAACAAAAAAATAAAAAGAATATTCTCGCGAACATATTCATTAAGCTTAACAACTTACTTACTTACTTTAACTTTTTTTGTTTTTATTTTGTGTTAATGAAATTTTTTCTTAAAAAGCTTGGTCATTTATTACTTTTGTGGTTAATTCTAATAACATAGAAATCAAATAATAATAATTGCTAAGGGTATAAAAAGAATTAGATAAATTCTTGAAACTGAAAAAAAATTTCTCTTGCAAATGCTAATTCTCAGAATAACTTCATAAAAAAATAAATAAAGGTAAATTGAAGCTTCTATTTTTTGAAACAAAAAAGAAAGAAAGAAAAGTGTGTTTTTAAATTTTTTTTTTATTATATAACTTTAATCCATTTTAATTTATTAATTACTCTTCGTTCTGTTTTGGAAAAGAATAAAGCCCAGATTTCTTTTTTAAATGACTAAAATAAATTAATCGTGGCACAAGAAAACTAATTTTGGAATTTAAAAAAAAGTAAAAAATGATTTCGAACCATTAAATACTCTATGACTTTCTGTTTCATCAAGAAAGTTTTAAATTTTCTGTAATTTTTGCTTTAAATTGTTTGTTTTTTGAATTTAAAAGAAAGTTTACGTGTTAATTTTTTCATGTTTCTCAAAAAAATATATAAAAAAAAGCTATTCTTTGAATACATGCCACATTTTTCTCGAATTTTTATTCCTCTTTTTTTCTATGTTTTTGTTTTGTTATTTGTTACATTTTTTTTTCTTTCTTCTTCCTGTCAACAACAAAATAAAATATAAAATATTTCATTTTGGACTCTCATCAAGCTTCACAGCTAAAAGAAGCCTCAAAAAAAAAATAAACAAAATAAAAATATGTTTCGTTATATTTTTGTTTATCCACTTTTGTTTTTAAACTATTGTTTTTGAAAAACCATTCCCTTCTCGAATAAATCTTTGCCTCATCTCTTTTTTCCTTTCACTTTCTTACTTTGTAAACCCATACTCATCTTCGAAAAGATCTTTTCTTTTTTTCAAGTTTAAGTTAGTCTAGGATGGATGAACGCCGATGACGTAAAAGTTTTTATTTTGCTTTAAAAAATATTTTTCTCTCAAAAAAAACACGAGAAATTCTTTGATTTTAATAATTTTTTGATTTCCACTTTTGAGATTTTTTTAGAGTTACTTTACTACTGCCATTTTTTTAAAACGTTTAATTTATTCCAGACATTTTCTCTCTCTTATTTTATTTTTTGTTGTTAGAACTTTGACCCTTATTTTTTTATCATAAACCAAAATTTTCTTTTTTGTTTGTGTTTTTTGCGTGTTTTTTAATGATTTATTTTTTCTTTCTCTCTTTTTTTCTAGCCACTCAATCATGCAATTTTTTTAGCTTCAAACTTCAAAACAGAACAAAAGAAAAAGATGCAATTCGACGACGACGAGAAAATAAAAAAATAATAATAACTTACTTTTTTCTTATTCCATTCATCAAAAAAAGAAGGAAAAAAGAAAAAGGAGAAAATATTTTATATTCAAATTTTTTTACGTCATCATTATTTTTTTCTTCAAACACAAAAGAAAAAAAACTAAAAAACTAACTTAAAAAAAGAGGAAAATTCCCTTTGGTGGCGGTTTTCAACATCATCGCTTGCTTGTTTTTTTATTCATCAACCTCGAGAACCAACGAAGAAAAAAAAATTTAACCAAATAAAAGAAAAACGAACTTCAACAGCTTTTTTTTTAATATTCTTTATTTTTTCTTATTATCATTTCCATTCAGAATTTAGCAGCTGGTTGTGAACTTTGATTAAAGAAAGATAGAAAGGCAAAAGCCACAAATTATTCTTTCTTTATTTTTTAAATAATAAAAAGTTGTTACAACAAACAGCAAAAAAAAAATTGAAAAAAAAGCCTTTCAATACTCATCAACCAAATCACCCACCTTTCAAACACGTGTTTTGAGAATTTTTATTTCGTTATTTTTTTATTTTTATAATTTAAAAACAACGAAAGTTTTGCAAAAAAAAAAATTTATATAAATGACGGAATTATTTTATACTGTCGCGGTAAAAGGTGTGGATTATACTTTAGAAGGGAATGGTGGACCTGAATGTGTAAATGTAAGTTAAAAAAATTAAAAACTTTAGTTTCACTTTTCTCCACTGAATTTTGTAATCTCGAAATTTGACACGAAAATTACTCACTTTTTCCTTATTTTTATATACTAAACTTTTTCGAAAAATAAAAAAATTTCGTTTTCGTATTTGGTATTGATTGATCTAACTAAAATGTCCTAGAAAAACGACGATGAATTCCGTTAATTATTTTTTAATAAAAGTTTTTTTAGTTTATTCCACTTTGGCAAAGATTATTTGAAACTTCGATATTTGTTCCATTAGGAGTTTATTGCATTTCTTTGGCATGGGATTATTTAGAATGGCCTGAAGAAGAAGAAAAAGAAGAAAATAATAATAATAATAATATTGATAATAATTCAAAATTACTAACCCCACCATCAGCAACAACAGCATCGACTGAACAACGACAACCACAAATTTCTTATTCCAATGGAAAAATTTTATTGGACAACAATGGCAATGCTGCTGCAGCGTCTTCCATGACACCCATCGCCGCTGAAGCTTCTGCATCGGTTGCTTCAGATGAGCCATCAACATCGACATCAAAGGCAAAAATGCTATTATTATCTGATGAGTCTCCGCCGCCGCCATCATCAAACATCCTAATTTCAATGGTTGGTTTTTATTTGATTTGATGATGCCAAAAAATTTAAAAGAAATGCCTAAAAAGAATTTTTTATGATGTTTTAGATTTCCCCATTCCAGGAACAATTAGATGATCTCCGTATATGGATTTTGGGTATATATTTTTTAATATTTGCTTTTGAGCTGGTTTATAAAATTATGACAAGGTTTGTTTGTTTGCCATTTTTTTATACATAAAACACATTTTTCTTTTACTCCCAAAAAATTATTCATTTTAAGACCCATAAAATTATTTATTTAAATAATTACTTTTTTATTTATTTCAGAACGGGTATATTTCTTGCAAATCCGTGTCATCAAACTACAATGTTACAATTAATTTTACTTTCACTTGGTAAAGATAATCCACGAGTAACACAAATATTTCGATTTCAAATGTATGTAATGCCTGGAGCTTTTTTTGCTTTAGCTTTTCCTATTTTAAATACTCGTTTGGTAAGTAAAAATTTATTTATTTGATTCTTCATATTTCTGAAACAAAAATTTTTTTGAAAGCATCGTGAACAAAAAAATGCGAAAAAACATTTAAGAATTTTATGCAAATTTTTTGTTTTATTTTTGCTACAGTAACCTTTCATAAAATTATTATTATAAATATTTTAGTTAATTGGTGAAGTATTTATTTATTTTGTTCAGCACGTTTTTATTCTTATTATTCCATTTTATTTATTATGTCTTGGAGGTAAAAATATTTACATCTTTTATATCCCAAACATAACTCCTCTCTCTTTTTTTTAAAGGCCATTACCGATCTGAAACTTATCACAATCTTGCATGGCCAATGTTTTCTATGTCCATAATAGTATTATACCATTTTGTATTTCTTCAAACTATTGGATATATAACCCTTGTAAATTTAAATTGCATTCTTTGCCCTGCTATTAGTGATCCATTAGGAAATCGATTTTGGAGGATTGCAGCTTTCACTCATCAATGCATACTTGTTCCAATTTTAGCTAAATCTTATAGTTATTATGGACAATTGGTTGCAAGTTATCTCGTTGCAGCACATGAAGAAAAAGGACCCATTCGTAAAATTGAAGAACAAAAAAAGATTGAATAAATTTAAAAAAATTGGTTTTATTGAAGCTAAATTCATTACAAAAAAATTTCTGTTAAAGCTTTTAATTTTGCATACTTTTGATTAAATTTCATATAAAAAACAGATCTCAAATATGTCTAATTATAACTGTGAAAATATTGACAAACGATACAAGCTTTTTTCCATTTAACAAAATCAACCTTATTTTGTTGTTCGTTTTTTGATGAATTACATCTTTGAAGAAGAAGAAAAATAACAAAAGGAAAATGAATGAATCAGACTCTTTGATATCTTTAATAAATTGATTAATGACTATTTTGCATTTTGGCTTTTTTATTGCTAGTGTTTGTTGTGTGGAAAAATTACAAAAAAAAATATTCAAAGTTTTGAACTAAAAACTAATCGAGCAAGAAATTTTTTCATAAATGCTTCAAAAGCCTTGAAAAATAGAGATTTTATAAACTTGAAGCTTCTTTTAGTTGATAATCACATCAATTGGAAACTCGAATAACTTCACAAAAACCTCCATAAAAGTAAGCATTCACTTCATAAGACAAATAACATATTTGGTTTTGTAATTATTTATTTATTATAAGCTCATAAAATTAATATTGCAATAAAACATGATCATTTTTCATTCTTTTTTCCTTTGTGTTGCTTCTTGTTGTTGATCTTCTTCTTTGTTTTGCTTTCTTGAGTCACATCTTCAGCTGGGATTTTCTTAGGATCGATGACAGTTGATTGATTACTTGGTTGAGATTGATTTGAATGCTGCTTTTCACCAGAAGTTGAATCAGTGTCAAGACCATCAATGTTCGTAAAATCCTTGATACTCTTGAAATAGGCTCTTTCGAGGATATGGATTGGAAATGGTTTTGATGATCTTTCACGAAGAGGACATTCTTTACGGATTGTAGGAGCTTGACGACTAAAAAGGAATCATAAATAAACCGACAGAAAACAGAAAAATAAGCTACCGAATCCAAGTGCATGCTTTACGCCGATTGAATTCAGGAAAACGAGGCATCAAAGCAACGACCATAAGCAAAGGAAGCGAGAACTTGTGAATCATGTCCAAATCCGATGTGATGTGTTGAGAGTATTCAGCACCGAAAGCAAAGTAAACATGAATTTCAGGAGTTGAACGATGTTTTAGATATTCACGAGCCATTTCTGTCATCTTAGTGATTTGCTTCTTATCATCGAATTGAACGCCGCATTCAACAAGTACCTTTTCAGCTTCAGCACTAAACGTAAATAGTTATAACGAAAAATGATATGTAAAGACAAACATCATTCGATTCAATTCAGCATACATTTCAGAGATGGAGAGGAAGAAGAGGTTGACTTCACTTTCTTGAACTTTTCTGCCTTTGACTATAGGATAATTTCTAAAAATGAATTGTGTTATTATTAGTTTACCAATAATTCCAAAACTAACTTTCTCATTTGTGCAGCTTCTGCATATGACACTTTATCAAGACATTCATGACGAGAAAGTGAATCAACATGAGATTCCATGAGAGCTTCTTTGTTAAGGACCATTTTGTCAGAAACCGAATGAGTACCAGATTTGAGAGATTTTGCTTTGTTGTATTCTGATCGAAATGCCATTGGATATGGAACATGAGGATTTTTAGGAACTTTGATCTTTTTGGCTTTGACGAAGATAACAGGAGCAATCTTTTCAGCAGAAGGTTCAGGTTGGTGAGCTTTGACTTGTTCTTCTTTTTCCTTTGGTTTTGGATCAGCTTCTTTAACTTGTTCAATTTTCGCTTCCATGATTGGGGTCATTGTTTCTTTAACAACATGTTCAACATCTTTGTTTTCCAAAGCTTCTTTCTTTTGAATGTTCTTTTTGGGTGATTCTGGTATTTCAATCACGACCTTCTTTGTTTGCATTGCTGTAGCTTTGTATTCACCTTCAGGAGGACCATGCTTCTTTGAATTTCCTTTCATAACCAACCAGATCCTAAAAGCAAAAGGTTTTATAAGCCAAAAAAACAAGAAAACATACACGAGTATACAAAGACCAATGAAGATAAGGAAAACAAAAACTCCAATGAGTACCCATCCATATATAGGCATTCCACCTTCTTCTGTTGATGCTGTCAATGTTGTAATTGACCATGGTGCTTCAGATACGGTTGTTGTTGAAATTGATGATGCTGGTGGCTTGATCTTTGCATTTTTCTAAAAAATTGAAATTATTAATAGCTAAACAACTTTAACAATGACATACCACAATAAGAACACATGACTGAGAAGCAGTTTTTACATTGAGTTTAACAATTTTATCTGTGCCAATTGTAGGATGACAACCAGGTTGAGGACTAAGTTTGCTTTGACCATTCATTTCAAACTTTATTTCAGGTAAATGAATTGTTGCGTGACCACATCCAGAATACATGTTTTTATCATAACCTGTAAGAACAAAATGATTCAGATATAGGAAATTTGAAGCAAAAAACCTGTTCCTTTCTCAATAAACCATATATCACTTTGATCGACACCAGCAATAAATGAACATGGATACGAAGAACCAGGAGCAGGAGTTCCATCGAAAGATACACGTACTCTAAAAACAAAGTTATAAAAGACCATAAATATAATAAATACTTACTCTGCCAAATTGCATGTTTGAGTACAAATTTCAAATGTCAAATCACCATGAAGGAGGATAACTTCAATATCACCACGAGTTGCTATATGCACATCATCACCATGTTGAGTTCCAATAGAATGAGGTTCATCATCGGATGAGAGATAATCAAGTTGATGGTTGAAGTTGGCATTGATTGATGAGAGAACGGTATCATTTGAAGCCAAAACATGTCGATTCGGTCGAAGAAGAGCCCATGAAGACGATGGAAGGATCAAGAGAAGAGTCAGGAAGAAGACGCTGTAATGCGACGAAGACGACATCATTTCACTTTTCAAAAATGAACAAATGATTTTGAAAATGATGAAACGTTGGACTTATATAGGAAAACGACGGCATTTGAAGATGAAAAAAATGAGAAAACAAATTTGCATTAAACTTTTTATTTTTCCTTGCAAATTTTTGATGAGCAACAACTTCAACTAAAATTTTTATCGAAGAAACCAAAATTTTTAGGCAAACATTATCCGTTCTTTCTTGGAGCATTTTGCCCCAAATAACTGGCTTTTT
Source organism: Panagrolaimus kolymaensis (assembly GCA_028622995.1). Taxonomy (NCBI): domain Eukaryota; kingdom Metazoa; phylum Nematoda; class Chromadorea; order Rhabditida; family Panagrolaimidae; genus Panagrolaimus; species Panagrolaimus kolymaensis. Next base: position 1,647,711 of record JAJQJQ010000049.1, on the reverse strand, counting down.
GAATTTTATCAAAGCCCAAGTATGTCCATTTTTTTACTCGAACTCGAGTATTTTCATGATTGAAACTAATTACATTATTTTAAATGATGAATCACTCTAAACAGAAAAAGTAAAAATGAATTAGAAAAACAGATTCATTTTTTTAGTTCGCTTTTTTTGGAAGCTTTCAAAAGTTTGTTAAATTAGGAAGCGAATAAACAATGGAAAGTTAATTATTCATTTTTTGACTATCTTCGTGAAAGGCTTCGTCGAACATTTAATTAACTTCGATTTTTGATGTACATATGTTTTTTGCAATACATATACTTTCTTTCCAAATGCACTAAAAATTTTGTGACATTTGATGATGCTATCATAATTCTTTTGCTTCAAACAAAAATATTTTTTCTCACATCTAAAATTTTTTAAAACCTTATTTTAGTCCTTTTTTTTCTTTTTTTTATGCTTCCTTTTACAACAAACTCATTCCTTTTCCAGTTGCTCCTGCTTACAGCAACGATATTTCATACCTGATAATGTGTATCCTTATATAAAAAGTAAAATTAGACTGCTATACATTTTTATGAAAAAATTAATAACAAGAAAAGAAGAGTCAAAAAACAAAAAGTCAAATATGAGAAACATTGCATAAAATAATATAGCTATTTTTGAGGTCTTCGATGGTTCGTATTTCTCCATTGTAACAACAATTAATAAACTCAAAATAAAGAGTATTTTTAAATATGAAATAAATGATGAGCAACTTCTTTAGCTTGTTCAACTTTTAAATCCTCTGTTGGGGTCATAGTTTCTTTGCGTTCAATTTTTTTGGTTTCCATGCAACAACAGCATCATTCATTCTCCAGTAATCGATTACTTGCCGATGGTCAAGCATTTCAAAGCCAATCCAATACATAAAATTTTAATCTTTACAAAAGTTTAAAAAAAGCATTTACAATCCATCTAAAAGCTTACGGTAAAACCACTAAATCCAAGGTTCCTTTGTTGGAAGAACGTTGAGCTTTGAAACAAATTCTTTCTTCCAAAGAATTTGCGGTGATGAAAAAAAAAATGAAAGACGTTGTTAACTCAACTTTAGATCAAGGATTCAATTTCTCTTCTTTCTCTTTTTTTGTTGAGAAGAAAAGCTTTTCAATTTTTTGTTGTTGTAAGGATGTATGGTTGAATTTGGTCGAGGTATACTTTCATTTCTTTATCTTTGCTTATTTGTTACTTTTTTGTTTTTCAGCTTTGATCCAAGAACCTTATGTAATGGTATCAACTATAACTGGTGCAATTGAATTTCCACAGCAACATCCATTTACTGAAGTTATAAATCGAGTTTTCAACACACTTTCAAAGGCTATTGGAGACAGAACGATTAATCCTCAAACCAAATTGTCCAGCTTACAAGAGAATCAAAACCTTTTATCCATGCTTATCAAACATTGGAAGTTATGCTGAGAAGTTTTATGATTGTTAGTCAAAACTTGGATCCTGAAATACTGCTCTTTGTATGATTTTTCTTAAAGCTTTAGCTCCTATGGTTTCCAATGATTCTCATGTTAGTTTTCTTTTTTATCAGTTTATGAAAGTAAACAAAATGTTTTTAAGGCTCAACGTTAAATTATCGAATGTCTAAGTGCTCCAACTATAATAGAGAAAACTGCTGTCGTTGTTGTTGTTGCTGTCAAGCAATTTGTTCATCACTCAAAGTAAAAATATCTTTCATAGAATTAACTTGTATTTTGAGATATAACCACAATTTTAAAGTTTACCAAATTGCGCTTGTTACACTTTTATTATTTATTTTTCTTTTAAATCTATTCTTCCTTTAGGAAGAACCGGGGTTTGTTTTGCACAAGCATTGTTCCCCGTTATCAAAAACCATAACCCTCTAGAAGTTGGAAACCTTGACGAGGTTAGAGGGCTTATTATCAAATATTTTTATTTGGTAAACCAATATCCAGCATTATTTTTTTAATTCCTCAATAATCTCCCATCCAAAAGTAAAAACATAAAAATATTAGCAGCAGATTTTATTCACCTTTTTACTAACCTTTCACATATTGTTATCAAAAATTACATGACAAAATTATTAGAGAATGCTTTAAAAATAGTTGAAAACAAATACATTTATTTTGGATATGAAAAATGCTATAACACAAATAAACCTAATAATTATCCCTGAAACCAATACAATTAATATTAGCCCGAGTTCTTCGAGATGTAACTCCTTCAAGTGCTTGAGCATCGGCTTCATCGCCCTGCCACTTAACAACTTGTGAAAAATGAATGTTTTTGTCGGATGTTTTCTTAAACAAATACTTTATGAACACATGAGTATCGCCAACTTGTAAAACCCTTGCTGGACCTTCTAAGTTCGATGCCATTTTCTTAAGCTCATTTTTAACTTTCTCGTTGGGAAGCTTTACATAAACTAGGTCACCTACAGAAATGTTTGGTACTTTAGTGTTATTACGTTTGTTGTAATTATCTTCGAGACTTTTTCGATAGTGTTCTAACCTCTCACGAACTAATTCTTGGCATGCCCATAAATTTTCAAGTACTTCTTGCTTGTATTCGTCGACATCAGCCATATACTTTGTGGGTGCTTTATCTTTATCAATTTCGCTAGGGACTCGAGCATCAAATCCATGCAAAAGGAAGTGTGGAGTCTCTTTTGTTGCCTCATGTGGGACTGTATTGTAAGCAAACAGAACGTACGCTTAAGCTTTTGACCAATGGGTGGTTTGGTTTGTTCTTTTTCCCAACAACTTTTTTAAACTTTGAATAAACCTTTCAGCAAGTCCGTTAAATTGCGAATTATACCCAAAAGAAAACACAGATTTTATCCCAGTAAGCTCAGCTATCTTCTGCATAACTTTATTATCAAATTCTCGCCCCATATCAGAAATAATCGTCTCAGGGAATCGAGATTCACGAAGACACCAGTTTTCGAGTAACACACTTGCAACTTCATCTGCGCTTTTTGTTTTCAAAGGCCATGCTTGGGCAAACTTTGTAAAATGATCCACAACTACGAGGGCAAATTTATAACCTTCATCACTCACAGGCATTTCAGCTAAATCCATTCCGACAATTTCAAAAGGTCTGTTCACAACAAATGGATTTAAAGGAGGTCGATTGATTGCATGATTACGGTAAGCGAAGCACCGCATACAAGAACGAGTCCAGATAGCAACATCTTGCTCCATGCTAGGCCAAAAATATGAACCTCTCAACATTCTCATTGTTTTATTCACACCAAAATGACCCGAAAAAATGCCGTTATGTCTTTCATCCCATAATGCTTTCCTTGAAGATAACGGAACAACCTTTCGAAAAATACCATGCTTATCAATTTGAACTAAAACTCCTTCAAAAACTTTATAAAAACAATTGCCTCTGCGAGCATCACCTTTTTTATCAATCTCCCCGCAAATATCTTTCCATTCCAGGCTTTCTTTAAGTTCAACTAGCCAATTAGATCGTGTATCAACTTTAAGGGACAAGACTACAGAATCTAAGACATCAGTATGTATACCGGAACTAGCATTTATCTGACATCGACTTAACGCGTCTGCAACCACGTTTGCCTTGCCTGCAACATATTCTATCTTAAGATCGCCGTACTCTTGTAGCTCCAAAGCCCAACGAACTAACTGCGGTGACAAATTTGTTTTCTTTAGCAACGTTATCAATGGTTGATGATCTGTTCGTATAATGACTGAAGCCCCCAAAACAAAATTTCTAAGCTTTCTCATAGCTACAACAATTGCCAAAGCTTCAAGTTGTGGTATACCATAGTTCTTTTCACTAACCGACAAAGCTTTTGAAACATAAAATAAAGGGTGAATATGTCCATCGTTCCCGAGCTGTGTAAGAACAGCACCAACACCCGTAATACTTGCATCAGTCCAAATAATGAATGGTTTCTCGCCCGAGCAAGCAGCTTTAAAATCAGGCTGAGCAAGGATAGGTTCTTTAACTAACGATTGCTTCAAATACTCAAACGCTTCTTGCTGCAATGTTCCCCAATGAAATCTAACATTCTTTTTAGTCAACTCAATGATAGGAGATGCAATCTTTGAAAAATTTGGAATAAATTTTCTATGATACGAAGCAAGCCCCAAAAATTCTTTTACTTGTTTAGGAGTTTTTGGTTGTGGGAAATTAGCTACCTTTGCAATTTTATCTTTACCAATTTCAACGCCTTTTTCAGAAATTACGTGGCCCAAGTAAGTTATCTGACTTCTAGCAAGTTCACATTTGCTTGGTTTAAGTTTTAATCCAGCATCAATTAACCTTTTGAAAACTTCTTCAAGAACTTCAAGATGCTGTTCTTCCGTTTCAGTCGCATTCAATATGTCGTCAAGGAAAAGGAATGTAAATATACCTACGAGGTCCCCAAAAACATCTTCCATCATACGATTGAAACCAGCCGGTGCTGTTGTTAACCCAAACGGCAAAACCAAAAATTCATATAGTTTTCCAAGAACAGAAAATGCTGTCTTTTCACGATCTCTTTCAGCTAAAGGTACTTGATAATAACCCCCTGCTAAATCCATTGCGCTGAAATACTTTTTCTTGTTTAACCCCAGTAGCAAAGTATCTTGGTTTGGTAAAGGATATGAGTTTTTCTTTGTAACAGAATTAAGCTTTCTGTAATCCACGCACATTCGAACGGTGCCATCCTTTTTACGTACTAAAACTATAGGACTATTCCAAGGCGATTTGCTTTTTCTAATCAAGTTATTCTTTTCCAAATTATCAACAAGCTTAACAACTTCATCACGTAATGGTAGTGGAACAGGTCTTGCACCTTGTTTAATCGGTCTAGCATCCCCGGTGTCAATTTCATGCACAACTTTAGTGGTACGTCCAAACTCATCATCCGTCACTGCAAATGCTTCATGGTATTTGGTGATCAAATCTTTCAATTTAGCTTTACCTTCAACTGTCAATGCACATTTCTCAATTTCAAGCACTTCCAATAGCTTCGCAACTCGTTCAGATTTATCGGCTATAAAATTTACCCCAACTGAAATTGAATCATGTGCAGCCTCATCCATTAACAAAACTTGATACGCTTCCCCGATTACTTTGTTTGACTTAATGAGCATACTCCTATCACTTCGATTTGCAACATGTATCCACGCAAACTTATTTTTATTAGGTCGAACCAAACCAGGTAATATCCCAAAAACCTTACTTTCAATCAATGTTGGACCTTCAAATGGTACATAAACTTTAATCTTCTTGGCTGTATTAGGTGGAATATAAACTTTAAAAACAGCTTTAACTTTTCCTTCAAGTAAATTTATGGCAGGCGGTTTAGGTGGTTGAGAGAAGTCTTTCTTAAGCTTTGCCCTTTTCCTCTTGCCATGACGAAAATCCTGTTGCTTCTGATCCTCACAAAAATTTGAATGCTCAGTTAATAACGAAGCTTGTTTATCTTTTACAGGTGGTTTAACTTCAAGTAACAAAGCCTTTTGGTCCACACGTTCAACCGTTTTACGCCCCAACTCAAGCACTTCTTCGAAAACTTTTCTATTCTCAGTTAAAGATAATAGCATTGCAAGTATCCAATTTGGGTCATTTTCAAAAACATTTGTTCCTATTAGGATATCTTCATTCAAGTCTCGTATGATAACGAACTTAGCATATTTTCTTGGACATGTGCCCCATTGAATCGGGATTTCAACACAACCTACAACTTTTAAAGATCCACCTCCAGCAGGCATAAGATTTATGTCAATATCTGTACAATCACTTGCTCTTAACATACCCCGAGTTTTTGGATCAGTGAGATCATGAATTTCATCGAAAATCTTTTCACTAATGACTGAAGTTGCTGCACCCGAATCGAGTATGGCTGTGTATTCAAGTCCATCTAACAAAACTTTCATTCCCGTAAGCTTTCCAAACAATCCTGGAATTTTCTTCATCCCCTTGCTTTTACATGGCTCCACTGTCAAGATCTTTTTCGCTTGTGGAAGGCTATCAAGTCTCTGACTAATCATTTTAATTGGAGCTTGCGGTGTGCTTCCATTGTTAACAGTGGTGGTACATTGGCTTGCGTAGTGATTTGGTTGATTACACTTATAACATGTCACTTGTCTATTACGGTTCTCATTCCCTTGGAAGCTTGGACGATTCTCATTACCTTGCATAGTTGAACGATAAAAACTTCCATTTCCTTGTCTTTGCTGTGGTCTAACTTGCTGTTGACTACCGAAATTTTGTTGATATGTTCGAGGAGATCTTTGATTAACAAATTGCTTCCTGGCAATCTCGGTGCTTAAAATAAGTTCCTTCAATGTGATGTAATCAACTGAGCTTTGTGGTAAAATAACGCTATAGTACGAACTATCTTGGTCATTTTTAGCAGTGCGGATAAGGATCTTCTTTAACTCACTATCACCCACTTCAAGTTCCCCAACAAAAGCTTCAGCTACTTTATCTTCAACATTTTTCAAAAAATCAGCATAGCTTACATTAAAGGGCTTACGCATTTCATCAATTTGTGCACGAGCAGTAAATTTAGTAATTGAGTTATCGGAACCCAAGACGTTTAACAAATGCTTTTTAACTTCGTTGTAATTATTTGTACGTTGATAAATATTATGATGATGACGTTGCAAGTCTGCAGTCAAATACATGCCCAAAAGTTCTGCTTTATCTTCCCCAAATATTCCTTTACGATCGGTTGCGGATTCAAACGAAGGTAAATATCTTTCAAGCTCTGCACGGGTGATTCCAGTAAATTTAGATGGCATCGGCCAAAATTGATTCACATCTCTAACCCCTTTGGTATCATTATTACAAACAAGCTTACTTTGAGGCAGTGAGTCGAATCCATTCATCGGTACTTTTCCATTGTACAAGTTCATCTGATTCTTAAAAGAAGACATTGCGTTATAATCAGAATTATAATTATTATACAAACCAGGAGCTTTCATTTCAGCATTATCAATTGCTTGTTGTTGAGCCTTCTTTTCTGCTTCTTCTTTCAACTTCAGGGCAGCTTCTTTTGCTTCCAATGCTTGATTGAGATCGCCATCCATAGCCATTACTTTCTTTTCCAGCTTCAACGAGTTTGCCTGTAAAGAGGTGAACTTATTACATAATTCAAAGATATTATTACACCCGAAAGCTTCAAGTCGACTCTTTTCAGCATTTGTTAAGCTTTCATTAACCTCACAAACATGCTCATCAATCTCATCTTTAAGTTCTGCATTAGCAACTTCAAGCGACTTGCTATACGTCTCAACTTTATCCAAATTTTCAGTAATCTCAACAAGCTTTTTTTCAATATCAGTCTGTCTCTCATAACCCTCGATATACCAGTTACTAACATCTTTAGCTTCATGTACTAAAAGCTGTTCAATTTCTTGCAATAATGCAGTAGGAACTTCGTGACTTCCATGGCGGATTGTATCTAAATGCGCTTTTAGTGCAACCGCATAAGCATCAAGCTTTTCGAAACAAGCTTTACTATTCTCAATGAAAACTCCCACTTGCTTTAGTCTAGTTTCATGTGCATCGACTACGAGATTCGACGCTAACACATCATCTTCATGATCCACGCTTTGCTGTTCCTCCACTTTGGGATTTCCAGCATTACCATCAACAACGGTAAAAACCATTCCAGCAGTATAAATACCACTAGGAGCGGTGGGCCCTCCATATCTGGTTGTGACATCGGCAATTTGGGCATTAGAAGATGTGATAGCTTTTAGTTGTGACATAATGAGAATAAGCTTCGATGCTTATTGACAATACGGAACAACAATAAATAATACAATAACAATGAAACAAACTTACAACTTAACAGCTATTCTTATTGAGCTTCCACGACGATGAACCTAATCAGATTCCAAAGAGATCACTATTCACGGAATAGGAGCCAAATCAGACTCGAGAGAGTTGCGCCTATTACTAGCTTTCTTTGAATCAACCACTTCCAATTTCACTTGATCCACACTTGTTTACTTTAACTTATTTATTACCAGTAATCCAAAATACAACAGCACAATAATATATATGAAGACACAGTCTTCCAACGAGATACAGAATTATTATAAAAAACCAACTAACGAAACTACGAATGATTGAGTGCGAGAGAAAGCCTTGGCATAGTGACATCAAGCATCCGAGGCATGAGAAAGAAGATATTCAGCTTTGAAGGGAGCTGATGAGCAGCCATCTACAACTGATGTTCACCTTTCTTGATTTCCATTGTTGCTTTCTTTTCAATGTTCTTTTTGGGTGATTCTGGTATTTCAATCACGACCTTCTTTGTTTCCATTGCTGTAGCTTTGTATTCACCTTCAGGAGGACCATGATTCTTTGAATTTCCTTTCATTACCAACCAGATCCTAAAAAGCACAAGATTTTAGAAGCCAAAAAACAAGAAAACATACATGAGTATACAAAGACCAATGAAGATAAGGAAAGCAAAAACTCCAATGAGTACCCATCCATAAATAGGCATACCACCTTCTTCTGTTGATGCTGTCGATGTTGTAATTGACCATGGTGCTTCAGAAACGGTTGTTGTTGAAACAGATGATGCTGGTGGCTTGATCTTTGCTTTTTTCTAAAAAATTGAAATTATTAATAGTTAAACAACTTTAACAATGACATACCACAATAAGAACACATGATGGTGAAGCACTTTGGACATTGAGTTTAATACTTTTATCTTCACCAATTGAAGGATCACAACCAGGTTCTCCTTGAGGACGAAGATTTCTTTGACCAATCATTTCAAACTTCATTTCAGGTAAATGAACTGTTGCTCGACCACATCCAGGATACACGCTTTTATCATAACCTATAAGAACAAAAATGATTCAGATATAAAAAATTAGAAGCAAAAAACCTATTCCACTTTTCATAAACCATATTAAACTTTGACTGACTCCAGCAATAAATAAACATGGATTTGAAGAACCAGGAGCAGGAGTTCCATCGAATGATACACGTACTCTGAAAACAAAACCATAGTTAAAGGCAGTAAGATAACAAAACTTACTCTGCCAAATTGCATGTTTGAGTACAAATTTCAAATGTCAAATCACCATGAAGGAGGATAACTTCAATATCACCACGAGTTGCTATATGCACATCATCACCATGTTGAGTTCCAATAGAATGAGGTTCATCATCGGATGAGAGATAATCAAGTTGATGGTTGAAGTTGGCATTGATTGATGAGAGAACGGTATCATTTGAAGCCAAAACATGTCGATTCGGTCGAAGAAGAGCCCATGAAGACGATGGAAGGATCAAGAGAAGAGTCAGGAAGAAGACGCTGTAATGCGACGAAGACGACATCATTTCACTTTTCAAAAATGAACAAATGATTTTGAAAATGATGAAACGTTGGACTTATATAGGAAAACGACGGCATTTGAAGATGAAAAAAATGAGAAAACAAATTTGCATTAAACTTTTTATTTTTCCTTGCAAATTTTTGATGAGCAACAACTTCAACTAAAATTTTTATCGAAGAAACCAAAATTTTTAGGCAAACATTATCCGTTCTTTCTTGGAGCATTTTGCCCCAAATAACTGGCTTTTTGAATTTTATCAAAGCCCAAGTATGTCCATTTTTTTACTCGAACTCGAGTATTTTCATGATTGAAACTAATTACATTATTTTAAATGATGAATCACTCTAAACAGAAAAAGTAAAAATGAATTAGAAAAACAGATTCATTTTTTTAGTTCGCTTTTTTTGGAAGCTTTCAAAAGTTTGTTAAATTAGGAAGCGAATAAACAATGGAAAGTTAATTATTCATTTTTTGACTATCTTCGTGAAAGGCTTCGTCGAACATTTAATTAACTTCGATTTTTGATGTACATATGTTTTTTGCAATACATATACTTTCTTTCCAAATGCACTAAAAATTTTGTGACATTTGATGATGCTATCATAATTCTTTTGCTTCAAACAAAAATATTTTTTCTCACATCTAAAATTTTTTAAAACCTTATTTTAGTCCTTTTTTTTCTTTTTTTTATGCTTCCTTTTACAACAAACTCATTCCTTTTCCAGTTGCTCCTGCTTACAGCAACGATATTTCATACCTGATAATGTGTATCCTTATATAAAAAGTAAAATTAGACTGCTATACATTTTTATGAAAAAATTAATAACAAGAAAAGAAGAGTCAAAAAACAAAAAGTCAAATATGAGAAACATTGCATAAAATAATATAGCTATTTTTGAGGTCTTCGATGGTTCGTATTTCTCCATTGTAACAACAATTAATAAACTCAAAATAAAGAGTATTTTTAAATATGAAATAAATGATGAGCAACTTCTTTAGCTTGTTCAACTTTTAAATCCTCTGTTGGGGTCATAGTTTCTTTGCGTTCAATTTTTTTGGTTTCCATGCAACAACAGCATCATTCATTCTCCAGTAATCGATTACTTGCCGATGGTCAAGCATTTCAAAGCCAATCCAATACATAAAATTTTAATCTTTACAAAAGTTTAAAAAAAGCATTTACAATCCATCTAAAAGCTTACGGTAAAACCACTAAATCCAAGGTTCCTTTGTTGGAAGAACGTTGAGCTTTGAAACAAATTCTTTCTTCCAAAGAATTTGCGGTGATGAAAAAAAAAATGAAAGACGTTGTTAACTCAACTTTAGATCAAGGATTCAATTTCTCTTCTTTCTCTTTTTTTGTTGAGAAGAAAAGCTTTTCAATTTTTTGTTGTTGTAAGGATGTATGGTTGAATTTGGTCGAGGTATACTTTCATTTCTTTATCTTTGCTTATTTGTTACTTTTTTGTTTTTCAGCTTTGATCCAAGAACCTTATGTAATGGTATCAACTATAACTGGTGCAATTGAATTTCCACAGCAACATCCATTTACTGAAGTTATAAATCGAGTTTTCAACACACTTTCAAAGGCTATTGGAGACAGAACGATTAATCCTCAAACCAAATTGTCCAGCTTACAAGAGAATCAAAACCTTTTATCCATGCTTATCAAACATTGGAAGTTATGCTGAGAAGTTTTATGATTGTTAGTCAAAACTTGGATCCTGAAATACTGCTCTTTGTATGATTTTTCTTAAAGCTTTAGCTCCTATGGTTTCCAATGATTCTCATGTTAGTTTTCTTTTTTATCAGTTTATGAAAGTAAACAAAATGTTTTTAAGGCTCAACGTTAAATTATCGAATGTCTAAGTGCTCCAACTATAATAGAGAAAACTGCTGTCGTTGTTGTTGTTGCTGTCAAGCAATTTGTTCATCACTCAAAGTAACTTTATCATCTTCCTTCCACGCTTATTTACATATACCGATATCGTTTTCAGGCAATTTTATGAACTTGTTATTCAGAAGTTAGAAGATCTTTTGTTTTCCACTGAATTGAATGCACCTTTGAAAATTAACTTTATCAAGATACTACCATACTTTCGTGATGCCGTAACTCTTTGTGACCGAATTTGTGCACTTGGAAATCGTTTACTTGAAGAATATTTTGAAAAAGAAGTTAATCTAGCTACTTATGAATTTGTTGACTCAAGTTGCTTGAAAAGGTATTCAAGTTGCTGATCATCTCAACTTTCTAATGGACACTATCGATGCATATGAAAATGAACAAGTGCTCACAACAAACTTATTCAAGAATTTAGCTGAAACAAGTTCATCATCTCATTGGGAAAAAGAACAAGTTGTTGTAAGTTTACTAACTCTATTTGCTTTTCTCTGTTTTGGATTTCAGATACTGATCACCTTCAAAATATAAAAGACAATCATCTTCGACTGCTGTTTATTACTTTATAAAGTGCATGAATGGTTTCACTTCGCAATCAAGGTTTATGGAAGAAATCAAAAGTGCTGATATGTTTCTTGTCTCGCGTGTTGTTTATTTCTTGGATGGTTATTTTTTGCTATTGCTTTCATTGATATTTGGTGATGTTTTGATGCAGATCTAGTTCAACATGGTTATGGGTAAGTTCTTTTTTACTTTTATGTTTACTCCTCTCGTCAGCCACCGACGAGCCCGGGCGAGAGGAAGGTTTTTGTTTTACATTTTTTTATGGTTATCATGCATTAGTTGCTTTAATATTAACTTGCAATCTGGTTAACGGGCGAAATTGCTTGTTAGCTATCAATCTTAGGAACTTTTTTGTATTTTGTTGTTATTATTTATTTTGCTTTTATGTTTTTGTTATAATAAAGTTGTTGTTTTGTTTATATTTTGTTTGCTTTTCAAGGATATATTGTTTTCTTACTGTTGTTAAAGATCGATTCATTTTCGTTCATTTACGACGATAAACAAAAGCTTTAATTAAGCGTCAACAACGTCGTTGAACATCTAATATTGGATGGTTTTTATGCTTAATTATTTTTGGTTTTGATACCATTCGATTTATGTGTTTACTTTTGAACAAATGTAATCGCCAATTAAGAAGATGGACCTTTATTTTTACTCGAAAAAAGTATGGATGTTTGCAAAGATTTTTACATTCGAAGAATTTCAAAGACAAAAATTTTTCTTTTATCTCCTCTCTCTTTTTCCATTTTTTCTACCAACTTTTTTTTGTTCCACTCGAGCACTTTTTGGCATCAAACAAACGATGAAATGAAAACGTTGATTACTGGCTCGCTCACTCGCATATTTTTTGTTCAATGCGAAAAATTTTTTTGGTTTTCAACTTTGATCTTGATTGATTTTGCCTTGCCCCTTTTTTGTTGCTTCTTTTTTTGGTGATTGAATATTTTTTCTTTCCAAAAATGCTTGCCGTTTTTTACATTGCCGTGTTTACTTTTTTATCGAGTTTTAACTGCATTCACGTTCCCAGGGATTCTTTCATTGCTTTTGTTTGCGCTTTTTTATCTTTTTTCTTTCTTTCCATTCACTTATCGAATACCTTTTTCCACCCAAGCTTGAATATTTTCTTACACCCTATCTTGAACTTGTCCTTCCACCCGATCTAGAATATTTCTTTTACGTGCTTTGATTTTCTTTGTTTCGGTTATGTTTCTCAAAAAACTTTAGTTGTGTATGAGGTTTGATCTATTACCTGTATAGGTGATGGTCTGCCGCGCCGCGACTGATGTTTGGTTCGCCATTACGGGGACGGCCATACATAATTCTCAAACTGGGATAAGCTAACCGAATAATAAGAAAGTTGGAACAATTAAAGAATTTTATGCATTCACTAGTTGAATATTTTCCTCCACCCGATCTTGAATATTTCCTTCCACCCGATCTAGAATATTTCTTTTACGTGCTTTGATTTTCTTTGTTTCGGTTATGTTTCTCAAAAAACTTTAGTTGTGTATGAGGTTTGATCTATTACCTGTATAGGTGATGGTCTGCCGCGCCGCGACTGATGTTTGGTTCGCCATTACGGGGACGGCCATACATAATTCTCAAACTGGGATAAGCTAACCGAATAATAAAAAAGTTGACGTAATAAAGGATTTGATTGCTTCCACTAATTGAATATATTTATTTCCACCTGAACGTGTATCTCCACCCGAGCTTAGATATTTCTTTTACGTGCTTTGACTTTCTTTGTTTCGATTATGATTTTCGTGTACTTAATTTCAAATTAACTCTCCACACTTTTACTATTAGCTTTCTCCTTCACCATTAGGAATTGTTTTATCTTTCTCTGACTTCATTCATGCCTGCTTTCAGATGGCTCCCGTCCTGATTACTATTAAGATAATAGTTTTTTTTTTCTTTGGAAGAATTAAGTAATTAGGGTTTTCATATAGGAATGATAGCGTTTATTGATGACGCAGTTGATGGTCAACATATGGGTTTTTTTTTGAGTGGACGGTGCTTGAGGAAAAGGTAGCGTGAGATTGGAGGTTAATGCGTTGCCCTGCTTCTGACTTCATGCCTGCTTTCCGATGGCTCCCGTCCAGATTACTATTAAGATAATAGTTTTTTTTCTTTGGAAGAACCAGCGGTATTGCTACGCAATACCGCTTTTATGAATTTGGTTGATTACATTGTTTGGGTAACCCAAGGGGCGATAAAGCTATGTGAATTTCGGAGATAGTATTTAGGTAAAAGCCCATGGGATATATAAGAGATTGTTCGGAAGCCATGCATTGCCTTCGGCAATTGCATGCCTTTCTTGTCATCCAATTGCTACAGGACCTTCAAAAAAAATGAATAAGTAAGCTAAAGGGAGATACGTAGGAGATTGTCCGAAAGCCATGCATTGCCTTCGGCAATTGCATGCCTTTCTTGTCATCCATTTGCTACAGGACTTTCAAAAAAAAAAAAAGAATAGGTAAGCCCATGGGTGATATATGAGTCCCATAGCCTCGAAACGATTCCTATCCATTTAGTATCTTATCTCTATAGATTACTTTTCTACTAAGAAAAAGGTTGCTGCGTTTATAATGCCATCAACAACGCACTAAAAAGCCGCTTAAAAAAATACAGCAATAAAAATTCAGCATATTTGAATATTTTTTAAATCACACTGCCACGAAGATTAATACATAATTACAAATAATATTTTAAAAAATTTCCAAAAAATCTCAGATGCACTCACTTTTCAAAAAAGCAGATTAAATTTAGCTAAAAATGGGCGCAAAAACAATAACAACACATGTTGGATATATGGGCTTCACCAATATTTCAATAATCTATATATAAAAAATTTTAAAGCTCAAAAAAATTATAACAATCAACTTTATCTTTTCGAAAAGTTCATGCATTTCAATTTTATTTTAAAAATTGCAACTTTTATTTGCAAATTTAGGAAAGCGAAGAAAAACTCAGCTTTATTACAAAAAAAGATATATGATACCTTTCAAGTACTATGATTAAAAAGTAATTGCGCATACAAAAATTTGCTGCAAATTATTGGAGGAAGTGGAAGCTCAGAAAAAAAAGTAAACAAAATTTTTCTACTATTTTTCTCCGCCCATGCCTTTACATATATTTTCTGCAAAAATTGTTGAACGTTTCGTTGCAATGTTAAAGCAACATAATTAGCAGCTTGACAACATTAATTATTTTAAATTTTTATCACACATTTTTGATGCGGTAAATGCGTTTGGAGAGCTCAAAAATTTATCTTTATTTATATATGGAAACGTTCATTGGGAAAATTAGATTCAGTGCGCCTTTAACTATTAAACTTTTATTTTTTGAATGGATCATTTGTTAGCTTCCATTTAATTATAATAAAAGTTTGAATATTGTTGCAGCTCAAACAAAAAGCCTAACTATCCGCTGCTACCACATAAATTTATTTTTTGCTCTTCCTTAACTTAAAGAAATTATTTTAAATCCATCGTTGACTTCAAAATAAAACACATATATTTGCGTACTTCGGGGTTATTATCTAGGAGAAATTTGTGCTTTTTTTAAATGGCTTTACTGTACAATTACATTTTAATCTGTTTTATAATTAATTTTTACCGCAAGTAGTCAAAATAAAAACTAATAATTCTAAAAAGCTTAATTTTTGCGTGAATTTTTCGCCACTCTGTCCATATTTTTTAAGAAGCCCCAAAAATCAAAAGAGTATTGCCCTTTTTAAAGCTGCATATTTATTAACAAATGGCTTCAAAAATTATAAAAAAAGTTCGGAATATTTGGAAATATTTTAAATCACACAGCAACGAAGATTCGTAAATAAATGCAATTCATAATTTTTTAAATGCCTACATGCTATTGATGCCACTTTTCAAAAAAGCAGCTTAAATTTAGTTAAAAATATGAGCAAAAACAATAACAACACATGTTGGATATATGAGCTTCACCATTATTTTTGATTATCTAAATATAAAAACTTTTACATCATAAACTTTCTAAAAGCAATCTTCAAATATTCGCATAAAAAAGTTTGCAACATTTTCGATTAATTTCAAAAATTAGAACGCGCGCTCACTTTCAACACGAAAATTTTGAATTTTTCATTGCTGAATTTTTCATTGTTGAATTTTTTTGCAATATGCATGCAATTAGGCGAAGTTGTTTTCTCTTATAAAGTAATTAAGTAAATAGGTTATTCCTATCAATAACGAATTTTACCTAGTAATAGAAGAATGTGATTAGATTATGGTCACTAGGAAATGCTTAGTATGAATTATGATATTTTGATGATTAATTTAAAAAATTAACTTTCGCTTCCCCACAATAATGACCCTGCTTTAAATAGGATTTTGTATCATTTATTTTGCCGAAAGAATGCTTTCTTTAAATTAAAAATTGTGGTCATATCTCAAAAACCAAGTTTATTCCACGACCTATGTTTTAAACTTTCTTTTTCTGTAATATTTTTTGATTATATTTGATTAATTAGAATTAAAAATAATAAGTAAAATTAAAAAGTTATTTTTTTTAAAGTAAAAAATTTTCCCCTTTTTTTCATAAGTTTTTATGGATAAATTGTGAAAAATTTTTACTTTAAAAAATATGATTTTTTGATTTTTCTTATTTTTTTAATTCTCTTTAGTTTGTATAATTAAAAAATATTATTGAAAAAGAAACACTAAAATATCTTTCATTCAATTAACTTGTATTTTGAGATATAACCACATTTTTTAATGTTTACTAAATAGCGAGTATTACACTTTTATTATTTATTTTTCTTTTAAATCTGTTCTTCCTTTAGGAAGAACCGGGGTTTGTTTTGCACAAGCATTGTTCCCCGTTATCAAAAACCATAACCCTCTAGATGCTGGAAACCTTGACGAGGTTAGAGGGCTTACTATCAAATATTTTTATTTGGTAAACCAATAACCAGCATTACTTTTTTAATTCCTCAATAATCGCCCATCCAAAAGTAAAAACATGAAAATATTAGCAGCAGATTTTATTCACCTTTTTACTAACCTTTCACATATTGTTATCAAAAATTACATGACAAAATTATTAGAGAATGCTTTAAAAATAGTTGAAAACAAATACATTTATTTTGGATATGAAAAATGCTATAACACAAATAAACCTAATAATTACAAAAATCGAAGGAAAGACCACACAATAAACCTTTTTGCTTTTATCCTTTTGTTGTCAATTTTTCAATGCAATTGAATTCTTATTTCTTGGAATAATTTATTATCGAGCTTTTAAAGGAATTCATTGGAGGCAAAAATCATCTCGAAATATACCATGGGCAGTTCCAATCCATCCTCCTCATCATCAACCTGGGCAGCGAGCATCAACAGCAACCACCACCACTCGAAGACCTTTTGGAAGAAGTAATACCCTCGATGGAGTCATAGGTGGTAATTAACGGCGAATGAAGTTGTTAAAAAGTTATAAAATTTAATGAAGCAAAAGTTGGATGAAATAAAAGCAATCTTCAAGGTACTCCAATATTTGGTAAGAAAAAAAGCCAAAGAAAGCTTTCTTAAAATTTTTTATACGATAAAACGTTTGTTTTTGTAATTATTTATTTTTTATTAACACATAAAATTAAGGGTGAAATAAAACATAATCAGTAAAAATGGTACAAAACAAAAAATGAAATAAAACATGATCATTTATTATTTATCCTTTTTTCCTTTGTGTTTCTTCTTGTTGTTGATCTTCTTCTTTGTTTTGCTTTCTTGAGTGACATCTTCTGCTGGAATTTTCTTAGGATCGATGATAGTTGATTGATTGCTTAGTTGAGATTGATTTGATGGTTGCTTTTCACCAGAAGTTGAATCGGTATCAAGACCATCAATGTTCGTGAAATCTTTGATACTCTTGAAATACGCTCTTTCGAGGATATGGATTGGAAATGGTTTTGATGTTCTTTCACGAAGAGGACATTCTTTACGAATTGTAGGAGCTTGACGACTAAAAAGGAATCATAAATAAACAGCCAGAAAACAGAAAAATAAGCTAACCGAATCCAAGTGCATGCTTTACGCCGATTGAATTCGGGAAAACGAGGCATCAAAGCAACAACCATAAGCAAAGGAAGAGAGAATTTGTGAATCATGTCCAAATCAGATGTGATATGTTGAGAATATTCAGCACCGAAAGCAAAGTAAACATGAATTTCAGGAGTTGAACGATGTCTAAGATATTCACGAGCCATTTCTGTCATTTTTGTTATTTGTTTCTTTTCATCAAATTGAACGCCGCATTCAACGAGTACCTTTTCAGCTTCAGCACTAAACGTAAATAGTTATAACGAAAAAGGATATGAAAAAACAAACATCATTCGATTCAATTCAGCATACATTTCTGAGATGGAGAGGAGGAAGAGATTGACTTCACTTTCTTGAACTTTTCTGCCTTTGACTATAGGATAATTTCTAAAAAAGAATTGTGTTATTATAAGTTTACCAATAATTCCAAAACTAACTTTCTCATTTGTGCAGCTTCTGCATATGACACTTTATCAAGACATTCATGACGAGAAAGTGAATCAACATGAGATTCCATCAGAGCTTCTTTGTTAAGAACCATTTTGTCAGAAACCGAATGAGTACCAGATTTGAGAGATTTTGCTTTATTGTATTCTGATCGAAATGCCATTGGATATGGAACATGAGGATTTTTAGGAACTTTGATCTTTTTGGCTTTGACGAAGATAACAGGAGCAATCTTTTCAGCAGAAGGTTCAGGTTGTTGAGCTTTGACTTGTTCTTCTTTTTCCTTTTGCTTTGGAGGAGCTTCTTTCACTTGTTCAACTTTCGAATCCACGGTTGGTGTCATAGGTTCTTGATGTTCACCTTTCTTGTTTTCCATTGATGTTTTCTTTTGAATCTTCTTTTTAGGTGATTCAGGCACTTCAATCACGACCTTTTTTGTTCCCATTGCTGTAGCTTTGTATTCATCTTCAGGAGGACCATGCTTCTTTGAATTTCCTTTCATAACCAACCAGATCCTAAAAAGCACAAGATTTTAGAAGCCAAAAAACAAGAAAACATACACGAGTATACAAAGACCAATGAAGATAAGGAAAGCAAAAACTCCAATGAGTACCCATCCATAAATAGGCATTCCACCTTCTTCTGTTGATGCTGTCGATGTTGTAATTGACCATGGTTCTTCAGATACGGTTGTTGTTGAAACTGATGATGCAGGTGGCTTGATCTTTGCATTTCTCTAAAAAATGGAATTATTAATAGTTAAACAACTTTAACATTGACATACCACAATAAGAACACATGACTGAGAAGCAGTTTGTACATTGAGTTTAACAATTTTATCTGTGCCAATTGTAGGATGACAACCAGGCTGAGCACGAAGATCGCTTTTACCATTCATCATAAATTCCATTGTAGGGATTTGAATTTTTGCTTGACCACATCCAAACACGTTCTTCAATACTGCAATTATTTTTTATTAGAAATTGTAAATTTGAAGCTAGAAAAAGCTAACCTGCTGTTGAAACCATAAACCACATATCACTTTGATCAACACCAGCAATAAAAGAACATGGATTTGAAGAACCAGAAGCAGGTGTTCCATCAAATGATACTCGTACTCTGAAAAAAAAACAAGTCAAAAAAGCAAAAAAATAATAAAAGCTTACGCTGCATTTTTGCATGTTTGAGTACAAATTTCAAATGTCAAATCACCATTCAGGATAACTTCGATATTGCCACGGTTTGCTATATGTACATCATCACCATGTTGAGTTCCAATAGAATGAGGTTCATCATCGGATGAGAGATAATCAAGTTCATCTTTGACATTTTCTTTCGCGTTGATTAGAAACACGGTATCATTTGAAGCAAAAGCATGTCGATTCGGTCGAAGAAGAGCCCATGAAGACGAAGGAAGAATGAAGAGAAGAGTCAAGACGACATTGAAACCCGACGAAGACGACATCATTTCACTTTTCGAAAATGAACAAATGACTTTGAAAATGATGAAGCGTTGGACTTATATAAGAAATCGACGGCATTTGAAGATGAAAAAAATAAGAAAACAAATTTGCATTAAACTTTTTATTTTTCCTTGCAAATTTTTGATGAGCAACAACTTCAACTAAAATTTTTTATTGAGGAAACCAAAATTTTAGGCAAACATTCTCCGTTCTTTCTTGGAGCATTTTGCCCCAAATAACAGGCTTTTTGAATTTTTATCATGACCAAATACTTGCTAGTTATTAGAAGGTTAACCTATTAAAATAAGAAAATATAATGGTTTAAATGTTAGGGATTAATGGCAGATTCATCAATGAAAAGTAATAACGAGTGCAAGCAAAATAGGATCTCTCTTCTTTTTTCCAAAAACTAAAGAAATGCATCACTTAATGCATGACAAAAACTTTTATAAAATCAATGCTTTAGTAAACTTTTGGTTTAAGACTTTATTTTTCGCTTTAACATTTATTACAAATAATAATAATCAAAGCAAACAAAAATAGATACTACAAAATAAGTGGAAGTGTAATAGTTTAATACAAACAAACAAAGAAAAATATAATGAGCTTTTTTAAATGATGAGGCTTCTTTTTTCGATAGTTGATTAAATAAATTGATCACCAACAAGAGCATATTGCATTCGTTCAGGTGGCACAGCAAAATCAAGCCAGTCTGATGCATGATTTGGTAATAAACCCATTGAATGACATTTGTAAACACCAAGAGCAATAGCACCAAAATTTCCAAGGGTATAAATAAGTTTATGAACGATTAATGAACCAGTGTGTTCTTCCTAAAAAAGAAGAGGACATTAAAATAGTTGAAACATCTTACAATAACACATTAGCATACTATAAACAAAAGAGAAACATACTTCAATAGGTTTAAAAACAGTTCCAACCGACATTACAGCTTGAATAGGACGCCATACCATCATTGCAACCATCATAATAGGAAATATTGAAATTGTATTACCAGCCATATACATCATAAACATATTCATTGGTAATGATTTGATTGGTCCAAGAGCCATATCCCATGCACGTTTAGATAAAAGATGTTGTTGTTGTTGATCATTCTTTTGTGATGATTCAATTTCTGATGAAGCTGTTGAAAAGTTTGATACATATCCAGGTGGATTGAGGCCTTGTTCGATTTGTCTTGATGCAATTTTGGAACCACCTGTTGTAAAATCTAATCTCCATTTATTCATAGGATTTGTTGATGAGGTTGAAGTCATGGCTCTTCACTTGACTAAAAAAGTACGAAGTAATCATCAAAGAAAGTAATGCGTAAAAAACCAATAAAAAGTAAGCAATGGTTTTAAACCCATTAAACAAAAAATCCCTTTAAAGTTGACAGAGAACAAAGTTTTATACAGAAAAACCGGCATCAAAAACATACAATAGAAAAAGTAATATCAAAAAACAGCATAAGTTAAAAGTATTACATACAATAACATAAAGGTTTCACACAATAATTAATGACGCAATGTTTTTTACTTTGCAGTGATAGAAGCCAATTCAGAATATTTTCCAGATACATCTTTGAAAGCATAAACAAAGCAATAATGTTCTAATAATTGTGTAAGAAGTTCCTTTTCATCAAGACGTTCAATATCTTCGATACTAAAAACAAAAAACAAATTAATTATCAAGCAATCGAAAGAAATGCTTACCGTTTGACTTCTTCTGGACTAAAATGATGACGATAGATTTCTAATACAGTCCAAGCATTAACTTGAGTGAATCCACTTTCAGTAAATCGACGCTCTTGTGCTTCAATATCATCACAAGCAGATAAACCAGGGAGAACAATGCCACGATTTTTGAGATTCTTTAACATAACTTCACCAAATTTGTCAGCCGTATTTACCTGAAAATGTGAAAGATTAGTGAGTTAGAATAGATAGCATTAAGTTAACAACAACAATCTTGTGTGAATCACATAGCAAAAGCATACTTGTTCATAATTTAAGAATCCAACAGTTTCAAACTTGTTTGCAAGAAACTGAAGCAATGCGGAACTGCTTTCAACAGACATGTAAATAAGTACACATTCAGAAAGAATCAACGTTGGAAGTGTGTAATCGATTTCAGCTTTATCCAGTTTCTGTTCCAATTCAGATATTTGACGCAAATCAGCACCCAAGAGATGATAATCACCAGCATGAAGATCAGAATGTTGAGATTCGACAGCTAAAAGTTAAAGTTAAGTATGAATGCTTTCAAAAATGAAAGAAAAAGGATTACGTTCAGCATCAAAGTACGTGAAAAGTTTAGGCTCATTTTGTGGTTTTCGAATATTACGAATCTTCTTGGAAGTAACAGATGAAAAATCAATTTCCACGAATCGATGAGCCTTGAAATGAGTTTCTTTGAGTCGCCAATAAAGAGTATCAAAACCAGCGCCCAAACTGATGATTTGACATTTAGAATTGTTCATCTGTAAAGAAGCTATTACAAAAATAAAACTAAAGAAAGATAAACATACTTCGATAAATTGACGAGCAAACGAAGTAACTGTTGCAACACGAGCCCAATAACCACAAGAAATTTCTGGATCACGTTTATGAACACCATGAGCGAAATGATCGATGAAGTTATCATACCAATAATTGAGCTTTACAGCAGCATATTTGCTTTCAGTTGTATCATCATTAGTTTTTTGAACGGAATAATCATCAGAAACAGATGCAGAACGTCGTCGTAAACCAATTTCAGCTCCAAGTGGTCCATCTCCAAGACTTGCTTCACCATCCATGATTGACTAAAATTTTAACATCAGTTTCATAAGCTTTAAATGTAAAGAGGGAAAGATAGTTCATGGCTATTAACCATTATTACATAACAGGAAAGATACATAAAAACAATGATAAATTTATACACAAAACAAGAAAGTACACGTAAGTTCATCAAAAAATTTAATAATAACAACAAAAAAATCCATTATTCATTATTTCGTTCATTCAAATCTGGACATAATTCTTCTCTTCTATGTTCAAGAACTTTTTCTAAATCAGGAACCTTTCGAGAATCAAGAAATAAATGATTTTCATCCAATTCAGCAATAATAAAGCTGCAACCAAGTGCTCGAGTAGCATCCAAATATTTGATTAGTTCACGCATAGCTGAATCACATGTAATAAAAATTCCTTTTTGACAATGAAGTTGATCTAAAAATGATGAAGATGTTAATGGATGTTAAAAAAAGGAGTAAGACGACATACCAAATTTTTCAATTTCTGACATGTTTGCTTTATTTTTCAAATCTTTTTTTTCTTCGATAATCAGCAAAACTAACTTTCAAACTTTTGAAAGAAAAAGAAACAAACGTTTTTGGTTTTCAACGAGCAGAGAAATAAATTTTCGTTTTGAGACCTTTTACGGGAGGTTTACTTCAAATTTTTTTTGCCCAATGCTTTTTTCCATTTCTTTCATAGGCTCAATTTTGGTTGGTTATTTTGTTGCGTTTAATAAATCACATCATAGATTTTTCATAAATTTTAAATCTTCATTTATTAAAATGGAATCAGCTATAGGATCTTTAAATTCCCCTGAAGATGTATTCAAACAAAGATATGTCGATTTCATTGATAATTTATTGCCTGAATCATCAAGTTTAACTTATGCCTTATTAGCTTCATACATTGATAGGTATGCTTTTTTTCTTTTTTTCCTTCTAAGCTATAATAACTAATTTTAAGGCTTACACCTGAAATGTTTCGTGCGGTTCAACATAAAATTCAAACCAAAATTGTTGATGCTTCTCGACTTGAATCATCCGAAGGAATAGTCTTCTTTGCATGGAATATTTTAAAGAATCATCCAAAAGTTTTAACTTATAATCAAGATGCATTTCGAGCGATTGCATGGAAGGCATTAGATAGAGCTTTCGAAGAATGTTTCGTGAAAAATGAAATCGTTGATGATTCAGTTTTAACACTCCCATTTCAATTATTCGCAAAAGTTTATGGTAATGAATGGAAAATCATTACAAGCACCATTACAGCTGTAGCTAAAAAGAATCCACCATACAAGCAAGATTCCATAATGGATTTATCTATCATCAACAAATATGGTGGAACTAAGAAATATCAACTTTTGTATTTTCTGTGGTCTTTGCTTGATTCTGTTATTCTTCATTATCCTAAAGGTAAGTCTTTTTTTTCATTTCAAATTATGTTCGTTAACTTATTTTCCATTTTTTAGGATTAAAACTAAATGTTGAATACATTTTAAAAGTAGCTGAAACTACTTTTTATTGCAAACATGAAGAAGTTACCGTAAAAGTTTTTGATACTTTAATAACCATTTCCCGCATGATCAAGAGCAACTTTGCAATTTATATCGATCGAATCCTTTCCATCGTTCAAGCCTTTTCAATTCCATCCAAAATTCTTTATAAGTTTCTCATAAACCTTATTGAAGAACTTGGAACTTTGCTAGAAAATGCAGAAATATTTCAACGAATTATGCTTAAATTTGTTGAAGAAATGAAAGCAGCTAAAAATGTTGGCAACAAGATGGGTAATAATGGCGAAGATTATATTATTGGTCGATCTGAAGGCCCAACTGATTTATTTAACTCATTTGAAGAAACTCAAGATTCTAATGATGATGTTGATGATTTTGAAAGTTTATATGAGTTAGCTATTTGCGTATTGGAAACTATTCCATCTTCTATCCCAATTTCTTATATCAAAAACATTCAAAAAGAATTTTGTGCTAAAATCATTGAAAGTGGAATTCCATCAACAAAAGATTTACGAATGTTGAATGCTTTATTAGCAATTCGAAATGAAGAAATTCTTTCACCCGTTGCAATTGCTCGAACAATTTATTCATGGGCTTCATTAAATAATAATTTTGAACTAATTCCTTACATTAAAATAGGTAAAGCTTTGTGTGATGTTCATCGAAGTTTAAGAAGTACTGGGTTTGATTTATTATCAAAAGAAGAAGGAGAAGAAGGATTTATTAATAATTTATCCACCAATAATGGTTTAATTAAAGGAACTAAAAAAGTGGATGAAATTATGGAAGAAGAATTTCCAATTGGAGGAACTACACCTAAAAATGCAGCTGATATTGCTAAAACTAATATTGGAGAAGCACAATCAGCAGCAGCAACTTTAGTAACCACCGAAGAAGACAAAATTACTGTTGCTAAAGCTACAAAAGAAACTCCAACTCCCGTGAACGCTATTAAAGCAGCAGCTACCATTGTTGCTGAAACTATTGAATCCCAACAACAACCACCACCAACAAAGGAAATCATTCAAAAAAGCCCAGTTGCAAATATCGAAGTGTCAAAAGTTTCTGTTATTGAAATAATTACTAAACAAACTCCTCCAATTATTTCTGAACCATTAAAAGAAGCAGCTCCAATTACAGAACATGTCAAAGAAAGTGAGTTAAATGCATCCAAAAAAGATTTACCCATCAATGAAACCACCATTTCAGTAGTTTCTGAACAAATAATTTCTGTCAACAACAACAACAAAACCCCTGAAAAAGCAGCTTCGATTACTCAAAAAATTTCTAAAGAAACTCCAACAACTCCAATTATTGAACAACAACAATCTAAAGCATCCAAAGCTGCTGCTAACGTTACTCCTGAAATTGTTAAAAAAGTGGAAACTAATTCAAAAATTCAAAATAAAAACATTTCTGTTGCTAGAAACGATAATGGAACTACTAAAAAATCAATTAATAATGGAAATCGTAGGAATAATGAAATAGAAACTATTACCCTATCATCGGATGATGATGACGATGAAACAACTGTTGCTTACAATAATAATAAAAATAAAAGCAAAAATAATGGCGACAGCAGTAGTTCGAAATCGCCATTTCAAATAAATAAATCATCACCTTTTACTCCGGTTGCAGGAGTGGCAAGAAGAACAACAACATCAAAAAATAATCATGGAAAACGTAAAGCCACTGAATCATTAAAAGATGACGAAGATGATGGAGGACCCGATGCAAAGCAAGCATTATCAAATAATTTAACCGTTGTTGATATGTTAAAAGATTTATTTACACAATAGTAACAAAATTTTTTTATTGTTTTTAATTGTTGTTAGTCGATTACGGTTGTTGTTGTTGCTAAAATTTTTCTTATTTTTTTTTTGCAGAAAAAATTTATGCTAAAAAGTTGAAATAAGTTTAGGGTAACAATAATTTGTTGTCGTTGTGATTTTGTTGAGTTTAAATAAAATTTATTATTAAAAAAAAGTTAAATCAATGTTTAAAAGAAAATATTATTAATGAAAACAAAAAAGTTAGTTTGTTTTTTGTTTTGTTTATAAAATTAATATGATGAATCCCCAATAGGTCTATCACCACCACCTCCACCTCCACCGCCAGAAGTTGATGATTTTTTAGTTAATTCAATTTTAGTTTCAAATATTGCGATTAAACCTTTCCACATTAAAATTTGTTCTTTTCCATTGGCTTTTCCTGATAATTCGGTTAACTTAGTTCGAAGCTGCTCAATTTCCGATAAAGTTTGTGAGTGTTTTTGATTAAATTCTTGCAAAATTTCTGAAGCTTTTCCTGGATTTCCTATGCTTTCTTTAAGCCATTCTTTATCGTTTAATTCTGTTTCAGCTTTAGCTTTTTCTTGTAAAAGTTTGTGGCTTTGAGATTCGAGGTGTTTAACTTCCTTAAAAAAATTATTATTGGGCTTATAATAGGCTTGCTTTTTTTGGAGCAATGCCACCGCCAGTGCTTTGGTGCATTGATAGTTTTGTGTTAAAACTCACATCTTCGAGTTCTTTTTGCTCTTTTTCTAATTCATTTTTCATGATGGAATATTGTGATCGCTTGGATTCATATTCCTCGTTAGCTGCCTAAAATTTATTTTTCATTTTTTTATTAATTAAAATTGTGCCATAATTTTTGGGGTTTTTAAGTTTTAACTTACCCGATGACGCCGAGCAAATTCCTCGAATTCTTCTTTAACTTTTTGAACTTCATCTCGTTTAGGCGCTACTTGATCATTTAATCCTTTAGCCATCATTTTTAAATTACTAACATCCTTGGTAGTTGGTTTAGCTGTTTTTGGTCGTTCACTTTGGGCATTAAGATTTTCAATTACACCATGTCCAGCTGATGTCTGAAAAAATGATATTATTAATTAACAAACCTAACTTCCTCGACAGTATTTTTTATATTTTTTCTACCATTTTCAATTTTTTATAAACTCCTTTACTCACAATTTTTTGTTTTAGCGAATTCCATTCATCTTCAAGAATTTCGGTAGTTCGTTGAAGAACTTTAGCTTCATTTTCAATTTCTTCCATTTCTGCTTTTCTCCTTTTATACGTCGTGGTTTTAGCTCGTAATTCACCAATATATCGTTTAAATTGAACCGCGGTTATAATATCATTGGTGCCTGCACGTTTAGCTAAATCTGCTTTTTTATTAGCTAAAATTCCTTCCATTTCATCCAAATCTCTTCGAGCAAGTTGCATTTTTTCTGCGATGGCTTGCTTTTTTCGTTGAATATTTATTGATTGATGTCGATATATACTTAATTTATCTTCATGTTCCTCATCCTTTTTATCTCGTTGAGTGGTGATTTCGATTATATCATTATTTAGGGTTTCAATCTGCAAAATTAAATTTTTTTAATAACAAAAAATATTTTTTCGTTTTGGATTATTTTTAATCAAATTTTTTTTGAGATTTAAAAAAAATAATATCAAACTAACTAACTTACACGTTTCTTAAAATTAATTATATCATTATTGGTTACAGTTGCAATATTCAAAATTTTATTCACGGATTTAATATTTTTTTGAAGCATATCAATATCTTTTGCTAATTTTTCATTAATGATATAAGAATTGGTGTCAATTTCTCTCTGAAAAAATTTTAATAACAAAAATTCAAAAAATTTTAAGGAAAAAAAATTCTTACTTTTAATTTATCTATTAAACTTTGAGGATTTATATTATCTTTTTCTTTTTCAAGTTCTTGTTTCATTCGATTTAAACGATGGACGCGTTGCTCGATGTGAACCAACTAAAAAAATAATTGAAATTATTTATCTTCAAAGTTGGGTGCTCCTTGTTTTTTGGATTACTGTATTTTTTTTTTGCTAGCATCAATCAAACTTACAGCATTTCTTTGAGTTTGTTTTTCAATATTTAACATTTCTCCTTTTTCTGCTTCAGTCCTTAATTTTGCTGCCATTTCCAAATATCGGGTTATGTCACCACGTCCCGCAGCGATACGTTTAACTCGATCTATTTTTCGTTGAAGTTGTTCCTTTTCTTCTTCCATCGCTTTTAAATCAGCTCGAATATCTTCAGCCCGAGAAAAATCTGAACGACTTTCAACAATTCGAGAATGAATATGTTTGAATTCTTCCATTTTTTCACTGATGGCATTATGAACTCGCTGAATATCGGGTGTAACTTCTTCGGGTGGGACTTCAATTCTCGTTAAATATCGAGCAAGATAAACTCTTTCTTTAAGTCGACCAACATTATTGAAAATCCATTCAAGCACAGGATAAATTGCTGATTTTTCACCTTCCAAAATTTCTAGGCGCCATCGTTGACTAAAAAAATATATTATTTGGGGTTTTAAGTATTGTTTAAAAATAAAAAAAAACGTATGAAAAAGGTTTTTTAAGGCCTAATTAAAATATATTTGATGAAAAAAAAAATAAAAAATTATTTTCTCTGCGTCAGGGGGGAATCGAACCCCCATCTATTGCTTGGAAGGCAACAATGCTGACCATTACACCACTGACGCAACGAAATCGTGTCTTACATTAAAGCATTTAAAAGACACGCGAATGGATGAACAACACAAAGGAGTAGTTGAAACAGAAACAGCAGTTGCTTGCGCCTTTGCATCTCTATATTTTGTAAAAGAGAAAGTGCAGAAACCACTTTTTTTATTCGAAAAAAAAAGAAAAATGGGTCAAGGAGAAAGAATAAATAAATTAAACTTAATAAACTTTCACTTTTTTTACTTCACTTCCTCATTTAAAAATCCATAACTCTTCGAACTTCAAAAACACAAAAAATTGCAACAACGACAACAACAAAAAATGTAAAACATACTTACATGTGATCCATATCCCTTGGTGGAGGATATTTCAAAATTCTTAAAGCATTTAAAATTCTCATCGCTGTTTCATCCGGGGTTTCACTTCGAATATCCACTTCCGGCATCGCTTGAATCCAACATAATACATCGGAAAGAGTTTGAAGCAATTTATCACTTTGAAGTGAATCAAAAGTGACCAAAGAAAAATTTCGATTAAATGGTGGACCATTTAATCCATCCACAATGGTTCGAAGGGTTTCAGTTGTCATTTTTTTGGAATGATTGTAACAAGAAAAATTTCAAATAAAGTTTAAGAAAATAAATTTTTACTGAGTTTTTAGCTGTGTTCGGAGTTTTCCATGCTTATATTTATTTATTTTTTTGAGTTTGAGTTTCCATAGAAACAAAAGCGCAGAGCGAGCAGAGTTTTTTGAGAAGCTCTCGTTGTAAATGAAAAAATAAAAAGTTCTCTTTGATATATCTTTTAAGAAAATTAAAAATACTGTAAACGAAAATTAACAAATAAAAAGCAAGAAAAAAAAAAATAATTTGATTTAAAAAAATGCCGGAGAATTAATTTTTCCATCAAATTTTTGTTTTCCTTTAATTTGTGGTATTTATTTTTCATAACCAGTGAAACTTCTCTAGATCATGATCCTGTTTTATTTATGTTTGGCACAAAACAATTATTATCAAATTTCAAAAAGCAAAACACTCATCTTCGTCAAAGATTTCAAAAAAATCTTATATCCTAATAACGATAGACAAATTAGTTAATTGCTTTCAACACTTTTTTTTTACATTCTTCCAAATCTTCGTCGTTGTTCGTCTTCGACGCTGCTGCACATCATTTTTTTTTATTTATTTGATTGTTTTGTTTCTTGTTTTTTTTTTCTTCGTGTAACACAAATACCACCGCCGCGCCGCATTTGTTTCTGCTGCTGCTTCTGATGAAAATCAATGTCGTCGCCTTCTTTTCGCTGGCTGATGCTTTTTAGGATTTTTAAGATTTTGATTTTGTTCTGCTGCTTAGAAAAGAAGAGAGGAGAGCTGCGTCTAAATAAAGACTGGTTTAACTTTTAAAACTTTTTATTTTGTTCATCAGAAGAGATATATCCACATGCATCCAATCCAATCCATTCCAAGAAACAATAGAACGTGAAGGCGAAAAAAAATCACCGACTCTTTTTTTTTATTCCCTCATCGCGCCTGAAATTTATTTTTCCATCACTTCTTCTTATGACTTCTTCTTTTTTTTTGATTCAATGGAACAAAATTTTTTTTGGATCAGCCAAAAAATAAAAAAAAAATGAAGAAAAAAGAATTAGAAAAGCGATAAAGAAAAAAGCTGGATTTTGTGTTTCTTTCAAAAATTCTTTCCTTCTTCCTCGGTTTATTTCCTTTACGTCGTCGGATTAATATTTTTTGATGAGTTTTTTTCGTTTCTATCAATTTCTCAATCATTTTTTAAAAATCAATTTTTCTAAAAAAAATTATAAACCAACATTTGAAAATCACGCAATACATTCTTTTTTTGTTACAGTAAGAAATTATTTGTCTCGCGAATCGCGATGAATTAAATTTATTTTTTTGGCCAGACAAATCCAAAATTACAGTAATTTTGTAAACTCTATCCAAATTTTTTTTTGTTTTAGTTTCATTATCTATGTTTCGATTTCTTAAAATTTTTTATTCGATTATAAAATATTTACCTAAAAATCATACATATTTTGTTTATTCCATCTCCGCGTCTAAATTTACCCTTTATATTTATTATTTGTTGGCCACCATAATTTTTCTGATTCTTTCTCTATTTATTTTTTTTTCTTCAAATTTTTTTCATTTCCAGCTTCTCCATGAAACCATTGTTATTTTTAATTTTTTTATTTTCATCATTATTAATTTTAACAAATGCTCAATTTGGTGAAATTGCATCCATTGTTGGATCCGTTCTTGGTTCAGGAGCTGGATTAGGTAGTGCAGCGGGAGCTGCAGGAGCTATTGGATCAGGCGCCGCTGGAGCTACTGGGGCTCTTGGAAGTATCGGACAATGTTAGTAAGTTTAATCAAATAAAAAATCAATCGATGGATTAGAAATGATATATAAAATATTTAATAAAAATCGATTATTTTAAACTAAAATTAAACTTTGCTTTTACCGATTAATTTAACTTTTTTGAAATCACCATAGTCAAATGACAAAATCGAGGTTAGCTACTGTAGCTTTTGTGTTTTTACTTGTAAAAAAATATTACAAAAACTCAATATAATCGATATTTCGTTAACCATCTCATTAATATCCCTTCAATTTCTTTAGTATATCAACTTGCTCAAACTGCATTATCCTTAACTGGAACGGGTGTGGGAATATTAAATCAAGCATCAGAAAGTTCATGGTTTCCAGCAGCTGTAGAACAAGCAGTTAAAACAAATCGTGATTTTCAAGAAAAATTATTAGCTGGTCAACCTGCTCCTGCTCGTCCTGGATTGGGTGGTGGCGGAGGTTTAGGTGGATTAGGTTTACCTGGAATGACAAGTAAGCTATCTTCTCCAATAATTAGTTAGTTGCAAAATTATTTTTAGCAACATCCGAAAAACTTGGAAAAGAATATGGTAAAAATTTTGAAACCGAAGAATCAGGCGAAGAAGAAATTGATGGAGGAACAACAAAATCTCCTTCACTTGAAAGAGAACTCGAAGAATTAGAAAAAGAAGAAAAGGAAACTCAAAAATATATTGGTAAATCCACCATTGAAGAAGTGGATGAATTTGGTAGACCCATAGAAAAAGGAATTGAAAGCAGCGGTGGAGGAGGTTTAACTGGTCCATTACCAAAACCAGCAGCTTTATCATCAGGCCCTAGAGTAACAGTAGAAATTCCAGCAAATATTAAAAAAAGTGATATTAAAGATTATGAAGAATTATTAGGTAAAATGTGGCCCGGCGATAATAATGGTGATGGAATTGGATTCAGTACTGACACCGATGAAGTAAGTCACACGGCTTTAAATTCCACAAATTAGCAATATTGAATAATTCCAACAACTTCTAAATCACTAACACATTTATCTCCTTAAACAACGCATAAATTTTTTTTCAGGAAAATGGTGTCCCTAAAATGGTTCCACAACTTCAAAAACTTATTCGTGATCTTAAAAAAAGTAATTTAAGCAAAACGGAGTTCCTTGAAATTGCTAAACAAGTAAATTCATTTTCTTGTCTTTAGTTTTCCCACAAATTTTACCACCAACCTTTTTTTTAGCTTGAAAGCAATCATGAAGACAATATTGGACAACCTCGAGAAAACACCACTCCAATAACTCCACCAAAATCAAGTGAACTTGGTTCAGAAGAGCAAGAACCTCCACCAGAACCAATCAAAAAGAAAAAGACAGGAAAAAATTTTCCAGCCCTTCAAAGAATTTTAGGAACTCGTGAAGATGTTCCTATTGTTGTAACAGCAGCTCTTCCATCACCAGCGACAACAACCCCAGTATATGAATGGACAACAACACCATCAACAACAACCCAAACTCCACTACCATCACCAACTCGAGCAGGCTTTATTCCAGCTTTTTCATCAACTCATTTACCTGAATCTCATGCAATTAATGCTATTCAACCACAACGAAGAGTGGACTCAGCTTCAAATTCAGCCACAACATTTCCTAATGCACCACGAGCAGTTCCTACGGTTGTTTCGGTTTGTTCTAATTGCAGCTAACCCTCAGTTTTCTTATTGCTTTGATAAAAAGATAAAAACTTTATAACTCAAGAAGTCCTCCATTTTAGCCTCGTCCAGTAGTTAAAGGTGTTGTTCAACAACGTTTCTATCCAAATCAACCCAAACCAAATCCATATCATACAGCTCAAAGTCAAGCAGCATTAAAGCAGCAACCTAAACCACCAAAAACTTATACGGAATATCAAAGAGAATATCAAGAATATTTAATGAAATATTATCCAGCTTACGCTCAACTTCAACTTCCTTTACATCAACCTCTTCAATTGCCACAGCTACAACCACAACAACCATTTTATCAAAATGCACAAGCATATGGACAACGAGTTTATCCGGTAAGGACAGTTGCAACGGTTGTTCCAACAACTCCACCATCATGGGTGAGATCACCCTTAAGTTCATAACCTCATAAAAACCGTTATACAATCTAATTACAGCTCGCCCATCCACATTCAATGGGAACATTGCTCACTAATCAACAACCTTATTCGCAACAACAATACTTTGGAAAGAAAAAATAGAAAGTTAGAAACAATCAGGAAATTTTGCAATATTATTATTTAATCCATAACATGTTCATATTTTTTATTATTCATAAAAACAATTATAAAGACAACAACAAAAGAACAAAGATTTATTTGGTATCCTTCTGTTTCAAGATCTTGTTAGCAATCTTCTGTTCTTCGACGAGGAAAGCGCGAATAATACGTTCACGAACAGCTCCATGGCTTAAAGTTCCACCATAAGTACGAGATACAGTCAATTTGGAATGAGCCATACGAGTACGTTGGCTAGGACGAGCAGGTTTGACCTGAAAAGGAATAAAGATTAGACATGAATGAATGAAAAGTAAAAAGCATATGAAATCAAGCATACTATCAACTTCTCTCCCTGTTGCTAAAGCCTATTGCATAAGTTAAAAAAGAAGAAGATATGAAGAATGAACACGAGATTGAATTAGTTATAAACATGATGGCTTAGCATATGAACATAGCAAATGAGAGAAGTTGAGCATACTCGAGATCACATGGAAACAATGAATAAAGAATATAAACAAAACTTACTCCTTGAAGAGGTTTTCCAGTATCACCACATTTTGGAACATTTCCTAGCTTTTTACGGTAGAGGAATACATTTTTGCCACCAGGAGTTTTGACGACTCTGACTTTATTTGATGATGTATTGTAGCACAATCGACGACGATAGGTTAAACGTTGAACCATGTTGATACCTGAAAAATGGAAATATAAGCATTTTCATGAAACAAACATCATTCACGTATAACAACAATAAATACACGCAAAGAAGCTAAAGTTAAAAACTGTGAATATGGATGGAGTAAAGCTAAGAAAAGTGAGAATACAAGTATTTTCACGTAAAAAGATCATAGGTTGACAAAATACATGCAATAAAGATGAAGCAATCACTAAAAAAGAATGTATGATAGGTAATATTCGTAAAAATATTGGAAAAATGATGAAAAATGGGAAAAAGTTGTGATCTCTCAAAAAAGCAGTTTTCTTCAAAGCACAAAACGCTGGCAAAATGAAAAAAGAGAAAACGCTCAACGCAGAAAAAAATAACACGCAGCCAACGAAATGAAAGGGAAAAGCGGGAATTTTGAATTCTTTGCAAACTAACTTTTTTCAATCAAAGATTTTTTACAGCTTTAAAACTTTAAGAATTTGCTTTCAAAGTCTTTTATTTTTTCACTCATTTGATTAAAATTAAAGTCAAAGTTATTAGATAACGTTATAAGTTAGTTAGTAGTAACAGATGCAAGAACTTTTCCATGATTTTTATCGACGAAAGAAAAGAAAAAAGCACTTTTATGAAAGTTGTTAGTTAACTATCCACTTTTTCACAACTTTTTTAAACCTTTGTTAAGTTTGTTATGACCATTATAAAGAAGAAAAGTAACTAATAAAAGCATTTGAAAAAATTATACTTACATAAAAGAAGAAAACAAGAGTTTTCATTGATATGAAAAAATGGAGGATAGCAAGCACCTAACTGAAAGTTTAACTATGCATTTTTACATTGCTTCAAGCTCTTGTTCAGCCTCTGTGAATATCGTTTAGAAGAAAAATGGATACTCATAAAAGTATTTGAAAGGAAAACACTAACATGCCAAGACCTTCATCATAAATAATCTAAGAGATACTTTAGCGTAAAAACGCTTTTTTACGATCCACAAAATCCACCACAAAGCAATATTTATATAAGGCAAAACGAGTAAATACATATGTACAAACAATAAATAGCAAAAAAGTGAGTATCAAAAAAAGATGAGGTACATAAGTTAAAGAAAAGCATAAAGGTTAAGCTTGAAGAACAAACATCATGTTATCCTCTTCATCAGAAATGCCATCATCAGATTCATAGACAGGAAGTTGAATTAGGAAATCATCAAAATCCATGTTGAAAGTTTGTTTTCCATAATATCTTTCAAAAATTTCATCACATTGATCTTCAAGTACAACATCTTCTATTTCTCTTTCTAAATCAGCTTCATTGACTAAAAAATGTTATAAGAGTTATCGTTTTCATACATAGTTTTATAAAAAGCTTACTGTATGGAAGAGGACTTCCTTGACAGTAATCGATTTCATTTTCATCATCATCAAATATATTGTTACGTTGAGGACTAAATGAGAGATTTTTAGCTTCTTGTGAGGCATCACTTTCACTCAATACTTCCTAAAAAATAAAAATCTTTTAATATAGGGAAGTAAAACGACGAGGAACTTACTTCAAAAGCCACAAAATTTTGTGTTTGAGTTAATGGTGGACGAGCGCAAGGAGTGTTATTGAGTAAATTAATATTTGATCGAATACTTAAACCAGGAGTTTTTGGAAGAGTTTTAGCAAGAGAAGAATGAGGTGTTGTACCCATTAGTTTGAGAGGTGTATTATGACCTTGTTTATATGGAGTTTTCATAACAACTTCATTTTCATCTGGAACATTCATATTTCGTTGAAGAGGAACATTGATTCGCGACATTTTTGAATCCTGAAAAACAAAAAAAGATAAACAACCATTTTGAAAATTTTGTCTTGCATCAAACAGAACGAAAAATGGAGCAATGTGATTCATTAAAGAAATTACGCACAATATTTTTAGACCAAACTAACGTTATTCAAACCAAAAAATATCAAACAAGAAATAAAACCTGCTTTAAAAACAAAAAGAGTAAACGTACAAAAATAAATATGCTTTTATTATTACATGATACAAACAAACAAAAAATACTCATAATCCCTTTCCAAAAACCAGAAAATTACAGTTTCAATAAATTAAAAGAGTCCAAAGTAAAATATGAAATGAAAACATCCAAAATGAAGCTTTCATCCAATAAACCATTGACGAAATCGCATTTGGAAATGGAACAGAATGTAATTGAAAGTGAAAGTGAAATAACCGAAACCAAGGATTCGCACTGCTAACACATGAAGAAAATTTTTAATCGCGTAATTGTCCATTGCTTTTTTCAATTCGACACATTGTTGGAGTATCAAAAGGTATTCGTGGAAGAAATTCAATAGAAGTTACGAATGTACAAAGAGTTTCAATGGTAGAATAAAGAGTATTTAAACTTCGAACATCATAAACAAAGACACTTCCAGTTTGAGTTCCTAAAGCCACCATGCTGCTACTACAGCTGCTTATGGTAATGCTTGAAATAGCCTAAAAAAAGTTAAATTTAAAGAAGCTAACCAAAAGTATGACTTACATCTTTGACAACTTTTTTAATTTCAAGTTTTGAAAATGCTTTGGTTTCTTGTTCAAAAGCCCATAATGAAAGTTTGCAATCTTGTTATGAATTTCTTATTCGGCAATTATGTGCAGCGATGAAAAATTCTCGTTTGGATTGAGCAAACAAATCGTACAGTTCGACATTTATATTTTGAAGTAGGTGATTCAAGACTTTCATGCAAAGTTCCAATTTTCTGTCCTGATGAGACGTGCCATTATTGAACATCATTTGAAACGCTGGTAATCAATGAACCACAATACGAAAAATCAACTTGACTAAAATCTCCTTTTGATTCTTTTTTTTCATGTTCATCAGCCAAAATTTCTGTTAACGGAGCTCCATTAATCGTTGGATCCTGAAAGAATGATAATTTGAAACAGAAATAAAACATTAAACATACTCTATTTTCGATGTAACTCATTGCATCCCATATTCATATGTAACCATCAGAAGCACCAGTTGCTACTCTTAAAAGTTTTGCAGATGATTTATCAAATCAGAAATAAAGTTGATAAGGTTTAGTTTCAGCAAGGGAAGTTCGAGGATTATCAAGTTTTTGAAAACGTAAAGAAAGTACAGATTCTCCAGATGCCATATATCTTTCAACTTAAATCCAGATGATGTTTCATAAAAATAGCAAGACTAAAAAATGAGGTGTAAGGAGATTATAAAACAAGCAAAAACAAACTTACATCAATCATCTTGTCCAGCTGCAATCAAATATCGTCCAGAATCAGGTGCTCCAATAGCAACAGCGTCTCCAAATTCACTGTAGCTCGTTTTTCAGTTCTAATTGTTTCGGTTTGTTTTCCACGTAAATGTTTAAATTGACCACCGCGAGGAATTTTAGCAAAATGATTATAAGTTAGACGATATTTAACTAAAATAAAAGTTTTACAAAGTATTGAAGAAAAAAAAAAAACACTTACTTGTACATAGTTCATTGTGATCACGAAGAAGAATGATGAATAAAAAAATTAGTTTGGATTTAGCGAAAAAAGGATTTATGTATTTTTGCAAACGATTTCAAACTGAAAAAACCGAATCGTTTTTTTTTCAAATTTTTTTCAAATTTTTTTCAAATTTTTTTCAAACAATGCTTTCACACAAAGCCAATATGAGTGAGACTTTGATGAAGCTGGGCTTTTTTTGGATCAGCTGTTATTGGTGGTTGATGGTTGTGCATTTGCAATATCAGCGTTGGCCATTATAAATGAAAAAAGGAGATTTTGTAAAAATTTAATATACTGGCAAATTTCAAAAGGTTACACATTTTTGGCTGCAAGTGCGCCATTTTTTTCATAGGCTGCATAAATACTAGCTATTTGTTATTTTTTTAGACATAAACATTAACTAATTGGGTGCTTTGATACTATTAAATTTGAGTGACATTCATATTTCAAATTGTTAATTATGGAAACAGTATTTTTTTAAAATATTTTTTTGACTCTGCTTTTTCTTATTTTTTCATTTCTCAAACTTTGCATTCAAAAAACAAATTTTTTCTTTTAAAAAATTATGGGGTTCATTTTTTTCGATTAATTAAAGAGTTTTTAATTATTTTTATTGACAGTTTTGTTAATGGCTTTTTTTATTTTTGCTAAAATAAAAAATCAATTAATTTTATATTTGTGTGAAAAATGTTCTTTTTTTTCCAGCAATAAACTACCACACAAAAAATAATTATCAAAGAGGAGAAAGAAAAAGACATTGATTTACTTTGATTTGCTGCTGTTGCTGCATTTTTTTTTATAATTATTTGAACGTCTACATTTTTTTTAAACTGCGTTATTGCTGTTGGTGTTGGATTAAAAAAAATTAATGTGAAAGGTTTCACTCTAATTTTTGAAAACTAGATTCATATCTTTTTTTTTATGTTAGCGAAAAAAATAAAATTGGAACATTCATAGCGGGCTTTGAGTTGCATAGTTTTTTTTATTAGTGACTAAAAGAAGGACGAAAAAAACAATGAAAAACAAATATGCCACAAAGGAAAATAGCATTCGTGGATGGCAATCATTGAAAAAGCATAATGGAATTTCTAAACTTTAAAAACATGCTTCAATTTATTATTATTATAAACCCTTTAGAAAAACTTTTTTGCAAAAGTTAAAGACAAAATTTGGAAATGCATATTTTTGTAAGCAATCTGTCTAAATTTTTAATTATATTTTTTTTAAATCATGCGACTATAACAAAATTCCATCCTCCATTTTTCTTTATAACTTAAAAAGACACTTTTGTTGTGAGTTATGATATCGGTTACCGTTATCATCGTCTTCTGTCATGGACCTCCATTTTATAATCAACATTAACATAATTAGTGTTCCCCCAATATTGATTATTTAAAAAAAACTGATGGGAATTCAAAGCTTGATTTTTCCCATTTTTTTTATTGATTCGAGTCTTTCCTTTATTTTTTACATAAACCAAATTCTTAAAACTACTTTAGCAATTTTTTTGTTGAGAAAAATATTTATTTGCAAAGCTTTTTAGATTTATAAAAAAATTATTAGACTAAAGTTTATGAAATTTTTAATGGCTTCTCTAAACAGAAAAAGCAAAAATAGACCGAAGCCATTTAAAATCAACTAAGAGATTGGTTTTTTTTCATCTTCTGTTTATTCAAAAAAAAAATGACTGCAATCATTGAACAAAAAAACCAACAGGCTTTAAATTCACTTAGTTTATGAATGTATGTAGGAGGAATAATAATCAAGCACAAACAACCATACATCACAAATAAATAAATAAAAAATCCCTGTTTGTTGGAGGAAAAAAAATTGTAAACCAAAACTATTCTCGCTTAATAAATTTTTTTATTATAAAAAAGATTGAATTTTAAACAAATCTTTTCCATTTTTGTTTAATTTTATTTTTTTGTGGTTGTGTTTATAGCCATAAAATTTTTTTTCGTTTGTGATGTTTGTGTTTGGTGACTGACGACGGTTTCAAAGTGT
Source organism: Panagrolaimus kolymaensis (assembly GCA_028622995.1). Lineage (NCBI taxonomy): Eukaryota > Metazoa > Nematoda > Chromadorea > Rhabditida > Panagrolaimidae > Panagrolaimus > Panagrolaimus kolymaensis. The sequence continues at coordinate 1,608,369 of JAJQJQ010000049.1, read as the reverse complement.
CTGTGTATGGAAACAAAATAAAAATCCAACCATATTAAAAGAAAAAAAAATCAAGGACTATGAGAAAGAGGAGGGAAAACTAAGTTTTTCTTTTCATTTTTTTTAAAACCATCTATATAAAAATTAAAGCAAAGCAAACCAACGTCGTCGTCCTTCCAACATTAAAAAGGAGGATGGAATAAAGCGAGAAAGACAAACAAGAAAAACCAACAAAAAATTTTGCTTGTTGCTGCTGCAGTTTAGTCAGTCGTTAGTCATTCAGCAAGTGCTCTCTCTTTCCTTTTCACATTGCGCGAACCATCACCACCACCTTTTTTCCCCTTTCCTTCCTTCCAAACGACAAAAATACCCCAAAAACAACACATGGAATTGAAAATAAAGAACAAAAAAAAATATTGCAGCAGCAGGCTTATCTTTTTTTTCTCCTTTATTTATTTTTTTTCAACTGGACGCCAACTACGACCGACAACAGCAGCGGCGGCAACACGACGACGACGACGTTATGTGAATGTGAAGGACGGCGACCACGACCACGACAAACACCCTCTTTAAAAAAAAGGCAAAGGAAAGAAATAAAAAAAAAAAGTAAGCGAGCATAGAAAATAGAAGGAAAAAAAAATTTTTAAAGAGAGGAAAAAGAGGAGAGACGACAAATAAAGGAAGAAAGAAAAAGAAGTGTCCTTGTTGTTATAAAATAAAAAATATAAATTTTTTTTGTTGTTCTCCCCACTTTTTTTTCTTTTTTCTTCTTCTTTGTATGAAAAGAGAGAATTGAATTTTGATTAGTATTAACAAAAAAAAATTTTTATTTTCAGAAAAAAAATTTATTTGATGATTATATATTTTTGAGAGAAAGGTTTTATTTTATTCTGGAAAAAAAAATATTTTACTTTTTATTTTGAATTATTATTATTATGGCTACAGCTGAAATTTCTCATGAAACTTCTTCTTCGTGTGTTGTTTCTACAGCATTGGTGATAGCAACTTCCACCACCACCTCAACCTCTATGTCAGTGGATAGTGAACCCGAGGGAAATGAATCCACAACAACAATGATTTTTGAAGTTCCACCACCATCCACATCATCACAAGAAAATTCTACCCCTCCAATAATGTTAGCATCACCAAAAAAACTATTTGAACCTTATATTCCAAGAAGATCGGAATCTGTAAGTTTTAATAATAAATATTATTTATAAAAATTTATTTCATCGTTTGCTTTTCTAAAACTTAAATAACTCTATGATTTTTAAGGTTTCTATTACAACATCTTCTGAGCAACAGCAGCAACAGCCTCCACCAAAAATTGGCCAAAAACGCTCTCATTCTCAAGCAGAATTTAAAAATCTTCCTCGATTTACTGCAAATGCACCTGAAAATGGTTCATTACCTGCTCCATCCGCACGAATTCCATCTTCTCCATCGCCCAAAAATGATATAATTGCAATTCGAATAAGTCGACCTAATTCTCCATCCAATGCTAATCGAATCGTATTACCTCGTTCAAGAGTGGCAAATATTCGAAGAGAATCAGATTGTTCGTTGGAAAGTGAAGTGGCCCATGAAAGATATATAAAAACTGCGGTTCAAGTTTCCACGGGATTTGAAGATTTTTCATTGGTAAAATTTTGAGTTTTAAATTAAATTTTTTTAGGAAAAATGTTTGTTTTTTAGGATGATAAACCTGCAGAAGATCGAAAGCGAGCTAAATCAATAACTGATCCAATTTCAATAACAATTTTGGGACCAAGTTTTGCTCAAACTTCTTCTCAATCTCCAACTCGGCCAAACGTTGATCAAGCTAAAGCAAGTTTTACTAAAGATATATATGTATTTTTAAAAATCATTCGTTTCTTTTTTTAGCAATGTTATTCCCCAGCAACTCAACAACTTGTTCGATCAAATATTTCATATTCACCGAGTCCTTCTCCAACTCCATCAAGCCCCAAACGATCGAGGGTGATGCGTTCCATGTCTCCAATCGTTACTCGACAAATCTCTAAAAGGCGATATACAAATTCAGGAAATTGTAGTGGCTTAGATTCGGATAATGAGGGTCCACCATTATCTTCAAAACGCCAATGTACATCATTTTCAAAAAGTAGTGGAGGATGTGGTTCACCATTAGTTCGAGAAATGCAACCAACAACAATGTTTTATAATTCATCAATCAATGCATTTTCAAATGGTTGTTTAGAATCCGAATCTTCATTATTATTAAATGGCGAATTACAATTACAACAACAACAAAATAATAATAATAATAATGTTCGAGCTTTTTCACCCTTAAGTGAATGTTCTTCAACCACTTCAAGTTGTATAACAAATTCAAGTTCAACAACAACAAATAATTTTTTTAAACCATCTTCTTCTTCGTCTCGAAAATCCCATTCATATTCATATTCAAATTTATCCAATTCAGCTACAGTGGATTCCGATGAAAGTGGAAGTATGATTGCTAATGATGATAGTGAAATATTATTACATCAATTACAAGTGGATATAACAACAACAATAAATAATAATAATAAAAATAATAATATTAATAATGATGGAGATCAATCAAGTACAGCATTTTCATCTCGAGCTTGTACGCCCATCGATGAAATAATTATGGATAATAATGGTGGTAGTAGCAGCAACGGTCGATTGCCTGATGAAGGTCCAGTGCAATGTACCACTCCAACGGGGTTGATACGAACTTTGACTCCAGGATCATCGAGTCCATTCACCAATCGATTTTTACTTCCACCAAGTCCACTAGCATCTCAACGATTAAGAGATGCATCGGATTATTGAAATTTTTGGGTTTTTTTATCTGCCAAAAATTTAATTTTTGTTTAATTTTTTGTTTTGTTAACTTTTTTGTTAAAATAATAATAATCTATCTTTGATGATTTAGTTTTATGTTTTTATTCTTTCTCGTTGATTCCTTGGTGATATATTTTTTATTTTATTGTTGTCGCTCGCTGTCGTCTTTCTTTCCTAAAACAAATAATCAAATAATCCCCTGGGTTTTTTTTATGGCTTCAAACAAGCAAAAAACAAACTAAATTTTCAACTCGCAAAAAAAACTTTTTTCAAACATTTTTAAAAATTAATTCATATATCTTTTTTTTTCATTTGTTTAATTTTACGGTAAACTTTGCGATATTATTTAAATAACGATGACTTTGATAGCAAAAAAAATTATGGTGACTTTTCTTTAACTATAAAAAATAATAATATGGTAATGATTTAATAATAAAAAAATGTGGTATATTTTTTCGATTTTTTTTATTATCCTTCTCTTTTTTTTCCGTAAATCTCTTTTCCCTAACAAAAAAAATAGATATATTCTTTGATCTTGTTTTTTTAGTAGGTTTTTTGTGATTTTCATTCTTTTCTTTTTTGGGGTGATTGATTGTAAATGAAAAAAAGAAGATAAGAAAAAGGAAAAATGGTTACATAAACTAAAAAAAAATAAAAGAAGAAAGGAACGTAGACGACGGTAGGCAGGAGCTTTGAAAAGGAGAGCAGCGGAGGATCATGGGGAAACTTTGGGAGAAAAAAATGATTGTCAAAAAATTTAGAAAAATTCCTAAAAAAGCAGAAATCAAAAAATTTTAAGCCTATTTTCAATTTTTATTGCGATCACGAACAATCCTAGCAACAAACTTCAGATGAGAAAAAAAATTATCACAAAATCACATACATCACTTTGCTGATAATCCGATTTTTTTAATTCATTTTTTATTATTCTTCCTTTTTTTCGGTCAAAGTTCATTCATTTTTCTAATGTCCATGTCTTTCACTTCAAATAATCCCGATGAAGGTCTAGCTTATTTTTCAATAACAATTTTTTTTCACTCAAAAAACTTTCTTTTTCTGTTTGATAAGAAAAAAACGCAACAACAATTTTTATATTGTTTTTTTACTCTCCCGTTGTTTTTGTTTGTTACAGTAATAGCTCGATTATGATATTATTTCAAAATTCATATTGTTAATGTTTGAATGAATTTGTTTTATAAAAATAATACTGTTTAAAGGACGACTGTACTTTCTGTATTTTTCAAATTGTTTCAAACGAACCGCGGTTCTGTCCCCAAGTGGTAAAGTGCTTTGAACATCGAAAAACCGTAATGCTACCGTAATTTCTCACTTCCAAATTACTGTAGTATTACGGTTTTTCGATGTTCAAAGCACTTTACCACTTGGGGACAGAACCGCGGTTCGTTTGAAACAATTTGAAAAATACAGAAAGTACAGTCGTCCTTTAATTACAAGAAAAAAAATTAATGCAAATGGTGTAAAGTTTAACACGCACTCAAAAAATCACAAGTTTTGTGCTATCTTTGATTTAATTTTTTATATATTTTTTGATTTTTTGCACAAAAAAGAAAATAAAGAAAGTTTTTCTTATTCAACCTTTTTTTCTTTGGTCGATGTTCGTTCTTTACAACTAAAAAATAGTTCCATCGCATCGAGAGAAAGAAAAGAAAAAGAAAATTGCATGCAACATGTCCAAAGAAAAAAAAATTGAACAACATCGCATATTTTATTCATCAAACTTTTTTTTAGACCAAAACCATTAAAAAAAATAATGAAAAATTATCTTTGGTCGTCAATTATATTTTTGTTTTGTTTACAAATGTCTTCGCAACAATTAGCTCCAAATGATTTAAAGCAATTAAAAACTAAAGCGCCCAAACCTGAAGAACCTATTATTATTGTGGGAGGTGGATTAGCTGGATTATCAGCTGCTTTAGAAGCTTTAAAAGCTGATGCCTCTGTGATTCTTATTGATAAAGCTAAAGATATTGGTGGAAATAGCGCTAAAGCAAGCAGTGGTAAGCTTTTATCTTTATTTTTATCTTTGAGGAATTTGGGTTTAAATTTTATATATACTTTTTTTTCTTAAATAATAGTTATGGATAAAAAACAATTAAGAAACTTCTAAACACTCTTTTTAAAAACTAATTAACCACCAAATATTCTTTTTTTAGGAATCAATGGAGCAAATACCGATACTCAGAAAAAACTTCACATTGAAGATTCCACAGATAAATTTTATGCTGATACCATGTCAGCTGGAGATCGAGAGAATGACCCAGGCCTAGTGGATTTGCTCGTTCAAGAATCCGCTAATGCCGTGGAATTTCTTATTGATGCTGGAGTGGATCTAACTGATATTAATTTATGTGGAGGCCATTCCGTTCCAAGAACTCATTGGTAAATTAAACTTTTTTTGCCCCAAAAACAAAAAATAAAAACAAATTTTTTTGCAGGATCCCATCCCCAAAAGAAGGCAAACCATTACCCGTAGGATTTGGAATAATTCGAGCATTAAAAACAAAATTAAATGAATTTGCTGAAAGCCATCCAAATAAATATCAAATTATGACTGAAACCACGGTAGTTGGAATAGTTACATGGAATGATTTTGTTACGGGTGTTCGAATCAAAAATTCTACTGGTCATCTTGGTAAGCTTTTAGTTTACTATTAAAATTAGCCATAAAATAGATATAAAAAAAGTTGAAAAAAAATCTTGTTTTCAACTTTTTTCTTTTTTACTTTTTAAAGACTTTTTTTTAATTTTTTAAAAATATTCTTTTAAATAATTCCATTTATTTTTTAGAAGAAATTAAAAGTAAATCTGTCATTCTTGCAACCGGTGGATTCTCAGCTGATCGATCAGAAGAAGGTTCATTACTTAAAGAATTTGCATCAGATAAACTTAAGCTTCCAACCACCAATGGAGCCTTTGCCACTGGGGATGGAGTAAAAATGGCTCGAGCTATGGGAGCTGGATTAATTGGAATGAAGGATGTTCAAGTTCATCCCACAGCTTTTATTGATCCTAAAAATCCTAAAGATGATACAAAATTTTTAGCTGCTGAAGCTTTACGAGGCAAAGGCGCTATTTTAGTGAGTTTTTTTTAAATTATTTATTTATATAAATTTAATTTTCAAGGTAAACGAAAAAGGTGAACGTTTTGGAAATGAACTTGGCCGAAGAGATTATCTCACAACTAAAATATATAAACATTGCGCAATTATTGAAGAAGCCGGAAATCTTCATGTAGCTTTTATGCTAATGAATGATAAATCTGCGGATTCATTTGGTCGTCCAGCATTTAATTTTTATGCAAATATTAAAGGATTTTTTAAGGTACATTTACTTTTTTCTTTTGATTTTTAGCTTGCAAAATCTATAAATTATTTGAACAAAATACCAAAAAAAATTTTAACCATTCTTTTTTAGCGCTTTGACAATGCCGCAGCTGCCGCAGAATATATCAAAGCTTCGTCCGAAACTCTCAAATCCACCCTTCTCAATTATAATGAATACGTCGCCAAATCAAATTCGGGTGAAAAAGCAAAAGATAAATTTGATAAAAATGTTTTTCCTGAAGCTTTCAATCCCGATGAACCTCTTTATGTGGCCCAAGTTACTCCAGCCCTTCATTTTACGATGGGTGGATTAAAAATTGATCGACAAGCTTTTGTTTGGAGTGAATTCATGGAAAAACCTTTCAAAGGTTTATTAGCTGCTGGAGAAGTTACGGGTGGAGTCCATGGAAGAAATAGATTGGCAGGAAATTCATTACTTGAATGCGTAGTTTTTGGTCGAATTGCTGGACGAAATGCTGCAGCCATTAATTATCATAATGGCGAACATGATGAATTATAAATTCTGGAGCAGCATAAAAATTTGTTAATATAATAATTATTGTAATTTTTTTTTGAAAAAAATTTTATTCATAAAAATATTATTAATTTCGATTTTTATTTTTCTCTAAACTTTTTTTCATTGTTTTTTATCTGATTTTCCATTACCGTATCTTTTTTTTTTACTATTTCGCCTATCCATCGATAATAATATCCATTTTTTTTTCAGGTACAATATTTAAATATTTATTTATTTATTTACTTTTTTTTCTTTTGTTTTTCGCTTAATTTATTTGGGTAAAAAAATTTATAATTGGTTGCGGGAAAATATTTATTTATTATGTTTTGTTATTCTTTTTTTTAAAAGTATGATTTTTGATTGAATCCAAAATTAATCAAATCTATAAAGTTTAATAATATGCAAACTATATTTTTTTGTAAAGTTTTTTTTATTGAAAAAGTGTACTTAATTATTTTTTATCCATGCATTGAAAATAAATTATATAATAAAAAAATTTTATAAAGCCTTTGAGTTTTATGGAGTAAATATAATTTAACATTCTTTCAAGTTTTCAATTTGTAATTAAAGTTTTCGTCAGCAACATTTCTTTCTTTCTCGAATTTTTGGTTGCCGTTGATCTTGGTAAAAGTACATGCAAAAAAAAATGCACTTTTTTTTATTATTCCTTTTTTTTTGTTACAAAAATATTGTGATTTATTTATTCATTTTATTTTGTTCCAATTTTTATCCTTTTTTGTGTGTGTATGTGCTTTTCAAAAAAAAAAGCATAACGATAGAACAAGAAGAACATTAAAGTAAAAAATAAAAAGTAACCCATAGAAACAAAAACAATAAATGATTTGAAACAGAAACATGCTCATCATCACCAAAGCGACAACAACAATAATATTCTTACTTTAAAGTATGTATATTCAGAAATTCTGAAGGCGGGCGTCATCCATCGTCGTTGCTATTTTTTGTTGTTATGAAATAACAAAAATAAAACTAAACAAAAAAATGTTTAAAACATTGTAAAAAGAAAATGGTTTTAAAAAGGATTGTTTTAAGGGTTTTTTTTGACTCATATTTTCTTGTTTTTTGTTTTTGAGTCAAAAAAAATGAAGAAGTTTTTGGATGAGGCGGCTGTGTTCTCTGAATTTTTGCCTATTTTTTTTTCTCGCTTGAAGCAGATTCGAACTGGGGTTAGCTACAGTATACTTACTGATATTTTTGAGGAGTTTTCAGGTATTTAGAAAAATTAGGATTTAATTAAAATTGTTTCGCGATATTATAAAATAAAAATGATGTCTTTTTTATACCAAAAATTCTTGTTTATTTTATGAGTAATTTGGCAACTATTTTTTTTTTTTTGCTTTAGTCACCTACCTACCTGCTTCTTCGACGACAATGATGTCACGCATTTTTTAAGCAAAAGCCATAAATTTTTCTTTGATAAAAAAAACGATCCATGACTATAAAAAGGCGTTCAATTTATGGAGAAATTTTCATTTATTAGAACTTGGAAATTTCAAATTAAATATTTGGAATACTTTTTCCCATCGAGACTCGCGGTCGCTTTTTTGTGGCTTTAAAGAACATTAATGAAAATTTTGTTTTAACTTGAATTTTTTACAGAACTTACTTTTCGATTTATATATTTAAATCCAAAAATGTGTTCATTTATTGGTCAAATCGCATTTATCTGTTTAATGGTTATTTGTTTGAGTTTAACTCTAGGCTCATTATTTTCACCAGGTTAGTTAGTAGCTTGCATGCTTAATCCATTCTAAGTCATACCGAAAAAAAGCAGCATCCATAAATTATTTTATACTTTATTTTAATTTTATTTTTAGGTTGGTATAAAGATAATAATGGAAACGAAAGTGGAATATTAAATTGCAAATATAATAGCACTAACACCCAACAACAAAATGAAGACCGGTGTAAAGAATGGTGGAACGTAAGCTTTTTTTCTTCAAAAAACTTTTTTTATAAATTTTTTTTTGTTTTTGTTTTGCAGAAGCAACCTGGAACTGCAAAAGCTACAGTAATTTTAATGATTATTGCACTTTTGGTTGAAATTTTTGCTATTGGTTGGGCCATTGCTTCATTTTGCGCTTGTTGTTGTCGAACAAGTTTTTTGAATGTTCTCCCAATCGCTGCTATAGTTGTTACAATTTTATTAGCCATTTCAATGATTTTGTTTGGAGTTAATCATGATATTAAAGAACCCAAAAATGGCCGTAAGTTCTTTTCTTCATAAAAGGGAATTCTCAACTTTAGATGTGAGAAGCTTTGAAATAAAAGAATTTTTGTGTCGAGAATCGAAATAAAAAACAGTAGTTTTTAAAAACTCAAAATTGTTTCATTTTTTTTTTTGATTTTTAATAAACTCCAAATATTTTCAGAAAACGTTGATGATCTCGATCGTGTCAGTTATTCATTTTGGTTGGGCATAGGTGCCACAATAGTTGCTATTATTGCTGCTATTGTTGGAGCCATCAGTGCATGGTTTTCACACATTCTTTGCTAAAAAACATTTTTTCTTTCATGTTTTTCAGTAATTTTTAACTTCTTAAATTTTAAATTTCTTAAAATTATTTAAATTATTTAACTTTTTTTAAATTGTTTGTCTCATTCGATCTCATTGATATATTTAAATTTAAAAAAACATGCTAAATGAATAATAAAATTTTATTTATTGCACAATTTTTTTGCATTCAAAAATTTTGATCAGTGAAATTACACAATTAAAATAATTCGAAGGTGAACAACAGTAACTATCACTTTCGTATCGACAGTTACGATATTTTGAAAAGAAAATTTTTTTTGATTCCTTTTTTTATGCATTTTTTTTTTCTTTATATTTTTATTCAACCAAAATTTCATTTTTGCCCCGAACACTAAAAAGCAAACCCTAGTTTAAGTTTCTTTTCAAAGGTCGTTCTTTCTTTTTTGTGATGAAACATTTCAAAATAAAAATCCTTTACAAAAGATGTGGAAAAAAAAATAACGCCTTAAACGTCATCCTTTTTTTTCTTTGCTTGTTGCTTGCTTGCTTTTTTAGTCATCGATGATTGAGAAGATGGAAAAGAAAGAAGGAATCAAAAAAGGAAAAGCACCAAGCCAGCCCAAAGAAAAACAAACTAAACTTTTTTTAGCATCCACAAGCATGGAAAAAATGAAATAATAAATATCAAAATGAAATAAAATCAAGAATTTTTTTTATTCCATTATTATTTATTCTATTTTTTTTTTCGTGCTAAAAAGAGAAAAAAAAATAAACGATGGGATCGTCGTTCGTGGTTGTTGATGGTGGCGAAGAAAAAGAAAATTTTATGGAAAAAAATATGAAAGAAAGATACTAAAAATTTATGATTTTTTTTCAATTCTTTTTTTTGACTTTGGCTTTCGCGGCGGCGGTGTAAATAACTGTAAATTTTTTGTTTTGTTTATTATTTTTCTTTTTGCTTTGAAAAAATGGTTTTTAATCTTACGTGAATTTCAAAAAAGGGGTTAGATCAGAAGGAAAAAATTGTGTTTCATAAATATATTTATTTTTTTTGTTGGTTTGAATGAAATCGATTTGATTTTTTTAATTCTATGTGTTAGTTGTTAAATAAGTTTACTCAGCTGTTGTACATTTTTTTGACTTCTTTTTTTATTTAATAGTAATAAAATAAAAGAAATTTTCATTTTTTTTTTCATTGTTTTGGCTTTCACGTATTTTTAATTTTAAACCCATTGAATGTCACATTTTTTCTTCCTCCTAAAAAAAGATGGCTTTTAAATAACCATTTATTGATTTTAATTATTTCTTTTAATTTTTTTAAAATTAGTTTTTGGCCACGTTTCAAATCTCGAAATCTGTCTTTCATAACTAGTACGCCCGTGTCTCTGATAGATTCCAATAGGATCTGTTAATGGGCCCTCGGCTTGAACGTTCTAAGCTCCTTTAGAGGTGAGAGAGAATTGAGACAAATATATTTTGCTAATTTATTTATTATATTTCAAAACTCTTTAAATCGAACACCAAAGTAACCAAAAAATAAAAGTTTGACCAAAATCGACCAAGATCTTTAATGTCAAGGGACTCCGTTTAGACTGCTCTAAGATAACTATGCTTCTAAAAGGTTTCTAGAAAAACGCGCGGTGCCAGTCGTGGTCGACCTTTGAGAGATCCGGCAAAAGCGCTCTCTTTTAGACAAAGACAAAATTTTACGATCCAAAAGTAGTCATTCGATGGGAAAGGATAAAAAGATGAAAATAAGAAAAGGGGACTATAAATGTTAAAAAGAAAGATAAACAAAATTTAATGAAAGACTTTTACAAAAGATCAAAAGTTACATAATTTCTAAGCCCCTTTACAGGCAGGCAACAGGATTCATTTTCTTTTTCTTGTATTTTTCAACTTTAAAAAAAATATTTTTTGGTTGAAAAATTAATCTTCTTAATTTTTTTATGAATTTTTTCGTGGTTTAAAAAAAATCGGATAATTATTATCAAAATAAATTTATTTTAACGCTTTATGAAATCAAACCGATACGTGAGAAAATAATAATGTTTTTATTTATTTTTTAGTCTCCAAATTCAACAAAATAAAAATATTTTAAAATAAATAATGTGTTCATTTTTTGGTCAAATTGCATATGGAGCTTTAATGATTTTATGCCTTGGCTTAACTTCAGCATCTTTATTTTCAGACAGTAAGCTTTTTTTCTTACCCATCAATTTTTTCTTCAAAAAAATTAAAATAACATTCATTTAATTTTTTAAGATTGGTATTCGGATGGAAATGATAAACATAGTGGAATTTTAACATGTTATGACAAAAATTTGTCGGAAGAAATTAATAAAGAAATATGTAAAAATTGGTGGAAAGTTAGTTGATTTACATTTTTAAAAACTCCTCAAATTTTTATTTATCAAATTTTTTAAAACAAAGTTTTTTTTAGCTTCAATCAGATTCCACAAAAGCTGTAATAATTTTGATGGGAATTGCAATTGCTGTGGAAATTTTTGCTATTATTTGGACCCTTGCTTCATTTTGTGCATGTTGTTGTCGAGCATATTTTTTGCATGTTTTACCCACATTGGCTGTAATTACCACAGTTTTACTCGCTGCAGCTATGATTCTTTTTGCAACCAATCATAAACTTGAGAAATTGAATGATGATGGGCGTAAGTTTAATTTTTTCGAGCATTTTGGGTCCTGAATTGAAAAGATTTTAATTTTCGCCAAGACAATTTTTTAATTCAGGCCTTTTCTGATATTTTAAAACTTTTTTTAATTAAAAAATTATTTAATTTTAGAATCTCTCAATGGTTCTCTTGACAATCTCGATAATCTTGATAGTGTAAGTTATTCATTTTGGATTGGAATTGGTGCCACATTGATTGCTTTGGCTGCTGCAATAATTGGAAGTATCACTGCTTTTCTTGGTGATCATTGCTGTTAAATAAATATAAAATGAATATCATTCATCCTTTTTTTTTTATCTCTTCTCCAATTTTTTTATATCGCTTTTTATCTCTTCCAAAATATTTTTTTCATATCCGGTGATTAAATATCAAAAATAATTTTGTCGCATTTATTTAATCTTTTTTTTTTTGATTCAATGTTTTAAATCATCTACGAGGTTTAATTGTTTCCCAATGGTATTTTTTATAAATAAATAATTTTTTTCTTAATTTTTTTTTTCATTAAAAAAACCACTGCAATTAATAGGAGCCAATTGGGGCCCTGATGACTGGCCAACAACACAGATCTTTGGAAAGACACCCATCAAAAATTTATGACTTCCGTTCATCATAAAATTAACTGCAGTGTTGTCACACAATTTTCTTACCTTATGACACTTTCATAAAACTCAAGGAAGAATAAACTGTAAATTCTAAAACCAATGTCATTGAGTCTTATATAAAAATTATTTACTTTTTTTATAAATTCAATTACCGTGACCAAAAATTGATTGAAAAAAGAGAATTCAGTCTAAAAACAAGATATTCATAAAAAAAAAGGAACATCACCAACAAAAAAAAAAGATGACCATAAAGAAGAAAAAAGTTTTTATCTCTCAAACCAAAAATAGAAACAAATAAAAAGATGAAACGGAAATCGGAAGTGAATGCAATAAAGAAAAATTAGTTAATTCTCATTCATATAAATTTAATTATCGATACGAAACAACTATTCCCAACCAACCAATCAAACAAGTTTAGTTTTTAGTAGCAAAAATTAAGAAAGATAGAATAAAAAAAAGATCAATGCCGCAATTAACCTATTTATAGGTTTTTTTTCTTTATATTTTCCCATCAAAAGTTTTTATATGGTTTGTGGCAGCTGACATCTGAAGAAAGAAGAAAAAAATAGAGGCGGAGGTTCTTCGCTTTTTTCTTTTCTGTCTTTTTCTTAGATTTTTATTTGAATTCATTTATTTTTTGGACTTTTGTCCATTAAAAGTTATTATTAAAAAAATGTTAATGATTTCTGATAAAAATGATGATATTCATCTTTTAAATAATAACAATAAAGTATATATTTCACAAATTTTATTTACACCTCCAAAAAAAAATAAAAAGAAGATACGTGGCTTTGATTGGAGTAAGCAAATTTTTAAGGAAGTTTATATATATATTTTATGGTCCAAATTGACCTTTGTTTTTTACGAGCGCTTTTTTACACTTTATTCCTCTATCGATTTTTTTAAAACGCCATCATTAAATGTAAAAAAAGAATTTAGTAAAAAACTTACTTTTTCAAAGTTAAAAAATTTCAAATATCTGTGTCTCACCTAAAATTTCATTTTTTTTTTGCCAAAGCACGAATCACTAAAGCTTTTTTTAAATTATTAATTTTTATTTTTAACTTTAAAACCTTTAAAAAAATTTATCACAAAATTCAATGGTCTCGCTACGAAATTTGAAATTTTTTTTATTCGATATAGCATAAAGTTTTCTTGAATTATAATTCTAAACTTTCTTCAAAATCTATTTATTTTTTATTGTCAACAATCAATTTTTTATTTTTCAGAAAGATGGTTAAAATATTTAAGTCTCATCGCTTTAGTAATACAAAATGCGGGTCAAACATTTATTATGAGACATGCCAAAACTCGATCCAATAACGATAAATTTTTAAATACTGTCGCAGTATTTTATAATGAAATAATTAAATTATTTGTATCCTTTATAATATTTATTTTATTAAATAAATCATTTAAAAATGGAATGAAAGAATTAAAATTTCATTTTTTTATAAATTTTTTGGATACTTTAAAAGTTAGTATTCCCGCTTTGGTTTATACCATTCAAAATGTATTACTTTATGTTGCTATCGAACATTTGGATGTATCAACTTTTATGGTAGGTTTTTTTTTATAAAATATTGAAATTTCAAAGAGTTTTTAACAAATTTTGAAAAAAAAGAAAAGAAACAAATTACAAAATTTGGGATTCTAAAGTGAAAATTATTTTATGTCGAATCAAACTTTTTCTCCAAGCGAATTTTTTTTTTTTGAAAATTGTCGTTTTTTAGATTACATATCAAATAAAAATTTTAACCACAGCTGCTTTTGCAGTTTTATTATTGAGAAAGAAACTTTCCATAATGCAATGGGTTTCACTTTTTGCTTTAATCGCTGGAATTATTTTGGTTCAATTGGTAAATCACTTTTTTGTCTCAAATTTTTTATGCTGGAATTAAATTTACTAATTTTCTTCAGAACACTAGTCAAATACCTTCGCCTAAAAATGTTTCTAATTTTTCATCGGAAAATTTTACTTTTTCTCAATCGGAAGTTGTCGTCGCAGTTGTTGAAAACCATGGAAATCCATTATTTGGTTTATCCATGGTTGCTATAGCTTGTTTATTATCTGGTTTTGCAGGAGTATACTTTGAGAAAATTTTAAAAGAATCTGATGTTTCTTTGTGGATGAGAAGTATACAACTTTCTGTGTTTTCTATTCCATGTTGCGCTTTATTAATTGGAGTAAGTTTTTACGAAATTTGAAAATCCATCCAAAAAAATATTTCCAAAAAAAGAACAACAACAAAAACTATAAAACAAAGTTTCACCGAAAAAGTATCTAACGAAGAAATTTTTTACGTTAAACTTAAAATATTTTCAGATAAAAGATTACGATTCCGTTATTGAAAATGGTTTTATGCAAGGTTTTGATTATCTTGTATGGATTGTAGTTCTAATTCATGCTGCTGGAGGCTTAATTGTATCCATCGTAATTAAATATGCTGATAATATTTTAAAGGCCTTTGCAACTTCAATCGCAATATTTATTGCAATTATTTTCACCACCGCTGCAAGCGTATATTTTTATAGTTCCTGGCCACCCATTGCATTTATAATTGGAGCGATTTTGGTTATTGTGGCTGTAATCGTTTATGGAATGTTTCCATATAAATATAAATTAATTGATGAACCCATTATTGAATCTGAATCCGAAACAGAATCAGAAACAACAACTTTGGAAACAAATTCAGAAATTCAAAAAGTATAAAACAAACAAAAACCATTGAGCACGTTGAAGCCGCTTGAGACCAAACTGAAGAAGAAAAATAAATTTTGGATGTATTTTTTTATTTTTTGTAAATTTTTCACTTCCATTTTAAATAAAAGAGCTTTAATAAATTAAATTAATTTACCAAAAGTTATTATGGATATGCTTAATAAAAAAATTATGTAACAAAATCGAGAGAAAAAAAAATGGCTTGGATTATGGAATATCGAGAAGAAGAAAAAAAGGTTTTTTTGATTTGAAATTTTATTAATAATTGTGAACGTAGTATTTTTTTGTTACAATACTATAAAAACAATTAATTTTTGCATTGCTTTAAAAGACTAAAGTTCATTTACAGATATGACAGAATTTTTAAAAATATTACAAAAAATTTAATATTTTTTGTTTAAAAGTTATTAAAAATTTTAGTTTACATTTTTTAACTTTTTTATAATTTATTTTTATTTAGTTAATTGGTCCAACAAAAATTTAAATTTATTTACTTTCCACAAAATTATAAATGATGCAAAAAAACTTTTATTTAACAAAACATATATGAAGCGACGGTGTCATCAAAATCACAACTTTCAAGGTTTTCATTTTTCGTGCAACAATCATATAAATCATTGCATTGTTTTTGATTAATAATTTTTCGTTCACCTTGACAATTTTCTTTTGTAAATAAAGCAATGCAATCACCTTCGATAGAGTTGATGGAATCTTGAAAATGTGAGGGTAAATCATGGCAAAGATGATCGGTGTGATTGACTTTCATTGAAATTCCATTAAAATCTGCATTTTGGTAAAAAGTTGCATTAAATGCAAGAATTTGCGAAATAAAAATAGTGAAGAAAATAATAAAAAATTTATTCATTTTGAGTGGCAAAAATAAATCAACGAAGTTTGAGTACGTGATAGTAACAATAAACTGCAGAATTTGGTTCAAAATGAAATATTCTCTCCAAAGAAAAAAAAACTTTTGTTTTTATATCAAAAATTTTCTTATAAACTTATGATTCACCGAATTTTTCGAGTTCATAGTTTCTAATTTTTTTCACGGAAGTAAAAATTAAAAATTGAGTTTTAGTCTTGTTTCATCACTTTAAAGCCTTTTTCAATAATAAAAAAAATGTGATGGTCGTAGTACTCATCATCTTCACGTCATTGACATTTTTTATTTTGTTTACTTGTTTCCTTCTTTTTTTTTTTGCACTTAAAAGTACATAAAATAAAATACAATGACTTGAATTAAAGAAAGAAAGAAATTAAACTTATATTATTAAAACTTGAATTTAAGAACCGTAAAAAGCGACAAAAAGTGTTTTTTTCAATTTTTTAGAAAAAATATGGTAGAGAAAAATTCAAAGTGAAGAATTTTTTGTTGAATTCACGAAAGCCTATTAATTTGCAAACATTTATGCTTATTAGATTATTATTTGGGGATTTTCGTATTTACTTTATGTATCGATGACGCTATGGAATACTTCAACAAAAAATAAAGCAGCAAAAGAAAATAAATTCCCTTCATTTATTATTGAGGAAAATTCAAGATAATATTGTAATTTTTTTTATTTATTCTTTAACCATCTATTTTATTAAATTTTTACAATACTTTTATTGTTTCTTTTTTTTGGATTTAAATATCAATTTACTCTCCTCATTTAAATGCCAGAGAAATTTTTATTGTCATTGTTTTGTTTTCCATCAAATTTAACAAAGATAGAAAAAAAGTGCAGATTTTCTTTTTGTTCTAGAAGGTCTTGCTCACGTTTTTCATTTTGTTATTCTAGAAAGAAAAAAAACTCGTTTTTTTGTGATTGATAAAATATAAAAAATTAATCAAATTCACCATGATGATGATGCACCGTTGTTGGTTGATTTGGGTGCTGCTTCTTCATTAGAAGAACTTTCGATGATAATGATGACAAACACAATAAAATAAATTTGTAAAAAGAGAGAGAGAGAGTAAAGAGAAATGAAAGTTTAATAAAGATAGAATACATACTTAACAAAAAAATGTGACCGGTAGAGTAATAGTTGAAGGACACAAAAGTTTTTGGGTTTTGCAAATGTCAATGCGATAAACTTTTTTATATATTTTACACAAAACCAAAATTTTTGTAGTTAGGCTCTTCGGCAGAAAGAAATTTAGTGTCCTTTTTTTTATTTTCCTCAGTCCATTTTCTTACAGAATTTTTTTTAGAAATTCAAAAATTACAAATCTTTTAATTTTTATCAACGGTTTTTTTAAATTATAAAAGTTTTCGCGTTGAACTTTTCAGTAAGAGCTTTTCTTTTATTATATCTACAAAATTTTGAATTCTATCATTTTGCTGTCCTAAATTTAATTTTTAGTTTTTATCAAAGTCAAGCTTGATGAAAAAAAGTTCATTAACTCCTTTTTATTTTTTCATTAAAAAGCTTTGAAAAATAAAAATAAAAGTTTCATTTTTTCCAGAACTTTTGTTTTCTTCTAATTATGATTTTCTTATTTATTACATAACCTTTTATCTTTTCGGAATCACCATATTTTTTGAAAAACAAACAAAAACAAAAAACAAAAATAAATAAATAAAAATAGGTTCAATTTTCTAAACCTTTTTTACGTGCAAAATCAAAACATTTTAGACCACAAAAAAATTAAGAAATGAAAAAATTTTTCTTTATTTATTTTTATTTTTTGCGCAAACTTTTTTTTGATTTGCGGTTTCAGGTTATTATTATTGCGTCACAAAGAAATACGCAATTCATTGAGAATGACATTGACCCTTATTTATAAAAAATAAATAACAAAGAAAATCAATTCATTTTTCTGTTAAAAAAATGAATTTAGAATCAAAAAATTGTTTGTACGTCAAAAAAATGGATTCATTTGCATGTGAATTCGCCCAATCTATCTCAATATTTAACTCAACTTGAACTTCTTCATTTTTTCTTTCTTTAAAAAAAATAAATCGAAACAAAAAAATAACAATAAAAAATAAACTAAACAACAAATTCGGCGTTTTGCTGCGTCGTATAAAAAAGGAAGAATAAATGGTAGATTTTTTTGTAATGAAAACTAAAAAATTTAAACGGCGAACAAAAAAATTACCCATAAAGTTTTAATTTTGATTGGGCATTAAAAAATTCTGTAAAAATGCTAAACTTTTTTTCTAATCAAAAACTTTTTAGACTTTTTTTTACTTTATAAATTTGACAAACAAAATAACGTCTGCCCTTTGCAAAAAAATAAAATAAGAATTCAGCCAGCCACTTCGAAACAAACAAACAAACAAATAAATAAACAATTACTTCTGATCACCGACATCAGTGCAATTTTTTTTGGAAGATTCGCTTGAACATTGGTTATTATTTTCTTTTTTTATTTCCTTTCTTCAAATTTTTAATTTTTCTTTAAAATAAATAATCGCCTACGTTTTTATGAACGGCCAAAAATTATGAAGTTGTTGTTATTTATTTATTTTTATAGTTTAAAAACAACAAAGTCTACCTTTTTTTTTAAAAATAAATAAATAAAATGCCTTTATTTATTTTTTTGATCCAATTAAAATTTAAGCATTAAAAAAAGTGAAACGTGATTTACTGAAAGTTTTTTAAATGGGTTTTAAAGGACCAATTTCTTCTCAAAATTATTTAAAAAAGGTTCTCTTGCTTTTTTTTAAATTGTAAATCGGTGGAAAGTGTTTTGCCAAGAAAAGTTTGATAATTTGTAAAGCTTGTTACGTATTTATATATTCTTAAAATCATTAAGAGTTTTTTAATATTTTTTTCTTGTCTTTCTTTGACCTTGAGATTTTTGCAACTAAAAAAAGTTTTTTTTTCACGTAGAGAATAATCCCATTAAAACTGTGTTTTTTTTGAGATTGTTGTTTATAAGCATTAGGATTTTTGACCATTCTTCCACCATCAAACTAAAATCTTTTTTGAAGATGTAAGTCTTGGGTTTCGATGGTATAAAAATTTTTTTTTCATTTCGCATGCAAAAAAAAGTTTAGTCGAAACCCAAAAAAATATTTAGGTTAGGTTAAAAAGATTTTTTTCTTCTGCAAAAAAAAGAAAAGAAAGAATTAATCTTAAAAAAAATGAACAAGAAGAAGAATTGTTTTTGTGAACGTGTTCAATTTTTTTGTTGTTGATAAAGTCTTTAAACGGTATGGCTCGTGGTGACTGACATTAATGGATGGTCTTATGATTTTAACATTTTTTATTTTATTTTTCATGTTATCGCGGTCTCTTCTTTACCTTATTTTCGGAAGGCGCTGCGGCAACTTTTATTTTTTCACTGAATGAATGTATTCTTTTTTAAACTTTCTAACTTTACAACTTTTTTATTCTCATAAACTTTCTGAAAGTAAATTTGTCAACAACAAAATTTTTTTAGGCGTTTCACTTTTTTTAAACCTTTTTTTCAAACAAAATCAAATTTACCAAACCCCAAAAACAAATTCAAAGAATAAAATAATTGAAAACAAAATAATAATTGAGAAAGGGCAAAATTAAAAAAGTAGTGTTTATAGTGCAAATAAACTTTTTTTACAATTTTAAGAATCTTCACTCTCTCTCTATTTTCTTTTTTAAATTTAAAAATAGTTTTTTAAAACTGGTTTCGATTCGGGAATGGAAAAATTTGTTAAAATAAAGATAGCGGGAAAATTAATTTTACTCCAACAAAAAATGTCTATAATTAATTAACTCTTAAATTTTCGAAGCTAATGTGCATAATTAATTTCCGGGATTCTTAAAATAAAAATTTCACAAACCGCTTCTTTTAACACTAAAAATATATTTATTATTACTTTCTGGATTCCCTCTAATTTTTGTTATTTTGTTTTTGTTTGTTTTCATCGCAATTTTTTATTCGGTCATTAAAAAAAAATAACGTATTAAACACAAAAAAAAATTAAGTTGGCCAAAATTTATCAATCATTATTTTTATTTTTAAAAAAAAGTCAAATAAAACACGTGAATAAAAAGAAGAAGAAAAGAAGGAAGGAATGTATAGTGTTCGAAGTAACCACAAATAAATGATAAACAACTAAAACTTTTAACTCATTAAAAAAAGTTATTTTTTACTTTTCTTTTCAACAAAAATGTTGACTTTTTGTATCTTCAAAAACCTATAAAATTAAAGATTTATACCCCAAAAACTTGGGTTTTATTTTTTAATAAATCGTTTGCTAAAAAGAAATAAATAAATTAAAATAATTTTAAGTTAAGTTTTTTGATATAATATTTTTGGCCGCTTTTTTAACTAACACAAAAACTTATCACTGAAAAAATCTCCCATCTCTCAAACCTCCGCTCGCGATCATCGATTGATTTTTTGGACTGACCAACCACAAAAAAGGCAAAGAAAAAATCCATCCATCGACTTCGCAGCTTTCTTTTTTATTATTCTTTTCTTTTCATGGTCAATCAATTTTCTTTCTTTTCTCTCTTTTTTATGATTCAAAAAGTCTCTCAAAATAGCTCGGAAAAAGTGATGGTCATTTTATTTCTTTTCTTTTTCTAAAAATGTTTACATACGTAACAAAATCGAAGGAAGACAACAAAAATCCATCTGAAAAAAAAGGCTTCTTTCAATCACAAAAAAAGAAAGCCAGAGGAAGAGACGATGATGATGACCGCAAAAAGTTGTCTTCGTCGTCGATCAAGGCGATACAAGCATCTTTTCTTTTTTTGACGCATCTTCTTCGTCTTCCTTCTTTTTTCTTTTCCATCTTTTTTTTTATGAATAAAAAAAGTGGTTTCAACTCAGCGTCAAAAGAAAACTGGATTTTTATCTTCCCTTCTTATTTATTTCTGCGTGAAAATGAATGGGATTAGATTAAAAATAAAAAAAAAGAAAAGAAAAGAAGGGATGAGATTTTAGAGGATTTTTTTTATTTATTAGGGAAATGATTTAGAAAGTGGATGGATATAGCTAAAACATTTTTTTTATTATCATCGTCATTCAACGTAGTTAATGAAGTTTCTATTTTTTTTATTGGGTAGAAGATAACTTTTTTTTGGGGATAAGATATTAGTGGTCGCATTTATTGGCTTTGTTTTTTTATGCACATTTTTTGTGGCCATAGTGTTTTGAAATTTTGAAAAACAACAAAATCAAACCAGATTTAAACCTTTTTTTTGTTACTCCTTTTTAAACAACTTGGCCTCTGGGTTCTATTACGCATAACAAAACGATTTGATTGGAGCGTCAATGACTAATACGTAATTCGCAGTTTTCTGGAATATTCTGTGTTTAAAGTTGCAATAAAAATCAACAATAAAAAAAGTTAGTTTAGTTTTCGAAAATACTTTTATTTTTCTGCCTTAAAAAAGCGCAGTTTGAAGCACAATTTTATTGGGCCACAGAAGTTCTAAAAGCAAATTTTATCTTTTTTTCTTCATAAGTTAGTTATTTGTAGATTTTTTTATTCTGACAGTCGTTTACTGATTTATTAACATGCACTTTCACAAATTTACAAGATTCTTTTTGCTTCTATTGTGCTTACGACTTCCGTTTGACCGATTGATCAAAGTCTTCATTCCATCACTCAATCATTTTAATAATAATAGTTTTTATAATAATAAAAATTCTATCTAAATTCGGTCTAAAAAAGTCTGATGATGTTGTCTTTATTTTCTCATAAATACCCGTGTTTTACTGCCTTAAATACAGTCTTTGTAATTCCATCAATTTTTTGGGTTTTTCTTTTTTGCATTCAAACATTTTTTTAATTTTTTTTTCTCGCTAAAAGTTTATTTAATATTTCGTTTATCCTACATTTTTGAAATAAAAAAAACCATTTTTTCTTTTCCAATTTTAAAGTTAATTTTTTTTATTATTCCAGCTTGGTCTTGATACAAGCCCTTCGACAACCGGTGAAGAGGTGGTTGCAATATCAGCGATGTCAATAGCAATAATATTTGCAATAATAGCATTTATTTTTGTTTTTGTCTTAGCTTTACATATACCATTACCGCCTCAAATATGTGATAGACAAAAAATACAAATGTTTGAATTTTTAATTCGATTATCAAATGAATATGTGGTAAGCAATTTTTAATAGTTAAAAATAATAATTTCTTTCTGAGAAAAAATTTTTGGTCTGACAACGATTACTCTTAAAATTATGAAACATCGTTGCAAAAATAAAAATTTAAAGTTTTATTTAGAGAAAATTTTGTGTCAGACAACAATATTCTAAAAACCCAAAATTATAATTTATAAAAGAAATCTTTACCCGAAAAACTTTTTAAATAATTATCCTCTTTTTTTCAGGGCGATTTAGTTGAAGTTTTAATTGGTCCAAAAATGAAAAATTATTTTTCTCGTTTCATCGTTGGACTTCCATATAATTTTAAAGCTCGCTGCCCAAAATGGTGTAAAATAGAAAAGCGTGAAATTGATGGAGTTAAATGTCGAATTTATTATCCCGATGCTACCATGAAAAAGAGTAATGGTTTGGTGGTTTTTATTCATGGAGGCGGATGGTGTTTAATGAGACCAGGTAAATATTATTTATAAATAAAGCTTTTATTTTGCTTTTGTTGCTTATTATATTTAAGCTTTTTGCAACTCTGTTGTTTTTGTTAGTAAAGTTTTTTTGTTGCTAGAAAATAATTTAATTTTAAGACCCACAACAACTTTTCAAGAATAAATAAAAAATGAATTTAAAAAAAATAATGTAAGTATTTGCTTTTTTTTTGTAATTTTGCTTCCCTTTTTTCTATTACCATAAAATAAATTTTGTTAAAGCGAGTTTGACCACAAAATAAAATTTTTTCGCCTGAAGATTCTATGTTATAAATTTTTTAGTTAAAAGATTTCCCTTGCTTTGTCGCTTGCTTGCTTTTTTGCAATTTCTTCTGCTATGACTCCAAAAATTACTTTTTCTAATTTAACTAACTTTTTTTCTTGTAGATTATTACGATGGCCCAATATTTAACCTAATTTCCAAAACCGGCATAACTATTTGCGCAATCGATTACGATCTTGCTCCAGAAGTGACATTTCCTGCACCTTTGATTGAATGTGAAAAAGTTGTTAGAAAAATTTATGAAGAAGAGTAAGCAAATTTAATTTGCTAAAAAAGTGTATTTCTTAATTTTTATTTTTTAGTCACAAACATTTACAAATTGATCCAACTAAAATTCATATTATGGGTGATTCAGCTGGGGGCAATTTATCCACCGTGACTTGTCAAAGATTACATCGATCTGGATTAAGCCATTACATTCAAAGCCAAATTTTAATTTATCCTGTCACAAATGTCACAGATTTTCAATCTCCAAGTTATCAATATTATGAAAGAATGTATAAAGGTGCTGGGCTACTTAATCCCACTGTTTTTGCAAGAATGGTTTTAATGTATTTGGGAATAGAAGCAAATAAGAAAAATGTTAAAATTTTAACACGAAATAAACATATCCCAAGGTAAAGAAATTTTTGATATAAAAAAACCATAGCTTTTTAGCGTTTTGAAATATAAATCTATAAATCTTTAAATAAGTATTTATTTATTAATTTTAATATTTTTTTTCAGTGAAATTCGAAATTCTAAAGAATATCAATCGGTCACCGATCATTCCATTTTGCCTTTAGCTTTTCGACCCAAAGAACTCTATGATCCTCCAATTCCACCATCGCCGGATTCAACTTTAGCACCTTTATTTGCTCAATATGCAATGAATCCCGATCTCAATCCCATATTTGGAAAGGATTTAGAAGGTTTACCTGAAGCTATGATAATAACTGCGGGAGTGGATATCCTTCGAGATGAAGGAATATTATATGGTAAAAAATTAGAATCTCATAAAGTTCCCGTTCATTGGTATCATTATGAAGCAGCATTTCATGGAATATTAAATATGCCTAAAAGTAAACAGCGCAGAAGAATTTTGGAAGATATTGCTGGATTTATTAATGAAAAAACTATACACAAAAAATGTTAATCAATCAAAAATATTTTAAGTGAAGAAAAAAATAGTGAAATCGGGTTTAAATTTTTTATGAAGGAAAAAAATAAGGAAAATATTGTGCCATTCAAAAAAACAAAATAATTTTATTCTTTTTTCTATGTGAAAAAAAGAAAGAAAAAAATTGTTTTAAATTTTCTAGTCAAAGATTTTTTTATTATTGTTGTTAAATAAATTTATTTAAAAAATACAAAAAAGGCAAGACAATATTAACACGTTTATAAATGACACACACCGGTGACAAAAGAAAATTCGCAAAAAAATAAAAACTTGCACAAGAGAAAAAAAGGCGATGGAAAAGTACTAAAATAATAATTTCTTTAACTTCGAATTAAAAAAAAGAAGAAATAAAAGCAAAAAAATAAACTAAATTTTTTTAAACAAAAAATAACGCATAAAATTAAGAAACATTTTTTTTTCTGAAATCTGAAATAAAAAAATATCAAAACTAAAGAATTAATTAAATTACAAAAAATTAAAAACAAATTCTGTAAAAAAAAAAGAAGACTGATTTATTTTTTGATCCCAAAAAATTTAGCAATTTGATCTATTTCTGGAGCATAGGCTTGATTTCTGCTCATTTTTACTTCAGAATTATTTCTTCTTTGCGGTGGTGGCATTCGATGAAGCAAATCTTCAATTGAATTAAGGGCCATCGCAACATTTTGAATTGATTCAATTTCACGATTTGGTAAATAAAGAATTACATTTCGATACCTAAGTTTTCCAAGTGGAGGCTCAGCCGGGCGAGTAGGTGGCTCAATAATTGGAAGTGGTGGAACTGGGGTCGAAATTGGGGCCACATCTTCATCAAAACTTTGGCGATGCTGGTTTTGATGAATTCGTGGAATTGGATTTGAAATTTCTTCATCAAAACTTTGACGACGGTGGTTATTTTGATGAATTTGATGGTGATTATTATTATATTCACTAAGCCGACGAGCTCCTTCAGCAGCTAAAGCTTTTCGATTTTGCTTCTTTTTGCTGCAACATCCGCTGCTGCTACTTGGACCAGGCTGGAAATGAAAAATTTAAGAAACTTGCAAGGTTTTTTACTTCGCCGCCTATTTTTTGAAATTAGAAATTTTTTTGATTTTTCTTTATCGAACCAAAATTTTTGTTTAACCAAATAATTTTTTAAATAAAAAATTAAAATATTTACCTCATCATTATTTGGATATTCCCCTTCAAAGTCATCATCATCATAACCCCATTTGTGGAAACCTTCCTCAGGCCAATCCGATTGGCAATCTTCCCATTGAGTGGGGCTTTCACATCGAGCATCAAAGAATTCATCTTCATCTTGAGCATTTTCAAATATATTCAATCTTTTTGCTACGTGTTTAGCCAAAACTGTATTTTTATGAATCTAAAATTAATAAATATTTTTAATTTTTTGATTTCTTTTAATTTTATAAAACTTACATCCAAAGCATTATTGCTCAAAAATTTGCAAACATATTTAAATGCAGTTTGTCGATTGGGATCCAAATTGGTTTCAGCAATAATCATATGCATATTTACTTTTGTTGTTTCTGGATCAATTTTATAGCCGGCGATTAAACCCGAATCCATGGAATCCAAAAAACCTTGGAAATAAAAATTATATTCTGGAAAATCTGGTTCAATCACTTGTTCAATTCTTTTCTTTTTTAAATATGCTTTAGATTTGGGCGCTTCATATTTTATTAATGAACCATGGAACACAAACTGAAAAAAAATAATAAGGAATATTAGTCATGACTCATGAATCTTAAATTAAATGTTTTAAAAGCAAAGTCGAGGCTGATATTCAAAAAGTTCTAACACAAAAAAATTGGCGCTAAAAGTTTTGAAAAAAAAATTGCGTTGGTTTTCGTAAATATTTTTTTATATTAATAAAAATCGTTTCAAATTAAAAAAAAGCAGAGCTAAAGTGCATTTACGCAAATTTTATCCCGATAATTTTGTTTTTCGTTTTATAAATTTTGAGTAAATAAAAAAAATATTCAAAACTCTTAAAAAAAAAGAAGTTTTAATAAAAAAAAGGACTTACAACTCCATAATTTTCTTGAATTTTCAAACATTTTAACTTTGCAGAACTCGAGTGCTCCACTTTAACAGAAATATAATTATTATCATAAGGATCATCAATATCTCTTCTATTAAATTTCCCTGTCACAAAATCTCCCATATCGAATTTAGGCAATTCTGTTTCATCAATAAATAATTGGATGCTTGGATAATCTTTACAATAAAGTCTGCCAGTTTCACAATTAATTAAAAATCCATAAGTCGAAAGTAATTTGGGTTCATATTTTTTAGTTTTTTCTATAGTTTCTTCCGTTAATTCATAAATATCAAATTTAGCTAATTCATTCGGGGTTGCACAAACTCGAACCGTAAAAATATCATCCCTTTCACGTTCACGAGTTTCAGGATTTTCTATTTCCCGATTATGAGCATATGGTAAATATCGTAAGCAACCACGAGAATCAGCAATCATTCCAAGAGTTTCATGATAAAAGAAACCCTTTTCATGATGGGATACATCAAGCTCGATTGTGAACTAAAAAAAAAGGAAATTATTAGCGTAAAAAATAGTTAACAGTTTTTCCTTCAAAAATGTAAAATGTTTTGGAAAATTTTCCATTCAAGACTCTTTTCATTTAACATAAAAAATGTCTTTTAACGAAAATTAATTCGGTAATTTAAGAATTTATTAAACTTACAATATAAAAACCATTTTCAACTTCAATAGTTTCAAGAGTTTCACATAATCGATATGCTTCAGTAATGGCATAATATTTTCCAGTGGGATGTGGAATATAATCCATTGAAAATATTGAGCCAATAGGAAATTCCCGTTCACGTTCAAAACAAATTATTATATCATTTTCTATTGCATCTTTATAATGAGTTTTAAGATGAATTATTCCATTATTATTATATCTGAATCCAGATTTATTTCCAATAACTGGTTGAGATTCAGGCGCATCCTCTTCATTTAAATCCAAATTTACATCGGGATTTAATCGAGACCATGGCTATAAAAAAATCCAAAAAAATTAGTTTTTTAGTTTAAAAATAATTTATAAATTTCTTACCGCAGAAAAAGTTAATGTTTGTTCAGTGGCGACGGATAAAATTTTATAAACCGTAAATGATTTAATTCTTCGAATGGTTGCTGGATCATCAAATTCAATTAATCCTTCATAAACAAGGTCAAAATGAAGATCTTCCAAAGGGGTCTTTAATTTGATGGAACCAAATTCATGAGTATGAACCCAATCAAGGGTTTCATTAAAGACACAGCAAGCTTTGAACTGAAAAAAAAAGAAAAGAAAATTATTTATTTACTTTTCAAATTTTTAAAAGAAAATTTTTTGTTTCTCAACCAAAATTTTTGAGTGTTAAATTAAACTTAAAATTTTAGTTATTTTTGGATGTTTGAAATTATGAAAACTAAAAAAGTTTTTGATCTCAACACAGATTTCTTTTGTTGAAAAGTAAAATCGTCAGCTCAAAAAAAGGTTCGTGAAAATTTCTTTGATTTTAACTTTTCAAAAAATATAATTTCCCCTAATTTTTTATTCAAATCAAAAGTTTCGGATAAACACAAATTTTTTGATCCAAATTATTGTTTAAAAAAACTTACGCAATAATGATTATTAACCACGTCAACTGGAATTGAATCAGAAGGACCTTTTTTAAAAACCAACACATTATCTTCGTGGTCGAAAATAAATAAAATAATTTTGCCAAATTCTAATTCAAATTTTCTTCTCCACCTTGACAATTTATTTAGAGTAATTTTAGGTGGTGGAGTTGTGAGATGTCGAGGAACTCCATGAATGTCAATTGTTTCTTGGCAAAATATATAAAAAGAAAATTTTGAATCTTCTTTTCGAGTTAATTCAGATGTGAGGGCGATACCTGTATAAATTTTTTCATCAGGATAATCATAAAATGGATCAAAATCTTCATCATCGATATAAAGGCTGCTAACGGAAACAGGAGAATGAAATCCATTGACGACACTACTTCCAGAACGAGGACTGCTTGGAGAAATAAATCCATTGGATGGAATATTAGTATTAATTGAAATTGAAGATGTTGGGGGAGAATAAAATCCTCTTCGATTGCCGTTGCTATTTCCGTTGCTTTGAGTTGCATAACCAAGGGATGACGAGCTTAACGAATGGTGGGTTGAAGAGGAATTATTTCGTTCACGGGGATTTTGATGATTGTTGATATTTCCAGAATAATTATCAAAAGAAGTTGAAGGAGCTGATCGACCAGATGAAAATGAAGGATGTTGTGATCGACCAACACCAAATGATGAATTCCTTGATGGTCCAGGCCCAAGAGGTTCCCATGAAGTTGAAGGAGTCATAGTGTAAAGTTCTTCATCTTCGCTATCAAACATGATTGCGGTGGTTGATTTTGGCAAAGGTTTTTGGGGCCAATAGAAGAAGAAAAAAATGGGATAGTCTGCAAAAATAAGGAAAGGTTATAAAAAAAATATGGTGAGCAAATGGAAGGCCAAAAATCGCGCAAAAAAGCAAAAATGATCGGAGTTTAAAAAACTTCTAAAAAGCAAAATTTAAATAAAGGGTCTCAAAGTTGAATGGAAAGTCAAATAGGTATTTTGTTTGAGAATGTTTTTTTATCTAAGAAAAATGAACCGATAAAATTTGTCGTTGTAAAGAAAATTTCGAACTGTCAAAATTCGTAATCAGTATCTTTTTTTTGGCAAATGATAAGAAACTCGGAGGCTTCAATTTTTTGGAATTAAATTAAATCATTTTAGGAAATTTTTGGCCAAAATTATTATACAATTATATTCTACGTTTCATTTGGTAGTCAACTAAGAAAAAAAAATAGAACATTCAACATTGAGCATCGCGAATGGTGATTCACTGTTTTCTAGACATTCCCAAAAAGGCAAAAGAAAACAAAAAACAATATTTTTCCTATAAAAAAAAATGAAGAATAAAATCGGCTTTTTTTATATAAAAAAAATAATAAGATCTGGAACAAACAAAATTTCAAAAGAAGGGCTAAGATTAATGATGGGAAATCAAAAATTTGCTTAGCAACAAAAAAAGTTGAAAAAAAAATTTTATTACAAAATTTGCCATTGAATCTCCAAGAAAATATATAAATCATGGAACTTCACCACGGATCATTGTTTGGGATGGTTTATTCTTCTCTCTTTTCTTCTTATTCAAGCGCTGCCATAAATTACAAACACAAAAATATTAAGTACGACATCGAAAAAAAATGGGCGATTTCAAACAAAAAAGTTACAACACTGGCAAATCAAAGGGTTACTGTGGCAAACGAAAATAAAGAAAAAACCCATTTTTGAATTTTTCTTTGTCCGTCTTTTTAGCAGATGGTGGTGCGCCGCAATAAATGGGATAAGAAGAAAGTTAAACTTTTGATTTTATAAAGTTCGGTCAAATATGAAGAAAAAAAATTTAAAAAACGCGGCGTGAAAACAGTCACTAAACTCTACGGGCGCAAAATATCAAAAAAACCTTTTTCTTTGCTTTTCAAATCAAAAAATCTATCATCATTTGCAGTTTGAAAAATGGCAAAACAAGAAGAAAGAAAAAATAAAATTGACATTAATACAATGCTTCCAAATATTATTTTTCCGTCTTTTTTTTTTAAAGTGAAGGAAAAAAACTAACTATCAAAGTTAAGAAAAAGTGTGTGTTTGTTGCATGCATTCATTCAGTGGCGGGCTGTGGTTGGCAATGAAAGAAAAGAGAAAGAAAAGAAAAAATGATTGAAAGCAGAAGAAAAAAATAAAGTAAACGTGAAGGAAGAAAAGCAGCGGTGGCGGCAAAGTTAATGTCTATCTATATAAAAAAACAACTGAGGAGAAATAGAGATAGTGAAAAAACATACACACACAGAGGAATGAAACAAAAAAACAAAAATGCAACATTCATTTTAATGAACGTGTTCGCTTTTTTTTTCTTTTTTTGGTTTGGTTGCACTTTCAAAGCAACAGCAGCAGCAAGAGCTTTTTGAATAATGAAAATTGAGAGAGAAAATAGTAGTTGTTCTTTCATATTTTTTTAATGTTTATAGCATCGCTCCTTTTCTTTTTTATCAAACACAAAATCGATTTTTTTTCAGGAAATAAAAAAGAAAGAAAACACTTGGCATTAATAGAAAAAAAGCAAAAACGGAAAAAGATGTGATCAGATAGAAAAAAACTTGGATACAAAAAAGTTTAATAATCTTTAAAAACCGAATTCTATCGATTGATAACGTTAGTTTTTATAGAAAAAAATTATGAAAGCGGGACATTTAACATTTTTTTTATTAAATAAAAGAAACTGAAAATCGCCTATAAAAAATGATATATTTTAATAAAATAAAAGCGCGAGATGATTGTTTGTTAACAAAAAAAGCTTTGAATGGAGCAAAGAAAAACTTTCATTTTTTTAATGCATTGTCAATACTAACAGAACGCCAGAGAAATATATATATTATTTAAGATGTGCATCGTCAGCTTTTAGTTATGTATGATAAAATTTAGCAATACCATTCCTTTCTACAGTAATATGAAATTTCCGTAACATTTTTTTTGAATGTATTTGATTGATTAAAATTTAATTAAACTTGTTAAACTTTTTTTTGAAAGTTCGAGAGTTCAAGTTTATATTTATAAAATTTGACGTGAGAAGAAGTGTCGACGACGATGACAAGTGAATACATAGCTCTAAATAAACTAGTGTTTCCACATAAATTAATTTTTCAACTTTTTTACTTTTTCTTTCTTTCTCAAAGTTGAATAAGTAAAGTTTTAAGTGTGGGAGGAATTCTCAAGTCTCAACTTTTCATTTTTCTTAATTTTTTTTGGCTTGTATCAACTTGTGACGATACAAACTCATGGTAACTCAAACAATTAAGATAAAGTTTGAGGCCCAGTACGAATCCCTATTTTTTTCGGAAATTTATGTGTCTAAAAATAAAAAATACTTTGAATGAAATATTTTTCAAAAGAAAGCTAAATTTTAATGGACAACAAATTTTATAAATTTTATTTGTTTAATTTAGTCGAGATTTTAAATTTTAAATTCCCACGTTTAAGAAATTATTCAAATTTTGGAAAATATATGTTTCAAATTGATTAAACTTTCAAGGATAATTTAATTAATTTATGTATTTTTAAAGTTGCATACAAAATAAAAGTTGGGAATTTCTGATTTGTGAAATAATGGGATTTTGCTGTCAAACATTTTAATTAAGTTTTTATATAATAAATTCGAAATAAAATTTTCAAAAAGATATCACAGTAGCAAATTAAATATAAATTTGGCGCCTTCCATAAAAAAATTGATTTGCTCTTGGACGATGCTTAAAATATTTTTCTGTCTTAAATTTAACAAAATTAATAAAATCGATTTTACTGTAATTAACGCCTTCGTTTTTTTTAAATTTTTATTCATTCATTTTCATTTCCATTATTTCACTATAAAAAAACGAAACAAAAGAAGGAGCTTAAAAAATGTGGCATCCAAAAAGCTGGGTTTTCAGCTTCAAAAGAAAAATTTATATTTTTTTATATAAAATTCCTTTTGCCCTCGTCGTTTGTGAAAAAAAAGGTTTTTATTTCATCCCCTAAAAAAGTCAAGCAGACGCATAATAGGAGAAGACGAAGAAGGAGAATGAAAAAAAGAAGCTTGCTTTTTTAGTTTTTTGTTTTTTTTTTGGAAATCCATTATATTTTTTATTTTAGTAGAAGCATTCTTCTTTTTATTTTCCTTAATGTGTTGTTTTTTGGCATAAAAGTAAACTTTTGTCTTTATTTATGAAAACAAAATTCTGTATAACTTTTTTTCTAAATTTAAGTTTTCGTTTCTTTTTTATTGGAAATCAGGACTTTTTGCTTTAAGGAAAAATATTTTTTGATTTCTTTGTGTTTTTTTTTCATTTTCCATGTTTGTACTTATTTGACTTTGCTTTGCGTTGGTGGAGAATATAATTTCTTATTTTAATGTCATTAGTTAGAAGAAGGATTCTTTGAAACTGGAATGCGGAAAATAAATGACCTCCTTATATGTGGTGGAAAGGAAGTGAGTGAATCATTACACATATCTATCAGCCCTCGTATTTTTATTTGCGTAATTAGGTTCTGGCTTTCTAACTTCACTAAAGACAGTTCCATATAAACATCTTTCATCCATAATAAATTTTTCATAATAATTGTTTCAATAACACAAAAATTTTGTGGAGTTTAAATTCGGTATACTGGTAATTCGAACCTGCGAAAAACCGTTAAAGTGCCAATCTTTCTTATTCTAAATCGAAGCCAAATATTTTTCTTTATTCAAACTTTTTGGAATATAAATTGTAAAAATTTTTAAGAAAACATTTCATCTTTCTAATTTTGGAAGATATTACAGTAAACTTCTTTTTTTCATGCTAAAATTTAGAGACGACCCATTTTATAGAAATTTTTATTTTCGCTTCTTTTAAAGTTGGCTTCATTTTTCAATGCCAGCTTTTTTATCCATCCACGAAAATAAAAAACTTTTTCCTCTTTTATTTTTATTTTTTTTTTCACTTCCGAGAAAGGCATTTCAGTGGCAATTAAAAAATATATAATTCTTCCACATAGTTTCCTTTTTTTAGAAGAATGGGATGCTATTAAAAAAAAGGAGAGGAAAAAATAACTATCAATAAAAATTGCTCCATGAAATAAAACCAAAATCATTTTTTTCCCATTTTGTCCAAAGCTTAATCCCATTTTACTAAAGTCGGAAAAAATTTTGTTGGTTTTTAAGCTTTAAATGGTAAAGTTAAAAAAAGGATGGCGCTTTTATTTTTATTTTGTTTTCATCGTCTTTGGCTGTTGAACTTGAACTTTGACTTTCTTCCTGAAAAAAATTCTATAAGAATTTTTGTTTAGTTTTTTTGGAATAAACTTTATTAGTTCAGAAATGCCATAAAAAATTTTCCTAACAAACTTATGTTTTTTTTTCGCTGCGTAAACTAATCTATCTTTATGAGTACTTTAAAATATTTTAAACTTTTTACGATTTTTACTTTTATTGTAAGAGAAAAACGTAAATAAATAACAAAAGAAGAAAATAATAATAACGAATAAAAATAGGGATAAAAAAGATGTCATAAAATAAAAATAATAATAAATCTATGAAAATTTTTTAAAGCTAGCTATTGTTCATCTTGAGCTGAAACTGAAACACCAGTAAAGAATTCAAGAGGATGGTCTTCCATAGCTTTTCTTTCTTCAGGAGTGTAATCATCCACGATATTTAAGAATTTTTGAATATCAATGACTTCCAAATTTTCTAACTTGAATAAAATAAAATCTCCTCCAGCTTCAAGGAATCTTTGAGAATCGAGGTAATCGGCTTTCCAACAAAAATCTTTAAATTCGCTTTCTTCCATTTTGCTGAAAAATTGATTCGACCATTCTGGGTCATTTGGGGCATCGGAAGATTCAAAATGATTATGAAAATCAACGAAGTTTTGAAGTTGTTTAGGAGTCATATCCACATCCACGGCATCGCTGAGATCAGTGTGATCGAAAACATTTTTGAGAATAGCACTGGCGTCAATAACTCGGGAATCCACTTCAATTTGGAATTCTGGGTTGATTTTTGAGCGAAGAATAAGTTTTGAAGTTGAAGCAGAAATAGCAGCCATTGAGTTTTTAATAATAAATAATAAAAAAATCGATCGAAAGATAAAAAGTAGATAAAAATCTGGAGGAAAAGGTAGAGTACAGAAAAAGTGAATGAAATTTGAGTTCAGGCTTTGCTTTTATATCAAAAAATTTGTGAATCCACCATTTTGATAAATTTGATAAGTACCTGCCAATGATGCCCTAGTCACAAAATAAAGGAAGTGTGTGAGTAACTTTTTATTACCTGAAGCTAACATTCTTTTTCTTTTTTTTGGATAAGCGCTTTAAAAAAAATAGGTCATTGATTAAAGGTGAGAATCATCATATTTCCTAAAATCCCTTTTAGCAAATACAAAAATTTTAAGAAAAATTTGAATCCTAAAAAAATTTATTAAAATATAAACATTAATTTTTTTGCTCTAAAATAAAAAATGAATAAAATTTTAGCCCCCAAATTTTAATAAAAGGGAAATTAAAATTAGTCTAGTCCTAAAAAAATTTTTTGCATTCATAGAAATTCTTCTTCATTCATAAACTTGATAAAACAAAAAATATTCTATAATGGTTGGTTGTGGCGCGCGCAAAACTCACGTCAGAGTTAATAAAAAAAAATGAAACTCTTTTTGTTTAAAATTTTGACATGTCAAAAACTATAAAATAAAATAAAAAAAGATGGTTGAAAAAAGATAAGGATGAATGCACTTTTGAAAAGAAAGGCGTTCTTCGATTTTTAAAGCTTCAAAAAAGTGTAGTTTTTTATTATAATTATTGAATGTGGGCTTCAAAAACAAAAAAAGAATTGAAAGAAAAATAATTTAAAAGTATCCATTGTTTTTTTTTTGAAGTTTTGCTTATAAAAATCAAAACACATCCATTTTTACATAAAAAAACACATAATTTTTTTGTAGTTATAACCTTTAGTTCCTTTTTGTGCTGCCATTTATTTCTTTTCAATTTTTGTATTCAAAAGAAAAGTTTTTCTATTCAAATATTTCTCTCATATAAATAATCTATTTGCAAGAATTTTTTTATCATCGTCTTCGTTTTCTTTTATTATTAGTCCATTTAAAGTTGAATGAATGGAACTGGATAATTTTAAGAACTTTATTTTGTTCTTAAAAGCCATAGCATTTTATTTATCTTTGAGAAAAGTAAAACCAAAAAAAAAATAATATTTTCTATATAAAAAAAGAGTTTGTGACGTATATTTTTAAAACAAAAAAATCTTTGATTTTTGACTTCTGTTTTTTTGGTAATTAAAATTAGTAAAAATGTTAAAAAATAAAATATGACCTTTTTTGCTTTTTACTTTTTCAAGCAAATAAGATTTATTTTTAACTTTTTTTCCTTCATTTTCTGTTCCAACTAAACTAGAAGGAATGCATGCAACTTCCAATTATGGATGTTCTTCGTAAGCCGTGAAATGAACCCGGATGTATGCTGGCAGTTGGCAGCCTTTATCTAAACTTTATGTTTATAAGTCCTGATGAAATTAGTACATTCGTAAAACATATACCAGAACTAAGCTTAGTTATAAAAATGCTAATTTTATGATTTTTACTTTTTTAATAACTCAAATTACTTTTCTTCAACAAATTTTGCAAAAACATTTTTATTTTTTGTTTTGATTTGATTTGTTTTAAAAACTTCCGGGTTATAAAGTCTTTTATAACTTTTTTTTCTATGGTAGAAATTAAGCAAAAATAAAGAATACGTAAAAAAAAAGGCTATTTTTGGGAAAAAATATTATTACTTTGTTTTGTCTTAATTTAATTATAAAAAATTTGCGTTTATTTTCGAAAAAGCTTCTCCTCGTTTCTTATGAGTTTTTATTGAAATCCCAATAACGCTTGTTTGCCATTTAATCCTCAATGCAAGAAATTTCCTTTTCGTTGGTAGTAGACAACAGTCAATAAATCTTTTTCTTCTTCTTCTATTTTAAATTCTTCATTTTAAATCGCGATTTAAATTTAAGTTTTATTGATGCTCATTTTATTTTATTTTCGCAGTAGGGTTTCATGTAAAATATTTTTCAAAAGTATTATTTTGAAATTTTTTTCATACTTTGTTTGAAAGCAACTTTTTTTTCTATTATTATTTCGTAGAATATAAAGTTAAGTTTCTTCATTTTTTACTCGTGAAACGACTAATTACCATCAGGGATGTCCGAACGTTCGGAGTTCGGGGTTCGGAAGTTCGGATGTTCGGCCTTTTTGGCCGAACATTGTTCGGAGTTCGGATGTTCGGATTTAAAAAAAAACAAATTTTAACGTATCCGAACAATGTTCGAGGGTTCGGAAGTTCGGATGTTCGGCCTTTTTGGCCGAACATTGTTCGGAGTTCGGATGTTCGGATCAGTCAAAACTCATGTTCGGACATCCCTGATTACCATTTTCCAAAGATATCATCTGTTTTTCCTTATATATTTTTTTCTTCTGAAACATAAATTAATTTTTTTTGTTTTATTTTTATGCATTTTTCAACTGCGTTTCAATTTCTTTTCTTTCTTTTTTTTATTCAGAAATGGTGAAATTCTGAAATTAGTGAATATATGTTTTTTTTTCATTGCGTTTCAAAAAAGGCATGAAAAAAAAGCTAAATTGTTTTATTGAGGGACAAGAAAAAAAAAAGAATAAAAAAAAGAAGGGTCGCTGTTTCCAATGTCGTTTGTTGTTCATTAAAAAAAAAAACACACACACACTACACATCCAAAAAAAAAGAATTTGTTTTAACACTTTTTTTTATTTTTTTTTTATTCCAAAGCTGTCGCAATTTTTATTTTTAAAGGCATAAAGCTAGCTTGGCTGCATTGCATTGAAATCTATCCGATAATTAGTTCCGCATTACTTTTCTTTCCCTCTTTTTCTTTTCAACATTTTTTTCCACTTTCGCTCTTGTTTTTTTATAAAAAATAACACTTTTTTTGGAGTGGATGGATCACATTTTTTTCTTCTTAATTTTCCATGCGATGCCTTTATTTTGTCTAGAGTTGAGAGTCGAGACTAGTGTTTTTTTGTTTTGTTTTTAATTATTCCATTTGTCGTTGTTGTACTTTTTAAAAAATAAAGAGAAATAAATAAAATGCAGACGATTTTAACGTTTTTTGTTCTGATTTTTAAATATGCTAATTTGTCGATGATGACTGTCGTCTGTTTGATACTTGAATTCCTAAAAACATTGAGTTGAGCATTTTTGGTTTATGCTCAATCTATTTTTTTAAAGTTTTTAAAAATAATTAGGTTAATTTTCTCATTCATTTTTGCGCTCAAGTTTCTTTCTTTGCGATCTGAAAAATAATAACAAACAAATGTGCTTGTTTTTTTTGTTCTTTCAACTTTTTATTTAAATATGTTGTTTTTTCCGATTTTAGTTTAAATAATTTCTAGGATTCACGTTTGTCCTTTTTCCTAACAAAAGTAAAAACAATCATTTTTTTAATGCATTCTTTGTTGAAAAATTAGAAAGCTAACCCAAGTATTCATTCCAAAAGACGTGATTCAAAAAAAAAATTATTGCTTCTAAAAAGTGTGTTTCTCATCTTTTATAAAAAAGTTTCCTGTTTTTTTTTGACACATTTTTTTAAAAACTTTTTTTAAGACTCAAAATCCTCCGGAAAATTATCCTTCCTCCTTTCCATTTGTTAATTTTTTTGTTGCCAACATGCATATTTCAGTTTTTCAAGCGTTTTTGTGTTTTCTTTTTGTTTTTTAAATTACCAAACTCTGAAATACTCGCTCGTGACTAACGCGATTTCCATTTCTTTACTTTCATTTATTTTAACAACAAACTAACTTCAATTCTTTATTATTTTTAGCTTTCATTTTTGAACTTTTTCAAATGCAAAAATGTTAGTTCCACTGATATTTTCTATTTTAAGTTTGGGTTGTTTTTTAACTGGAATAATTTTGGCTGTATTTGAATTATCCGATATTTTACCATCGGTTTTGGCCACATCTTTAGGTTTAATTGGATTATTCATTTCTGCGGGTTTATGGCTAACTATTCCAAGATATTTTAAAAAGCACCATCATCATCAAACTTTTAATTCTCATTCAACATCAACAACAACAAATAAACGTCGAATACCCGTGCATTATAAAATTTCAAAAAATTTAAATAAATCTAATAGTCATATACATTTGGCTGAATCAGCAATGTTAATTACTCCAGATACCACTGAAGCTTTAATGAAAACTATTCGAGGCATTCCATATCTTATACAGGTTAGATATGCAAATATTTTGGAATTGCAGCAACAAAACATTTAATATCCAAAAATTATAGTTTTCGAAAACTTGATTTTTAATAATAAAAAAAGATATAACGTGGGTGGGTTCTCTTCACAAAAATTTTTACTTAATTCAAAAGCCCATCTTTTTTGTATTTTCTTTTATAAGTTTTATGTAAAAAAATTTAATTTTCATTGCAAAACTTTCTGTAACAAAACAAAGTTTTGATACTTTTTTTTATAAAATTCTGTGTTTTATTAATTTTACGGAAAGTTTAGTTTTAATTTATTTTTCAAATGCAAAAAATTTTACGAGCATGGTAGAAAAAAAATTCCATCTACTTCGTGAGACTTTTCTTAACCAGACAGAAAATCCAACGAGACCAACAAAACCACTTACTGTTTTTCACTCTAAATTAATTAGATTAATTTACGAAATAATTCAAGAAAAGAGATCGAAGAACGAAGAGCAGATTGAATAATTTAATTTAAAACAAAAATTTTCTTTGGATTGTCTTCTAAAAGTGAAAAGTTGTAACAAAGCCAATCAAGCAAATTTTTTGCAACAAACATAGAGGGGCGACATTAATTTTTTATAAAAAAAACTCTGCTAAAAATCTTAAATTTTTTTAAAATTTTATAATTTAGGCAATTCAATATAGTCTTGAAACGAATTATTATAAAGATGTTATGAATGAATTGGGTCAATCCATGATAGGAAATTCCGTGATTCACACAGCTCCCGGGTGTCATAGTGTATTGGATTGTGAATCAGATGATGAACATCATATGCTTGGACCCACCATGCACCACCAACATCAACACCACCATAACCATCATCAACAACAACAACAAACTCCATCTCCACGTTTATCAGGTCCAGAAGAGCAATGGGAAGCCACAGCTAAAAATCGTTGGTCCAATCAACAACTTCGCCTTTCCCTTAATCGACGCACGAGTTCTTTGCTGTGTTCAGTTTTTCCATATAGTGAATCAAGGCCCGTGGATTCCTTTGATGAATCATTAAATAATGAAAATAATATTATTATTAATGAAGATGGAGAAGAAGGAGATAATTTATCTGGTCGACCATCCTTTGGTGAATCAGATTCAACCATTCCAACGATAAAACATTCGAGATTTTTATTGGGTGGTTCGCAGCAATCTCAATTGTCAAGGTAATAAAAATTATTATATAAAGAAAAATAATTTAAAAAAAGGCGAAATTTCAAGTTTTTGAAATAACTATGTATTTGTAGAAAAGTTTGAGTTTTTTAAATTCTTTTAAATATCTTTTTATTTTTCAGAGTGACAGTATCCCATACAAGTTTACCATCTCATGAAGTTCGATGCATTGGAATGAGTGGAGCATTATTAACTAAATTTAATTCAAGTTTTAAATCTAATTCCACTGGATAAAACTTTTTTTTTCTTGATCTTACTATAGTTTTTTTTCTTAAAACCCAATGTATATATTTTTTAACGGTTTCGATGATAAACGTGTACGCCTTTTTTTCTTAGTGTATTATGAATTCCATTTTTATAAACTATGAAACTACTGTTTTTGTGTGTGTTTTTTTGTTTGTTGCTATTTATTTAATAAATTTCATTGATGTTCCAATAAAATAAAATTTAAAAAATAAAAATATGTTTCTTTCACAAATTTGTCGAATTTTTTTTGAAACATTTTATATTTGTATGAAATTTATGTTTTTAAAAATGCCCTCCTCAAATGAGAATGAGGATGATTATTATGCAAATGGCGAGGATGAAGGAGGACAAGAATGACAACATCTCCAACAACATCCAAAAAAAGAGGATGAGCACCGAAAACTAAAAAAAAGGAGTGACATTTTACAAGAGAAAGAATGTAGAAGTCTCTCAAACCTTCCTACTTCATTGTGAAATTCGACAGGAAAACAACGAAAGAAGCATACGATGATGGGACAAAAAGTGAAAAGTAAAAAGCAGGCGAGAAACAAAAAAAGAAGAACTTGTTGAATAAATTTATGTTTTTTTCTCGCGCGCTACTTACTTACTTCTGTTTTTCTATTGCTTCTTTACTAATTTTAAAAGGAGAGATGTCACTTTATTTTTTTTGTTTTGCGGTTGAATAAATTAGAAAATACTAGTAAAAAAATATGTTTTTTTAAATGAAAAATGAAACGTTTATATTCATTTTTTTTTAAAATTCTGAAGCCCCAGCTTCGTTATTATTTTTCTTTTTTTTTGCAGTTTTATTATTTAAAAAAATTGGGATCGAATTATATGTTGAAAATTGAGAAAAGTGTAAAATCCTTGAAAAATCTTGGAATCCGTGTTTGTGTAAGTTGTTTGTCTCGTTTTTTTGGTGTTAATTATAACTCTGTTTTTGTTTAACGAAGCTAATATCTTTTTTCCCTTCTAACAAGTTTGTATAAGATTAGAATCTTGTTTATGGCAAAACAAAAAACAAAAGATGGTCGTATTTCATTTTTTACTCTACCGTAGTATTTTAGTGCATGTCTGTGTCAATCTTGACTTTTCCAGAGCTAAACCAACTTTTATTTCTGCTAATTTTTTAATATTTATAAATTCCAAGAACCTGAATTTTTTTTGAAGTAAAAAAGAATCAATGACAATAAGTAATCGTAATTTATTACTATGGTTTTATTTTGGCTTTATTTAGAAACATTAAGCTTTACAAATTATTGCCGAAAAAAATATGTATAGTCATTGTGTTAATTTTTGTTTGATTCATAAAAACTAGGAACTCGATTTAGTGCATCATCAAAAAAAAATCTTCCAAAGATTTTAATGTTATAATTTTAGAATTTCAAAATTTTTGAAACTGATTTCTTGTTTTTCTTATTTTATTTTTTTGGTTCATCAAAAAATTAATTCAACTTTTGGTTTGCTCGTGATTGCTTTCTTCCAAATTAGTTAATTGCTATTAATTTAGTTAATGAATTCACTATTTTTTCTCGAAATTTTCATTCCATTTTTTCCATTCTTGCAATCCTTCTTTTATTTTTGCTTTTATTTCTTTCAAATGTCAAAAAAAAAAAAAAGAGAAAAGAAAAATAATTTTAATAACTCATGCAATCCCTTCCAATTTTATTCAACTCAACTCAACTTAAAAATCCTAACCACGAAGGAAGAAAAGTAAAAAGTTTGAAAGAAGCAGCAGCGGTCGCAAAAGAAAAGATGCTTCAGTTTTAAGGATTCATGCAACAACAGAAAAAGCAAAAGCGCAAGAACCTTTTTTTCCTTCCTTCAACGACGAAGAAGTAAAAATAAAAGTAAAAACTCATCGAAAAAAAATCTTCTTCTCCTTCGTCGTCGTTGAAATATGCTGTTTTTGGCACTTTTCTCTCTCTTTAGTTCATCTTCGTCGCCTTCTTTAAAGTTGTTGTCGTCGTCGCTCGACACCCCTGCTTTTCTTTCTTCAATTTTTTTCCATCACAAAACCAAAAAAATTAGAGCGCTTAATAGATTTAGGAAGAAGAAGAGGGAAAAAAAGGAAGGATAAAACCGACAACGACAGACAACGGCAACAACGAGGAACGAAGATGCGGTAGCAGCAGCATCAACAACAACCCATGGATTTTTGCTATCTCTTGAAATAAAATAAAAAGTAAGTAAAGTAAAAATTTATTTATTCTTTATGGAAAGAAAAAGTTACTTATTTTATAAAAAAATATTTGCTTTAAAGTTAAGAGAATCTTTTAAACTCGGTAAAGTTTGAAAAAATTAGTTAATTTTTTTGCTTTCAAAAAAAAATCCAGGAAATATAACTTTGATCTTCTTTCTCTTTTACACTTTTATCATCAAAATAAAAATATTTCAGGTTCAATGTTTATTTAAAAGATTTTTTTTAAATTTTTTTTGCTTTATTGTTGCCGATGCTTTTTATTTTTATTTATTGAATGATGCTGAAATTATTATTATCTGCAATATTTTAATCCGCTTTATACTTTCAATATTTTTTTACGTTAAAATCGGGTGCTTATCAGCTTTTATGCCCAGTGTTTTTCATCGGCATATATATATATATATATATTTTTATATGTATATATATATTCGGTGCTAAGTTGCTACTGGACGGAAGTCTGATAAGGAGCCCGTGAACGTTTTTATGTTTGTATCTTGAAAAAAATAAATAAAAGAAAAATCAGAATATAAAAATTCTGAAGTAAATTGATTGATTTTAGTGGTGAATCTCGACACTGATTTACCAAGACAGCTGGGTAAGTCGCGTAAAGGCCATTTTCCATTAACACCCAACAATATTTTTGCACTTGTCTGTTTTTTTGTTCAATAATAATTTTTCCTCAAATTTTTTGAATAATCATATAATAAAAAAACAGAGAGGAGGACAACGCCCATCCTTTGTTCCTTGCTTCCTTAAAAAAAATTTATGTTTTGTTTTTTAAGTTTTCATAACAAAAAAATGTTTTTTTCAACAAAGCCAGGCATGTATGTCTTTTTGACGACGACGATGATGACTTTTTTTGATATAAAAAACTTTTTTTTATTTTGATTTCTTATCAAAATAATTTCATTTTTTTATTTTCGTTTTGTTGCCAGATTAAAGAATGAAAAAAAAATAAGATAGATAGAGAGGGACATATTCGTCATTTTATCATCATCATTTTCTCGATTGGGCATCAAAAATTGTATTCTTGGAATGCTTTATTTTGTTTTTCGCCCCACTAAAATCATAAGTTTGAAGAGTTAAATCACAAAATTATAACAATTATTTCAAGAACATAAAAATAATTCAAACATGATTCATGATTATAATATTAAAGTTTGCTTTATGCAATAATTTAAAATCTTTACTTCCTTCAAAACATTCAAAGCAATAAAAATGCCTAATATTATAATTTCAGGCGTGCATAAGTTCAAATTATTTTTACAATTTTTTTTAGAAATAAAAACTTTATTTATTTTTACAACTTTATTTAGTCAAAAGCGGCTGTAAATAAAGATAATTTTTTTTTGTTTGCTTCTATGGATCATTACAAGAAGAAACAAGCAGGCAAATATTTTTTTTATCAAAAGTAGCTAAATCAACAACTGCACGAAAAGTGTAAAAATCTGTTTCGACTATTTTATGGGAAGAAAAAATGTTCAAAGAAAAAAAGTTTTCCCATGTTCGGTAATCCATGGAAAAAGCATGGATTTCGTTGACCAAGGAATTTTCTATTTTGGTTAATTTTCAGATT
Source organism: Panagrolaimus kolymaensis (assembly GCA_028622995.1). Classification (NCBI taxonomy): domain Eukaryota; kingdom Metazoa; phylum Nematoda; class Chromadorea; order Rhabditida; family Panagrolaimidae; genus Panagrolaimus; species Panagrolaimus kolymaensis. Next base: position 1,565,135 of record JAJQJQ010000049.1, on the reverse strand, counting down.
CTTTAATCCACTTTCATTTTTAGAAAATTTAATGCTGTGAGTATTTTCAGTGCAAGACTGACTCTGTAATATGTAGCTAATATTTTATACAAGTGTTTGAGTTCCACTATTAGGCTACAAAAAGAAAAAGATACACCAACGCCATCATCCTTCTTCATTCCATTGCTTGCAACATTTTTCCTTATCAAAAGAAAAACCATGTCAAGACACAAAGAATATATTTTCTTCTAATGTATACAAACATCGTCTGCTACTTATTTTTCAACTATCAAAAAAACATGAAACCATTGAGAAAAACTCTCCACAAAACACTTAAAAAAATTATCAATATTTTTTTTACAGAAGTTTTTACACCTTTATTTTAAACGACAGTCTATGTCGAAAAATATAAAAAAACTAATAAAAAATGGTTATAAAAATAAATAAAATTGTCGAACGTCAACAAGTTGTGTCCAAAAAAACTTCTTGGAAGATAAAGAAAAAGACAAGGACTTCTGTTCAACAAAAAATATGCAAGCTAGCAAAAAAATAAAAAGAATAAAATATATCTCAACAATACAATAAAATTATCAGTTCTTTCTTCTTCCTTTTTTTTTGGTTGAAAACAAAGAAAATGCTCCTTTGAAGAAGAAAGAAGAAAAAGTTTAAGCAGCAAAAAAAAGTGAAGATAGAATGAAAAAGACGTAATGAGATTAAAAAGCTAAAAATATAACTTTCATGACTCCATTGTAAGTTAGCAACGAATAAAAAAAATAAGTTTCACAACAAATTATTGGCTTCATAGATATTTTGAAAGTTTATTTTATTGATTTTTCGATAAAAAAACTTTAGAATATCAGGTACCTTACCTTAGAAATTTTTTATTTTATGTTATAAAAAAATGATTGTATTTTAATATTTATTTAACATAATTTGATTAATGTTTAAAAAACCATAATCGAATCAAAGAAGAATAATGAATATTTTGATAATTGAATTCTGAAGGAGGCACGAGACAGAAGAAAAAAATTTCTAGAAAAGTTCAAAGATAACAAACAACTTCAAGCTTTACACAGATGATGAAAATCTTTGTCTTCCGTTATTTTTAATAATAGAATTAGCATTTTTTTTTTGCATTATTCTCCGTTTTGGATTTATGCTAAAAAAATTATTTTAGCGTGAAAAAAAGCCATTGTTCATTGTTTCCATATTAATTTTTTTTTGTTGTTGCTTTTTTTCAAATCAAAAAAATAAGAGAAAGAAATCCAATTTTGAAACATTGAATTCTCACACAATTCTGAATCAGATTTATTTCTATTTTTTTTCGATTGTGCATTTCTTTCATAAAACTCGTGTTTTGCTTTTCTTTATTTTATTTTTACAAAAATGTTTTTATACAACAAAAAGTTTTTTTTATCATTGTCAACCTTTTTTTTAACAATAAAAAAATAATATAAATGTTTTTAAGAAGGAAAAAAACAGAATAACAAAAAAAAAGTATGAAAGAAAAATGATTTAGATTTAAGGATTTTTTGTTGTTGCCAATTTTTTCATTTTACACAAATGAACGAATTATTTGTGAGAAATGGGATTTTTTATTTTTGTAGCTACAGTAAGCCTGCGTGTTTGGACACGATTTTTTCAAATAAATAAAAATTTGAAAAAAATTATTGAAATTATGGTAAAGTTATTTTAGAAGCGAAAAATTCATTTTTTATTTTATTTTTCTTCGACTTTGCCCTCTATTTTTAAAATCCCTTTTAAACACCAAAAAAATTATGTTTTGATTTTTTATATATATTTTTTTTGTAGAATTTTGCTGACGCCCTTTAAAACTTGAACTCCAGCAAATTTGGCGGAACAAATGAGTATACCACAAAAAAAATTTAACAAAACTACATTGATTGGGCCTTTCCCTCTCTATCTTTTCGCTACCTTTTTCAGCTTTTTTCTTTCAAAAAAATGGACAAAAAAACAAAAAAAAAAGTATTATACCCAAATTACATCATAAGATGATGGCTCCTTTTTTCATTTTTTTTTTGATAAACTGCAACAAAAAAAAGAAGAGTGAAACGAAAAGAAAAAAAAAGATTGCAAAAAAACAATAAAAACTATAAAAAAAATTTCTCAACCAACAAAACTTTAAAAAAAACGGTTTCACGTTTTTTTATTTTATTTATATACTTCTTTCTTTTTTTATTCTTAGCTACTGCTGATTTACGATTTTATATTTTTAAAGAAAAAAAGGAGAAAGAAAAAAACTTACTAACTACTTTTTTTTACTTTTTTATAGCGTCGAACACCATAAAACTTTTTTTTAAACTAACTTGCTCCTTTTCTTTTTTTTCTTTGTGACCGTCAAGGTTTTTCGCATTTCAAATTTTTTTTGTTTTGTTTTATTTCTGTGCCTCGATTCACATTTTTTTATTTAGACAAAGTAATATTGGTTTAAAGGAACATAGGTTTTTGATGCCTTTTTGAAAAATTTCGATGACACGCAAACGAAAGTTGAAAAAATCGATACTGGGGCAGCGCGGGAAATTCAAAAAACTTTTTCCGTGCAACCTTTTTCATGAGCGTGCAACTTTTTTTTGAATTTGCCGCTCTGCCCCAGACCAGGCCTCTTCCACGGGCCGGGTTTTGCCGGCCTGGCCCGGCCCGGCCCGTCTTGATTTCGGCCCGGCCCGGCCTGCGGCCCTTTTGGTTTAGGCCCGGCCCGGGCCGGGCCGCGGGCCGGCCCGTCAATTTTTTTTTTTGCCTTGGTATTCCCTTTGATTTTTTTTCTTTTTTTAGAAAATGGTCGGCCTCGGCCCGGCCTGGCCCGTCCAAAAGTCGGCCCGGCCCGGCCCGCGGGCCGGGCCGGGCCGGGCCGGGCCGGGCTGGACGGGCCGAAGGAAGAGGCCTGCCCCAGACTCATTTTTTCTAACTTTCGCTTGTGTGTCATCGAAATTTTTCAAAAAGGCATCAAAAACCTATGTTCCTTTAAACTCCGATTTTATGTTGATTTTTTTTTAGATTTACAATCAGAGTTTTAGCTCTTTCGAATTTTGATAATTTCATACCAAAATTTTATCTGCTCTCAAAATTGGTATGATATAATACAAATCCTTGAAATTTCTTTTTAGTGGAAAAAAATAATAATTTATAAAATGCAAATTTTTCGGGTTGATAAATTTTTTCCTAAATAAGTTGTCGGCTTTACTTGAATCTAAATGTTGAATATATTTCCTCCTAAATCGAAGCTGCAATACTTCCCACCGACAAATCCCTAAATCTTTGATACTGTGCCACTGTTTTTTGGACATTTTATTTAGATATTCTTGCTCACCTTTTTTTTCCGCAACATAATACCCAACAATAATTTTATTTTTTATTTATTTCTCTTCGATAAAAACATCGTTGTTTTTGTCTTTCTTTTCCATATTAAAATCTTTAAAAAAGAAAATATTTTTCCAAACAAATTTATTTTTATTTTTCTCACAAAAAAAAGAAGAAAGAAAGAAAATTTCTTGGAAACTGTTGTGACTCTAACAACACGATGGATTCAAAGATGGCGCTTCTTATGGTTTCTCATGGTCTCGTATGGATTGTGGAAGCTTCGCTGCCTCGCCTATTTTGTATTTGTTTGTTAGTTAGTTGATTGATTGTTTTATATTAACTTTTACTCTGTACTGTTTTGTTAGCTGTAAGCTCAACCGCTCGAGCTACAGCTTGTTCCTGAATAAATATTATCTATTTATATTAGTGTCAACCTACGGCATTAAGGGAACTCTTTGTTTAACCATTCTACGGTTATAACAAACTGGTGACAAGAATTTCAACTTGCGCTTCTCTGCTCGTGCAAACACTCGCTGCTCAACTTTTACCAGATTTTTGATTCAAAATCTGCTGCATCTGTTCGTGCATCTTTCAAATTTTATCTGATTTTTGATTGAAAATCTGCTGATTCTTTTCGTACAACTTGCTCAGCTTTACCAGATTTTTGATTCAAAATCTGCTTGCTGAAACTGTTATTGGTGATCCTCAAACTTGTTCAACATACTGTTTCTGTACTCATATTGCTGTTATCGTTGTCGTCTTGCTGATATTTAATAGTGTTTATCCTTGATATCAAATTTTACAACAAATTTCAACGATGGGTGAAGAAACTGTTCCAACTGTTGCTGGTACTGTACGCGTTCATCTTCCTTCATTACCACAATTCAAACCTGATATTGCTGCTGGTGATTCAGCCTCAACTTGGTTCAATCGACTTGATCTTATTTTCTCTTTGCATGCCGATGTTAATCCGAAACAACGAATTGCTTTGATCCTTACTTCGCTGGATGAACTATGTTTTAAGAAAGTAATTCAAGCGCTCCTTCCGAAGAAAATTTCTGATGTTGCTAATGTGGAACAACTGAAAGACGTCATGATCAAACTGTTCGATCGAAAGAAATCTCTCTTTGCTGCTCGACATGCTCTATTTCAAACTGAATGGAATGGAAATGAACATGAAACCATTATGGATTTTGGTGCCCGAATTGAACAACAAATAACATCTTTCGATTTTGATGCTTTCGAAGTAAACGAACTCAAAACTCTGATCTTATTGATGTCAATGAAATCTCCTGCTCTAGCTCCATTCCGTACTAGAATTCTTGAACTTCTCACTGCTGATGCCAAGAAAGATTTCGACACCTGTTTAGAAACTATTCGTATTATGATTCAAACACAACAAGAACAAAAGTTACCTGAAGAATCGTCAATTGACTATGTTGGTAATCGTCCAAGTTTCAACAAGAATGCTTCAACTAAACGTTCTCCTCAAACTCAAAGCTATGTTTGCTATGGATGTACTGGTCCTCATCTTCGTAAAGACTGTCCACATCTGAATTCAACATGTCATAATTGCAACAATGTTGGTCATATCGCTGCTGCTTGCAAACAACCAAAAAAGAAGGAGAAGGAAGAGAAAGTAAAGAAAAACAACAATGCTCGTCATGGACGCAAGAAGAAAGCAAACATGTTTTCCATCTCAAAAGAAAACAAACCTGCTGTTCTTCAAGTTACTCCTGGTGATCAATCTCAACTTTCTGAAATTCAATCTCGTACTCTGATGCTGAACATTCAAGTCAATGGTGAAGAAATAAAAGCTTTATTGGACACTGGTGCTTCTTATACTGTCATCAATCTTCAAGATTACAGTAAAGTGGGTAAGCCTACACTCACTGGAAGACCTTTCAATGTCAATACGTTTGGGAATGTCAAGGCTAGAATTGAAGGATCATTCAAAGCTGCTGTATCGTTATGTGGAATAACTTTACCTATGGATATCTATGTTTCAAAATATCACTCTTCGCTTCTTGGAAAAGACCTTTATGATGTTTTCAAACTCGCTATAGTAATGCCAAGCAAAACAATTTACGCTTTATATTCTGATGATGTACTGGCTTCTCCTGAAACTATTGAAAGACTTCGAAAAACGTATCCAAAGCTTTTCTCTGAAACAATTGGTTGCTGTACGAAGAAACAAGTCCACCTTCAACTTAAACCCGGTTCAAAACCTGTTTTCATCCCTGCTCGACGATTAAGTATCCATGCTCAGGAAATAATGGAAAAAGAATTGAATGCACTTGTTAAAGATGGAATCCTGTATCCTGTCTCATGGTCCGAATACGCTGCTCCATGCTCGATGGTTCAGAAGCCTGAGAAAGAACTATTTCGATTCGTGGTTGACTTCTCAACTGGGCTCAATGATCAACTAGAAGAACCTGGTTTCCAACAACCTACTCCTGAAGTGATCTTCGCATCTCTTGCTGATTCAAAAGTGTATTCTGTACTCGATGTCTCAAGTGCTTATCATCAACTCCTGCTTGATTTCGAAAGCCGCAAACTTGCTACCATTTCAACTCCAAAAGGTTTCTTCCGATTTCGCCGCCTTCCTCAAGGACTCAAAACGGCTCCATCTGATTTTCAGCAAATAATGGAAGAGATGTGCAAAGGCCTTCCTTTTGTACATCCATATTTCGATGACCTCCTGGTGGCTAGCAAAGATCCTGAAGAACATCATCGACATATTCATCTAATTCTTCAACGAATGACTGACTGGGGTTTTACGCTCAACTTTAAGAAATGCAAATTCTTCCGCACTTCCATCAAGTTCTTAGGAAAGATCATTGGTCCAAATGGTATCTCTCCTGATCCTGCTAAAGTCAAAGCCATTCGTGAGATGCCTGATCCTACAGATGTTTCATCTCTGCGATCATTTCTGGGCATGATCAATTTCTATCAAAGCTTCATACCTGGTATGCATGAACTACGAAAACCATTGGATGCGCTTCTCAAACACGATGCTGAATGGGAATGGTCTAATGTTCAATCTGCTGCTGTAAGAAAACTGAAAGAAATGGTATCTGATAAATGCATGGTTGCTCGATATGATCCAAAACTACCAATCGTCGTTGCTGCTGATGCTTCAAAATCTGGAATTGGTGGAGTAATCTCTCATCTTCTTCCTGACAAGTCTGAAGTTCCGTTGCACTTTTTCTCAAAATCCTTGAATGAAACGCAACGAAGATATTCTCAAACAGACAAAGAAGCTCTTGCTCTCGTCATTGCTGTCAAGACATTCCACCGCTACTTGGAAGGTAGGAGATTCACTCTTCTGACCGACCACAAAGCTCTTCTGTCAATCTTTGGTCCAAAGTCTGATAAACCTTCGTACGCCGCAAACCGTTTACATCGATGGTCAATCTTCCTTGCTTCATACAATTTCGACATTCAATACCGAAATACACTCAATTTTGGTCAAGCTGATGCACTTTCTCGTCTGATAGCTGAAACAAAAGCAATTCCTGAACTCTATGAAGAAGAAATTGATGTTGATCCTATCGAAGATTCTATGGCTATGCATGTTATTGAAAGAATGGACGTGGTATCTGCTGATGAAATCAAAGCTGCTTATACTGATGACTCTTTTGCTAAAGAAATTATGGTAAAGCTCGATGAAAAGAAGAAAAATAAAATCAAGGATAACTATTATTTCTCTCATGATATTCTGATGATGCAAGACCGTGTCTATGTTCCATCTTCTCTTCGTAAACGTGTTCTCGTTCAACTACACAAAGGACATGATGGTATCAACCGTACAAAAGCTCTTGCTCGAATGCACGTATTCTGGCCGAACATCACGAAGGACATTGAGAATATGGTTTCTCAATGTATGGAATGCATACAACTTTCAAAGGCGCCTATCAAAGCTAAACTCTCTTCTTGGCCAAAATCAATTCAACCTGGTGATCGTGTTCATCTCGATTTCGCTGGACCTGTTCTTGGTAAAATGATTCTCATAGCTGTGGATAGCTACTCGAAGTGGGTTGACGCTTGGGTCATGGATAATGCTACATCCATGAATACAATTCAATGTATGAACCGTTACATCGCCAACAATGGAACTCCTCGTGTGCTCGTAACAGACAATGGAACTCAATTTTCTTCTGAAGCTTTCAAAGACTTTTGTGATGAATATGGTATTAAGCTGATGCATTCTCCTCCGTATCATCCTCAATCAAATGGACAAGCAGAAAGAATGGTTGACATCGTCAAAAGATTTATCAAAAAGAAAATTGAAATACGTGGAACTTCCATTGATCTGACTGATTGTATTACAACATTCCTGCTATGTTATCGATCAACTCCTAATTGTGCTACTCCTGACAATTGTACTCCTGCATTCGCTCACCTTGGTCGTGAACTTCGTAATCAAATGGATCTCCTGCGTCCGCAATTCATAAAGTTCATGGAAACCGATACCGTTCAAAATGCTCAATTTGACCGACATCATGGTGCGAAAGAAAAGAACTTCAATGCTGGAACAACAATTTTCTTCCGTGGGAGAAGGGATGACCGATGGAAGCCGGGACTTATTCAAGCTCGGAAAGGTAACCGTCTTTACGTCGTCAAAGATATTGGAAATGGGAAAACTCATAGTCGTCATGCAAATCAAATTCGTCTTCGAAATGAACCTGTTCAAATTTCAAATGCTCCAATCTGCATGGATAAGAATGACGAACCTATGGTCGCTGACACTGATGCTGATTCAAACGATGGATTTCAAGATGCTAGATCTCGTTCAAGCTCTCCTGTTCAATCTAATGATCGTTCTCCTGTTCAATCAAATGCTCGTTCTCTTGGTGAATCTCCTGCTCGTACTGCAGTTCAATCTCCTGTTCAAACAAGAACTCAACCTATTGCTTCAACACCAAATCGTCGCTATCCTAATAGACACCGCAATTCAAGATTCTCAAATCTGAACGAAGATGCAATGCTTGGATAGGAGGGAGAAGAGTGTTGTGACTCTAACAACACGATGGATTCAAAGATGGCGCTTCTTATGGTTTCTCATGGTCTCGTATGGATTGTGGAAGCTTCGCTGCCTCGCCTATTTTGTATTTGTTTGTTAGTTAGTTGATTGATTGTTTTATATTAACTTTTACTCTGTACTGTTTTGTTAGCTGTAAGCTCAACCGCTCGAGCTACAGCTTGTTCCTGAATAAATATTATCTATTTATATTAGTGTCAACCTACGGCATTAAGGGAACTCTTTGTTTAACCATTCTACGGTTATAACAGAAACGCTTCCACTAAATATTTGTAGGTAGGGGCGCCTAAAATTTACTCAAACAACATTCTCACTGACTGACCAATGCAAAAAACTTTCTTCTCTTCTCTCAAAAAAAGAAGCAAGCATTATACCTTTCTTTTTTCCTTTACCTTTTTTCTTTGAAGTTTTTTTTATTATCAATTTTTTGTTGTTTGTTTCAACAAAAAATTATAAGTGTATTTATGTGTCCACGTTTTTTTTTGTGTCCTTCTCTTTTTTTCCTTTTCCTTTCTGCGGTTGTTGTCGTTGTATTTAATGGTGTTAAAAAAAGATGGCAGCTAAATGAAAAAAAACTATTAAATAAACTTGTTAATAAAAAAAACTAAAAATCTTTCTTTCTTTTTTTGCCCTTTTTGGCCAAATAAATATTGCGGGGTTTACCTGAGATACGAGGCCACCAAAAGTAAATTTTTATCAAAATTTTAAGAATGTAAAAACTTTGACATTTTTTTTGAATCATGGAAAAGCTATTTACTCTATTGAATGTAAAAAAGCTAATACACGGTTAATCAGGAAAATGTTTTGATTAAAAATTTTTTTTAAAATTACTATTAAAAACTCTAAAGTTTTGAAATTTGATTTGATATTTTTTATCCATATAATTTTTGCTAACATATTTTCGTAATTTCCACGACGAATTTTTTTTTGTAACAACTTCTATTTAGAAATTTTTTTAACCATGATTTTCTTCGTCGTCTACCATTTTTTATATTAGAAAGATCTCAGCCAAAAAAAATGAAGACTTTGCACTGATTTGATTTGATTTTTTTTACAACTTTTATAACATCCTCTTCTTCTACTCTATCTTGGAAGCCATCTTTCTTCCCTTTACTCTTATTCCATCCAAAAGTATCAGGAGCAGCAGAAACAAGACACGGCAAAAGGCAAAGCATTTTTTTGATGTCGCTGCTGATGTCTGACGCTTTTTTATCTTTCTCTATTTTACCTTTTTTTGAGAGAGAGAAGCAAGCGTTCCCATGCGTTTTTTGACCTCACCTTCTTTTTTTTTTGTTTCTGCTTTGCTATTATTCTTCTTCGTCCAGAACTCAAAATTTTTTTTATCTAATATAATTTTTTCTTTTTTGTTTGTTGCTGCTTCTTTGGCTTTAAAGTGAAAATCTGAAGCTTCTGTTTTTATGTTTTGGAAGAATAATGTGTTCTAAGCTTTTGAAAGATAGAGAAGGCTAAAACAAAATAATGTTTCTGAAGTCTAGAAACAACAATTATTTTTGATCTTATCCCTTTCTCCCATCACAAAAAGCAAACTTATATCTGTTACCTTTCCTCCAGTTTAAAAATTATTTTTATTTATTTTAAAACAAAAAATGCTTTTTCTGAAGTAATTTATTTTTTATCTTAAATTTTTTATTTTTTTAATAACACCGCCCAATTCGGAAGCTTCTATTATCGATTTTTTTTGGAGAAAATTTACCCCCAAAAATTGCTTCCATAATTATTTTGGTAATTTGCTTCAGAATTTTCTTCATGTATTCAACTTTCTAAGGGCCTTAACTTTTTTTAAATTTTTTACCTCACTGCTTCTATTCGCTTCAAGACGCTGCTGGCACCGTTTAATTTATTTTTTCTGCATCTTGTTATTATTATTTTTTATACAATTTTTAAATTTATTTTTCATTTAAACATACATGCATATTTTTTATTTATTCCATGTTAAAGCCTTAAAATGTCAGTTGATCCGTCCCTTGAAAATAATATTTTATTTGGTTTTAAATCCCATGAGACATATCATTTGGTTATTTTAATATTTCAAAAGTCAATAAGTTAAAGATGTCCCTATATTTCTCTTTTTTTGCATGGCAATATTAAAAAAATTAGAGAACAGCATCTAAAAAACGCGGAGGTGCATGAAGAAAGTGCAAAAAAAAATAACTAAACAAAATACATAGAAAAAAATTACTTTATTTTTGTGCTGGAAAAAAGTTTTTAGTTTAGCACTTTTTAAAAGAAAAATTCTCCATGGAAAAAAGAAGATGAAAGCTAAAAGAAAGCTTACGGTATTTTTACTTTTATTTTTGGTATTCTCAAATATAGCCAATGTGGAGGCGAAATAAAAAGATACGAGAGAAAGAGAGGAGAGACTTATTAAAATTCGAGAGACTTGGATTTCATGCTGTGAAAATTAAATAAAATAAAAAAACAGGAAGTTGTTCGATAACCCCCGTGTCTTCTTTAAATCTAGGTTTTAAGTATCTCGAAAAACAAACGAAGCTTATTAATTGATTCATCTTTTTTTTTCTTTTTTGAAGTTTTTTATATTTTCTTGCTTCCTGAAATGAAAAAAAAATAAATGAGAGAGAGAGGCGTTTGCGCACTTCCGGTATCTGGCAAAATCAAAAAAAAATATGAGAAAAAATAAGGGGCAACGATGGCGTAGCGAAAGAAAAAATTGTTTGAGAATTAAAAGAAAAATTTTACTTAACAAAAAAAATTATTTTTAAACATTTTTTTTGGGTAATATGGTATTTCATCTTCAAGGCAATTCATTACAGTAAACTCAGGCTATTATAGTGATTTACTGTTTTTCAATAAAAAAACCTATTATTATTTATCCTTTTTTTTTTTTGTTTACCATTTGTTTTTACATGATCCGCTTCCATTTATTACCATAACCTCTTCCTTCTTCTCTTTTTTTCTTATCCCACTTGATTTGAACTAAACCTTCTCAAGTATCTCAAGTATCACATTCTCTCTCCTTTCTCAGCAGGTGTCACATTTACCTCTCTCATGTCCTCTATAAAATCGGATTAACAAGGTTTCCCTCCTTCCTTCTTGTTTTCTTCTTTTTTTTGACACTGATTTCACTTCTTTTTTTTCTTTTGCTAATTATAAAACAAATAAAAAAGAAAAGCAAAAAAGTTTCGTTTATCCAATCAGATCAAAGAAACTGTGTCTCGGGTTCGTCATTGTAAACATATTTCTTCTTTTTGCTTGCGGCAAAGAAAAAAACAAAAAATATTGCGATCTGGCCCACAATTTTACAACTCTCTTTTTTTTACCACCCACATATGTTTGTTTGTTATTGTGGCTTGCTTGCTTGCTTGCTTCTGTTTGCTACTAATTAGTTCACACTTCCTTTTATTTCAGCTGGGAATTACAATTTTGTAGTGTGTCTTTTATTTTTATTCTTTGCGCGAAAAATATAGGGAATTTTGCTTTTTAAAAAATTGCCGATACTCTTTGAACTATGTTTTTTTACCAGCAAGTTTAACCACGAAATTTTTTTTTGCCATTTTTTGATACCCAAATAAGCCAGCACTTTTTTAAGGGAAAAAATTTTTAGCTTGGAAACTTCTCTTTTTTGTTATAAAATTTTTAAATTTTAATCTCTCTAAACATGGCTCAGAAAAAAAAAAACGATAGTGTTGAGTTGCGTAATACCTCTCTCTTTTTTATTTAAATAAATCTTCGGAACTGCAGTAACTCACTCACTTGATCATCATAAAATTTTGCGGGATACAAGAATGGTAAAAAGGATGAGATCACCATAAAAAAAAAGAAAGAGTAAATGAGTAGGAAGTGGCTGGTTGACCTCGGGTTTAAGCCGATTTTAGAGTTTTCTTTTTTTTATGTAATGTTTGATTTAGAAGGAAAAAAGAAAGAGGGGATGATTTTGAACATTCAGCCAGCCTACATGAAAAAAAAAACTAAAAAATGAGATTTAATTTTTTATTACCAACCATCGTTTTAACCTTTTTTTGGGTAGAGTTGTTTTTGTTGAGAGTAATATGGATTTTAGAAGTTTTTTTTATTTTGGAAGCGGAAGTAAAAAACAAACAAAATAAAAAAACCTAATTTTTTACTAATATTCTAAAAGTATGGTTTTTTAAAAGAAATTTAAAAAATTTAGTCAACTTTTAAAATTGAAAATATTCTAAAATAACTTTAAGATTGAAAGCCTATGTTACCAAAATATTGGCGGCATGACTTTTGGAAATAGATATCTGTTTGAACTTGTTTATTATTTTTATATATAAACTTTGCCAACCGAAATTTGATTGGACCTTTTTTCTCGTTTTTTTTCTGGATTTTATTATATCAAAGCGCTTTCGAATTTGATTCTCAATTAAACAAATTTTTTTCTATAAATTCCCATTTTTACTGTAAAATGATCTTTGTAAATTTGATATATTCTTTTTGCTTTAAAATTTCATTTTGCACATTTTTAACCTTTTAAATCTTTCGATTTACCGTAGTAACCTTTATCTCCTTCACTTTTTTCTTTCTCATTAATCTCATTGCTCTCCTAATTTTCGCCCAAAAGGTTACCTCAAAAGTAAAAAAGTGTTTCAACACTATCAAAAAACAGTAAAGCAAAAATAAGAAAGATTTTTGTTTAAATTTTATTATTTTTTTTCGCTGTAATAAATAATTAAGAAATTTGAGATGTTATTTTTTCAGTCAACTGGAAGAAAAATAAAAAAGGTTGTTTGGTTTTATAAAATCTTTTTTTTTTGCTTCTCGATTCTCGAATCTCGATTATAAATTTTTTTTCTTTGCGTGCGTGTGCAATGCAACTAATCCGTTATTCCGCGTATTAAACATGTTAGTGAGAGAGGCTAGGTTGTTGCTTGCTCCACATGAAAAAAGAGAACCAAACTAAAAGTAATAATAAAAATAAAAGTAAAAAGTAAAAAAGGTTGAAATTGATCTACCTTCTGTCGGTGGTGGTTAGTTAGTTGTTGCATGTTTCGTTTGCAAAGTAAAGCTCCAACTCTCATTTTTCGCTGTCGTTTTTGAATTTTTATTTATCTCCTTCGCTGCCACCAATGCGCCACGCCGCATGTGTGTTTGAGTTTGAAGAAAGAAAAAAAGGGTTATACAGTATGAAAAATATTGAAGGAAAGAATCTAAGTTAAGAAGCCAATCTCGTTTCAAAATTCAAACGAATTAGAAAAAATTTTTGATTACTGTAGCTTGATTCATGCCTATTTTTTATATTATTATTTGAAGGAGCCTTACCACAAAAATTTTTAACTTTTAAGTCTTATTTTTTTGAATAAACAAAATTTCATGTCGGGAAAAAGGCTATTTTTTCTTTTAGCGTCGATTCTATCAAGCAAATTTAAATATTTTTACGAATTAATTTCTTTTGTAAAAACTTAAAGTTTCATGGGTGTTGTAGGAATCTTATTTTCAAAATCTTTCTGTTTTAAATTCCCAAAAAACTATAATTTTTTGACATTTGAGCTTTTTTCTATTTTTAAATTCAGTTTAAAAAAACTTGTGGCCTTCGACCTTTTTTTCGTTATAGCAAAAGCATCCATCCTACGGTAATGCTTTTTAAAGAAAAGAAAAAACAATCTAATCTTGCATAAATGATGACATAAAAAAGGGTTTTTTATGTCAAAAGCGATAATAAAAAAAAATGAGATAAATAAATAAGAGTAAAAACGAAGTGTTTTGCAACCAGCCAGCCACACCCAATAAACTTTAAAAAAGCAAGAAAATAATCAAAGGTATGGGAATTGGAAGTTGGAGTTCCTTGTTTTTATATTTTGAAGCGAATTTTGTCGTTCTTCGGACATAATTTTTTCTTATTTTTTTTTATTTTTATCAAATACTAAATTTTGAATTTGTGATTTTCTTGAAAATATCATCGCGAATTTTATTTTATTCGTGTTTCCTAGTTTTTTTTCCATTCTTTATTTAACATTTTCAGCTTCAACCAAAGACTCTTTTTTTATATTTATTAAACCAACCATCATCAAAAATCACCAAAGATATTTATTTTTCCTTCTCTCAAATAACTTTATTATTATAATTTAACTAAACTTATTTTTTTAAATGCTTTCTCCCCATCAACATCTCCACCAACAACTCCAACTCCAACAACAACAACAACAACACTCAAATATTTGTGAAAATAAAAATAATATAAATTTATTATTAGTTGAATCTATTCCTCCACCTCCTCCTCCAATTCAATCATATAATCCAACAACGAAAGCGCCAAATGCAGCAACGATGTTTGATGAACCCTTTTTGGCTTTATCAAGTTTTGTGGAATTGACTTCAACTTATGGCGCAGCAGCTGCAGCAGCAAATTTTTTCACTGCTCACCAACAGCACCAAATTCAACAACAACAAGATTCGTTAGCTGCTGTTTCTTCGATACCAATTAATAATTATCAAATTCCTTCAACATCTGATGATTCATATTCAAATAATTCTTCAACAACAACAATGCCAATGATTTTTTCAAATTTAAATAATTTTAATAATGAATCATTAAATAATTTAAACTATTGTTTTTCATTAACAAATAATAATAATTTATCTCCATCGTCTGCTGCTTCTATTTTAACGACGACGACAACGACTCCATCCACCACCGCTCCAAGTTCTTCATCAACGATTGGATTATTGCCAAGTATAGCTTCACTTGAATTAAATAATAATTATTTACCCAATCATGATTTAACTAATATTCCTATGTGTGAATTTTGTGGTATTCCAATCAGTGCTAAAACTATGGCAATTGTGGAAGGAAACATTTTTCATGAAACTTGTTTGCGTTGTTATGAATGTGGAATACAATTGGATGAAAAATGTTATTATCGGGATGGAGGAATTTATTGTAAAAATGATTATTTACAGTAAGTTTTACAGAAATGTTTTAAAAGTGGAAAAAAATGTGGAGTCTTATAATAAAAAAACTGGGCTGACAAGGGAACATTTTTCGATGCCGGATCGCTGGAGAGATTTCACCTAGCCCATCATGTAGTATTCATATATTTAAGACGTTTGGGAGAATATGGCTTCCCCCCGAGGGAGAGAAAAAAAGATATGTATTTATTAAGGTACGAATTAACTATTTTTAACTCAACTTTTCTTTCGTTTGTTTGATATTTTGGCGTTGTGTCCTGCGAAAAATCGAAAGAGAAAGTTGAGTTAAATATAGTTAATTAGTACCTTCAAAAATTCATATCTTTTTTTCTCTCCCTCGGGGGGAAGCCAAATTCTCCCAAATGTCTTAAATATATGAATACTACATGATGGGCTAGGTGAAATCTCTCCAGCGATCCGGCATCGAAAAATGTTCCCTTGTGAAAAAAAAAATAAAGATTTTCAAAAAAATTAGAACTCTTGATTTTGGATTTGGAAAAACAATGGTTTTCAAAAGCTTCGAAAAATTTTAATTTTTTGTCCCGCCAGATTTTAGAAAAATCGATAATGAGAAACAGTTTTTTAAAGTACAATGGGGGACAATATGTTCCAGTCACTTGAAAGGGAAAAGCAACGACATCTAACGACATCCAACGACATCTAAGGACGGCGGTTGATGTCACTTTGCCATAAAAAATGGCTGCTTTTGAAAAAAAATTTTGTAAAAAAAAGTTTTACTTTTTTACAGTATTTTTTTATTATAAGTAAACGTTCTTTTAAATTAAAAGAACAGATATAAAATTTTCGGAAGATTATTTGTTATTTTTAAACTTGGTAAAAAAATGAGATTAAAATATAAAGGAATAGAGGTGATATTTTATTTTCCTCCGTAATTTTAGTTGCTTCCAAAAATCTGAAGAAAAAAAATCAGCAATTGTTTTTTAAATTTGTCAAAATTTTAAAGGACAAAGTAGTTGGCTAGGATTTTAATCATTGCAATGCTTCGAGAGAACTTAAAAATTTGGTAATATTTGTACAAGTCAAAAAAATATTCAAAGCGCAAAGAATTTTTATTTCTTTTTTTGAGCGAGCTAAAAAATTATGAATTTGTTTAAACTTTAAAGCTTTAAATAATAATAGCGAAAAATATAAATTTAAACAAAATTCTCCAAATAAAAGTTAAAAATAATAAACTTTGCGCTCGCAATAGTGTGATGTGTTGATACTCACAAAACTTGATGCATTTTCATATTTGGTGTCAATTCACAACTTCAAAAAGTTCATTAAAAATTAAAGAAAAGGTTATAATATGAAAAAGATTACATATATTTAAATTTTAGTATTTTTCTACAAATTTAAAAATTTATTTGACGAATACATGAGACATTAAAATTAAAACGGGAAAATAAATACTTTTTGGAATTTATGTCAAAGAAAGTTTATAACGCTTTCAAAAATTTTTTTTGTTACTCAACGTAAGAGATTAGCGTTGATTAAAATTATAATTTGAAACATGGAAAGTAATTCCGAAGTTGAGAAAAAGAATAATACTTTTTGAAAGCATAAAACGAGCTAACCTTTAACATTAAAATTAGAGGTATCAAAATAATTAATTATTAGTTATTAAAAAATTTCGGGTGCGATATCATTTATCTCATTAGAGAAAGCCTAAAAAACAAATATTTCCTCCATCAAAGTTTTGCTATCACCTTTCCATAATTAATTTTGCAAACCTATCAAACATTTCCAAAGACTTATTTATGAAATAAAAATTCTTAGCTTTGTTCAAAAAAAATTTTCAAAAGCAGCCTTTTTTTTGGCAAAGTGGCATCAACGACCGTCCTTAGATGTCGTTGGATGTCGTTAGATGTCGTCGATTTTGACCGGAACATATTGTCCTCCATTGTAAATCGAATGCTTGGATTTTGTTAATTTTTCAAAAACTGTCTTTTTATAAATTTGATTCCAACTGCATTTTTTTTCTTCGAAGTTTCGTGATTCCCTAAAGTCCAGCAGCACATCACTTAAAAACCTTTAGAAAAAATATTAACCAAAAATTAATTAGATTCTTATTTTTTTCGTTTATTAACATTTAAATTTTTTGTTGTTGCTTCCATTTCTGAGTAATTCTCTCATTAATTATTTTTATTTATTATTTCATTTTCATTTAAATATTTTTTTTCTAGGAAATTCATTCGACGACAATGTAGCCGCTGTTTTACATCAATAAAGCCGCAAGAGCTTATAATGAATGTAAAAGATTTAACATATTTTCATTTAAATTGTTTTACATGTGTAATTTGTGGTGATATGTTAAAACAGGGAGAAAATTTTATGTTGGGTCTTAATGGAGCTTTAACTTGTTATAGTAAGTTTTTTTTATTTAAAATTTAAATTCTATCCTCGAATTTTTTGAAAAAAATTGGGTTAATTTTATTTTTTTTTTCTAGAACACCTTGATTCCTCTCAAACAATGGTGGAAAATAATTTATTAAC
The DNA here is from genome assembly GCA_028622995.1 of Panagrolaimus kolymaensis. Taxonomy (NCBI): domain Eukaryota; kingdom Metazoa; phylum Nematoda; class Chromadorea; order Rhabditida; family Panagrolaimidae; genus Panagrolaimus; species Panagrolaimus kolymaensis. Next base: position 1,547,389 of record JAJQJQ010000049.1, on the reverse strand, counting down.
TTCTTTATCGGATACACTTACTGCTCTTCCATCTCAGCAACAAATAGTTGCAACAACGACAAATGTTGTAAAAAATCAATCTAAAAAAGCTGCGGCTCGATTGCAAGCGGCTGCTGCAGCATCAAGAAAATCTGAAAGTCGTAAGTTTTTTTAACAAAATTTTAGGATTCGAGCTTCATCAAATCAAGCAAAGAATTGATTGTGATAAGCCATAAAAAATTTTAAGTTTATTTTCGTATTCAGGCAAAAATGTTTCATGGTTTGCCTGAAATTTTTGTTACATAAAAAATAAGATTTCAAAATTCTGTTCTGTTCTGTTTTTTTGCTAATTTTTAGTATAGTTTTTTATTTTCTCCAATAATATTTTTTTCACTTTATTTTTTAATAACATCTAATAACCTTTATTTTGGCACACATCTATCTATATATCTATAATTTCTCCCTTGAGTAAGCAAACAACTTTTCTTTTGCCTTGCTGTCTTTTTACCGTAATATTCACACTAATTGGATGCTTTTTTCTTTTCACAGAGGCATAAAATAAAATCTCATCTGCTTTTCTTCATTTTTCGCTTGGATAAATTTTATTTTCTCAAAAGCATTAAAGCCTCCATTTTTTTTATTTTGTCGCCTAAAGAATGCTTATTTTTTTTACTTCAGTTGGCTTAACATCCATCTAACCCATCCCATAGCGCTTCACTGAAATTTATAAGCAAAAGCGATGCTCTAAAAAAATAAAAGTAAAATGAGACCTTGCACGTTCATAAAAAGGAAGGATACTGTAATGACGCAAAAGAAAAAAATGCAAAAAACTAAAAACAAATTAATTTTATAATATTCTAAAAAAGGAAAAAGTATAGTTTCAGGAGATGAAGAAGATGGTGATGACCGTGAAAGTAGTACACCGGATGAACATCGGCATTCATCATCTAAAGATAGAATGGGTAAACGAATGCGAACCAGCTTTAAGCATCATCAATTACGTGAAATGAAAAGATATTTTCAATTGAATCATAATCCCGATGCAAAAGATTTAAAAGGATTGGCACAAAAAACTGGATTAACTAAAAGAGTTTTACAGGTAAGAAACAAAAAAAAAAGTTAAAAAAATTTTTGGTATTGAGATTGGAGTTTTTTAAATATTTTTTTCTCAAAATTCTGACCTTTCTTTTATCGATTCACAAATGAAACAAATTTTTCGAATTTTGTGAATGAGTTCCATTGTAAAAAGAAATTCCATGGAAATTAGAATATTTTTTTAAATATTTTTTTTTTTTCTAGGTTTGGTTTCAAAATGCTCGAGCCAAATATCGCCGAAGTCAAGCAAATAATCCCAATGCTTCAACCTCACCAAATGGATGCATCCTACCACCAATTAAATTTGAACAATGTTATCCAACAACCAATACCACAAATGGATCATCCACGAGTATTTCGGGTGAATCAGCTCGGGCATCAACGAGTCCATTCGAATGTAATGGAACCACAAATTCTTCATCATTTTCACGTTCAATAAGCCCCGAATTTGTTGTTGATAATATTAATAATAATAACCTAAGTTCATCATCATCAACTAATGCCACTGCTACTGCTGTTAAAGTTTAAAAAAAAAAGCAACAAAAGAAAAAAGATGAATTTTTAGCCGACCAGAAAAAATTTTTTAGTAGTATTTATTTATTTTTACTTTTTTTGAAAGCTTTTTGCTTAAAATTTTTATATTTATTTTTAAAAAATTGCTATAAAAATTAAAGTTTTGAGGACGAATAATGGAGTTTAAAAATATTTAGTCTTCAACAAAAGATTGAAGTGGAAACTTTTGACCTAAAAATTTGGAAAGATTATAATTTTTTTAAATTTGAATATTTAATTTTTTTAATTCACAAAACACGATTTTTATCAATTCTATTTCATAACTTTGCTCCAGCGACATCAATAAATATGTGTGTGTTTCTTAAATTTTTTTTCTATTTTTTTCAGTTTTATACCAAAGTCTAAGTCTCTTTTCTAATCATATCTTCTTTCTGTCTCTATTTTTGTAACTTTTTCAAGTAAATTCTTTTTTTCTAGTCAAGCATAGATTATTTTAAACTTTTTTTGTAGCCTTTTATTTTAATTCTCAAAAAAGTAATAGTATTATTTTTTTTTATGTAGACGTCTAACAACGATTTATTTTTATTTTAAACATAATTTAAAATTTACTGTAGATTTTTTTTTGTCTTTTGTATGTAAAATTATTTTAAAAGCAAAAAATCCCATGAAAAAATGTATAAAATTTTAACAAAAAAAATGGATTTAAAAACGCAAACAAAAAAAAAATCAATGCATTTTTTATTTTAAAAAAGTTACCGAAAAACCGAAAAATAAATTTGAATTTAATTAATTAATGCTAAACCCTGTGACTGTATTATTTTCAATTACATTTCGATAAAATTCCACTGAAGCTTTAGGAGTTCGAGTTCGATTGGGTGAATTAAAATCAACATGATGAATGCCAAATTTAGTTTTATATCCATCAGTCCATTCAAAATTATCCATTAACGACCATAAAGTATATCCTTTAAGATTTACTCCATCCACAGTGGCGGCTAAAGCAATATTAGCTAAATGTCCGCGAAGATATCGAATTCTTGTGTCATCTTGCAAACCTTCGCCAACAACATCCATCACTCCATTTTCAGTAATAACCAAAGGAATATTATCATATTCAGTTTTAAATTTATTTAACAATTTTCTTAGTCCATCGGGTGTGTACCAAATCCATTCAATTCTAAAAAATAACTTTTAAATCTTAAAAAAATTTCAGACTAATTTGATTCTTAAAAAAATTAATATGAAAAAAAGCTTATTTTTTTGTTGTCAAAACCAAAGTTTGTTTCTTTTTGTAAATACTTTTGTTTATTTAACTAATTATCTTAATGGATTTTGTTGTTTGTAAGTGAGTGAAAGATTATCGGTTTAAAAGTATGCGTTTTCAAGCTTGTGTAAATATTGGATTTGCGAAAAAGTTTTTGTAGGTTTGTTTCGTTTTTCGCTCTTTTGAAACCATAAAAAAGTGCTAGAAGAAAAAATAAAGTCCAACTGGAAAAAAAATTTTTTAGCTGGAGATTCAGGGAAAGAAAATAACCTACAAATATAATGTAATTTTTATTTTTATTTTTTTAAACCGAAAAAACTTTGGCTATAGTTTGCACTTTTTGATTTGAAAAAAATTTTTTTGAAGTAATTTTGTTGGATTTCTTTCATTTTTAGCTGTTTTTTATTTGTTTGAGAAAATAGGCAAACTTAGGTACTTACAATTCCCAATTATCATAATATCCCGCTACAATGCCCGCATCCATATGCATTAAATAATTATCCATGTAAGAATATTCAGATTCCTTTCGAGCTCTCGCGGTTACTGAACGATAATAATTAATTCCCAAAAAATCAGCCGAACCTAAAATTTAATTATTTTATTTTTAAAAAATTTTCCGAAAAATATTTTACCCATTAAATCTTTTTTTTCTTGTTCAGTAAATTCAGGAAGCCTTGAAACTGTTCTAAACATTTTATCTTTTGAAGCTTTTTCAATTTTATCTTTCATAACTTTTGGGTAATCTCCATTTTTACCAAATATTGGATTGGCCCACCAACCCCATGAAAATTGAAAGCCATTTTCTGATGCTTTTAAATCTTCTGTGGAATTGGGATTTTCTGGATAAAACCATGTCCCCGAAATAGTTATACCAATTTCGCCCTTTTGCTGAAATTTAAATTGAGTTTTATATATTTTTGCAGCTTTCATATGGGAAAGTAGCAAATTATGTCCAGCTCGATATATCATCCAATCACAATGAGCTTTCATTTCTCCGGGAGCATGAATCACCACTTCTCCACAATATGAATATTTTACAATTGAAAATGGTTCATTGATAGTAATCCATTTTTTAACTTTATTTCCAAAATGTTGAAAACAAAATTTTGCATATTCCGCAAATTTATTACTAATTTCTGAATTCAAAAATCCATTTCCATCTTCCATAAGAATTTGAGGCAAATCCCAATGGAAAATAGTTACAACGGGTTCGATTTTAGCTTCAATCAAAGCATCCAATAAATTATTATAATATTCTAAAGCTTTTTTATTTGGTTTCATTGGATCATTTTCGGGAAGCAAACGAGTCCATGAAAGTGAAAAACGATATTGATGAACTTTCGCAGCTTTGAGTAATTCGATATCTCTTTTCCATAAATGATATGAATCACACGCAATATCACCGGTATCATTATTAGCTATTTTACCCGATTTATGTGTAAATACATCCCAAACACTTGGAGCCTTTCCATCTTCAAATGCTCCACCTTCAATTTGATATGCGGCAGTGGCGGTGGAAAATTTAAAACTGTCGGGAAAAATAAATTCTATGGGTTTTGAAGCATTTTCATGAACGCAATTATTTTCAGTTTTGCAACAACACAATCTCGTGGGAATGGAATCAATTTGACATTCATTATTCAAATTTTCACAAAATAAAAAAGTATCGCATCCAATTTCATAACGAAAATTATCTCCATCATTAAAATATCTTGAAAAGCAAGCAGACACGTGCGATGGACAATTTTCAGAAGTCAAAGGAATATTATGTATTTGATTATTTATTGAATGTATACTTCCATTATAACATTGTAATCCAAAAATAATTTGAGGAAAAAATAAAAATAAAAAAATTAATAAAAATGAATTCAAATTTTTCCATGGCAAAAACATTCTAATGCGTGAATTTTTCCCTGAAAAACACCAAACTACAAAATTAAAAACACAGAAAAACAAAACTACGGATCTTTAAAAAAACAAAACAATAATATTCCGAGCGGTGATAAAAAAAATGCATGATAAATCAATCAATCAGGCGAGCAAGCAAACGAGCGAATGATGATGGAGGGAAACAAATAATCCGACTTAAATATATGTATGCATGTAAAAATCATGTCGTCATGATAAACATAAAAACAAGATTAAAAAATATCAATTGTAAAGGTCATCATCTTTGATTATTCATAGTTTTTTTTGAGGAGTCTTAAAAAAATGAAAGAATAAAAACAGCGGTGTGTTCCGTTCTTTTTTTTAATATGTTAAAAAAGGATAGATAAATAATTAAAAATGGCAAGCGGAAATGGGTTTTGAAAAATTTAAAAATTGATAAGCAATTTTTTAACTTTTTTTAAAGTCTATGTTTCCTTTCCCAGACTATTCGATGAAAAAAAGAAGCCATTAATCATAATTTTTAAGTTTTTGGGTGAATAAATATTATCAGTCAATTTTTTCTTTAATAAAAATAAAAATATTTATAGACTGAATTTTTGGCTGTTGAGAGACATTCAATCCAACGCCCTCGCGTATACATAATTTTAATCTTTAGCCTAATATAAATTCTAAAACCTAATAAAAAAAATAATAGTTTTACTTTTTATTTTATTAGGTTGCAAGAAAAGCAAAACAATTTGCTATAGACTTTTTTGAGCAAAAAAATATTTTTGCTCTCCAGCCGCTCGTTTTATTTTTTATTTTCTTAAGTGTTTAAGAAAAATATAAAAATAAGATCAAAGGTTTGTTGCAACAAAAAAACTAAACTCAAACATATTTTTTTTCTTTTTCAATAAAAAAAACACAATTTTTCTTTTGAATCTGCTTAAATAACATTGATGATAAGGTTGTTTTTTCTTTTTATTTTATTTTTTTTGTGTACATTAAAACTTAAGAAAAAAAATATGTTCTTCTTTTTTAATGTGAGTGTCTGTCTCGAGTTTATTGAGTTTTTATATTTATTTTTTTTACATTTTTAGACTAAACTTTGGCTAATAAAATTTTTTTTTCAGAAGTTGTCTGTCATGAATGTGATATTTTTAATTTCTATTATTTTTGCTTTTGTTTCAACTGGACTTTCTTCAATTACATGTTATAAATCTATTGAAGCCACTCTTCCTGGTGCAGAATTTAATATTGCCAAAAATTTAACAAGAAAATGTTTAAATTCTGAAAGTTGTGTTCGATCTTTTGGAACTATTAATGGAAAAGATGGATCATTCTTTGCTTCTTGTGTAGCTAAAGAAAATGAATCCCAAACTTGTGGGGTAAGAGAAATGGTTTTTGAACTTTTTTTTAAATTTTTTTTATTAAAAGCGCTGTTATAATTTTTGGACGACTTCTTTCGAAAAAAAGTTGAGGGCGGAAAAATAGGATTAAATTAGTCTCTAAAATTAATTAGATTTTTTATTTATTTGTTATATAGCTTTTATATTTTTTTCTTTTTGCAATGGAGTAAAAAGTCACACATCATAGAAAACAAAAAAAGAATCCAAAGATAAAAGAAAATATCTTTTTTATTAAAAGTTTGGCTCTTTTTTTCTTCGTGGAAAGTAAATGTATTTTTGAGAAATAAATTTTTTTTTTTTTCAGAATTATCCCGCGTGTAAAATGATTTCCACCGGTTATGCAAATACTCTAAACAGTTATAAATCATGTTGTTGCAAAACAAATCTATGCAATTCTGAAACTTTTCAAGGTGAAACTCCTCAAACTTTGACTGCCCCTAACGATTCAGAAATGGATATTAATGGAAATTTAAATAAAGCTGTTAAACGATGAAATTTTTTTTGAAAGAGTGCTTCACATAAATTTTTATTTTTCTCTATTTAAATAAATGATTTTATTGTTGAAAAGTTTTTTTTGTTGGTAAAACCAAAAATGGAATCTTGATAAGCAACACCAAATAGTGAATGAGGAGCGGAGGAATGAAAAATAATTTTTTTAATTCTAAAATTTTCACAATAGACGCATCTTCTTCGTCCTGTCGACGCCTACTGTAAAGCATTAAAATATTTTTTTAAAGTAACGACAATTTTTTTTGCTATAGAAATTTTCCAATCTTTAATTTTTGAAAAAAAAAAATTATTACACAATCAAATCGTTGTATTTTTTCCTGCTTTAAAAAAATTTCAAAACAAAAAACACAATTCTATTCAAATAATATTTGCACCTTTTTTTAAAAAAGAAAATAACAATGCATTTTTTTTGGTTATTTGTAAAAAATATTTGAAAATAGCAAACATGTTTAGCACCTTTAATTTGCAAACAAACGTCCATCCCATCTCAAAAAAAGTGTAGCATGCAAGCTATATTTTTTTAATTATTAAATAATCACCTACAAAATATTTCCGCAAATGGTCATTGAACGCTTCCTCATTTTATTGTATTTATTATTGTTTAAACAGCCAAAAAATAAGTGAAATTAAAATTAAAAAATTAAACAAATATCAACAAACATTCATGGGCCGAGAAAAGATTATAAAAGCACACGATCAAGATTTAAAAAAATCAGGAACAACGACTTCGGAATTAAAATAAGTATGAAGATTTTATGTGTTTTTGTAGTTTCAACAATTTTTTGCTTGATTGATCATTCCCAAGCCATTATCGGCTGGGATGGAATTCAAGCGGTGGATGTTGAAGGATTTCAATGTTTATCTCAAAATGGTTTTGAATTTTATATTGGACGAATTTGGAATGAATTGGGTGAACCCAGTCCTGATGGAATTCAAAATATAATCAATGCTCGTCAAGCTGGAGTTAAATCCGTTGATGGTTATATTTATCCATGCATGGGAATGGAAGGATGTGCTTCGGCTTCAGAGCAAATGGAAGGCGCAATAAATGCTGCAAAGGAAAAAGGCGCAGAAATGGGAACCATTTGGATTGATATTGAAAGTGCTGATGATTGGCCAAAAGATGAAGCCAGAAATCAACAATTTATTTCTGAATTAATTCAAAAAGCCGATCAACTTGGAGTTCAAGTTGGAATATATACTTCCAGTTCACAATGGAACCCAATTGTTGGAGTTGAATGGAATGGAGCCGCAAATAAAATGTTATGGTATGCTCTTTGGGATGATAATGAGGTAAATAATTTTAGACACTTTTTTAAAATTTAAAAAATAAATCATTTTTCTAGAGTTTCGAAGGTTTTGAACCTTTTGGTGGATGGCAAACACCAACATACCATCAATTTTCTGGACAAACTGATGGACCATGCGGAGTTAAAATGGATAAAAATTTTCGAGAATCCCTTTAACGAAATCTTTTTGAAGATAAAGAAACTTTTTTAATTTAACAAATTTTGTTAACTCTAAATATAATGCTAAAGTTTTTAAAAACTTGTGGAATTTTTAGTTAAATAAATTCATTTATTTATAACTTTTAGAAAACAAAATTAAAAAAATATTAAAGAAAAAATGAAGATTTTAAGCCATTGGATTCTTTTTTCATTTGTCAAACATTCACCATTTTAGGGCGACGCTAAAAATCATTAATTTAATTTTTTTTTTATCAAAAAATGAATAAAAAAAACTCACAAAAATGGCGAAGATAATTGAAGTAAAGTAGCTATAACCAAAATATATAAAATTGCACATGTCCCAAAAACTTTGGTTGGAGTATTACAAAATTTAAATAATGGATCTTCCACAAAATGATGTAATGCAAGGGAAATTAATATGCAAATCAGGAACATTCCTAATCCAACTAAAAAATAATGTTTTATCTTTATCAAAATTTTTTAATTTTTTTTTGTTTTTTTCTTTCATGTTTTATTGTGTAAAATTAAAGTACCTTTTGGTTGCAAAAAAAAATAAAATGATAGTCGAATTTTTTAATTTTAATGAAATATTTTTTTATGCATTTCTAAATTAAAGAATTCTAGTTTTTCTTTTCTATTTTCGCACTTGAAACCAAGAAAAATGAATTAAGATTGATCTAATTTTCTAGTTTATTTAATTGCCCATAAAATAATTCATATTCTTCGCATCGAATTTCGCTTTTTAATTAAAAAATAATTTAAGAAAGGTCAAATTTAACCTGCAAAGATATTTATCTTTTTTTTCCAAAACGAGATTTTGATTTATTTTCCAAAAAAAAATTGAAAGTTTTACTTTCATAAAAAAATTTCAGACTCAGAAGAAAAATTTAATTTTAAAAATTTAAGCCACCATAAAAAATTTCGGTTCAATAAAAAAGAAAAAAATTTTTAAGGCAAAAATCATTTTTAATCAAAAAAAAACTTACTATAAATATTTAAAATAGGCATATTAAAAATATATTTACAATATGTAATAGCAGGCCATGAAACCATATATAATATTAAAGAAATATCACCAATATGATATAAAGTTTTAATAACGATATATGGAGGTTTATCTTCCGTAAAGAATTCATTATTAAACGATAAAATAAAACCACAAAGTGCCACAATAATTATATCCAAAGGCAATGGTAATTTTTGAGGAATAAATGGAATAACAAAAATCGCAAAAATACAAATAAAAAATAAATAAAAATTTGTAAATTTTTTTGCTAAAGGATTTTGAAAAGAAATAATTCCAATTAAAAATTGCCATATCCGTCCCAGAAAAGAATTTATATTAATTAAAGGTAAAAAAGTTAAATTAATACAAATTAAAATAAGTAAAATATTGGTTTTATTTTTATTTAAATTATTATATTTTAAAATAAAATAACCAATCAATGGAAAAAACAGCGAAAAAGCTATGTGGGTTGTTAAAGCCCAACAATGATAATAAGCATTCAACATTTTTTCATTTTCATGATTCGAATAAAAACTTATAAAAATTGAAGCATTTAATAAATTTATAATTGCCGCAATATCTTCCCTCCAAATTGCTGCATATAAAAATATTGTAATTAATATTAAAATTATTAAATATATTGGAACAATTCGACGAATGCGTTGAATATAAAAATTTGATACATCAGTGAAAGTTATTTTTGTTTTATCTTCGAATAAATTGGATAGCAAATATCCGGAAATCACAAAAAATCTGCAAAAAAAAACATATAAAACCAAATCAAAAATTTCATAAAAATCAAAGATTAGAAATAACCAAAGTGGTTTTCGAAAAACGAAATGCTTTTATTGGAAGCATTTTCGATGGGGTGAATTCAGTTAATTTGGTTAGAAGAAGACAAAAACATTTCTTTGAAGTGAATTAATCAACTTACATACTACCACCAAGTGATCCATTGGGTAAAGATTCGGGCCAAATAAAATACGATACAGTTGAAGTAATTGCAATAAAACGAAGGAATTGAATGTCATTTCGTTTCATGTCTTCTTGGATTTCTGTAAACACTATAAAATTAATTAAAAACCATATGAAACTTTTGTTTTGAATTTGTCGTCGTTAAAAAACATTTGCTATCAAAAAAGTTTTTAGAAAGTGTTTTTAAAAATTTATGAAATTTTTATTATGTTATTTTTAAAGTCCTTTTTTATAAGGAAAATGATTTGCCAAATTTTGTGTCAAACATTCTGGGAAAAAAATAGAAAAAACTTACCAGTTATGAATGGGCCTGGGTAAATCGAGGCAAAGCAATCAAAAAGGCAGGGAGAGTATTTCGAGGCAAAGCAGGGTATTTCGAGGCAAAAGCAGGGTATTTCGAGGCAAAATAAAAAGGCAACGTCTAATTACTATCAATCAACTCCTCTCAAAATTCTGAACATATTATTTTCAATCATTACCCAAAGCCTATAAAAATTTTTTGAGTTACGTGTTTTCTCTATAGGTCCTTTCTGATATATAGGCTTTCGCTATGGATTATGTTTACTCATAGGGTTTCCCTATTGATCATTTTTGTCTCATAGGGAAAACACGTAACTCAAAAAAATTTTATAGGCTTTGGGTAATGATTGAAAATAATATGTTCAGAATTTTGAGAGGAGTCGATTGATAGTGATTAGACGTTGCCTTTTTATTTTGCCTCGAAATACCCTGCTTTTGACTCGAAATACCCTGCTTTGCCTCGAAATACTCTGCCTGCCTTTTTGATTGCTTTGCCTCGATTTACCCAGGCCCGTTATGAATCCACGTAAAGTAAGTTGCTTTAATTTACCCAATAATAGTTGTAATAAACAAGAATTCAAAATCAAGCTTATTTAACAATAATAAATAAAAAAGAGGTTTTAAAAAAAGCGCGGAGTTTATTTTTTTAGAAGGTCACAGCAGCTCACTTTTTGACTATGAGAAGAGAAAAAATTGGAATCCATTTTTTAAAAGAAATTATTATCTATCCGCATAATCTTTTTTTACCTTTAAAAACTAGATTTTTTTTAATATTTGAATTCTTTTTTTTTTTATTTGGTTAAAATTAATAACAAGTTAAATAATCAATGTCACCCGCGGACATATTTTCTCATGCGTACGAGATTCCAAAAAATTAATATTTTGATAGCAAAGATTTTTTTGGGTTCTTACTTAATTTTAGAAATCTTAAAGATGCCAAAGAAGAAAACTACTGAAAAACAGAGAGATTTGAATTAAAGAAAGCACTAAATGCAAGAATTTTAACAGTATTTTATTTTTTTTAAAATATTTAATCCAAATTTGTTTCGACCTCGAAGAGACATGCCAGGTTAATGCGTCAAGAGAAATAAATTATTTATCTTCGAACTTAAAAGTTTTAGTTCTAAAAATTTTAAAAAAGAAAAGAAAAGTAAAAATGTCAAAGTTCTTTTTTCATTTCTAGAATTAAAAAAATGACATGAAAGTCATTGAATATGTTTATTTTATTCACTCTCGCCTTAGTTAAAACAAAAAAAGCAAGAAAGAAAAAATAAATTGTGGCTTTATTTTTTAAATTAGTTATTCGTTACAAGCGAGGACCCCGCTTTCGCGGGGTCTCATACAATCGCATACTTCAAGTATTAAAATAATTTAAAACAATTAATAAACTAAAAATTTCATAGATCTCGATCCCATACATCTAATAAATCATTCATCCCAGCGACCTATTGGTATTCCTATATGTCCTCATCCAAAGGAAAACACAGCGCATTTTAGTCCAAAAGGATACTTTTAACCGATAGAAAATAAAATACCAATCATTTAAAGTATTTCAAAGCAAACAACTGCTCATCAGCATTTCTTTTCTTACATAATAAAAGCAAAAGTTCATTTTTGAATTCATTTTCACATTAAAAAACTTCATGCCAATTTTTGTTTTCATTCTTTTGTTTCATATTGGATAAGGCCATCATATGAATCTGGATCCTATACATCGAATGGATCATTCATCCCAGCGACCTATTGGCATTTCCTCCATGCCTTCATCCAAGCGAAATTTTAGCCCTATTTATTTTAAAAGGATCCTTTTAACTCATCCCAAATGTTACTAATTATTTATAGCATAACAAAGCAAGCAATCTCTCATTAGTGCTTCATTTCCAATACAATAATGTAAAAATATCATTCGAAATGACACCCTAAAAATCTTATTTATCAAGATCATCATTCTAAGGGCATAGATCACTCATCCCAGCGAACTATTGGTATACCTCCATGCCTTCATCCAAGCGAAATTGCAACGCATTTTACCTTAAAAGGATCCTTTTAATTCTATCCCAAAGGCCACCAATAATTTAAAGCATCTCAAAGCAAACAACCTCTCATCAGCGCTTCATTTCGATGCAACTAAAACAAAAGTTCATTCGCAAATGCTCTTTCACATAAAAATTACTTCATGCAATTTTTTTTTTATAATTCCTTTCATTCTTTTGTAAAGTACACCTTAAAAAGTGCGTATCTCATTCAGGAACCGTTTCCGGAAGATGAGGACGCCCATTTCATTAATTTTATCCAATTTCCATTCCATAGACACCCAACATCAACAGACAAAAAACAGATGCACAATCCAACGACACACACATTTTCAAATAGGTGGCGTGGATGGATTGGAACTTTTTAAAAAGAAGTAATTAATAAATCTCAAAAATTTTTATCTGATAAAAAAATCTTTTAATCTTTTATAAGCCAAATTTTTTTTTACAAAAAAGGATTTTGAAACGTGTACATGTTTGTTTGAGAAATTAAAGCATTAGCATTATGCTCGTATCTGAATTGTCATACATAAATATGGACGCTCAAGCAAAAAATGAAGTTGTTTTGTTTTGGTATATGGTTTAGGTTTATAGGTACTTTCAAATACGGGGAATTTAATGATAGAAGAGAAAATAAAATTTAATTAACTCCCAATTAAGATATCACGGTTTTAATATTTACTTCTGAATTAAAAAATGGCAACGATAAAGGTTTTCTTCCCCTTTCTCTTTTTGCATGTTGCGCCAAAAAAGCATAAGAAAGCAAAATTTTCTACTTGCCGATGCCACATTTTCTATTAGTTTTATGGTTTTTGATTTGGAAAAGTGATTTTTTTCTTTAGTGGCCTCCTAGAATTAATTTTATTACCTGTATTTTTAGATGATTGAATTGAAACCGATGAATCTACTGAATTTTCACAATAAAAACTTTATATTTTTAATTTTCTTTTGTACATACAAATTTTTTGTTATTGTTGCGCGTTTTTATATTTTGTATGCCAAAAGTAAAAAGTTTTTTTTGTAATTTGTTTTTAAATTTTTAGGATCAATTTGTCTCTTATTTCGTGAAATGTCTTATTCTCTAAGAAACAAGAAAAAGTTAAATCATGGAGGACCTGCGGGTGATGCCGGTAATGAACCATCAAACGAAAAACGAAAAGGTGATAAACCTTTTGGTGAGTTATATTATAATATATTTTTTGGTGCTTTTTTTATTTTTAAAATACTCTACAGAGGTTACTAATACATACTACAATTTTTAGTGCCACCATCTCATCAATCAAATCCATCGACAGAAGATAAAACAAATGTTACAAAGCAAAGGTTAGTTTTTTTTGTTTACTTTATTTTTCTGATACAATAATGATTTTAGTGAATTGAAAACAATGATTTCCAAAAGTTCAATTGCGATGGAGCTAAGAAATATCAATCATAATTTGGACGTGCTTCACCAAAACATTCAAGAAAATGCTGAAAAATTTAATGAAAATACAATACTCATGGTTGATGTTGGCAATATATTAATCTCCGAGGAGTAAGTTTTTCTTTTTTTATTTACTCTGAAAATTATTTTTAGAACAAAGAACGAATATCTTATTATTTGCAAAATCGGATATGGTGGTTTTTCAGTTGTTTGGCTCGTCATTGATATGAAAAGCATGGAATTCCAAGCTGCAAAACTTTTTAAATATGATTATGGTATCTTAGATATAGAAAGAGAAGTAAGTTTGATTATTAAATAAAAGGGGTTAATCAATAAAATACATTGCCTTTTTTAATGCCTTGAAAACTTTGTTTTTTTGGAGCTAAAGTTGTGTTATCCTATCTTACCCGTGTAAAGCTACCCCTACATACCTTCAATTTTCCACTACTCTTCTTACCCTACCTTCGCAATTTTTATCCTTAAAAATATGAAAATTTATAAGCTTTAATCCTTTCCAAAAACTTTGGGCAAATTACTCGGGTATCGCAACTAAAGATTCAGCTTCGAAGAAATAAAAATATATATAATATTTACTTCAAACTTTGTATTTTCTTGTAAATAAACGTTTTTTTACAGATTCTTCAACAAACTTCAAACCATCCTAATATATTGCGCTTCTATGAACGTATCGACTTTTCAAGTGGCGAAAAAGAAGCATGTGTTGCAATATATGAACCTCTTGGAAAAGATCTTAACATGTTGATGAAAGAAGCTTAAAAATATGGTGGCCTATCAGTTCCTGTTATCAAAAAAGTGGTGAAGCATGTTCTTTCGGCTCTCAAAACAATCCATGGTCTTAAAGTAATTCACAGTGATATTAAACTCCACAACATTGCTATTTGTGTTTCTCAATTTAGTTTGCGCCGCGAATTTGAAAAAATTGTTGAATTTATGAAATCTGGACAAAACATCTCAAGGCTTCGAATGGTATGTCAGAAAGATGCCGAAATTGATATGAATGAAAAAAAACTATATTTGGAAGAAGAACTTGAAAAAGTATCAAAGCTGGAAATTAAAGATGTTACAGAGTTAATTTTTAAGTTAATCGATTTTGGAAATGCTATGGTGAGTTCGTTTTAAGTTTATTTAGCAAATATAATAACATATTTTCAGGAAGAAGGAACTGAAAGCTCTACTGGTACTCCTGGATTTCGTCCATCAGAATACTTTTTTAGTTCATCCTTGCTTCCTTCTCATGGCATATGGTCACTTGGTGTTACGGTAAGTTTGTTTAACCTTTCTTAAATATTATAAGTTTGCCAAAAATTTTCAGATAGTTGTGTTATTCACTAACAAAATTTTTCTCGAATCTGAAATTGAATGCGAAATCGATGTCATAGGTGAGTAGCTGATTGTAACAAATTCTCGAATTACCTCATCGAATATTTTTCTATTAAATTTTTTAGATATTGGTCCGTCAAGCTGTACTCCAATCACCTGCGCGCCGCTCTTAGAAACCGCGATAGAAGCATCCAATCGCACTCCGAGCCCAAAGGATATTGGTGAAATAACTTCATTAAGAAAAATGTTTGGCAAGTTTTCTCGACAACATTTCAAAAGTTTCAAAGACATTAATGGATATAAAACGAAATTTTCTACTCGATATTATTCATCTAGAAAATCTACAAAGAGAATTACGAAATTTTTGCGAACCAAATTTGATAAACTTCAAATGGATGATAATGAACGAAATGGTCTTATTGGTTTCTTGCTTGAAATGCTTAAAACTGTTCCAAGTGAAAGAAAATTCGCAGCTGAATTGCTTCTTAATCCATGGTTGAATGATACCTCTGAATGTGATTTTAATATTGATTTAACACAAACATCATCTGATTCTCTTAAAACTCAAGAACGAAATAGTAAAGATACTTTTGAAACTCCATTGGATGATCTGTCAAGTGATGAACAAATAAAACATAATAATGCTGTAATATCTCTTACATCAACTGGTCTGAAACATTCAAAAAATGATGGTGAAACAAAAGAAAAACCAAGAGAAGCGCCAAAGTATAATCGAAGATTTGGTAATTTTTTTTATTTTTATTTTTTATATTACATTTCTTTTCAGATTCATTTATTTTCAAAGAAGATAATGATAAATTCTATTTATATCACAAGTATTGGAGAATTCCACATCGAGATAAGAACCTCTTTCAATGTCCAAAGTAAGTTTTTTTTAAATTTTATGTCCTATAATTCGCTTAAGTTTTATCACTAAAGATGTTTGGAAATTTTTTATTTAAAGTTGAAGGTTTATTACCACATGTGAAGTACAAAAATATATTAAGATTAATAAAAATTAATAGACATATGCATTTATAACAATAAAAAACTGCAAATTTTACATAAAAATATCTAAATAATTTTTAAATTTTTTTAGGCGTTATAAGAATATCAAATTCGAATGTAAAATTGGGTTTGTTATGGTTAGTGGTAAACGTTGGCACAAGAAAATTTGTGAAAGTAAGTTTTATTTTTGTTATTTTGTTGTAGTGAATTTAATACCAAATATTTACCGTTACTGGTATTTATTCACGTTTCATTATTGAAGATAATATAATTACTAACGAAACAATAACATTATTTTTTAGTTAGTAACAATTCTGCACCTATAAAAGGCCATGTTATTTACAAATCTCCGATTCACAAACTTGATTATCAAGTAATTACTAAAGAAGCTGTTGATCGTAAAAGAGAATTGCTCGAAAAACAAGGTTTTAAACCATTATCTGATCCTGTTTTAACTGATGAAAATTCCAAGAGAGCCAAGAAGCTACTTCGAAAACCTGCTGATGCCTCTGTTGCTGGACAATCAACAAAAGATGATGCCGACAACTCAAAGTTTTCTAGAAAATCTATTGGTCGTGGTGGTAGTATTAACTCCAAAATGTCACAAAAAGAATCCATCAAACAATCCCAAAAAGAAGGTGGCTCTCAAATGATTCAAAAATCTATGAAATCAATGTCTGAAAAACGTGGAGCTCAAGATGGCGACTCAAAGAAATCAGTAATTTCAAATAAATCTCAAATGGGATCCTCTCAAAAATCCAAATCAATGAAGAAGTGAATCAACTTGATTACATATGTATATTTTGTCATTTATATTGTATTGATTGTAAAAATAAATGTGTGTTTGATATGTTTGTTTGTGACATGTTTGTTTATTCGAAAGCAAATAGTTATGTTATGAGGCATCTGCAGCTTACATATTCGTTATAATAATGAAATCTTCGGTTTAGAGAAATTAGTAGTAAACGAGCAATGTTATAAAAAAAATTATGCCTCGATATAGCTTTATTCTTTCCTAAACCAAATGCGTTTAACCTCAATCACTAACCCTATAAAGTTTAGTCATAAAGCTTTGATGGAAAAAGGTGATCAAAAAGTAGCAAATAAAAGCTTGAGAGATGCTTGAAATTGCGCGTTCGTTAATGAAAATTCTAAACTTTCGCTACTTGTTACTTTTGTTTCAAAGTTTTGAAAAATGTTTACCCATTTTTCTTTCATTTTTTTACACTTCCTTCCATTAGCATTTTCATTTGGATTTTCCTCAACAAATAAATGCAAATTTTCATTCATTAATTCTTTCACATTTTTTAGAATATGATGCTTGCATTCAACTTTCAATCATTCAAACACTTCTTCGCATCAAATCTTGCATCTTTTAATTCAATTTCTCCATTTTCTTTGTTTGTTTTAAAAATAAACCTTTCTAATGGCTTCGCGAATCGCAATCAAAAAAATTAGCTTTAAATATTTTTAACAAAATAAAGGGTGGAAGATATTCTTGTATTTATTGTTGCTTTTTATTCAAATTTTTATGATTCTAAAAAAAGTTTTCTTCTTTTCTCATTATTTTGCTTCAAAAAAGCATTTTGTAATAAATAAGAGAAGAAATGGTTTGGTTAACTTTTTTATTTGTTAGTTATAATGATTTTATTGATTCATTACTTTATTTGGGAGCAAACAAAAAAAAAAGAGTTGTAAATGACATACTTTCAGGCTAAATTAATTTTTTTAAGTTTATCATTCGTTTTTTTATTTGCCACGAAAAACTATTATCTCAAAGATGCTTAATTTTATTTTACAATTTTACAAAAGAAAAAAGGTGCAAACGCAAACTTCTTATCGTTGATTTTTTTTTGTTTTCTTTAGTTATCAAAAACTAAGTCACATGATTGTAAAAAAGTGGGATCTTTATAAATGTAAAAATACATGAGAATTTAATATTATTGTGCTAAAAATTTAGTAATTTTTCAACAAAAAGCATTGAATATGCATATTCCTTTGCATTTGCTATTGCTTCAATCGCACAAATATTTTGCTTGAGCCGTAACTACTTCATTTTTTTTATAACGCCCTTTCATTTTTTTGAAAATATTTGATCCTAATTTTGTTCGTTCTGGAAGCTATTTGACAAGTTTTTTACAAAACAAAAATCAAAAATGGTTAGATCATAATTAAACATAGCAACTGTTGATACTTTTACCTTTGTCTTCTTCTTCTTCTTCTTTTTTGTCTGCTCATTTAAATAAAAATCATTTCCGATGGCTTCAAGGCCCTGTAAAATAATTTCACTTTTTTTTCAATAATCATAAATAGGGAGCTGAAATTAATGTTTATGTCTGCAATTCATCAATGTTTCTTTACTTTCATCGCTCATTTAAATAAAAATCATTTCCGATGGCTTCAAGGCCCTGTAAAATAATTTCTGTATTTTCTTCAAAAAACAAAATAGGGAGCTGAAATTAATGTTTATGTCTGCAATTCATCAATGTTTCTTTACTTTCATCGCTCATTTAAATAAAAATCATTTCCGATGGCTTCAAGTTTGGGAAACAATTATTATTATTTTCTTCTCTCATTTCTGCTCTTTTTTTCACGAAATAAATTGAATTTTTAGATTTCCAAATGATTACTTAACCTTATTTATTATTATTAAAAAACATCATAGAACACAAAACATCAAAAAATACTAAATATAAAATAAGCAAATTTGACATATTTACCAGATTAACGATTGGAAGTTGCAATGATTCTTTTTTGAAAAGTACTTTTTGAAGTTATAATAACAAATCAGCTAAGTCATCTTAAGAAAAGCTTTCCCTCTAAAAAACGTAATAAAAAAAATTTGAAAGAAAATAATCAAAACTTACATGTGGAGCATACGACGCATCATCTTCGATATAACTTTCTCCAGAACCAAACTCTACAAAATGAATTAATTAGTAATTACAAAAAAAAATAAAAAGATTCAAGTTAGTAAATAAATAGAAAAAAATAAACTTACCACTTATTGTTTCGTTGGAATCATCTTCGGTATCATCTGAGTCTGAATCCACTGTATCATCAGTTTCATATGAATCTGTCTCATAATTATTTTCTTCGATTTCAGCTTCTTTTTGACAAATTTCTTCAGGTAATACAGGATCAGATAATGGTTTAAAACCTTGTTTTTCAAGTAATTCTCTTTTACGATCAACAGCTTCTTTAGTAAGTACTACATAAGAATTCCTATATCCTTTTTGATTTGATTTGTAACGAACATGGCCCTTTTTAGGTGCAGGATTTTTACTTACTATAAAATAATGGTAAAAAATTGAATATAAAAAATTATTAACTTGTCGTTAATTTTTGAACAACATTTATTTCCGGACATTTACATATACCACATATTTGCTTATCGTTTTGAATTATCAAATTTATCTATTTTTATTATAACAATCATTTTCTATTTCAAAAAAAGTATGTATTTTACGTTTTCCAGTAACTGATTTTTTAAATATTTAAGTATCACTAAAACTTTCTAATTTGCCAAATAAGATGAACCACGAAAATGAATTTTTTGTACAAAATTTTAATTAATAAGCTACTTTGCTACGCGTTAAACTTTAACCGAGATATTTGCAATTTAACTTTGATTCCTTAAATAAAAAACACTCCCTAGAAATGAACGAAGAAAATACATATAACTAACATTAATCGGGCATTACTCATTTTTTAAAAGTATATATTCATGTCTTTGACAAAATAATATTTTAAAATCATAATACTTTAATTTGAATGATTAGTTAGCTCATAATTAGTAAATATAAAAATGGAGATCTATTAGGAATTTAAAAAAATCCAATATACCTCTTTGAAGGCGCTTGGGCCAAAGTATTAAAAATACAGAATTTAAACATAATCCAAAAGCATAAAGTTGAAGGTTAGTTAAAACTTCATTATTTTTAAAAAATTTAGCTGCCAATGTGTTCAATTCAAATTTGGTTTTGTTGTATTCATTTTCCAGGGATTAGCTATTTCATAAAACTTTCCGAGTAAATTCAGCAAGTTATATTTTAGGGAAAGGTAATGCTAAGCTTTTAAAGTCATAATAAATAAGTTATCTATAGTTCCCTTAGTAATTATATTATCTTCAATAATGAAACGTGAATAAATACCAGTAACGGTAAATATTTGGTATTAAATTCACTACAACAAAATAACCAAAAGAAAACTTACAATCACAATTTTTCTTGTGCCAAGGTTTACCACTAACCATAACAAACCCAATTTTACATTCGAATTTGATATTCTTATAACACCTAAAAAATTTTAAAAATTATTTAGATATTTTTATGTAAAATTTGCAGTTTTTTATTGTTATAAATGCATATGTCTATTAATTTTTATTAATCTTAATATATTTTTGTACTTCACATGTGGTAATAAACCTTCAACTTTAAATAAAAAATTTCCAAACATCTTTAGTGATAAAACTTAAGCGAATTATAGGACATAAAATTTAAAAAAAACTTACTTTGGACATTGAAAGAGGTTCTTATCTCGATGTGGAATTCTCCAATACTTGTGATATAAATAGAATTTATCATCATCTTCTTTGAAAATAAATGAATCTGAAAAAGAAAGAATTGTAATATAAAAAATAAAAATAAAAAAGTTACCATATCTTCGATTATACTTTGGCGCTTCTCTTGGTTTTTCTTTTGTTTCACCATCATTTTTTGAATGTTTCGGATCATTTGATGTAAGAGATATTGCAGCATTTTTATGTTTTATTAGCTCATCACCAGTAGGTTCTTCATGTAGAATTTTCTTGCTTCTTGTAATATAAGCCATTTCACGAAAATAAGAGACAAATTGATCCTAAAAATTTAAAAATAAACTCCAAAATACTTTTTATTTTAGCCATACAAAAAATAAAAACGCGCAGCAATAACAAAAAATTTGTAGCACAAACTAAATGACGAAGTTTTAAAAACAGCAAACTGACTGAAGAATAAAAAGTTCGTCGCTTTCAGCTTCATTGAAAAAAAATTATGTTGAGAAGAATTTTTAAGAAATTTTCATAACTTTACTGACTATTATTTTTTCGTTGGCTAATTGATTATTTGATTTTTAAAAATATAAAAATAACCATTTTCGCTGCATTGATCTAATATCATTTTACTGCAAAAAATTCTAATACTTGTTTAAAGGAGACTCTACGAGTAAATTTAAAGATTTCGGAGTAAAGCGTTCCATTTTTTTACTTTTTGTTTAGCTACTAATTATTTCTTTTTACTGTATAAATTTGGTAATTTTCATAATCTTTTAACTCGAGGAACAAATGATGATTGATTTTGATGTGAGTAAAATAAACCAAAATTTAATCCGAAATGTATTCACTTTGAATAAATAACATCGCTCTTGTAAGAAAGAGTCACAGTATTCGAATGTACTAGTTCGTGAAGCTAGAAAAATTCAAAAAGATTCTGATCCAAAGTTATAGGACTTTGAATGAGATTTTGGTGAAATTTTTAAAAAAAATCTCCATAAATCCTCTCAAATTTTAATTTTAAAGCATTTGGGGTTTATTAGAAGGAAAGGGAGAATTGGATAAGGAAATTAGTTGCCCGGTGGAAAAACCTTAGGTATATGAGATGAAGATCTTATACTCCAACTATTAGAAGGATGAAGATTCATGAAACCTAGAAAGATAAGAAAGAGCAAATGTGAAAAAGCATTGAAAATTTTAAAAAACTTTAAAAATCAAATTCAATCATTTTTATTCTGTGGTGATAAAAGTCTTCAGTTTTAGTGAAGTAAAATTATAATATCCTGTTAAAGCGTTAAAGCAATATAAAAAAATTTAAAACACGCCATTAAAAAATACTGCCATAATTTTTATTTATTTTTGTTGTTTTTAACGCAAAAAAATTGAGCGAAAGCGCGCCAAACGAATGGCGAAGTAAACGCCGAATAGCGCCAAAGCCAAACGACGCCATTTATTTA
Source organism: Panagrolaimus kolymaensis (assembly GCA_028622995.1). Lineage (NCBI taxonomy): Eukaryota > Metazoa > Nematoda > Chromadorea > Rhabditida > Panagrolaimidae > Panagrolaimus > Panagrolaimus kolymaensis. Next base: position 1,525,207 of record JAJQJQ010000049.1, on the reverse strand, counting down.
TTTGGCGTTATTCAGCGAAGCGCCGAACGTCGCCTTTTGAAAAAATGGCGGCGCCGGCGAAGGCGTGCGAAATTGCAGCTCTGGACTTGACAAAGAACTTTCGCGCTAGGAGGTAAAACATGTCGTAAGCAAAAATTTGAGTCAGGTGGGACTCCCCCTTTAAAGCCTTGGCAAAAATCAATAAAATCCAAAATTATTTTTCTGTTTTAAAATTCTTGTAGATTTATTATTTCTCTAAATATTCGAACTCCACTTTTTTTTTCTAATCATTGAGCTCATCAACAAGATATTTGGCTTTGAAAATAAATATATCAGGTTTTTGAACATGAAACTTAAAAATTTCATATCCTTTTATTCGAGGCAGCGAGTTAAAAATGACATAGATTCATGGTTAAAAATATAAACAAAAATTAATGATAAAAGAAAAAAAAATTGTCGCAATTCAAAAATATTGATTTCCTGACGTACTGAACACATGTATCAAGCGTTGAGCTACGTTAATCTGGTTTAAAACGTTTTGAATAAAAAAAAATTCCAGAGGAATAGTGCTTTATTTTTATCATTATTTATGCTATTTTCATCCATTTTTAATGATGTTTTTCAAATCGGATCCTATAGTGCCGATTTGGAAGCAACCAAAAATTAATGTTTTTACACTTCAAACAAAAAATGCTTTGAAAAAGGTAAAATAATTCCAATCTAATCATCCAAACACCAGTCTGTTATTTATTCATAAAAATCTCATAGCTATAGGAAGCTGCATCCATTCACATTGCATTATCCCCAAAAAATTATTATTACTTCTTTATTATAAATATTTGTTTCGCTTAAAAAAGCAAAACTTTCCAAAATTTATTTAAATTTTTCCAAAGCCACTTTAAAAAGAGCTGGAATTTAATTATTACCTCAAACTTTGGGTAATTAAACCGAAGATAAATTCTCGATTTTCCTATTTCTTTTATAAATAAACAAGAACATTGGGGCCTTACCTGCGGTAAGTCCCTCAAACTAAACAATCACACAAAAAAAATCTTCGGAAACGTTACATTTTTACAATCAAAACGTGGACATTGGACACTTTAAGGTATTTTTTGAGAACCCTAGAGAGTGTACCTGTTTTAAGGAATTTTAAAAAATTATCAAAGAGGAGATTATGTGTCTTTTTTGAGAGTGCAAAATTGGGAAAAAATAGAGTACCGAAATGCCCATGCGTGTCTACAACAATACAATTAAATAAACAACAGGGTCTACGGGCTTACTTTCCATTTTCATGGTAAATTTTGGAGCCCTGCGTTCGGCAGACCTCCTAAATTTTACAAAAAAATCATCTCCAATAATCAACGGTTTCCCGGGCCATGCATTTCCATATTTCTCATATTCGGCTACATCTTAACCATTTCGAGGTCCATTCCATAAGTCAAATTACACATGGGCCCTTCGGTTACAAAACCCCATTTCAACCCAAAAACTACCAAATAACAACCCAAACACCATCAAATATTAACTCAAAGACAACAAAAACCCATTAAATATCCACCAAACTATACACCCAAACACCATCAAGCACCCACATAATATTATATTTCATTACAATAACAATAAATAACAGAGACTTTTAGTTAAACATTCCATTTTCATGGTTAATTTTGTGGCCCTGCCTTCGGCAGACCCTCAAAATTTACGATATAAATCGTCTCCAATTATCATCTTAACCACTTCGAGGTCCATTCCATAGGTCTAATTACACATGGGCCCTTCAGGCCCAAAACACATTACAACCCCAAAAACAACCAAATATCGAACCAAACATAATCAAACAATCACCCAAAAATCACTAAATATCAATCTAAACACCTTCAAATATCCACACAAACAAAACCAACTATCCACCCAAATGCTATCATATATCCACACAATACATATTTCATCACAATAACAATAAACGGTAGACCACTTCGGGATCGATTGCATACTCAAAAAATTACAGTTGTGCTCTTCGAGCCCCAACACTATTCTTTCTTCTCAAACTCACTACTAATTAACATGCGAGCAAAGGTGACCTTTCAGGCTACACTACAATCTTCTAAAAAACGAACCAAAATAACAAAAAAAAATTTGAGTTCAAAAAATATGCCACCCAAAAACAACCAAATATCCACCTAAAAATTTCAATGCAGACAATCAGAGAAAAACAAATTTTACACTTCCAAAAAGCAACAGAAAAACACAAAGGAAAACTTTCGTGTCAAGAAAATTTCATAAAATGCAAATTTAAACTGGTCAAAACATGGACATATTTGACTCTCCGAAACGTGAGACTAACATATTCGGAATCAGCGTAAAAAACTGATCTAGGCTATAGGGACAAAACAAAAAAAAAGCAGAACCGACATACATACATACATACATACAGACATACAAACAAACACGACACTCCAAATTAAAAAGGAAGACAAGATATATGAAGGGGCCTGCCTACGGCAGTCCCCACACTTTACATTTATTCAATTTTACAATTACACATCGGGCCCTTCGGGCCCTCATCTCGTCTTCCACCTTCCATCCCCTTCATTGAGGTCAACCTGCGGCAGCCCTCCCATTTTACATTTATTCAATTTTACAATTACACATCGGGCCCTTCGGGCCCTCATCTCATCTTCCAGCCTCTGCAGAGAGGTCTACCTGCGGCATCCCTCCTAATTTTACATTAGTTCAATTCATATTTACAAAATGGCCCTTCGTGCCACACAACCCAAACCTAGGTTCCATTTCCCACTTTCTCCCTTTCAAATTCAATTTCATTACTGCGATCAAGCACCAAAGGCCCTTCGGGCCTCATCTTACATGTCCCTCATTTGCAGCTTCAATTTAGCACCTCGTAGTCATCCTCATTTCCCAGGGCTACGTTATCCCATTTCTCATTTTAATATTTTCTACCATCTTATCAACCCTCATTAAAAAAAACATTTTTTCTCAACTCCCTCCAACACCTCCACACATACATGCATCTATGCACAACCACCAAATTACACCAAATATGCAATTTCAAATTACTGTAAAAAATCACACAACGAAATTCACCTTCAAAAAGCAAACGACAAAGAGCTCCCTTTCATCAAACACAAAGAGAAACATTCGCGTTAAAACTTTTTTCAATATGCAAATTTTAAAACCTCGATATCATATGCATATCTCTTTAGCCGAAGCTCGAGACCCACATTTTCGGAATCAGCATCAAAAACTACATCGGACAGTCCAAACACAATTCAAAAAAACAGGGAACAACCCACAGACAGACAGACAAACATAGCCAATTCAATTTATAAGGGTAGACAAGATATATGAAGGGGCCTGCTTACGGCAGTCCCCACACTTTACATTTATTCAATTACACATCGGGCCCTTCGGGCCCTCATCTCGTCTTCCATCTTCCATCCCCTGCAGAGAGGTCTACCTGCGGCAGCCCTCCCAATTTTACATTAGATCATTTCATATTTATCAAATGGCCCTTCGGGCCTCACAACCCATACTCAAATTCCATTTTAGACTTTCTCCCTTTCAAATTCAATTTTCATTACTTTGATACATCAACAAAGGCCCTTCGGGCCTCATCTTACATGTGCCTCATATGCAGCTTCATTTTAGCACCTCGTAGTCATCCTCATTTCCCAGGGCTACGTTATCCCATTTCTCATTTTAATAATTTCATTAAACTTTTTTAAAGCCCATCTTCTCATTCCTCATTAAAAATAACATTTTCTTAAAACACCCTCCATCACCTACATACATACATCAATGCACAACCACCAAATTACACCAAATATGCAATTTCAAATTACTGTAAAAAATCACGCAACGAAATTGACATTCAAAAAGCAAGCGACAAAGAGCTCCCTTTCATCAAACACAAAGAGAAACATTCGCGTTAAAACTTTTTTCAATATGCAAATTTTAAAACCTCAATATCATATACATATCTCTCCACCCGAAGCTCGAGACCCACATTTTTGGAATCAGCATCAAAAACTACATCGGACTGTACAATCACATTTTCAAAAAACAGCGGACAACCCACAGACAAACAAACAAACATAGTCAATTCAATTTATAAGGGTAGACAAGATATAAGAAGGGGCCTGCCTACGGCAGTCCCCACACTTTACATTTATTCAATTTTACAATTTTACATTTACACATCGGGCCCTTCGGGCCCTCATCTCGTCTTCCAGCTTCCATCCCCTGCGGCAGCCCTCCCATTTTACATTAGTTCAATTCATATTTAAAAATGGCCCTTCGGGCCACACAACCCAAACCCAGGTTCCATTCCACAATTTCTCCCTTTTAAATTAAATTTCATTATTGCGATCAAGCACCACAGGCCCTTCGGGCCTCATCTTACATGTCCCTCATTTGCAGCTTCGTTTTAGCACCTCGTGGTCAACCTCATTTTCCAGGGCTGCACGTTTTCCCATTTCTCATTTTAACATTTTCATTAAACTTTCTTAAAGTCCATTCTCTCATTCCTCATTTAAAAAAACATTTTCATTAAACATCCTCCAACACCTCCACACATACATGCATCTCTGCACCACCACCAAATCCACCAAATATGCATTCCTTCAAAACTACAGTAAAAAATCACGCAACGAAATTCACCTTCAAAAAGCAAACGACAAAGAGCTCCCTTTCACCAAACACAAAGAGAAACATTCGCGTTAAGAATTTTTACAATATGCAAATTTTAAAACCTCAATATCATATACATATCTCTCCACCCGAAGCTCGAGACCCACATTTTTGGAATCAGCATCAAAAACTACATCGGACTGTACAATCACATTTTCAAAAAACAGCGGACAACCCACAGACAAACAAACAAACATAGTCAATTCAATTTATAAGGGTAGATGAAAGAATGGCTGAGTTGGAATTTTTTTTTGCTAATTTTTCTCTCTTTCTCTTTCAACCAAAAAGTTATGCAAAAAAGAGAGAAATTAAAAGAAGATATTTAACGCACACACATAAAGGAAAATGTCGGTTGTCGTCGTAGCTCACTTTAAGTTAAAATTTTGATAATAGTATTGCATTTTGTTTTTTAGTTATTAAAAGTTTAGAATGCTGATAGATTTATTGAGGCAAGAATATTAACAATTAAATTATTAATTACATTATATTATTTAAATACAATATTTTTTTTACCAAAGAGACCACTTAAAAGTCCACTACCATTTCCTTCACTTCCATTTCCACTGCCACCTCCAAGGAGGCCACCCAAAAGACCACCATTATCTCCACATTTATTTTTCCATTTTTTGCTGTTCTTTTGTATATGAGCAACTCTTATTTATCAATCAAAAAATATTGGGTGTTTCGGAAATTTCGTTCCGCGATAAAATCGCATGGCTCTGTACGATGAGCAAACGAGATAAAATATGGTTTTATGTTATTTTTAACACATTTAATTGTGGTAAAAATGAGCTCTATAGTTTTTACACACTCTACTATTTCTCTTCCATTTTTAGCATTTAAAAAAAAAATGACCAAAATTTGATAAAAGGAAAAAAATAAAATAATTTTTTTATCACATTATTTTTGGGATTTAGTTAACTATTTTTTTCTATGAAATGGCCTCAAATTTTTATGAATTCTTTAAATAATGTTTAATTTTAACTTTTTTAACATGTATCTCAAAAAAAAAAAAATAAACGTATCGAAGAAACAAATAGCAAAATTTTTGAAAAGCCCATTGTTTGCGTCCCTTTTCTAAAAATGCTAAAAATGGAAGAGAAATAGTAGAGTGTGTAAAAGCTATAGAGCTCATTTTTACCACAATTAAATGTGTTAAAAATAACATAAAACCATATTTTATCTCGTTTGCTCATCGTACAGAGCCATGCGATTTTATCGCGGAACGAAATTTCCGAAACACCCAATAAATGAAATCATATTTCAGGTTTTTAACAATAAAAGAAAATACCATATAATAAATATCAAAGAAAAAAAGAAGAAGAAACAATAAATCTCAATGTTTATATTTTTTTATTATTTTTTTTTTAAATGGAAAAATATTAATGCGCGCCATTATTATTGCTTGGTTACTTTTTTTCTTCTTTATTTCATAGAAACCATATTTTTTTGTTGTCAGAAAAAAGTAGCCTAAAAAAATACAGAAAATACAACAAAGAATTTTTTTTTTGCTTTGGTAAAAAAATAGTTATTTTCATTTTATTTATTTTTAAAATATTTTTTGAGAGAAAAAAATATGTTTGCAAAGGTTGCAATTATCTTATATGTTATTGTAGCTTTATTAACAGCTATTCCTGCATTTTTTACTAAATTGAATCCCGATGGTTCTAATACTTCTCCATTACATATTTATAGCGGATATTATCCTCCAGGATTAGTTAATTATGTTTTGGGTAACGCAATATTAACATTTACTTTGACATTTATTTCATTTATTTATGAATTATGGGAAATTCGAGAAAAAAATATGTCAATTGAAGCTAATCGAACAAAGGTCAATGAAAAATATACTGAAAAGAACTTCTATGTATTTCCTGATCCACGAGCTTATAAACCTGGGCTACGAGGTGACGCATTTCAACCACCCATTTAATTAATTTTGTTGATTGAAACTTAACGTTTTTTTTGTATTTAAAAAAAATTAAAAAAGTAATATTTTGAATAATCTCTTGTTGCTTCCTTTAAATGAAAAAAAAAAACTAACGAAAATTTTTGTGAAACCCATACTTTGTTTTATTTATTTTTTATGTAAATTGCATTTTTTCGTTTTAATATTAAAATAATAAATAAATAAATAAATTATTTTAAATGACATCGAAATATGGATGCAAAAAAATGAATGATAAAACTTTTATTTGAATATTTATGGGTTTTAGGTTCTGAACGAGCTAGATGGCTTTGAAAAAAAAAATAATATTAAAAATTTGCTGAATCATGTTTTGAGTTACGGAGTTCAATAAAGCATATGGATTTTTTTATTCAGAAATATTTCTTATAATTTATACATAAAAATTAATGCCAAGAGGATTTTGAATCGCATACCAATTAAGTCCTTCAACCATTAATTTTTTATTTTATGAAAGCTTGTATCAAACTTTGATGCAAAAAATTTAAATCCAAGCCCTCCTTGACAGATTATGAATCGTTTTTATTAATTTCGTTTTAATAAAAAACACAAATTGTAAAAATGCCATTGTAAATTTTTCATAAATCAAAACAAATTCTTTTTCTTTATTTTAATAATTCCAAGAATTAACAATAAAAAAAAATAAAAAGAAATGTGAAAACAAAATTTTGGGTGAATATAATTTTCATGATTTTAACTTTACCAAATAACGCATTAGTAATTAAATTATTATTCATAATTTAAAAAATTAAACTTTGAAGCAAATAACTAACTTTGTAAAATACTGTTAGCAGATGTTTTATAAAATAAAAAATAAAAGCATTGCACTTTCTTCTTTGACAAAATAAAAAATAAAATAATAATAAATTTATAAGGAGATGTCTGGCGTCAACAACCTGCCTGCATGGTAATAATAATCATAAATTTATAATTCTGAAAAAAAAATGAAAATAAAAGTAATTGAATTTTCGAGAAACATAAAATTTTATTTAGTTAGTTACTTAGTTTTGTTTGTTAGCTAAAAAAATTATAAAAATTAAAAAAAAGGAAATATATTTTTAATGTGAATAAATTTGGCGTTCGTCAAATAAAAAAAGATTGAAACTTTGTCATCTTTTTTTTATGCGGGTGTGTATGTTTTTGACAAGTTTACAAGACTCTTTTTTTGAGGTTAAAAAAACTTTAATATAATTTTTGGACGGGTTGTTGTTGGTCTTCCCCATTTTTAATTATCCTACAAATTAAATCTTAGTGAATTTTTATTTATTTGTCGTGTGCCATTTTGAATGAAACTTAAATATCATAGTCAGAGCTCTATGATATATCGAATATCGCATAACATTGACCCAGTTATATAGGATTTTTTCTAAAATCTTACATATATTTTTTTAAACCCAACTTTAAAATTTTGCAAAAAAAAGAATACAAAATTACACAATTTTCTTTATTTTTTTGTTTGTTAGTTAATTTTGTGAATTTTACTTTACTGTATTACCATACTTTTTTTGTTACGAGATGATTTGACTGACAGATGGCGGCCTAGCAATGATGATGATAATGTTTTAAAAAGTTAAACATCCAAGTGCTTAATTTTTTTTTTGAATTCGTGCCATTTTAAACTTTTAATATTATGTAACTCTCGGCAATAACTTTTTTTCATTTAAAATTTTCACCTTTAAAATAAATGCTCAAACTTTAATTTTTTTTTTCAGAACTTATTAGTCATTTGATAAATTGCTACAGTAATTTTTTTTTTCAAAACAACCAACATTTTTTTGTGAAAATAATGGATTTCAAAACATTTACAATTTTAACATTAATTTATTTAATTCCTGCCTATCTTTTTTATTTAATTTTCATAATTGAATTATTTCGAAAATCTTCGAAAGAATTAAAAACTCCATTTTTTAATTTAATAAAACTTTTGGGAATTATTGATTTAATTTTTGTTCCAATGCATTTATATATTTATCGAATTGGACATTTCGAAACACTTTGGCCATATTTAGAAAAATTTAGTGAAAAAAATTTACCTATGACCATCGTTCAATGGTTATTTTGTGTATTTCAACATTCCCAATTTATAGTACATTTTTTATTGGCATTAAATCGATTTTCAGCTGTAACTCAACCAAATAAATATAAAATTTATTGGGCTTCAAGACATTTTTGGAAATATTGTGTTTTTACAATTGTGACACCAATGATTTATATGTCTTGGTTATTGTATTTTGGTGGACATATGTATTATTTAGAAGGATATAATTATATGGTTGATAGTTATAAAACATATTCAAATCTTGTAAGTTTTATTAATTTATTAGAGAACAGAGTTTTTAGGAATTTTTAATGATCCACGGAGAATTTTTTTTATGACGGATTCCTTTTATTTAGAAGAGACCCATTAGCTTCATTTTCTGATCACCAAATCTTTTTAACTCACCGAACCCTGGACTCTATGAATTTTTTGAAGTCGGTTTGTGTTAAATAATTATTTATTTTTTCAGTTAAAAAAATCAACCTTTTGTGTTGTGATTGGTTCAGTAACTTGCATAATAGCATTTATAATGGATTTATCAACATTTATTTATATTAATCGTAAAACATATTTGGAATATAATAAACATATTCGATTGCTTGGAGTTTCGATAGTTATATTATTTACTTCGATAGTTTATATGTTTTTTGAAGTAAGTCTTTTGAAAGTGAAAAAAACTTGCACTTTTATATCTGTCCTTAATGTCGAGAGGCATACTATAGCGGGCCAGGGTAAATCGAGGCAAAGCAATCAAAAAGGCAGGCAGAGTATTTCGAGGCAAAGCAGGGTATTTCGAGGCAAAATAAAAAGGCAACGTCTAATTACTATCAATCGACTCCTCTCGAAATTCTGAACAAATTATTTTCAATAATTATCCAAAGCCTATAAAAATTTTTTGAGTTACGTGTTTTCCCTATAGGTCCTTTCTGATATATAGGCTTTCGCTATGGATTATGTTTACTCATAGGGTTTCCCTATTGATCATTTTTGTCTCATAGGGAAAGCACGTAACTCAAAAATTTTTTATTGGCTCCAGGTTATGATTGAAAATAATTTGTTCAGAATTTTGAGAGGAGTCGATTGATAGTAATTAGACGTTGCCTTTTTTTTTTGCCTCGAAATACCCTACTTTGCCTCGAAATACCATGCCTGCTTTTTTGATTGCTTTGCCTCGATTTACCCAGGCCCTACTATAGCTTTAGATTGTCTAAAAATTATAAATTTTCTATGTCCGCACAAATTTAATTTTTTTTTGTTATTTTAGTTTTTTTATATTCTTCCATTCGTAGTAATTTTTGGTGAAACTGCATTATTTCAACTATTAATTTTAATAACGGATATACAAAGTTTAATTTCGCCATTTTGTAATATCGCTTTAAATCCATATTTACGTCAATCATTATTTCGAAGAAGATTGTTGCATAATGTTATTCGAGTACAAAATCAAAGTACTTCCATTGTTGTTGTTACAGCAGTAAATGAACGAAGTAATCATTCATAATTTTTTTTGCGGTATAAACACTTTTGTTTTTAATTGATCTCTTCAAAATCTCAAATTTGTGTTACTATGTTACTTTTAAATTGTTGCTTTACATATCAAAAAATGTTTCAAACCAATAAATGCTTGCTTCTTTATTACTCACTTTTTGTTCGTTGAAATTAAAAAAACTTAGAAAAAATAAATAAACACGGATGTTGTTTGTAAACCCCAAAGATTTCGTTGAAAATACTCTATCGAAGAAAATAAAGAAATGATCTCTCTCAAAAAATGGTTAATCAATCTATCGATTGCGGAGACGGGATTTTTTGCTTTCCTTCCAACTAAAATAAGCACCAACAACAAAAAAGTAAATAAAAGCAAAGAAAAAAAAGGAAAAGAAAAAGAAACATTGGGAATAAATATGCGATAATGCCTGTTGCTTACAAGATGCTTATTTTGAACTGATAAGGATAATGCAAAGAAAAAAGTACATACACAAACAAACAACATCCTCTGTCCACTATTTTAATGACTAAATAACTAACAATAATGATGACTTGCAAATAAAAAAAAGTTGGCTATTATGAAATGCTGTAAAAATTTTGTAAAAAAAATACAAACAAAAAAAACATTGCACTGCTTTTTTTTTCGAGCGCAGTCTTGCCCCATTAAATCTCAAAGCGAAAGAACGAGCAACAAAAAAGGCGCGAGCAAGCACCCAAAAAAATTGTTTCAAACACAAAAAAAAATCTTTCTTCTTTCTCTTTTTTGCATTCCTTTCCAGACTCAATTTATTTTTTGTCTGCGTTTATTTGTATATTTCTTGACTCACGTTTTGAATCAACTCTAACTTCAAGCATCAACAAATATCTCAAAAATCAAAAGCATCAATGGCTTTACGGCATCATCAAAAGCTTTATTCAAGTCCAATAAAGAAATCAAAAGCTTTGCCACTGGTATCGTCATCAACAGCATTATCGACGGATGGGTATGAAAAAGGTGGATTTTTTACATATCGAGGTATGTCTCTTTCTTTGCATTTTATGTTTTTTATGTTACATTCTTGTTATTTTTTAGGTGAAGATACTGGTTATTTTTACACTGCCGCTGGTGATCGTCTTTCCGTCTTTCAATCAAATGGACATATCGAAGAAGCAACCTTAGCTTTTACTATTCCTTTTGGTCCAAAAGCTAGTGTTATTGATTGTATCTACTTTCCACTGAATGGTGAGTTCAGTTTTAAACTTTTGGAACTATGATATTAGCTTGTTTACAAAGATTTTTCATCATAAAACATCTCTTGATCATTTGTTTACCTTTAAAAATATCCCATTTACTAACTTGTATTCATTTTTAGAAAAATCTCCTGGCTTGGTCGTTGCTGTATTTGATCCAACTGTAAATGAATTAAGGACCAAGCATTATCTTGCATATGTTTCTTTAACAAAAAGACGGGTACTAAAGAAGGTCGCTGCTCCTGGCGCTGTTAGTTTTTTTGTCATTCTTTTTGAACTTCTTTAACCCTTTTCATGTTCAGGTTAACTCCATTGCGAATATCATTGATGGTGCAACATATCCTTCACAAGTAAATGGTCTCCATTCTGCTTTCCAAGAAAAATGGCCGCATGTCATTGGTGTTAGTATTCAAGCCTTTAGCAGTGTTGAATGCCAATTGCACGATATGTTCCTAAACCCAATAATTTACGTTTTTGATGGGTTTTGAATTTGGAGATTGTTTAGTAAAATTTATTTAGTTATTTCTGCTTCAGTTGCAAATATGAGTGATTTATTTTTGGTGATTAATCATCGTTCAAAAGGCTTTAGCTTCTTTATTATCCATAATTTTGCCCATAATAAAAACCCTTGTCTTTACTTATTTTTTATGGGCAGAACTTTGATCATATTTGTTTAGCGACCGATGAGTAACATTTGAAGTCAAAAAAACTTTTGGGATAACAAATAAGGAATTTTGAGAAATAAGCAAAAGAAAGTTGTTCATTTGAAGCAATTCTTCGTTGAGAAATTTTTAAAGGTTAAAACAATGATAGCAGATTCAACTGAATCACCATCGATTATAAAAGCTACATACCTTTCAAGTCTTCATTTAACAACAAAAAATGCATCAGGAATTGAGCGTTCCATTTCATGAAGCAGCTATGTATCATTATGACAAATAAAACAACAAATATGGTTATAAACAAAAGGAATTCTTAGAAGGAGTAACCTGCTATTAAATTTAACATAATGAAAAAAAATTCCATGAAGAAGTGAGCAAAAGGGAATGATCGTCGTTTCTCGGTTAAACTAAAGATGTAAAATAAAATGAGACAAGAATATGCAAACAAAAACAACAAAGACATTTATTAAACAAGCATAAAAGTAAAAGTACAAAAACAAAGATATGAGAATGAGGCTATAAAAATATCATTATAACCATACATAAAAATTATGAATAAGAAGCATTATTCTTCCGAAAGTCCAGGAATGAATTCTTGTTGAGCTTGATCTTCACCCATAGATTTTGAATGAACTTTATCATCATCCGCAGATTCAGGTTGAGCATGATCTTCATCCATAGATTCTGGTTGAGCTTGATCTTCCCCCAAAGATTCTGGTTGAGATTGATCTTCATCTAAAAAGAGCATTGCATAATAATGAAAAGAAAAAGTTCGAAAAAAGCATACCACAACAACGACGTTTAACTTCACTTGAGCTTTCGATATCAACATCGTCGATGATAACTTCTTGCATCGGACGTTTACGTGTAACAGCTACGGTTTTAGAAACATTAGGAACAAATTGAGACATAGCGACATCATTTGATTGTGGAAGAACAACTTGAGAAACCACAGTTTTATTTTCTTCCATTAGTTGAGATTGTTCAGCATTAAGTTGTTTCAATTCAGCATCATGTTTTTCAGTTTTTTGCTTCATATAAAGATTGGTAATGGTAGTGAGGCGCATGTTCAATTCATTGAGTTGTTCATCCTTCTCAGATATATTCTTTTCCAATTCATTCGCCTTCGTAGAAGCAACAGCTTGATGACCTTTGAGTGCAGCAATTTGTTCATTCTTTTCAAAAATTTCCTTTTCGAGCTCATTAACCGTCGTTGAAATAGTTTCTTGATAAGCTTTCAATTCAACAAGTTGTTCGTCTTTCTCAGAGATTTCCTTTTCAAGAGCATTGATCTTCTCGGAAGCAGCTTCTTTACCAGCTTTGAGTTCAGCCATTTGTTCATTCTTTTCAGAGATTTCTTTTTCAAAATTATACATCTTCTTTGAAGCAATTTCTTGAAAAGCCATGAGTTCTTTGAGTTCTTCATCTTTCTTAGAAAGTTCCTTTTCAAGTTCATTGACTTTCGTGAGAGTAGTAGAAGCTTTGAGTTCAGCAATAAGATCATTTTTCTGGGTGTTTTCTTTTCCAAGATCATTAACTTTCTTGAAAGCCATAACTTGATGAGCTTTGAGTTGAGCAATTTTTTCATCTTTCTGAGGAATTTCTTGCTCCAAATTAGTAACTTTCTTTAACGCAGCTTCATGAAGAGTTTTGAGTTCCATGATTTGTTCATCACGCTGGGAGATTTCACCTTGTAATTCATTCATCTTATTGGACGCATCTTCTTGACAAGCGTTGAGTTCTTCGATTTGTTCATTCTTCAGACACATTTCATCTTGCAACTCATTCATCTTCATGTTGGCCATCTCTTGCTTCTCTTGATGATTTTCCAGAACATTTTCCATCCGACTATTTGTTAAGCGAAGTTCATTGAGAAGCACGTTTTGTGAATCCATACGATCATCTTGAAGTTCTTTAACTTTGGCAATCAGGAGAGCTTGTTGAGCTTTGAGTTCTGCAATTTGTTCATTCTTCTTAGAGATTTCCTTTTCATAGTCGTTGACCTTCTTGAAAGCAGTTTCTTGATTCTTCTTGTTAAAGTCCAAAACACTTTCCATCTTAGTATTGGTCGAACGAAGTTGGTTGATGAGTTCAGATTGTGAATCAATTCGAGTGTTCAAGTCTCTAAAATAATGAAAGATTTTATTATGGAAAAATAAGTAAAAATAAACTTACTCAACGGTCTTTTGCTTGTCTTCAAGAATGTAATGGAGCCTTTCATACTTCTTTTTCCATTCATTGTCGATTTCCATTTCACGAGAAACATTAAGAGTTTGCTGAAGATGTTCCACTTCTGCTTTATAGCCATCACGTTCTTTTTCTAATTGATCCATAATTAAAGCAGTCTTTTCTTGAGAATCACGAAGCACTTCGATTTCTTTCAGGAATTCAAAAAGTTGTTGATGAAGGTTATCAAGCCTAAAAAAGATTAAAGGGTTAATATTTGATTATTAAAATAGGAATAAACGTACTCTTCATGCCTTACTCGCTCTAAAGATTCATCATTAAATCGCTTCATTTCTTCAAGTTTTTCCAACAAATCAATATTCTTTTCATGCAACTCACGAATGTTCGAGAAAACAGTGATATCATTTTCAGAAACATCATGACCATTTGTTCCAGATTGATCAGCTACAAAAAGAAGCTTTTGAACTTGTTTTTTCAATATTGAATTTTGATGTTGAGCAGAATCAAGCAAGTCGCTGGTAGACTTGTGTTTGGAGCCAATTGTATCATATTCATTTCGCAAATAATCAAGATCATCCAAAGCAGTTTTAAGTTGACGACAAAGTTCTTCATTTTGAGCCATGGCAGAATCGTAATCCTTTCGAATTTGAACGATATTAGGAGCATTTTTCTTTAGATCTTCAACCAAGCTGCGAACATATTCATCCAATTGTTTTCGCATTTGACGTTCTTCAGTAAGTTCAGCAACAACTTTTGAATATTGAGCATAAATGGATGTAAGAGAAGTACCAGAAGAAAGAAGTTCAGAAGCAAGAGTGGCGTTTCCAGAGAAGGATGAAGAAGACATATCACCATTGGGAAGAGCTAAAAAAGAAAGAAAGAGAGAAATAGTTACGAAGCTAAAAAAGAAAGATGCTTACCAAAGTTTCCATATTTCAACAAATCGTTAGCTTTGTCAAGTTCATCTTGCAATGTCAAAATCTTCATTTCTCTTTCTTCCACTTGATTCTTTGCATCGTTGGAGATTTTCTTGGTTTCTTGGTAAAGAGCATTCAAAGCAGCATCTTTGTCTTCTAAAGTCGAACGAAGTTGTGATTCATCATTTTTCATTGTTTCAAGCTTAAGCTTCAAATGCTCAATTTCATTCTTGTATGTTTGAATGAGACGATCTTTAACCCATATTTCAGAAGAAATGTTATCAGCGACAGGATCAATGTGAGATGTCAGGATTTCTTTATTTTCATCTTTAGATTCCATGATGCTTTCAGGTGCCATAGTTTCTTTATCATTATCTTCGATGAGTCTTTTATGTGCCATAGCTTCTTTAACATTATCTTCTTTGAGTCTTTCAGATGTTATAGTTTCTTTAACATCATCAACAAGTTCGTCGCCTTTTTCAGGTACCAAAATTTCTTTAATCTCATTTTCAAATTCCCGTTCAGGCGACATGGCTTCATAGTTCACACCGTGATCAGCAAAGACTTGTTCAGGCGAGACTTCATTATCATAAACGACAATATTTCCAGACGACATAGCAAAAAGACCTTCGAGGCCAGCAAGACCTTCAAGACCAGTAAGACCAGAAAGACCACGAAGACCAGTAAGACCAGCAAGACCAGAAAGACTACCAAGACTGTCAAGACCATCATTTTCATACTCCATTAAATCTTCGACATCATCATCTTCATATTCAGACGACATAGCTTCATCATCAAGGTAATCATCTTCGGACGATACAAGACCTTCACCAGTAGCAGCATCATCTTCTTCAGAAGAAGCAATTTCATTAATTTCATCTTCAGATGACATGATTCTGAAAATGGAAAAAGTAAACGATTGGAAGCAAGAAACAAATCAAAACGCGAAATTACTCGAAAATCAAAAGAATGATGAAAGACGCAGCAAAAAAAGTTTGAATGAAAAAAGTTTTGTGTTTGAGATTCACAAAAATGAATGCTATTTATCGTTGTAAGAGTGCTGCTACTGTATTTTTTTTTGAATGCAAATTTTTCTATGAAGGTTTTGATTCTTTTTTTCCCATCAACTTCAAGCTTTCAAATTTATGTTGTAAATTGCAATTTGCAATAAACACTTCTTCACTTTTTTTATAACCTTTATGGGATTCAAGTAATTTATTCCACTAAACCATAAAAAAAGAAGCACTTGATTTTACACTTCGGCTGCAATGTTACTTTGCTTTTTTTTTTTCTAATGAACGATTTACTTTTGTAATTTTGGGATATGTATGATGTAACAAATTACATTAAACTTTTTTATGTACAAACTAAACAACTAACAAAAAATAGTTGTTGGAAAATACACATTTTGGCTACAATAAAACATGAAAGTCGGATGCTGAAAAATTGAAACAACAATTTACAAGAAAAAATCATTTACTTACATGGAAGTAAGGTAAAGCTTCTTCCAAACAAAACTAATTTTTACTATTTAAATTAATGAAAACAAATTCATTACAAAGAAGTTCATCGCTTGAGTTTAGGCCTTCATTTTTAACCAATTGAGTATTATTGGGTGAGGTCGTAGTTGTTGTTGATGTGGAGGATGCATCTAAAAAAAGTTATTGTTTATTTCGAAAAAATTTTCTTCTTCTCAAAAATGGACTAACCTTGACGAGATTGTTTAGCATTTCCTTCTTCCTCGATTTTTATATAACGTTTACGTGGAGCGACTTCAAATGAAGGACACAAATGAGTTTGAGGGATGCTTGAGTTACTAATTTCTTGAACATCGCCACCACCGAATTTTTTGTTTTTCAATTTTTGATTTTCTGCTTCTAAGTGTGCAATTTTATCCTACAAAAGTGCACATTTTTTATTTTTCATATGAAACGAAATCAAAGTACCAACCATAAGTTGTGGTTCTCGAGCTTCATAAACTTGGATTTTGTTTCGATAATCTCGAGCAATTTTTTTAATTTGATTAAGGGTTTTAATATTTTGGTTTAACTTTTCTTGAACATCATCTTTTTCAATTTCCAATTCTGTGATTTTAGCCTATAAAAATTTTGCTATTTAATAAAGGAATAAATAAAAATAGAATCCAAACCTTTAATTGTGGCTCATTGATTTCATATTCTTTAACTTGGCTTTGATAATCTCTTGCTATTTTTCGAACTTGATTGAGAATTGATGCATTTTGTTTTAATTTAGTTTGTAAATCATTGGTTAAAATTTTATAATCTTCAACAACTTTGAAAGCTAAAAATGTCGTTTTTTGTCGCTTAAAGTTGGAGTTCTTCTTGAATCGCAACTTGTCGTTGTTGCTCATCAACTTGGGCTGACGCCGCCATGGTTGTTGTTGTTGATTGTTGGCATTAGTAGCTTCCATTCTTTTCTTTTCCTCTCTGTCTAACTTCTAAAAGTCTATTATCCATTTTTTGATTTGATAGATAAATTTTTTGATTAATGAACCAAGAAATAAATGAGTTTCAAATGGGTTTCACGAAGGCGATGGAGGTGGATTAGGATCTTCGATTTGCATGGAATTCACCGGTTTAAACTCCAAACAAGGAGGATAATCAGCTGCTTGATTGTGAGTCAACGGATCGAATTGCATGCTTGAAAAATTATCTATAAAAAATTTTTTAGTGATCCAAATATGTAAAACGGAAATAAAAACTTACAAAAATATTGTAAAAAATTCTTCTTGGTTAATGGAACGAAAATTTATTTATTCCAAAAACAAAATATATATGGGAAGATAAGGAACAACATGGATGGAATTCAAGGGGACAAGTTGCATGATTCATTTAAAAAAAATTACCTATAAAAAAAATTGATTTAGCATCGATGGAATTAAAAGAGAAGAAAAAAACTTACAAAAAGTTAATAAAAAAGGTATTTGGTTGCTGGAAAAATTTAATCCAAAAACATGGAGGCTTTGATCCAACATTATTGCCGTTAGCTTTGTTACTGTGAAATTTTGAGGATTATAAAAATTTGATAGAAAAGTAATCGAAGTTTCAGCAAAAAAATAGTTGAAATGATTGCTTTATTTTTATTCAGCAAATATTATATTTTTCACCACAGCCTCCGACACCGCTGCAGTCAAAAACAAAATGAACGCTATTGCAGCACAGCAGCTAGTGAATGAATGGGTCGCAGTTGTGATGAAATAATGCGAAAAAGAAAAAAATGTATTTCGAAATCTCATTTTTTTCCGTTGAAGCAACAACAAATGGAAAAAAGAGGGGAAGGAAGTGCAAAGACATTTATATTGATTTAGTTTTTTGCCTTTTTTGGCAATGATTTTAAAAAAAAGCATTCTTTTGCTGCAACTTTTTTTTAGCTGGAGGACATTGCTGAGAGGTGATGGATGCATGTTTTCTCCATGCATTGATTAAAAATAAAAAAAGCAACATGAAACTATGTATCGTTTTTTTTTCTTCTTCCACCGAAAATCAAAATTGAAGAAACTTGAAAAGTTCATTATGGATTTAAAAAAATTAAGGAATAATGGAAATGATGTTTGCAAAATATCGATACTGCATGAAATTTCATTGATGAAAAAATAATACCAAAGATTTTTTTTTCTAAATATCAGAAACTCAATTGCTAACATTTTTTTGTTCTTTAAAATTTGAAACATGCTTATATGTAAGTAACTGTGTCCCTGTTTATGAGCATGAATTATGAAATTTTTACTTTCGAGTTTGAATGTTATTTTTTTAAATTAATAAATTTTATTTCTCGTTATTCTAAATCAAAATTTTAATTGCTTTTTTTCTTTTAAGACTCATTCTTTCTAATTTTCTCAAGCCAGAGTAGTTATGAAAGTTTTTTGTTGTTGTTTTATCTTAACAAAATTAAAATAAAACTTTAACATTTTTTTAAATTTTAAATTAATTTGAAAAGAAAAATTCCAACTTTATTTCATTTTTATTTTTCTTTGCACATAAAACTTTTTATTTTTAAAAAAAGAAGAAAGGTAATTTTTATAGCGACGACAATCATCAACCAACCAACTATAAAAAAGAATTAAATCAGGATAAAATAAAAATCAAATAAAAAAAAGATCTGATAAAAGATAGACGACGATGGATGGGGTTTTAATTTGTTGACCTAAATTAACGTTTCTTTCTCAATATTTTTTTTGAATTACAATCAAAAAATTTTTCTTGTGTCTGTGTTCTTGTTTGAATACTTCCAACATCCAGGAAATGGATAATTTACAATCTGTGAAGAATAAAAAAAAAGGTTCCGATTTTATTTTTTTTTTCTATCCTTAAATGTTTTTGAGAATGATCATCTCACTTTTTGATAGGAATGAAAATAAACCGCAAAGGATAAGAAAAAAAGGGCTATCACGGATGCAAAAAAAAAAAAACACGTCAGCAGCAGTAGGTTTCTCAATGATCGGGTTTTTTCTTTTAATTTTTTTTATTTCGGGTGCGCTGACGGCTATCTTCTTTTTTTACTGCGCGGGCTTAATCAATTTATGAGAGAAGTAAAAAAAAAAGAAGGAAGGAATGTCTATCATCTAATTTACCAGGATTCATCCCAAATTGCCTTAAGCAATAAATAAAAAAATGAATCTCGACGGACAGAAATAAAAAAAATCATCTTACTATATATTTTTTTTTCTTCTTAACGCTGCCACTGGAATAATGCATGGAAATGGATTTTGATAGATGTTTGTTACGAATAATGATGACCTTATTTTTTTTCTATACTTCTCAAATGGGGAGGAGAGCTTTTGCTTTAACTTCTCCAACAACTAAAAAAATTTTTTACTATAAAAGCATTGAAAGTAAATTCAGAAAATGCAGAGACGCGGTCTTTTCCCATAGATTGCTTGCTCTAGGTAAGTATCATTTTTTCTATGAGAATAATATATTATCTAATTTTAATTTTCTTTAGTGAGCTTTCAGGATGCAAGTGCATACGGCCACATTTTTGGCCTCGTCCATTTCGGGCGTTACATTAATTGCATGTCTTTTTGTTATTGGTAATATTTATGCTGATGTTCAATCAATTTGGAATGAACTTGATGCAGAAATTAGCGAATTTCGTTCAACTACCGATGATTTATGGCGTGATATGATGCGTGTAAGCGCAACCAAAAAACGTTTCCGTCGTCAAGATTATGAAAATGGTGGCGGTAATTCAGGTAATAAATAATTATGAAAGAGGAAAATAATAATTTATCAAATGGATCATCTTCAGGTGGATCTACTGGACCCTCTGGACCTGCAGGAAGTGGACCTTCAGGACCTGCTGGTGGTGGATCAGGTGGTAGTGCTCCTGGTACTCCTTCAGGAGCTGCACCTCCTTCCGTTCCTCCAGCCCTTTCTCATGGAAGCAGCAATGGTGGAGCAGGTGGTGGATGCCAATGTCAACTTGAAAATAATAAATGCCCCGCTGGTCCTCCTGGCCCTAAGGGTACTCTCGGCCGAGCTGGACCCGATGGTCATCCCGGTCTTGATGGTATTGCTGGTGTTGATGCTGAAGATGTTACTCCAGCTGATTCAAGCCCAACTGGATGCTTCAATTGCCCTGCTGGACCTCAAGGTCCTCCCGGACCTATTGGTCGACCAGGACCTCGTGGTTTACCCGGTACTCGTGGACAAAATGGTCATGAAGGTCGCCCCGGCCATCCAGGAACCCCTGGTGAACAAGGACCTCCTGGTCCACCTGGACCGCTTGGTCTTCCTGGACCAGCTGGAAACAAAGGGTAAGCTTTAACCATTTATATGGTAATTTTAAAACTCTTTTGCGACGTTTCTTTCATACTAGGGAAAAATGACATTTTTGGGTTGTTTTAAGCGTTTTTGACGGTTTTAAAGGTGTTTTAAGCCAAATTTTGTATTTTTTTCGAATGAAACATTGAATCGGGTCTTTTAAAACCACGTATTATACCATTTTACTTGATATTAACCTGTTTAATTATAGAGCTGACGCCCAAAAATTGATTGGCCGTCCAGGGCCAAAAGGAGCTCGTGGTGCACCTGGCCCAGTTGGAGCCCCAGGAGACAAGGGAGCTGATGCAGGACCAGGAGAAGCAGGACCTCAAGGCCCACAAGGTGGCCCAGGAGTTGCTGGACCTCAAGGTAAGATACTAACAACAAATTCATCATTCAAAACAGTCAATAATCTTTCGTATTATTCTAGGTGACCAAGGACCAGAAGGTGAAGCTGGACCTGATGGCCGCCCAGGCAAAGATGCCAATTATTGTCCTTGCCCAACCCGTAATGCTGATGCCCATGGTGGTGGTAGCAGCGGTGGTGGAAATGGCCCATACCGTCGTGTTTAAAATACACCGACAAATCTCAATATGATTGCACTCTTATTTACAAAATTTCTTTCTTGCTAAGTGAAACCAATTAAAGGACGCGGTGGATGAGCGCTAAAAAAATAATGATGATGATGACGATGATGATGATACAAATTAAATTCAATATTTTTTTATACAGCGCATATATAACAATCAATCAATCAAATATACTTCTTGAGATATTTTTTTTGGGCTTCCAGTAAACGGCGATGTGGCAGAGTGACATGGTTTTATTCCGGAGGAGCTAACACACACTTTGCATCCTGATTCCCCCTTCTTTTTTACCCCCCATTGTTGTTGTAATTTCTTTAAAGCTTCCAAAAAAAATAAAGTGCAATCAATTATTAGAAACGTGTCGTCAACCCACAATAAATTAAACATGAAAAGTCATAAAAAAAACTTCGTTTTTGATTAACCATCATCTTTTAAAGCTTTATTTAAGTTTAAAAAAATATTTATTAAAAACTTTGTTTTTTTAATCTTCCATTTTGGAAGTGATAATTTCTTAAATGAAAAGAAAAATGAGTAGAAATTTATTTCCACTAAATAATACAATATAGGGAAGTAAAAAAATTCAAAATAATTCAATATCCTTTTAAAATTATTTCAAACAAAATACAACTTTATTGAATTCCAATTTTGTAACGCTAAGGAAGGTTCTTATGGGCCAAAAATATTTTCAGATCCTTATTTGCGTCCATTTTCTACGGACGGGATGTCACAATCTCAAGCTTATTGGTCGCTTGGGACCCAAAGGCCTTAAAGGCTTTCCACTACCTCTTGGTGCAGCAAGTGACAAGGGCGCTGATGTTAGACCCGGTGAAGCAGGACTTAAAGATCCACAAGGAACTTCCAGGAAAAGTTTGGACTACGAATTCATTAACATAAGTTAAATGGTTTTTAAAATTCAATGCTTTTTTTTTATTTGTATACGTATTTCTTTCTTTTCATGTGCTTTTACCAAAAAATTATAGTTTCTGCTGCTAAAAAGCAGTAATGTAAAAATTAACAAAGCTTGGAAATAAATTTTTTTTAATGATCTTTAAAAACATAAAACAAAAAAAGCAATAATTTCAACATTTTTTTATAACTTTTTTTGAAAATGAAACAAAAAAAATAATTAAATGCTTTTCTCACGAAAAGCAAGCATCAATCTTTTGGACGAAAAGGAAAAAGGAATAATAAAGTCGGATGGCTTTGTTTTAATATTTTTTAAATTTTATGTGAGAAATTAGATAAAATTTTTGTTTTAAAAAAATCATATATAAATAACATTTTTAAAATAATATTTTCATATTCTTGAAAACCGGAACAAAAAAATGGTTAAAAGTGTTTGTGATCGGTGGAATTATTTTTTGTTCATTATGGTTACTGTATTTTTCAGAGAAGGATGCTATTGGAAGCCAGCCTAAAACAAAGCATACTGTAGCTTAGTGGCTGAAATTTTTTTATAAAACTAATATTAAAAAATATTTTTTAGAGGTTTTTGGGGTTTGGAAAAAAGGGATTAAAAATAATAAAATATGATAAACGCAAGTTCTGTTCTGTAAAATAAAGGGATTAGAAGAAATTAAGATTTTTAAAAGTTTCTAAAAATTATTTAATTTTGAATTATTTTTTTTAGCAACCGAAGGTGGTTCTGGCAATTCACAAACTAACATAGTAAGTCACTTTTTTTCTATGCAGCAAAAAAAAGAGTCGTTTTAAATACAAAAAAAAATTTGAGGACAAAATTCCTTTTTTTTTAAAGGCAGTAAAATATTTTATGATAATTTTAGGTAATTTGGGAAACCGGCAAATGTTGGAATTTCTTTCAAAATGCCACGGATGTTTGTGGAGAAGGTGGCATTCGACTTAAAGGTGAACGACTCAATATTGAGCGATATGTTGGAGCTGCGTGTAATTGCGACGAATATTCTCTTGGTTTTGATGGATTTAATTGTCGTAAGCTTTTTTTTTCACCGATTTTTTCCATCAAAATTATTTTTTCTTCTAAATTTCCAGCAATTCAATGCGATCGAAAAAAAGATTCAAAAATTATGAATGAATGCCGCCAAGAACATCGAGAATGTCAAATAAATCGCGAAAATAAAGCACCCTTTTGTGGATGTCCAATTGGATATGCATATCATAAAGTAACGGGTGGAAAAACAAATTGTCAAAAAGTTGATTCGTGTTCAACTTGCGAACATAAATGTCATAAAGCATCTAAATGCCTTCCAGGAACAAGTGGAAGTCGAACGGGATACAATTGTGCTCCATGCAATCCCAAATTTGGTTATCGCGGTGATGGATTTAGTTGTGAAAACGTAAAAAATTTATAATTTTCTTTAAATATTTTATTTTCAACTTTTTTTTAAGATTGATGAATGCGCTGATGATCGCCTGAATGATTGTGACAAACCCAATGCATATTGCGATGATCGAGATCCAGTTTATGATGATGGACTTAGTAAGTAAAAATTCTAAAAATAATGAATAGTTTGGAATCAAGAAATAAACTTTTGTAAAAATAGCGTCGAGGTTTTTTAAAATTCTTTAACGAACAATTTTGATTTCTAAAAATGTCTTTAAAGAAGCTTTAAAATTCAAAATAGGTCTCTTTTCAAGTTAAGAAAAATCTTACGAAATTTAAAAAGGTAGTAAAGGCAAAATTGCACTGAAACTTGTCTCAGACGGTAAAATTCTTGTCAATTTTTTTTATTGCTTTCACCAATTTATTGGTAGTAGAAAATTTTTCAATGTGAACTTAAAAAATAATAATTAAAAAACATATTTACGATTTCACGATTTTTAAATTTTGGGACATTTACTTGGATTAGCCAAGTTCCAAAATCTAAAATGATACTTTTTTAATTTTTTAAGAATATGAATGCTCCTGTCAAGAAGGATGGCAAGGTGATGTTAAAGGTGGATATAAATGGCGACCTTGTAAAGACACCAATGAATGCCTAAATAAAACCATTTGTGGTGGAAATGCTATTTGCGTTAATACCCCCGGAAGTTTCATTTGTCAATGCAAAGATGGATTTGCTAAAAAACCTGGTTCACCTCGGGAATGTGAAGGTATGTTTATAAAATTTAATATAATAAAAAAGTTGGCAATTAGTCCAGAATAAAATATAGAAATTATTCCAGATATTAATGAATGCATGATTTCGCGTCCATGTCATCAATTGGCATATTGTAAAAATACACCCGGCAGGTAAGGGGAATTATCATATTTTTTTATTATTGTCTACCTCATCTAAAACTAAAACAAAGAGAGTTGAATTTCGAAAGTAAAATTTAAAAAACTATTTACCGAAAATAATATTTTGTAATTTTTGCTATATTTTTTTTAAGTTTCTTTAATTAATAATTTTTTTAATTTTGAAAATTTATAGTTATGAATGTAAATGCAAAGAAGGGTATAAAGGTGATGGAAAGAAGGAATGCCTCCCGGATAAAGATTATTGGTGTGCTAAATGTGATAAAGCTACCACTGAATGCGTTTTGAGTGAAAAGAAGGATAGTTATGTTTGCAAATGTAAAAAAGGATTCCAAGTAAGAAACTTCCCATTTTTTTAGTTACATTAAATTTATAAGAAAATTTGAATTTTAGACCCTTCCTGGTGAAAATCATCGATGCGAAGATATTCCAAATTGTCGTGATCCAACTTTAAATGATTGTGATAAAACTCCTGGTCGAGCCACTTGCGCCGATATTCCTGGAAGTTATTATTGTAATTGCACAAAAAATTATGAAGGCAATGGAAAAGTTTGCAAACGTAAGCTTTTTTAACTTTAATTAAATTTCCATTAAAGACAAAGATATTTTTTTTCTTTAGCTATCGACCCTTGTGAAATTTCATATCCTTGCGCAAACATTGCTGGAACCGTCTGCTTCAATAATAATGGAAAAGCTGAATGTCGATGCAAAAATGGATTTATTCGACAAATCAATGATCAAAAGAATTTCACTGCTCCTTGCTTTGATATTGATTCAGCGCCCGTTAATAATTGCACAATTTGCGATAATTCCACATCCATTTGTCGACCAATTAACAAAGATCAACCTTTTCGAGAATGTGTGTGTCGCGAAGGATATCGTCGAAATGCTGCAGGGAAATGTGTTAACATTAATGAATGCTTAAACGTGGCTGATAATAATTGTGATGATCAAGCTATTTGCATTGATCGTCAACCAGCTCTTCATGGAAAAGTATATCGCTTTTATAATTTTTTAAATAAGTTTAAAAAATATACAAATTTATTTTTTTAGCGATTTGAATGTAAATGCAAACCTGGTTTTGAAGGTATTGGAACAATTGATAAATGCGATGGTAAGAAAAATTTTAAAAAGATAATTATTAGATTAAGAAATCCATTCACAGAGATACAATAATTGCGGTTAAGCTTTTTGTTTCAAGATGCGAAAAAAAAGTTAATTAATTTATTTTTTTTAAAAACGAAGAAAAAAATTTTAATTTCTGAAATTCTTAGAAAGTTTTTAAATTTTTTTTAAAACCTTTTTTCTTTGCAAAAACGAGTGTATTGCAGCCATTTTCCAACCAATTCCAAAGTTTAAAATAATGCATCGAAAATAGTCACAAAAAATTCGATCACTTTTAATGAACCGTCGTCTCTCTTTTTTAGATCACGATGAATGCAAAAATAAAACCCTCAATATTTGCCCCAATCCAATCACATATTGCGTGAATACAGTTGGAAGCTATTCTTGCGAATGCAAAAATGGCTATCGCAAACTCAAAGGCCGTGAAGAATGTGGTAATATTAATGAATGTGAAGAAGGCACTGCTAGTTGTCCTCTCATGTCTAAATGCATTGATCTTTCACCCGGTTATAAATGTGTTTGTGGCCCAGGTTTCCGTAATTCTACGAATAAAGAAGGAAAAATGCTTTGTGACGATATTGATGAATGTAAAGAAAGTGTAAGCCCAAATAAAGGCTCAGCTTGCGACACCCAAAATGGAATATGCAAAAATACTTTTGGTTCATATCTTTGTGATTGTAAAAAAGGTTTTACCATTGGTTATGATGGAAAAAGTTGCATTGGTAAAAAAATTTTGAGAAAAATGTTTAGATAAATAATTTTTTTAATTTTGTTTTAGACAAAGATGAATGTAAACTTGGAACAGCCATATGTTGTCCTCAAGTTGAAGAATGTCAAAATACTATTGGCAGGTAAGAAACACTTTAAAGATTTATTTAAAAATATTTTTAATAAAAAAAATCCATAAAAATTTTTTAAATTTCATAATTTTTAAATTCTTTATTAAACAATAAAAGAAAAATTTTGGAGCGAAAAAAAAAATTTAAAATCTGGTTTTTGAAATTTTTGATAAAGGTTTAAAAAAAATAAGATCCATTTTAAACAATAAATAATGATAAAAAAAATATTTTTCTAGCTATAAATGCAATTGCCGATATGGCTTCATTCCTGATCCAAAAACAGGAAAGTGTGTTGATCGAGATGAATGCAAAGATGGCAGCAATAAATGTAACAAAAATAGTGTTTGTATTAATACTTTTGCAAGTTACAAGTAAATCCAACAAAAAAAATTCTGAATTTTTTCCCCTCCAAATTTTACTTTTTAGATGCGTTTGTGAAGATGGCTTCCAACCCAAAGTTGGCGCCCATCCTCTTCGACCAGTTTGTGAAAGGCAAAATGTTTGTGCAAAATATCCAAGAATTTGTGAACCAGGCAGATGTGAATCCACCGAAGTTGCTCCACATTATTATAAATGTCATTGTCCTGCTTCCGCTGTGGTTCTCAACGATACTAAATGCGTATTTCCAAATTATTGTGATAAAGATTTTCCATGCCCCAAACAAGCTGTCTGTGCTTCGGGTCAATGTGTTTGCAATGTTGGATATAGCTGGCAAGAAATTTCTCGATTCCCTATCACAATTGAAGCCCTTCGAAATCGACCTCCATGCAAAGAAGTAAATCCATGTTTGGAACAACAATTGTGTGTAGCCCCGCTCAAATGTCTCCACACAGGTCCAGGAAAATTTGCATGCCAATGTCAAGATGGTTTTGAACTTATTAATGGTGAATGTTTTGATATTGGTGAGTTTCTAAATAATTTGGAGAATCAAAATTAGTGGAGTTTTTGTTTTTTTAGATGAATGCAATATTAAAGAAGGCGCCGCCAAATGCCCTGTTAATTCACATTGTAAAAATCTTGTTGGCAGGTAAATTATTTGCTAAAAAAAATTTAAGAAAAAAATCAAACAATAAAAAAAAGTTTAGAAATTATTTAATTTTTAAATTTAAATTTTATTTTTGCAAATTTAAGCAAAACTTAATGAATCAAACATAAAATTCTTTAAAAAAATATTTTGCTTTAATTTATAAATCTAATTTTAAAAAATTTATTAATAAAATTTTTGATATAAAAAACTTCTTAAAATTTTTCGAAAAAAATAATGAATTCTTTCTAAAACAATAAATAATTAATAAACCTTTTTTCAGTTATAAATGCGATTGTAAAATAGGTTTTACCGCTAAAATGGGTTCAACTCGAACTTCACCAAATTGTATTGATGAAAATGAATGTGAAGCGGGAACTCATGATTGTGGAAATAAAAATGCAACATGTGTCAATACTATTGGCAGCTTTGAATGTAAATGCGCTGATGGATTCCGTGGACAAGCACCGGATTATCAAATTTGTCGAGATATTAATGAATGCAAAGAAGGAACTCACACATGTGCAAAGGATACTTCATTTTGTACCAACACAGACGGGTAAAAATTAACATTTAAAAAATATTTGGGGACAAAATAAATTTTTTAGTGGTTTTGATTGTAAATGCAAGCCAGGCTATTATGGAGATGGTGAAACTTGCCTTGATATAGATGAATGTAATCCAGCTGATCCAAAACATAATTGCACTGAAACTCAAGAATGTATTAATATGCCTGGAACCTTTAATTGCACCTGCAAACCCGGATTCCAACTTACTCCCAAAGGTTGCGAAGATATTAATGAAGTAAAATTTTTTCGAAACAATTTTGAAAAAAAATAGTATTTTTAATAAAAAATATTCGCACCAAAACCAAAAAACCAAGAAAATATTAATTTATTTTTAGTGTTTATCTCTTGAAAACAATAACTGCAGTAAAATTGGTGGAGAAGTTCGAATGAAATGCATCAATGAACCTGGAAGTTATTCGTGTGTGTGCCCACAAGGATATGCACAAATTTCACCTGAAAAATGCAAGGATATCAATGAATGCAAACAACTTCCTAAAGTTTGCCCGGTATTTGAAGCGGATATTTGCACGAATACCAATGGTTCATTTTCATGCGATTGTAAACCCGGTTATGCTAAACCTAAAAAATGCAAAGATAAAAGCCAATGTCCTTGCGCTGATATCGATGAATGTTTGATTGGAATTCATGTGAATGGTAAATTTGCTCCAGCTTGTGGCCCTTCAGCTAAATGTGAAAATATTCTTGGTTCACATCGATGTGAATGTGCAGCAGGATGGGAAGGAAATCCATATAAAGAAGGATGCAAAAGTGAGTAAAAATTGATTTTTAAAAAGTTTAAAATTCATTAAATAAAAAAATTTTTAGTTGCTGATGCATGCAAAGTTAAAAATCCATGTGATAAAGAAACCGAAGAATGTGTAAGTGCTAAACAAAAAGCGGTATGCGTATGCAAAAAAGGTTTCTTAATAACCAATAACAAAAAATGCCAAAAGAATCCTTGCCTCGTTAATCGAGGAGGTTGTGGAAAATCAGCTCAATGTGTACCCATTCGTGAAGAAGCCATTATTAAACCTGTTTGCAAATGCAAGCCAGGCGAGAAGCTCAACTCCGATAAAGAATGTGAAAAGATAGATCAATGCCAATGTAAAACCCCAGTGGCTCTTGGAAATCCATGTCATAGTAAAATTCGATGTTCAGCCGAACACATGCTTTGCGTGAATTATGGTGATTCAGCTAATTGCACTTGTGAAGCTGGATATAAAGTTTCTAAAGATCATACAGCTTGTGATAATATTAATGAATGTAAAGAAGGTGTAAATGCAAATCCTAAAAATCTTGCATGTGATCCTCAAGCTCATTGCGCGGATACTAAAGGCGTAAGTTAAATAAAGTTTTTAACTTATTTGAATTTTGATTTTGTTTTCCATAATTTCAAAATTAGCAAAATCACTATAAATTATTTTACAGTCTTGGGATTGTGAATGCCCTCGTGGACAACGAACAAATTTCGAACATAAATGTGTGGTTGATACAGATTGCACCAAAGAACGTGGATGCCTTCATGATCCAAATACTTATTGCAAATCCATTAATGCTAGTCATATGTGGTGCGAATGTAAAAATGGCTTTGTTGGAACTGGACTTGCTCGAGATGGTCTTTGTCAACGTAAAATTTTCTTTAATTCTTAAATTAAAAGATTGCGAATTTTTAAAATTTTTAGCTGAAAATCATTGTGTCGCCGCTAAACGTGCAGCCAATGGTAAAGATGTTTGTCCACCTAATGAACATTGCGTAAATAAACCTGATACATATAAATGTCGATGCAATAAAGGATTTGCAAGAGATCCAAAAACTCAAACATGCGAAGGTAAAGCTTTTTTTAACCAAAAAAATTTCTCCAAATGAAAAGTAAATTTTTTAGATGTAAATGAATGCGCTCTTGGAATTCATGAATGTCGAACAACTTATTCATGCATCAATACCATCGGCAGCTATTCTTGTAAATGCCCATTGGGTTATAGAGAAAATAAAACTGATTCCCGTTGTGATGATATAAATGAATGTGGAGAAAAATTACATAATTGCACAGTTCCAACTGAACGATGCATAAATCTTCCTGGATCATTCAAATGTGAATGCAATGAACCTAATTACATTCAAACCATCCGTGGATGTCAAGATAATAATGAAGTAAGTAAGCTTCTTTTCTTGAAAACACTAAATACAAATTTTTCGAGCCAAAGTTTTATCCTAAAAAAATCCCATAAAAAAAGCTACGATTTTCTTTGAATTTTTTCTAATATTTTTCAGTTAAAAAAATTATGCTAATTAATTAATTAATTTATTTTTTTTAGTGTGATACTAATCAATTTTCTTGCCCTGAATTTTCCACTTGTAATAATACCATTGGTGGATATGAATGTCCATGCAATAAAGGATTTAAAGCTGTGAAAAAAGAAGATGGAAAAACAACAATAAAATGTGAAGATATTGATGAATGTTTAAATCCAAATACATGCCCTAAAAATTCTAAATGTAAAAATCTTATTGGAACTTTTGAATGCATTTGTCAGCCACCCACCATTCAACATGGTTTACAAGATTGTGTTGCAAATGCCACATGTCCTGAATGTCATAAAACTGCCATTTGTTTGAAAAGCACACGAGAAAATGGCGATGTGGTTAGTTTAAAAATATTTTTTACTTTTAAAATTAATTAAATTGTTAAAATAAAAGAAAGTTTTTATGAAGCTATTTTTTTAACAACTAATTTAATTTCAGTACAATTGCACATGTTCCACAGGTTATCGAGGAGATGGAATTAAAAGTTGTGAACGTAAGCCATTTTCTCTCTCTCATAATTTTAAAGTTAAAGAAAAATATGCAAATTTTTTTTTCTTTTTCTAGCCATTAATGAATGCACTGATGGTACAGCAAAATGTCATAAATTTGCTTCATGCATCGATGAAACCCCACTTTATCGTTGCCAATGTAATGAACCCTTTGAAGGGGATGGAAAAAATATTTGTAATTTAATGGATTTATGCAAAAAATTCAATGATTGTCCAACTAATACGAAATGTATTCCATTGGATAAAAAGGTCGAAGATAAATGGGTTACTTGCGTTTGCCCCAATGGTTTCACATTTAATAACAAAACTCGTCAATGCGATGGTAAGCTTTAAAAATAAAAATATTTCCTATCAAAATAAAAATAAAATTTAATTTATTTTAGATATCGATGAATGCAAAAAAGATCCATGCCCTAAAAAACCCGAAGGCGTTAAATGCATTAATACTCAAGGTTCATATAGTTGTAAATGTCCCGAGGGTTTCCGACTAGGTGGAATTCAAATGTCCCTTTGTGAAGATATTGATGAATGCCTTGAAGTTGGATCAGTTATTTGCAGCAAACAAGGAGCTAAATGTGTTAACACTGTTGGAAGTTTCCAATGTTCATGCCCGAAAGGAATGGTTCTTGGCAAAGATAATAAAACTTGCAATGATAGTAAGCGTTTCTTTCTATTTAGCGCTAAAAGATAAATTTTAAAAGTCGAGTCTTTGAACGAAAAAAAATTTTTAAGCTGACTTTTAACACGAAAAAAATTTTAATAATAGACTCTTAGCAAGAAAAAAAAAAAAATTAATAAAACATTAAATATTTTTTAGTTGATGAATGCAAAGAAGGCAAAGATGATTGCGATAAAGAAACCTCAACCTGTCGAAATACCATTGGTTCATTTAGTTGTGATTGCAAAAAAGGTTTAGCAAAAATTCCAACTAAAACTAATAAATGTGAAGATGTAAATGAATGCGAACTTCAATTACATAATTGTAAGCCCTATTCGGAATTATGTCATAACACCATTGGAGATTTTAAATGTAATTGTTCAAATGGATATATTCGAAAAGAAAAAGATTGCGTTCCATATAGTGATTGTGAAAAATCTTTTGAATGTGGAGCTAATGCTTTTTGTGTTATGCGTGCATCTCGTCAAGATCCATCTAAAAAAGTTCCGGAGTAAGTGAATTAAAAAAATTTTCCATCAAAAATTTTTAAACTTTTATAAATTTAATTTTCTTTTAGATGTGTCTGTCAAGATGGATATTATGGTATAAATCCCAAAGAATTTTGTGATCCCGTTCCCGATTGTGAAAAGGATCTTCAATGCCCCACAAATGCTCGATGCATAGAAACCCAAGTCAAAGATACTAAGGGTCGAGCCACATACATTTGTGAATGTGATTCAGGTTATCGAAAGAAGGGTTCTCAATGTGAACCAATAAATGAATGTTTGGAAAATGAAAATAT
Organism: Panagrolaimus kolymaensis; assembly: GCA_028622995.1. Lineage (NCBI taxonomy): Eukaryota > Metazoa > Nematoda > Chromadorea > Rhabditida > Panagrolaimidae > Panagrolaimus > Panagrolaimus kolymaensis. Next base: position 1,492,617 of record JAJQJQ010000049.1, on the reverse strand, counting down.
TTGTAATGGAACCGCAATTTGCATTAATTTAACTCCAGGTTTTAAATGTGAATGTCCACAAGGAAAAATTGATATTGGAATAGGCAAAAATAATGTCACTTGCGCTGTTCCCAAATGCAGTGATGTCAAATCTCCATGTCATGCGGATGCTGAATGCCTCGATAATGAATTTGGATTTAGTTGCAAATGTAAAAAAGGTTTTAGAGGGGTTGGAACCGCCCAACTTGGTTGTGAAGTTATTGATCAATGTAAGGAATATATTCCATGCAGTCAATATGCTACATGCGTCAATCAACCTCGAGGAGCTTTCACATGTACTTGCAGGTAAATAAATCAAAAAAAAAATATTTATCTCATCAATAAAAATAAAACAAAACATAAATTAAAAATCTAAAATGGGAAAATGGGTTTGTTATTATTGCCCACGCTTTTAAGAAAGCCAAGACTATCTAATTTATTTTTATGAGAAAAACAATTTTTAAATTTTTTTTTCTCCAAATTAAAAAATGCTTTTATAAATTTTGATAACATTCAAAAACCCAAAAAAGTTTAAGTTATTTATTTATGAGTTAAAAATTTGGAGTTTTCTAGATTTTTTAAAATTTTCCTGGAATCCCAGCAAAAACTTTTTTGGATGAATGAGATTATAAAAAAAAATCAATGTCCAAAAATAAGAGTCAAAAAACTCGTTTTTGCTATTTGGGTATTTTACAAAAACTTTCTGAGAAAATAAAATAAAATTCAATGGAAAAAATTGATTCCAAAACTCTGTATAAATCAGTAAATAAATTTCCAAGTCAAAAAAGATTAAAATCTTATTTTCGGATTTAAAAAAATTCCAAACCACTTTTGAGCAAATAAAAAAACGGAATCTAAATTTACAATGGAAAAGCTAATTATTGGAAGAGAAAATTAAAATTATTATTTCCACTATTTTGCAGATCCGGATATGAAGGAAACGGAACCATTTGTCACGATGTAAATGAATGTAAAAATCCTAAAGCTTGTGATGATCAAGCTACATGCCATAATACTCAAGGAAGTTATAATTGTCAATGCAATAAAGGATTCACTGGAACTGGTTTGCCCGGATTTTGTTCCGATGTGGATGAATGCGCTGATCCCAAAACAAATAATTGTGATCTTGACACAACAATTTGCTTAAACAAAGTTGGAACATTTGAATGCAATTGTAAAAATGGGTGAGTCTCGAAACAAGAAAAAATAACAAATATATAAATATATTAATTTTAATAATTATTTTTTTTAGATATGAACAATCTAAAGGCAGTAATCGAACTTGCTTGGACATAAATGAATGCTCGAATAAAACTAATCCAGTTTGTGGCGTACATAAATGCTCCAATATTCCAGGGTAAGAAAAATTTTAAGGTTGATAAATTTGATAAAAATTATGTATTTTTTTTTAGTTCATACAATTGCATTTGCAATTTGGGTTACACTTTATCAGCGGATAGTAAATCATGTGGAGATATCAATGAATGCGATGCTCGTCCATGTAATGTTCAAGCTTTATGCACTAATACACCCGGAAGTTATTCTTGTATATGCAAAGAAGGTTAGTAGCACACGATTATTTCTAAGCTTTTTTCTGAAATTTAAACTTATGATTTTTCTGCGAGAAAACCCATACTTTCTGTTTTTTTTTAAATTTCTCCATGCAATTTCTCCCAATCGAAAGTGCTTTCTTTTTTTACAGAATAATTTAGGATTCCTATTTCGCAAAAATTCAAACTTACGATCTTCGAGAAGAAGAAAATCCTTTACAAAATATATAATTTTTAGGCTACACTGGTGATGGAAAAACATGTACGCCATTAGATAAATGTTCTAAACCTGAATTAAATAGTTGTGATAAAAATACAACCATTTGTAAACAAGTTGAACATTCAGCTAATTATCGATGCGAATGTAAACCAGGATTTATTCCACCTCTCAATGTTGTAGCCCTTTATTATAATTGCATTGATGAAGATGAATGTAATAGTGGTAAAGCGAAATATGATCCATTAACTCAAATTTGCACAAATACAATTGGAAGTTATAAAATTACTTGTAAACCTGGATTTGAAGAAGATCCAAAAGATAAAACTCGATGTCGAGATCATGATGAATGCGCCGAAGATCCAGCCTTCACTGAAACTATCAAAGCTTTTGTGGAAGCTAAAAAATCTAAAAAAGCTTTGGGTGATTGGAAAACATGGATGGTTAAACCTAAAAAAGTTGGAAGCGCCTATGCTCTTTGTTATAATAAAGCTATTGAAAGTGAATATTGGTGGTTTACATCTTCATCAAGTCCATTACCTTTCTGTCGAAATACGGCTTACAATCCAGCTGGGGCTTTTAATGGTCAACGACAAGTCATCGAATGGAAAGGTTAGTGTTATTTGTTATAGTAACTAATTTGAGACAATATTTAAATTTTTTTTATTACTATCGAAAATGAGATAGTAACAAATTTGAGACAATAATTTAAAATTTTTTATTACTATCTTATCTTGTGAGAGTAACACATTTTCTGCAATAATTGGAGGAATTTAATTGCTCTCTTGTGATAGTAACAAATTTAAAACAATATTTTGAGAAATTTAATTACTTTTTTTCTTTCAGGATTTGAATGTGATTGCCAACCCGGAAATAAGCGGGAAGAATTAATTTCAAAGGTTCGAGTTTCATTGACTTGTAATGGTAAGAAGTTTCTGAAAAATTAGATAAATCAATAAAATAAATGAAATTAAATTTTTAGTCGAAGACCCTTGTGAAGCTCTTGCCTGTGATAAACTTGGGGAAGGTTGGATATGCGATAAAAAACAAGCCCGATGCGTATGTGATGCCAGTCAAGGGTACGCTGAGCGAATAGGAGAACATTCATTCTGCACTCGAGATGAATGCACTCATGCTGATGTAAATGGCCCAATGACGGTCGCAAATATCCAACATCGATCAATGATAAAATGTAATTTTGAAACAAAAAAATGGATCCCCATTAAAGGATATGATTTTGTTCGAAATGTAACATCCAATATTTTGATTGGCCTTAAAGATATTAATGAATGTTTGGATGAAAATTATTGTTGTAATCGTAAAAAGGCTCAATGTTCAAGTCATGGCGGACAAAATCCATGCAAAATGCAATGTGAAAATTTTGATGGCGGTGCTGCATGTTATTGTGATACTAATAAATTGGATGTTGCCATCGATCGAGATACTTGCCAATGCATTCGTAAGTACAAACAATTCCAAATAGCAGAAAATAAGGAAATAATTATTTCATTTTATTTTTTTTATAGCAAAATGCGCAGTTAATTCTGCTTGGTATTTAACTTGCGATGGATCAGATGTTAAATGCAATGATAAATTATTCCAACAACTTTCTGAAGCTCCTACAGCTCCTAAAGGATCCATATGTTCGCGATTATTGGATGAAAATGGAAAATATATTACTTTTAGTAATATTCTTGAAATGGTTAAAGAAGTTTGTGATAAAAAGGTGGGTTGTTTTTCAATTTATGCTCAGGCAGGCCCCATTTATTTTATTTTTTTAGTTCTATTGCCTCCAACCTCCTGAAGCTATTGATGACATTCGCAAACATCCAGCATTTAATTATGAAGGCCAATGCATCGTTCATAAAGATCAATTTGATAAAATTAAATGTCCATTTGGTGAAAAGCCAGAAATGTTTGATACTTTTGTGATTTCTGGATATTGCCCATATAAATTTGATAATACTAAATGGCCTCCTCTCAATCCCGAATATCAAAAGCGTGATGGAGTTTCGATGCCATTGAATTGCCTTCCAAATGGAATGAAATTAAATAAAAATGTTGTATTCCTTCGTGATACGAATCATTATACCATGGAAGCCGTCTAATAAAAAATCCTATTATTTAATTAATTAGTTTCTCAACGCTTGTTTTATTTTTTGTTTTCGTGTTTCATCATCCATCATTTTTTACAGGTTTAAAAAAATTTATATTTGTACGCGCAAATTTTTTTTTGAGTTCTTTGTTTTTTTGTGTTTGAAAAATTTTATTCTTTATTTGTGAAATTGTTTGTTTGTTTTGAATTTATTATTACTGTATTTTTATTTTCCTGAGTGTGCTTCCCCAATCCCATTCCTCCCTACTGTGAAGCTTTAAATAAATATATTATAATTCAATATTAGTTTTTTCAATTTTTATAAACCGATCCACACCGGCCTGGGTTGCCCATTTAAAGACCAAAATTGCAAAAAGAAAAACCAAATTAGGTTAAAATTAGTTTAAAAAAACAATTATTTCGCACGCCCAAATTCTTCAAAAAAGGCGAAAAACAAAGAAATCTTTTCTTATTTTTCTAATTTGAAATGAAAAAACATATTAATGGGAAATAACATAACAACTAATAATTACGCAAAAAAGGCATCCAGGAATATTAAAAGTATGTGAAATAAGGCACAGTAAATGAATAATAAAAAGAGTAAACCGTTAAAGCCATTATAAATAACAAAGAAAATGAGCAAAAAAGAGAGAAAGAGACACAGAATACGAGACGATAAAAATATTTATTTGCACAATTTACAAGACACAAAGAAGTGAAATAATTATTAGAAACACATACATACATAACAGTAATATTACAGTAAATACAAAGTTGTTGTTAATATTTTGATTGAGCAAAAAGTCGTGGAGGAAATCAATTTGAAAATGAATCATTGATTACTGCTTGTAAAAATGTTATTTTGAGAATTTAAAACATTGAACAATAGAAGTAAATGGTAAATCAAAATCATTTACAACTCGACCACATCCGCCAGCTTCGAAGAACCTTAAAATGAGAACAATGAGAGAGATAAAGCAAAAGTTAAAATGTCAAAGTTTTGGAGGGCACTGCCACAAACTTCCTTCTAAGTAATAACTTACCATCCAAGTGGAAACCATAATCTCATCCTTGAGTCAGTTGTTGTTAAATTGTTATGATTATAAGCATATGTATGATAATATAAGAACATTCTTGATGAAATATAAAATGCAATAAATACATCGATTGAATAATGTTCATGTCCAGCAAGAATGAAAAAGATTCCAAAAAAGTTCATCACCCATGTTGCTGTATGTAAGAAATTCCATGAAACAGGTGTATCTAAAAAAGCCAACAATGGTAATAGAGATAGAAAAACAAGAGATAGCTTACATTCAGTAATAAAATGATTGAGTAATGTTATAGCAGTTGTATGTCCACTAAACATATAATCACCGCAACTTCTTACACCTTGGATGGACATTCCCAGTCTTGACCAAATATGAAATGCTTGTTGTAATTTAGCACCAAGTGAAGCATAACTTTTTGCACGACATGATAAATGAATTCCAGGAACGCTGAGAGATGTAATAAGCATTGTAACACATCGTAACAGGAACACAGTACCAACAAGAGAAAACATTCGACGCATTAGCACTATTCTGAAACATGAAAGATATAAAAACAACACTACTAAGAAAAAGTTGTGTAAGTGTGTTACCGTTCTTTGTGGAAAAATAAGATAGTAAACCATATCATAGCCATTGCAACAGCAATCATTTCACATACTTCAAATGCCCAAGGAATTAATGGCAGATTATCAAGAACTAAATCAGGCAATGGTGGATAAGTTTTCATATCTAAAAGTACAATAGGTTAGTGTAATGAATGTTAACCAAAGGTTGTAAGTTTAAAGCATAGAAGATATGAACATGAGAAATATTGTCAAAAGTGTAAGCCAAAAGACTAACCAGGAACTCGATCATGTACCAAAACCATAACAAAAGCAGTAATAAGCAATGATATTGAACAATACAGGAAAGCAAGTAACAACTTTACTAAAGATTTTGCTTTAGTATCAGGACTTTCAATATGTCTAATAAATTCTGCACGTGTAATTAATTTGAACGTTTTTGAGCCATCATCAGTTAACTTGAGTTCTTCGATTTGTTCATGCTTCAGAGATATTTCATCTTTAAACTCATTCATCTTCACGGCGGCTATCTCACGTTTCTCTTGATAATTTCCCAAAACATTTTCCATTCGACTTATTGTTAAACGAAGTTCATTGAGAAGTACATTTTGCGAATCCATACGATCATCTTGAAGCTCTTTTAATTTGGCATTCAGGAGAACTTGTTGAGCTTTGAGTTCAGCAATTTCTTCATTCTTCTTAGAGATTTCCCTTTTATTGTTGTTCACTTTCTTGAAAGTCGTTTCTTGATTCTTCTGAAGATAGTCCAAAATGCTTTCCATCTTAGTATTGGTCAAACGAAGTTGGTCGATGAGCTCAGAATGCAAATCAATTCGAATGTTCAAATCTCTAAAATAATGAAAGTTTTAATTATGGAATAATAAGTAAGTAAACTTACTCAACAATCATTTGTTTGTCTTCAAGAATGTCCTTTTCAGATGCCATCGTTTCCTTAACATCATTTTCAAATTCGGCATCAACATCTTCATATTCAGACGACATAGCTTCATCATCAAGATTATCATCTTCGGACGATACGAGACCTTCACCAGAAACAGCATCATCTTCTTCAGAAGAAGCAATTTCATTTATTTCATCTTCAAATGACATGATTCTGAAAATAGAAAAAGTAAACGATTGGAAGTTAGAAACACGTCAAAGGTAAAAAACACGAAATTACTCGAAAATCAAAAAAATGATGAAAGACGTTGCAAAAAAAGTTTGAATGTAAAAAGTTGCGTTTTTGAGATTCACAAAAATGAATGCTATTTTATCGTTGTAAGAGTGCTGCTACTGTATTTTTTTTTGAATGCAAATTTTTCTATGAAGGTTTTGATTCTTTTTTTCCCATCAACTTCAAGCTTTCAAATTTGTGTTGTAAATTGCAATAAACACTTCTTCACTTTTTTTATAATCTTTATGGGATTCAAGTAATTTATTCCACTAAACCATAAAAAAAGAAGCACTTGGTTTTACACTTTGGCTGCAATGTTTCTTAGCTTTTTTTCCATGAAGGTTATGATTTTTTTCAATCTCAATTTGATAAAGCTAAATGGTATCCCTTTAATCTTGAACATCAAAAACTCGATGAAGTTTTTATAAAGTAATTTTTTAAGAGATAAAAAAATATTGTTTTTTGCAGGATTTTTTTACAGATGAATACGGAGTGTTTTTTTTTTGTTGCTTTCAGATGAATAATAACACTATTTTAAAGAAATTCGCTGCAACTTATTTTTGCTAAAACAAAAAATTTAATAGTTTAAATATTTATTATTAACATTGCCATTAATTAATCAAATTCAAAATAATACATATAATAAATATAAACATTTTTACAATCAATAAAAAATAAGAATCTAATCGAAATTTTTTAAATTAGCTTTTTTCTCTCCGTAGTATTTTTATTTATTTTTCGACATTGAAATAAATAAATAAAAAAATTTATTTATAAAAAAAAATAGATACTGTCCAGAAATAGTTTTAAAGCAATAATAACAGAAGAGACAGAAATAATGGGAAATCCAACAAATAGGCAAGCATTAAGGTTCATACAAATGAAACGTAAGAGATTCAATGAATCAAAAAAATTATTGTAAAGCATTAAAATGAAGAAACAACGCGAAAGCACAACAAATTTATATAATAAAATTAATTAAATTATTATTAATATTTTTGGGTAACGTTTTCAAAAAAAATATATTGGCTAATAGCAAAATTAGAAAGTTTGTTTTTGTTTAAAAAAAATTAAAACATGTTTTTTGTTTGTAAAAATAACAATAAAAAATGAATATCATTTTTTATAGTTTTTTTTTTCATTGCAAGAAAAAAATTGGAAACCCGAAAAAAAAGAATTAAAAAAATTGCTGCACAAAAAAAAATAATAATAGGAAAACGTTGAGAAACTTTTTATTGGAACTTTTTTTTCTGGGTCCGTCGCACATAGGGTTGCGCCTCGGTAAATTTACCGTTAATTTACCGGTAAATTTACCGGTTAATTTACTGGTAAATTTACCGCTCAAAAACCCGCCTTGGTAAATCGGTAAATCGGTAAATTTACCGGTAAATTTACCATTCAAAAAATCGCCTTTATACATTGGTAATTTTGTCTTTTTTTTGAAAAATTTCAAATAATGGTTGAAAAAGTCGTCTGTTTTTAGCTTTTGAACCATAAAAAATATATTTAAAAATGTGCATCAGGAATGCGCGACATCGATATGCCGATGTCGAGTTTTTCGGATCGACAGTTGAACTTTTTTTTGCCAAAATTCTTTAAAAATTGTAATAATTTGTTAAGAATTCCATTGTTAAAGACTTTTTGGAACTATTTTCCTTTACTATCCCATATCATAAACACTTTTCTAATTTAAAAAAGCAGAATTACATTGAAAATTTTTTTTCACCCTCCTTTTATATAAAAAAAATGTCGATGTCGCTCATCTCTGCTCAGAAGCAATGGTCGTCTCTTCTGATGAATCAGCTGACGAACAAAGTGAATTCCATAATTAATTGTGATTTCATTCACTCTTAAAAAACCATTGTTTTTACTAAAAGTATAACTTCTCTCCTAATTTTATAACTTTCTCGCATTTGCTTTAAGAAAATTGATAGTAAAATAAATAAAATACTCTTGTTTTATGATTTTTTAACCAAAAATCCAAAAAAGCATGGATGTTTTTTGGATTTTTGGTAGATTTACCGATTTACCGATTTACCGGTAAATTAGCCGGTAAATTTACCGGTAAATTTACCGATTTTCGATTTACCGGTAAATTTAACAACCCTAGTCGCACACGTTCATTATGCCAAAAGGATTAAAAAAAAAGATATTAGAAAAAGCGCAGAAAAAAAACTTAAATTTAAATAAATTTTTAACTATCAAAAAAATGCTAAAAAATAAAAAATGAAATAGTTGACTTAGATTATTTAATTTTAAAAAAAATTTTCAATGAGAAGGAGAAAAAGTTTTTTTGCTTGCCCGCTATAAAGTATGTAAAGTATTAATAATGGATTTTGCTTTCTTTTTTTTAAAACTAAATTTAAAAAAGCGAAGAAAAAGGAAGAAAACCCTAAAAATTAAAGCATTTTTCATTTCTTTTTTTTTCTTAATTTTTCAGACACGTTGAAAAAAATGTCGATGAATTTGTTGATGAATTTGTGGATGGATTAAAAAATATTGATGATGGGTGTTGTTGTTGCTGGGAATTAATATTTGTTGCATTTGGAGTTAATAAATCTTGCGCGCTTTGAGATGGTTGTTGGGTCCATGGAATATTTGTGTCATTCGGATGTGGGGAACAAAATGGCGAATGCCCAGTTGAATGGGATTGTTGTTGTTGTTGCTGTTGTTGTTGTAAAGATGGGGGTAACATCATAGTTGAAAATTGTGTACATAAATTATCTAAAAATATATTATAATAAAAGGTGCTGGAAAACGATATAATAAACCTGTCATGGAATTATATTCGGCAGGGCGTTGTAAACCAATTTCACCACTAAAAAATTTAAATGAAGTTAGTTAATAAATTAAAAATGTAAATTCTTAATTGCTATTAACTCCATTTTTTAAAATTTAGAAAAAAAAATTATAGCGAAATTCCTTCAAAGCTTTTATAAAAAAAATTTAATTTAGCAAAATAAATTATTTTAATTTTTTTTAAATTTTTTTATGGAATGGAAATTTTTGTTCGGTTATAAACCAAACAAATAATAATATTTGTTAGAAATGAAAATATAAAAGTATCACTATTTCACGAAAAAGGGATACTGCAAATGGTACACACAAAAGTTTACTACAGCAACAATTCGTGTGCTGCTTTTACTCTGATCTTTTTTCTTTTATGTACACCGAGCTTTTTTTTTAAGGAAAATCTAGTAAAAGAAAAAAAATATTTTCTAACCTTTTCATAGTAATGCATAAACTATTAAATCGATTTAACGTAGATTCAAATTGTGGTGTGGATAAATCAACACTTAATGATCCAGTTGGAATTAATGAAATATGATTGCCATTTTCCACACACGAAGCTGAACGATCCAAATTTAATCCTTCCACAATCGATCGGGGTGTATTATTATCTTGCTGTTGTTGTTGCTGGGTTGTAGTAGTTCCATCATCTTCATTTATTTCAACAATTCTTTGACCTTCAGAATATACTTTTGCATATAATGAATGTCGACGACGTTTAGTTGGATTAAAACCAAGTTTACATCGAGGTGGAGAAGTTAAAACATATGATGGGGAATCGGATGAGGATGACGAGGATGAAGGAATCATAAAATCATCTGAAGAAAAAAAGTTTTGTAATTTTAATTGAAAACTTAGTTTAGCTTAGTCGCAAAGTGTCAAAAACTATCGAATGTTAAACCTTCGAATTAGCGTTATAATTCCGACCGAAAAGAAGCACATGTAACTCAGTAAAAATGAAAAAATTTTGGAATGAAAACGCTTTCAGATGAGGAAATTGGGAAATTACTAAAACTCAAAAAACTTTTTTAGTCATTAAAATTTTTGTCCAGGAATTCAAAGAATTTTCATTGTTCAAAGAAAAAATAACTTTAGCCAAAGCTATAAATTTTGATTGCATCTTTCCAAAAAAAATTTCCTTAAAACCTTTATCGATTTCTCAAAGCTCGACTTTATTAACTTTTAATTTTGTTTTTTATGCTATTGGAAAAATTTAAAAAATTCACGAAACTCTAAAATTATTTGATTCCAGAAATGTGAAAATTTATTTTAGAACTTGGGATCGGAAATTTAACGAAACTTTTAATTAAGTAAATTCCTTACCAAAATCACCATTTTCTAATGCCACACTTGCTGCTTTACCAATATATATACAATTTCCTCTTCGTATAGCTTTAGTTGTAGTATATCGAGTTAATAATCCACCTCCACCACTTCCATTTCTTTGTATATTATTTGGTAAACGAATTTCATTATAACTTTTTCTTCGAATTGGAATTAATGAATATGGATTCTTTTTTTGAACTTTTCCACGAATAAGTTTAAATGATGATGACGAAGAATTGGAATTAATTGAATTTCCTCCACGATGATCAAAAAAATTTATTCGATGTCGTTCTTTAAAAGCATTATTAGAAATATTATTAAAATGATTTAATCGTCGATGATAAGGATGATGATCGAACGAATTAAAATTATTCGTTGTTGCTGTTGTTGTCGATGATGGAATTTCTATTCCTGAATCATCCTCTGAACGATGGGATGATGAATTCCACGAAGAATTGTTTCCATCAATATAATTTGTTTGTGAACAACATCCCATTACATTGATTACGGATGTGCTCTTAAAAATATATATCCATGAATAAACATAAATTAAAAAAAGTCAAAAGTCGCACAACAAAAAAGTTTTATTATGAAAAGTTATGTTTATAAAACTTTTCTTCCTCAAAACAAAAAAAAGAAAAGACATTTACCTTAAAAATAAACGGAATCCTAAATTCTGTTCCTACTTCATTTTCAAGATTCATTATTATACTACCAACCTTAAAAATAAGAAAGAAAACCAATAAGAAAAATATAAAACTTTTAAAAATCTAGAAAGAAGAAAAAAAAGTTAGAGACGCCGCAAAAAAAATTTTTTTATCAAGGTCACGAAACGTGGGAATGGCGGTCTAACGAGAAAAAATAAGAGATAAGAAAAGTTTCAAAAAAGGGGATTTTGTAATTCCAATCAGGAAAAAAAATTAAAGGTTTTAGCAAATTAATGCCTAACTAATATTCTGGTATCCAAGGATTTGCTATTTTCAAAGTCTGATTTTACTCAACAAAAAAAACAACATCAATAATCCTTGCCATTGATGTGCTTTTAAAAATGATTTTAAAAATAAAATAATATTCATTACGGAAATAAATAATTGATTGGTCAAATATATGAAGAAAAGAAAACACAACCACCATAAACGATAAACAAGTCCAAATACACATCAACGAACTACAAAGCGAACCTGGGGTTGTGATGAATGTCCAATACCATAAAGCATACAATCATCAACATTAAATGGTTCACTACTTTCTGATGTTGTTGTTGCTGTTGATTGTTCACAACCTCCACCGCCTCCAGCACTTCTAAAAAAACAATCAATTAAAATATTTCATTTAATTAATTTATGCGAGAGAAAAAAAGAGCATACCTTAAATCTGTTAAAGATACAGCTTTACGACTTTGGTTTTCCCTGAACATTCCTGCAAACAAAGAAACATAAAAATTAATACACTATTTAAAAAAATGTTAAATCCAACAAATAATATTTCGACATTGGTGAAAAACCAATTATTTCGTACGTCAAAATTCTTCAAAAAAGGGCAAAAAACAAATAATCTTTTCATATTTTTCTAATTTGAAATAAATAAAAATATTAATGGGGAAATAACATAACAACTAATAATTACGCAAAAAAGGCATCCATGAATATTAAAAGTATGTAAAATAAGGCACAGTAAATGAATAATAAAAAAGGTAAACCGTTAAAGCCATTATTAATAACAAAAAAAAATTGAGCAGAAAAGAGTGAGACAAAATATTAGATGATAATAAAAAAATTTACTGGCACAAAGAAGAAGTGAAATAATTATTAGAAACACATACACAGAAGTAATATCACAATAAATAAACAAAATTGTTGTTAATATTTTGATTGAGCAAAAAGTCATGGAGGAAATCGAATAATCAGTTGTTACAATTTAGAAAAAAAAGCATTTTAAAAACAACGAATCATTGATTTTTGTTACAAACATAAAAAAGCTTTTTTGAAAATTTAAAAACATTGAAAAAAAATAGAGGGTTCACGAGAGAAAAAGTTATTAGTGTCAGAAAAAAAGAATAGAGTGAATTTTTATCAGATTTATGTCACATTTTGTTTTTTGATGCTACATTGTTTGACATTTTGATGTTTTTGGGGTTGAAGAGGAGCAAGAGGAGAAGCAGATGATATTGGTTCAGTAATTTCCAATTCACATTTAGATACACGAGGTGCGTCTTTTGGTTGTTGTTTTTTGAAACGTAAGGTAGGAAGGGGTAAATCAAAATCATTTATAACTCGACCACATCCGCCAGCTTCGAAGAACCTAAAAATGAGAACAATGAGAGAGATAAAGCAAAAGTTAAAATGTCAAAGTTTTGGAGCGCAGTGCCACAAAATTCCTTCTAAGTAATAACTTACCATCCAAGTGGAAACCATAATCTCATCCTTGAGTCAGTTGTTGTTAAATTGTTATGATTATAAGCATATGTATGATAATATAAGAACATTCTTGATGAAATATAAAATGCAATAAATACATCGATTGAATAATGTTCATGTCCAGCAAGAATAAAAAAGATTCCAAAAAAGTTCATCACCCATGTTGCTGTATGTAAGAAATTCCATGAAACAGGTGTATCTAAAAAAGCCAACAATGGTAATAGAGATAGAAAAACAAGAGATAGCTTACATTCAGTAATAAAATGATTGAGTAAAGTGATAGCAGTTGTATGTCCACTAAACATATAATCACCGCAACTTCTTACACCTTGGATGGACATTCCCAGTCTTGACCAAATATGAAATGCTTGCTGTAATTTAGCGCCAAGTGAAGCATAACTTTTTGCACGACATGATAAATGGATTCCAGGAACGCTGAGAGATGTAATAAGCATTGTAACACATCGTAAGAGGAATACAGTACCAACAAGAGAAAACATTCGACGCATTAGCACGATTCTGAAACATGAAAGGTAAACAGCAATAATAAGCAAAGCTAGTATGTATTATTACCGTTCTTTGTGGAAAAATAAGATAGTAAACCATATCATAGCCATTGCAACAGCAATCATTTCACATACTTCAAATGCCCATGGAATTAATGGCAGATTATCAAGAACTAAATCAGGCAACGGTGGATAAGTTTTCATATCTAAAAGAACAATCGTTTAGTTTAATGAATGTAAAACCAAGTTTAAAGCATAGAAGATATGAACATGAGAAATATTGTCAAAAGTGTAAGCCAAAAGACTAACCAGGAACTCGATCATGTACCAAAACCATAACAAAAGCGGTAATCAGCAATGATATTGAACAATACAGAAAAGCAAGTACTAATTTTATTAATGATTTTGCTTTAGTATCAGGACTTTCAATATGTCTAATAAATTCTGCACGTGTAATTAATTTGAATGTTTTTAAGCCATCGCCAGTTGAATGAGATGTTAACTGGCTTACAGATGATCGCTGACTAACCACACCTCTAAAAAAAACATCCAAATTAGATGTAAATAAGTTTGAGAAGTAAACATACTCCTCATCATTGGGTAATGCATCATTGATAGCTGTTGCAGATACAATCGGAACACTTGGAAACGATGCATTTGGGATTGAAAGATCAGTTTCATATGTACGTAACTGTTGAATTGCTTTTCCTAATCGTTTAATATCACCCAAGCATGGTAAAGATAAGGGAGGTTGACGAAGATCTTCTTCGTTAATAAGAATAAGGGCTGATCCATCGACCTGAAACCACAAATATATATAAAAAGTTTAAAACAAAAGAGCAGGCAAAAGGTTAAAAGGATGATAAAGCTTTGAACACAAAAAATCGAGTCAAGTAAACAAACGTTTGAACTTGAAAATCACAAAATTTTTATGTTCAAACAAACTTTGAGTTCATGTCAGTCGGTTTGCAAAAGCTCAAACTAGCTTTAATAAACAAGCAAAAGGAAGCAAAAGTATATGAAAAAAACTATCAACTTTTATCTTTTTGAAAGCTTTCGAACTAAAGCAAAAAAAAAACAAGAGATAAACTTATAAATTTGGATGTTTGCCAAACTTTTATAAACGTTTTGATTTGAAGATAATCCCATTTAAAAATTTTTTCTATATTCCTTTCCTATTTTTTTTCTCTATAAAAGCATATATACCTTTTGATTATATGCAATTTCATCCGCAATATGTTTAAATCCATTATCATTTAACCATCGATGCACATCTGAAGTTGACCATTCTTCTATAGGTCGATGAGACCATGTTATAGTTTTTTCAACCGTGAATGAATTTGGTGTTGATGATTCTATTATATTTCCATTAACAACCATAATGCCATATATAATTTTATATTTTGCGAGAACTACTTAAAAAATAAATAATAATTCTAAGACAAAGATATTTAATAAAATAATAATAATATTGAATACGCGTGACTTTAAATGGCAAAAAAAAAATATATAGGGAAAACTCTAATTCATTCCTTCTTCTTTTTTCTCGTCGTTGTTGTTGGTGTCTCTCCTTTTTTCCCTTCTTCTCTTTCTCTTTCTTTTTTCTGTCTGAAACGTTAAATCAATGAACGAATGGAAAATGGAAAAAAAAGAAATGAGAGAGAGAAAACTCTAAACTCTAAAACAAGCTCCACTCAACAAAAAAAGAAGAGAGAGAGAGTATAGCGGCAGAGAAACAACAGAGATAATATGGGGGAAACTAAAAGAAAAAAAGGCAAAAACCCAAGTGTCAAAAAAAGATGGAAACGTTCAAACTAAAGTAAGTCCATTTTTTGAATGTTCTATGGCACCAATGAAACATTAAAAGCATGGGGAAACGGAGCTCAAGAAAGAAAGAATGAAGAAAAAAAAGTATTTATATGGGGTTTCTCATTTTTCTTATTTTTATTCATTTCATTTCACTTATTTTTGTTCACTGCCTAATAAATGCTTTTTTGTTGGTGGAATAGAAAACTAAAAACTAAGCTAACTAATGCGCGGAATGGAAAGAGAGTCAATGTAATAATGTGTTTGAACCAAATGTTTGACTTCTATAGGAAGGAAAAGTAATATTTTTTGTTTTGGAATGCTTATAAAAAAATAATAAATGTTTAGTAATTTTAGAATTCACAAGAAGAAAAAAACAACGAAAGTTTTTAGGTATAAAAAACCAATAAACAAACTATGGTAGCAATAAACACGAGAGTTTTTCACGTCAAACAAGCGAAAGTGCCTTTCGAATGATTTATAAAAAAAGAAACTCCAAAAGAACAAGCAAAAATATAGTTTTCAATTAAAATCCATTTTTTTTAAATACAAAATAGCCGTCAAAAAAAAGATAAGAAGAGGCTTTAAAGAAAACAAAACAAAAAAATAATTGTTTCAACTTTTTTTTCAATGCTCTTAAAAAAAGTTTCGCAACCAATGTTTAGCTTTGAAAAAAAAGGCTAAAGTTTTTTTTGAAACCCTCTAAAAAATAGCTATGTTTCAACTAAAAATTACAAACAATTTTCCTTCATTCTTTTTATCTGACTTTTGACATTCATATTTCTCAAAAATTTGAGACATTTTTTTTATTTGAAAGAAGAAACAGAGAGAGAAGCTTCAAATATCATAAATAAATTGAATCCCTCTTTTTCTTTTTTTAGCTTTGAGTAATGTAAAATAAAAAGGACGGGTTTTTGTTTTAAATAATCCACAAATAAAAAATGTGAAAAGTAGGAAGAGTTAAAAATAAATATAAATAACTTTTTAGTGTCAAATTTTTTTTCATCTTTTTTTTGAATAAAATTAGAAAATATTCTCCTTTCTCTTTTCTCCTTTTTTTTATTATTATCTATTTTTTAATCACGAGGGTTGGTTGGTTGGGTTTTTTTTTTCATTTATCCACAACCTACTTAACTAAAAATACATACTAAAGTGTTTTTATTTTATTTTATTTTTACTTAACTTTTTTTTAATCATGAGGATAAAGATAAAAAAAAGAAGGACGATGAAAAAATGCAATCCCCCCACCAAAAAAATAAACTAAAAAGTTAATGAATAAAAATGAGAGAGAGAAAAAGAGAAAATGAAAAAGGGTATTTTTGTTAGAAATAAAAAAAAAATGAAAGCCAAAAAAAGAGATAAGTGTTAGCCGTTGGATGGGAAAAAGAAACATACGGAATCGTATTTTCTTTTTTTTTTGGTTTTTTATTATTTCGAAAGTTTCTTCATGAAAAAAAGAGAAATGCATTACTATTTTTTTTCCAAATTTGGATGGATAAAGAAGAGTTGTTTTTGCTTTAATTTAATTTTATTTTATTTTGTCACCCTTCTTTACGCTCAAAAAAAAAGAAGACATGTTGTAAGTAACCAGATAGCGAAAGTAATGGTTGAGGGCTTTGAACAAATTACTTTGGGTTTCCAAAACTCACAAAAAAATATGTGGGAAAAATTTCACAAATATGGGGTTTTAAAAATAGTTATCAGAATTAATACTTTACTTAAATTTGTCAATAAAATTATAGGTATGTTGAGATTTTAAATTCTTAAAGACAGCTCATTTTTTTTAATAAATTTTACTTACATTATTGATAAAGCAAAAATAATCCATTTTTAGTCCATTTTTAAAAAAAAAATATAATTTAAATAATAAATAAATTTATTAAGATTTTTCAAGGTTGCTAACCATTTTTTCTAATTTTAACATCTTTTAACATTTATGCTGCAACAAATGCTAGAAATCCATAATTTTGAAAAATTTAACAAAAATAATCTCATCCATTAAAAAATAATAAAAAAAATTAAATTTCGACTTAATTGATTTTTTTTGTTCGTTATTGAAATCGAAATAACTTCATTTTTTTCACGCGTTGCTGCTTATTTTTTTTATAAATAATAAAAAAATAATAACATCGTTTTCGCTACCGATGAACAAAGAAGAGAAAAAATCGAGCATATGGCGTTCCATTTATTTGTTATTTGTTTTATCAATGAAAAAAAAAAATCAAAAACTGAAGAAAAAAAATAACATCGATAGCAGCAACAACAACCACGAATAAATAAATAAATTTTAAACCAAAAAACAGTGCAGCAAAATAAAAATAAATAAATAGGAAAAAATTTAAAGTAAATGTGGCAGGCAGCAGCGACAAAAATAGCAACAAAAAAAGGCAATGCAAAATAAAAACCGAAATAGAAGAAAGCCCAAACGGAAATTCTCAATGGACAACCAACAACAAACAAAAAAACACGAGAAACGAGACCCGTTCCAACTCTCTCATTTTTTCTTTTTATGCAACTATGTATGTATGTATATGCCCTTTCAGCCTTCCTCGTTGCCCATCAAATTTTTTTTTCTTATTCGTTTTTAACCGCCATTAAAAAACCATAGAAGTGAAAATAAAAAAAAATAGAAAAATAGAAACAATTGGCTTAAAAAAATTTTTTTCCTTTCTATTTTTTTCTTTTACAAAAATATAAAATAAAATTGAGGTCGTTTGTTGTTGTTCCGATTTTTTTTTCTTTTTGTTTTAGTTTTATATTGAACTGAACGACGACGCCCATGAAAAAAATGAGAGTGAAAAGGTTCTGTGTCCCTCTTGATTATTCAATGCCTCCAGCACAGTTTAGTCTTTTAGTTTTATTTTAGTTTTACTCAGCTGTTTTAAAACAAAATAAAAAAAAATTTCATTTTGTGATGTTTCGAAATAATTTTTTAACCACCAAAAAAAGTTATTTTTTTTTGTCTTTCTTGTTCCGCATTTTTATTGTTTTATTTTAAAAATAAAAAATGTGTCATCAACGTTGTTGCTGGGGTTTTATAAATAAAAAAACAAAAAAACCATTTAATGTATGAGAAAATATTTCTTGCTTTTAGCAAATGCAAAAATAACAACAACAAAAAATCTATTTATTTTGAGGCGGAAATAAGGGATAAATAATGGCAAATTTAAAGTTTGAATTAAAAATTTATTGAAATTTTAGAAGAAAAAGATAATTAAATAAAATGAATTTATACAGAAATATTTGTGATGCAATGTTTTGTAAAACCCCGGAACTACTACAGATTTTATTTTTTTTTAACGAAATTTTTCCATCTAAAAACTTTCAGTTTTTTTATGAAAAAGTTGAAGAAGCTAAACCCTTTTTTATTTTGAAGACCATCAAGTCAATGACAAAATAATTGAGAAATTTATGACACTTCCATAAAAAATTTTAAAAACAGACAATATTTAATTAATAAAAAAGAAGCTATTATAAAAAAATAGGAAGCATTTGAATGGGTTTAAAATAGGATTTACTTTATTTTTTATTTTTGAGTGTCGTCAATAGTTAATTCATGAGATTAATGAAATTAATATTTTAGTTTTTAACTTTTTTTTTGTCAGAAACCGTTTAATTTATCCATTTTTAGAAAGATTAATTAATAACTTTGACATTTTTGTTTAGAATGATTAAGAAATTATGAAAGACAAAATAATTTTATTTACTTTTTTAACAAAAACTAAAAAATGACAGTGAATAAAAATAAAATAAAAATTACTAAAAAAAAGTGGGCTCTAATTTTGAGCGTTTTTCTCCAACAGAGTTGATTTTAAAAAAACATACAAATAAAGAAAAAGAAATTATTATTATTAAAGCTATTTGAGGTTATAATTATTACAATTATCAAATAAAAAATAAATCTAAAAAAAGCTTTAAATAAATATTTAAAAAAATTATCAAGAAAAATAATTTAAAGCTCATCATCATCGGTTTCTTTTCGAGTACAATAACATGCTAAACCAACCAAAATTGCGAAGAAAAATAGGGCGCAAATAAGTAGCATCCATGTTGCTAACTGAAAAAAAAAATCAAAGAGTTAAAGAGACTATGATATAAAAAGGTGCAAAGAATATGAAAAATTTGAATAAAATGCTGCTCCACGAGGTCTGACATGAAATTTTTTAAAAGAGTGAGTATTAATAAATTTTACATCAGGTGCTTTTAGGATTTTGATTTTAGTTATTTTTAAAGGAGTGTAAAATTCTTTTAATATACAGAAGAAAAAAGTCGCAAAAATTTGAATAAAATCCGTTTGTTTCGAGACATGAAAAATTTAACCAATTTATTTTTTACACTCTGTTTTTTAATTTATTCTTTAATCACCAACATACCTGATAATCACTTAATTGTTTACTTAATTGTGTAATTTTTTGCATATTTCCTACATCCACAGCATCCAAATGCCGAGCATACCAATTCCAAAATACATGGCCCTGCCATCGATAACCCACATCCATTTGTGGGCTATCGGTTATGGATAAATAATTTAATGCTTCTTCTTCCATTTGAGTCCAATTAAATGATAAACCAGCGATTTCAGGGGTGGGATCACTAAAAAAAATAATTTTTTTTTGAGGATTTTATTTATATTTTTGATGAAAAAATATATTAAAATTTACTTGTATTTAAGAAAATTTACTATCATTTCAGCAAATATTTCTGTTACTCTTTTATCTAATTGCCAATTTTTATCTCGATGGGTAATTAAAAATCGTGGTTCAATTTCAAATAAAAATATTTCATCACAGCCATGAAAGGCTCCTAAAATAAAATGAATAAAAAAAAAGAATGGAAATTTTTCGGGGATGTTGTTGAACAGTTTTTCTGAAAACCATTCAAAAATATTTAAATAAAAGCAAAGAAAATTCGGCACAGTTTTAATTTAGTTATTAAATTTTTTTTCTTCGTAAAAACAGACAGAAATTTTATTGGTAAAAAAATATGCTTACGATCAGTTTCAAAATTTTCACTTATATGATCAAAAGAATATAAATAAACGGGCTCTTTTTGTTTTACATAATACGTAGCTATTCTGGATGCAGGAGCATCATACCAAAAATGTGAATACATCTAAAAAATTATATTAATTTTTTTCATCGAATTGTTAAATTAATAAATTTATTTACTTTTAACATTGAATCATATAAAACTGAAGTATCTATGGATGGATCAGATTTAGTCCAAACATATTCACTTTTACATCCTTCAGCAATTAATGGATGATTTGTAAAATCCGTGTAACCATTCGTTAAATTATCAACTAAATATTCAGCCATTTTTTGATCCAATGCAGTAAAATTAATATTTTTTTCATTTACTATCACTGAAATAAATAAATAAAAATTATGTTTTTTAGAATTCCAAATTTGCCAAGAAAAATAAATTATTTATGGGTTTTTGGAAAAATAATTACATAAAGTTTCAAATTAAAAGTTTTTGTTGTTTTTCGTAAGAAAAGATCCAACTTCTAATTTTTTTTGAAAATTTATTACAGAGAATCTGGCAACAAAATATTTATATCGAAAATCTATAAAAATTTTTAGGGAGTGTGTTACTGGGAATCTTGGAGCAGAAATTTCTTTATTCCCACAATTTTAGGAAAAAAAGAGTTGATGACTTACATATTCTAAGAGAACTTTCATCTTTAGTTGTTCCAAGCATGATAGGCATTTTGGGACGATATGTGGCTAAAATTTCTGGAGGTTCAGGTATTACTCCTCCTGGTCCATCCACAACTGGAACAAATTGTTCATAATCGGGTATGGTTGACGAACTTCCAATTGCAGCATCCAATATTTCATCTCGTAACATTTTTTTAAAACAATCTAATAATTCTGTGGAATTAAAGCTTCGACAAAGCAATCGATCATCGAGGGTCCAAGTTGCATTGACTGGAGTTTTTCTCACTGCTCCTGGAGTTATAGCAGTTCCAGACATAAGCAATATTTTATTAAATAATCCTTCAGCTCGAGGTGATAATGCGAGAATGGAAGCTGAAGAAGCTCCAGAACCTTGTCCCATTAACATTATATTATTTGGATCTCCACCAAATACATGAGCATTTAACTAAAATAAAAGTTATTCTCATTTTATTTTTGATGTTTTAATATCAAAAAAAATCTCAATTTTCCTAATTTAATAGTTTTTCCTATTTTTTTACACCGATTCCGAAATAATTTACAGAGGTTTCATACATAAAAATTCTGTTCGCTTTGAAAAACCAAAATAAAATTTTTTAAACTTTACTGAATAATTTTGCGGCAGATTTTGGGATTTTTTTTATTTTAGATATTAGATTCCAGAAAATTATTTATTTTAATACTCTACAAAATAATACCTTCGGCACTAGGATGGAAATTTTTTCGATTTACCCCCTCTAAAATTGAAAAATCTTTGGCAGCTAAATTTCTGTAAAATTATTTTTTCAAAATTGATTTCAAAAAGATTTTATAACGGCGGTTTTTTGATCTTCAAAGCCTTCTTTGTTTTGTACATAGTTTTCGTTTATTTTAATTATAAAAATTAAGAAATTAACTGACCTTAACCCATTGTAAAGCTAAAATTTGATCCCATAAACCAAAATTTCCGGGTAACACTTCATCCCCAGTTGATAAAAACCCAAGAGGGCCTAAACGATAATTTAATGAAATAAAAATAATTTTTCTTGAAACAAAATTATTTAATATTGCATCTTGAGGATAATCGGAACTTGAACCAGATTGAAATCCTCCACCATGAATAAATACAATTACGGGATAAGTGTCATTGGTAAATTGAGGAGGAGCAAAGACATTTAAATAAAGGCAATCTTCACTTATATGAACTCGATATAAATGTGATGGATCGGTGGCTTTTGTTCGGGAACGTTGAGCACACATTGGTGGATATTGGGTGGCATTCATCACACCTCTCCATTTTGCTGGGGCTTCGGGTTTCTAAATAATATACAAGTTTTTTGGGAAACAATTTATAAGTTTAAAAAAAGGACAAAGAGGCAGAAAACAATTTAATCAAAAAAATATGAAAGTATTGTAATGAGAGTTAATTTGGGCTCCATTAATGAAAATCCAACACGAATTTTTAAAGCCCAAAAACAAGAAATTTTTTTTTATAAAAGTAGAAAATAAAATATTTATCTTTCTACAAAATATGAAAATTTCTAATTTTGGTGATTAGACTTCCAATTTAACTTTTTTACAGAAATGATGAATCGTTTTTAAAATTTTCTTTGTGAAACTTTACGTTACGAAAAATTTATTAAGGAAGAATGAACGGTTTTTTTAGGAATCTCCATTTTTGTGGTGGTTTGTCGCTTTTTTATGAAATTAATCAAAGAGAAATATTTTTTTGCTTTCTAACAATTTTTTTTGTTGCCTTACCTGAAATCTCAATGATCCAACGGGTGGAGCAGCATATGGAATACCTTTAAATACAGCAAAATCATTTGCTCCAATTGTCTAAAGTTTTTTTTTTTTAAATCTATTTAATTTTCGAAAAACTAACCAAATATTCTCCTCGAATTGCACCCGAATCAATAGTTAATTCAATTGGATGAGTTCGGCGCAAAATTCCAAGACGATTATTATTATTATTTGATTTTGTAGAATATGATTGAGATGATTGAGATTGTTGTTGTTGAGCATAAACAATTTGTTGTTGTTGATAAAATAATAAACCAAATATTATTTCAATTAATGAAAGATTTATTAACCACCCGTTTTTATATATCATTTTTTAATCTTCTCTTCGTTTTTCAGTTTTATTTAAATTTATGAAAATGAATTGATTTTCTAGGTAAAGTCAAGTTGGGCGGACGGGAAAATATTGTTGTATGAGAAATTTCTATGTGGTTTAAAAAAAGTTAACCAATATTCCTAAAAAATAACAATTTTTAAATTGCCTTAAAGCCAAATTTAAACGTTCCAAAATTTAGGTATTTTCCTCGAACAGGAAATTTTGGAGTTCTGTAAAACCAAAAATTTCTATTCTTGACCAACTTTTTTTCATTGTCCTCTTGCCTTACTTTACTATCTTTCAGATATCTTTTATATTATTTTAAAACTTACATAAAATAACTAACAATTTTTCTTCTTTTTCTAATTTATCAAATAAAACATTTAACAATCAGTGAATAATATTTTTTTATAGTTCTAATCTATCTCTAATAGATATATTATTTATAAACTATTACTGGCAGTAATAAAAGAAAAATATAGGTGAAATGTTGGTAGGTAAAAAATGAATGAGGTAGAAGATGTTAATTTATTTCCATTCTTTTTTTTTAAAACCTGAAATCATCCGAATTTTATAATTCAATAAAATATAAAATTTATAAATAAAATTCTCGCCGAGAAAAAAGTATTTAAACGTAAAATCATTAATGGGTCACGCCACCAAAACTCATTATATAAATCAAGTTTAAATCTAAAAATTTTTAGGCTAACGAAAAAAAAAAATTTTTGGCAGTAAAATAAAAAAACTACCATAAAAAAGCAAGAAAAAAATCGTATTGTTGTTGTTAGATGGTTTTACGTCATTTTTTTAGTTTTTTGGGGATTTTTAACACACAATAATGAGTGTTAAGGGAAAGCTAGCTTTTTTTGGTCCATAAAAGTCAAGAATATGGCAATCGCTAACTTTTCAACAACAAAAAAAAGAAAGAGAAGATGTGAAAATAAAGAGTTAAAAGAGGAGGATGGAATATGTATGTACAACAAACAACAAATTGAAAAAAAATATAAAAAATAGAGATGAGACAACAAGAAAGATTTAAAAAGGAACAACCACGACGACGACAACAATCGTTTTATTTTTCTTCTGTGTGTCTGTATGTTTTTTATATATTCTTGGATACTTTTTTGTTGTTGCTGAATATTTTAAGGAGGAGCTCCAGTGACGCCAAAAAAAAGCTTCTAACCAGCGCTAACCAACTATTCTTTAAAAAAAAGTTGTCGAAAAGTCAAAAAAAATTTCAACCCGGATGCTGCCAAAAAAAATCCAACCAAAAAATAGATACACTCGCTTGTTTGTTTGCTTTGCTTTTTTGTTGGTAGGGCATTTTCTTTTTTCTTTATATTGAATTGAGAAGCCAAAAAAATGTTGTATCTCTTTTCTTTCTTGACTTTTTTCTTTCTTGGTTTTACTCTCTCTATGTTTCAGTATTTATATGTATTTTATTTTTTTGGTAGTTGATGCCTTTCTCCTTCCTTAGCTGGGGTTGGAAGAAGCGCATCTTCTTTTTTTTTCAGCAGACTTTTGGCATCTTCATAGGATCCTTTTTTTTTTTAGCTCAGCTCGCCACCAAAAAATTTTTTATGGCTCTTTTTTTGTTGCTGACTTTTTGATTCCAAAAAAAGGAAAGATTTAAAGCTTTTTTTGCTCTTCTTTTTTTAACAAAACTCACAAACAAGAAAAACAACAATAAAGTCAATGAAGCGAAGCACAAGAAAAAGCAATGAAAAATATTTTACTTGACCTCTTTCTCCGGCTTTAGCTTTGACTTTGGCGCGGCTGAGGCATCTTCATTTTTTTTTGTTTGCAACTGAAACTTTTTTTATTATCGAATCCTCTTTTTTCTCTCGCTTCCTTAAAAGCATGCTACAATTTTTGGTGAATCTCTTTTTTTTTATTATTGCGTCAATGCATCTCCCACAAAAAAAATATATAGCAAGAAAACGAACAAAAGCGTGTCTATGGTTTGTCATATCCGGAATGGAAAGCAAAGCAAAAAATAGCAAAAGAAGAAAGAAGAACATTGAGAAGCAAAAAAATAGTTAAAATACTAAAAAAAATTGAAATTTGTTTAGTCAAAAAATTGACTTTACTAAAATTAAAAGAAAAATTATAAAAGGCAAAAAATTATAAAATAAAGAAAAAACTCGAAAAACAAATTAAAAACTTTAGTTGAAGCCCAGTATCCTTTCAAATTAAATTTTGATCAAAAATTATTATATTTTTATATAACAAAAAAATCAACAAAACTAAATGAAATTTTTAAAGTTTTATTCTTCTCAAAAAACGAATATAAAGTTTAATACTGAATTTATTTATTTTAAAGATTTTGATAATAACCAATCATAAATTCTTTCATCTTTATATGCCATTCGTGCACATCCAACATGATCTTGATTTTGGTCAAGATAAATTCGATCACCGAGAATATTCTCTCCAGCAGCAGGGTTTAAATTTAATTTTGAAATAAATCCATTGGTGCTTCGACGAGCCGCGGAACCAATGGAAATCCAAATTGGACTCTGTGGATCATTTATGGGAACACGAGTGAGATCAACGGGCCAAAGAGCAGCCCAAAAATTTGGTTGTTTTTCAGCAATGTCGAACACTCCATTTCCACCAAAACTGAAGCCTGCAAAAAAATAATAAACATTAGGGATAAATAAAGAAATATGTATCAAAGATTCACAAAAATTCTTTCCAAAAATGTTCTTACCTGTAAGATACGTTCGATTTTTATCTCCATTTTCTTCATTTTGAATTTTGCTAACAATATTTTTTACATCTTCCGAATATTTATGCCATAAATCACCAGCTTTAGGCATTTGAGGTGCAATAATAATAAAATCTTCTTTAACTCTGGTAGGGTTATTCGGATATAAAGGACCATGTTTGGTTAAAGCATCCTTAATTGGATGAGGTTCAGATTCATCATAGCCATGTAAAAAGCATAAAATTGGAAACCCATTAATTGGTTTATTATTTCCTAATGGAATTGAAAGTAAATATGGTAAAGTTGTAGCTGATTTAATTACTCGAAGTTCAGAAATATTGGGTGGCATTTTTGCTAAAAAAAAATGGAAAAAATGGGTGTTTTAATTTTAAAGAAAAAATAAGCTCCGAAAGAAATAAAAAATCGGTTTTTGTTGAGAAAAAAAAATCAATAATAGTTATTGAAAAACAAAAATTTACAGTTTTGAACCAAGAAAAAAAGAAAGAAAATAACACTTTTGAAACGGTTACAAAATGAATAATAAAAAGCAAATTAAAAATTTGACCATAAATGTTTCTAAAACAAAAAACTATGTTTTTAAATTAAAAAAAAAAACGCTTTATAATAGTTTTCCTAATTTTTTTTTATCATCAAAAAAGGTGAAACTATGAAAAAAGCTTTCATTTATGTAAGTAAGGGCTGAACAAAAAAAAGTGATGAAAAGAGGTTGAATAAAGAAACGTAGAAAAAAAAACCAAGGATTTCAGCAACAGCAACAAAAACAAAAAAAGCACAATTATTTCACTGCATTTTTCAAAAGTAAAAAAAAATAGACATGCAGCATATTTATCGACCGAGCAACCATTTGTTTAGTGCAAGCGCACTTATAAACAATGTAAATAAACGCAATAAAAACAAAAAAATAATCTAAGATGGAACAAGACAAATCAAAAAGGCAATGTTCAAATTACTTCTTTTCTAGCTTATTGTCGATTTATTTTGACCTTTTTTACTTATTTTTTTAAATTCAGAAAAAAAAAGCGCGTGAAATTTTTTTTTTGCTTTTTAAAAAAAAGATCCAATAAAAAGACAACATTTGAAGAAGATGCAATTTCGACATTAATAAAGGTGTTTCTTTTCTCCTTTATTTTTGTTGTTGTCAAATTTGAAGAAAATTAGACGCAGGCGGCATTTGCTAGCAATGATTTTGTTACTTCACTTTATTTTTATTTATTTTTTTGAATATTTTGATTAAAGTTTTTCCCCGTTTTCGTTTTTGTTTATGCAAATGTGCAATTAAAAAGAATATTCATCAATTTAAGTTTTTGGAAGAAAAATATTTGCAGATGCATTTTTTAGTCATCCAGCCGAATCACAATCGACAAACAAGAAAGAACGGATGATTTGTCCTTTATTTTTGGAAAGATCGAGCAGTAATTAATTTTAAAAAAACGTTGTTTTTGATAAGTCAGAAACAATATTTGAATAAATTTTTTAAAAGCTCTAATTTCCATAAACTAGAGACCAACTTTTCAAGATATATGGTTAATATTAATAAAGAATTTTTTTAAACAAACTTAATAGCAAAAAGATTTTTTGTAATGGCAAATAAAGGATATAATGTCTATGTTGCGCATTTTGCTTTTTTTGATTGTGATTCTTTATGAGTTTTCAAAAAGTTAACAGTTTGCTAGTTTGATTCAGAAATAAAAATTTCCATATTTTTACAAGTTGATGGATATATGGACCCGACGCAGCTGCAGTAAAAGAAACTGGATTAATTCATGGCTTTAAGCCAAAAATATATTCTTTAAAATTGATATAATCACCCATTCATTTTTATTATTCCTTTTGATTGACAAAGTATGAAATCGAAAAGAGCCCTTTGCTCTTCAGAGAAATTGCGAATGTAAAAAACACTGAATTCGATAACAAACAAAATATTTTATTTTATCCAAGTTTATCTTATTATTATTACTTTTTTTTGCTGGAAGAATTAAATGTTGCCAAATAAAAATAAACATCATATAAATTAATAACTAAAAATAAGTGGTACAAAATCACAAAGAAAGAAAAAGTGTCCAAAAGGAAAGCAAATTGGATGGAAGCTTGCGCTTTTGAAACAAACAAACAAACAAACAAAACTAAGAGATCGGTCAATAAATTTTTGAATTCATTTATTTATTGGTTTATTTTGTTGAAGAATGAAAAAATCAAAAAAATAAATGGATAAAAGATGAAGTTGAGAGAGAAGAAGAAAAATGATGGATGGAATTAGATTGGGCAAGTGTTTAGCCTCTTGATGGCATGTAGTTGAATCTGAAAAAAAATTAAGACTTTTAGTAAAAAGTTTACATTTTTTTGATAAAAAATTTTGCTTTTTTGTAAAAATTTTATTTCTCCACTAAAAACTAACCTTTTCGATTCCATATTATTTCCATATCCAAATCCACTAATGCTAGATTTTTTTCCTCTTGCTCCATAAAATTGGAAGGTTCCACGTTTATCAGGTTGAATGAATTCATTCATTCTCATTTCAGCTGCGGCGGCGGATGGATAATAATTATTTAAATTATTATTATTGGTTAAAGGTTCTAATGGCATAGGTTCATCATCAATTTCATCTAATAATGTTTCAATTATTGGTCCTTGTGGTTCTTGTTGTTGGTGATTATTATTATGTTGTTGTAAAGATTTATCAACAAGTGAATTAATTATTGACGTCAATTCATTAATTGATAACTAAAAAAAAGTGCAAAAAAATTATTTAAACATTTAAGACTTTAAAAAATAAAGAGAGAAGAAGATTTTTTTGAATTAAATAATATGAATCAAATGTTTGCTATACTTATTTCTTCTTTGTTTTACTTTTACGTGGCATCGTTGTTTGCGTGTGTCTCTATATTTCCTGTAGGTTGTTGTTGTAATTAAAATAATTATAATTTTAATTTATAATTTTTTGAATGACCTAAGAGTTTTAAAGAAAAATGCGTAGTCAAAAAATTTAATAACAAAATAATGGTTTTTGAAGCACTTTGAAACACAAAAAAAAAGTTTTTAAGATTTTACTCGCAAGAAAATTCTTACGATTTTACCAAAAAAATATTTTTTGGGAAATCTTTTAAATTTTTTAGTTCCCTAAATTCTCTGGTAATTTTTTTGTTTCTTTTTTGTTTCATGTTTACTGTTACTCTAAAATCTCTTAAACCTTCCCAAGAAAAAATAGTAGCGCGATTCACTAATCCAAGGTGGCACACATGTTTATGACGCATCGAAAAGCCTAAACGCATCTCTTATTTTAAACTTCTCTGCCCCAGTAACAGCTATTCACTCACTACTCATGTTTTTTTTTTCGCCTACGTAGATACAATTTTTGGCTTAACTTAATAAACAAAAAATAAAAACATCGTCACTAATCTTTTTTTACTTTTATTAAGATTTTAAAATTCAGATTCTTATTATTATTTTTTTTGGTCATCATTCAATTGAATTGAATTTTAATAAAAAATAATTATTTTTCAAGTTAGCAAATTAAAATTAAAGGAAAAAAACAAAAATAATAATAATTTATTTTTGAATATTTTGATTGCAAAAAAATGAATTTATTTTATGCTGGAAAAATAAATTAAAATATCAAAAGATCCAACAACCCAAAAAGAGGAAAACAAAAATAATTAAATTTAATTTTTTTAAAGGTGTTATTTTGATTTTCTCTTTTTAAGTTTTTAAAACCAAAAATTAATTTAATTGATCTTTTGGAAAAAATATTTTATTATATTTTGACGAATTTAAAATTGAATAAGTTATTGAAAATAGGTAAATGTTTTTGTTATAAACTTGCGTAGTAAAATTTTGTTACATAGAATTAAAAGAGCAAATTTTTCAATTTTTTAATTCTCAAAAATAAACTTACATCAGAAACTTTAGTTTCTTTATGTTGTTGATCATTTTTTATATTTATTGCTGCTGCGGTGGCTGCGGATACAGTAGCAATGAAAAAAAGAAGCATAACTGAAGAAGTAGTTGAAATTAAATGCATCATTTTATGGAATTCCCAAAAATTTAGTTTTAAGATAGTCTTTTATTAAATTATGTACCTAAAAAATGATAGATTTGAATAATAAAAAAAAAACAAAAAACGAGCAAAAAATAAGTGAAATGTAAAAATGCCTCGGCGGCCACGCAAAAAACGTAGTTAAACAAAAAAAATTAAGAATAGCTTTTGAAAAAAAAAACAACGAAACAAAGAGAAAAAAATGGGAATTAAACGAATTAAATATAAAAAAAAGGTTAAGCATTTAAGTGCAAATATAAATTCATTTCTCTCTCAAAAATTTATTTATTTTATTCTATATTTTGTAAAAAAAAAAATAATGCATAAAAATAAATTAAAAAAATGGGAGGAAAAGTTTATGCATATTCATTCGAATGCGTGTTTGTTTCGAGAGTATAGCGAGTAAAAAAATAAAATATAGAAAAAAGTTGTTTTATAAATTTGAGGGAGGTAAGTTTACTCTTTCTTTTATAAAGGAAATGAAAAGAAAGAAAGAAAAATGTTGGTTGGGAGTAAAATAAAATATTAAAAAAAAGTGGGAGGAGCTTCGAAAAAAAGGTAGGTAAAAAAATTTTTAATTGGTTTTTAAGGTGATTTTTAGATTTTTTGAGGCAGATGTTAGTCAGACTTGGAATAAAGTTTTACCTCATAAATTTTTTTCCAAATTTTTAAGTTTAAAAGTAAAAAAGTAGTTTAGAAAAAAAAATGAAGGCAGATGATAAAAATTGTGACATAAGCTCATTCATACAGTTCCTATTTTTATTTAATATCAGCGTCGCCAGTTACTTAATATTTTAGTTACTTTCCTACGCAAACATTGAAACTAACTTTCCATTCATTAACCCAAAAAATAAAATAAAAACAGATGAAAAATGTTCAAATAAACTCTTTTTTTTCTCCAAAGCTAAAAAGCAAAAATATTCAAATTTTTCAAGAAAAAGCAAAAAAAAGATACAAATTAATTTATTAGCAAAGTAAAAATATGCTAAAAAATAATAATCCGAAGAAAATAATAATAATTAATATTATTATTTTTATTGCCAAAAAAAAATAAAACTCATCACTATTTTTATTTTTTTTTATAAATGTGTGAATGAAAAGATGATCCTTTAAGAATAAATAAATAAAATATATGGCTTCCTTATTTCTTTTTTCTTTTCTTTTTATAACATTTTTTTTTGTTACAGCGCTACAGATTTATGTAAATATGTATATATATTTGTAATTTATTTATGTAGACATTAAAAATCACTCTATTTAATCCTTTTATTAAATAACCCATCTTTCTTTATAAATTGGTTCCTTCCAAAATAAGAGATCACTAGATCTGTAAAATCCAAATATCATAAGTGAAAAAATTGTAGGTATTTGGAAAAAGTGTGTTGTTTTTTTAAATATAGTTAAAATTATTTCGTTTCAGAGAAAAAAATTTAAAATAATTCCAGATTAAAATTTCCCAAGTTAACAAGGGTTTCCTACAAACGAAAATACAAAATATGATTCAAAACAAACCATAAAAATAATTTGTTTTTCATCCAAAATAATTTATAGTTTATGTGACTTAGGATGAAAGCATTTTTTTTAAAACGAAAAATCTTTTTCATTTCTACAAAAACCAAAACAAACTTAATTTTAATTTACCCGGTTTTTTTAAATTCTTTTAGGCATCAGAAAAACTTATCTCTGATTTACTAACCTTGAATTGAATATGGGATTTTTAAATTTTTGACTATACGCATTCGGAAAAACTACTATCTTTCAAAAAAAAAAGTATTTAAGAAAATAATTTGGTTAAAGATTTTTTTTCTTAATAGGAAATGCTTATATATTTTTTTAAATACTATAGTATTTTTAAACCATGGTATCATATGGCAACAAAAAAAATCACAACTAAACTACAACAACCTTTTTCCTGTTGAATATTAATAACTGTCACCACCACAAAAACTGCCCCAAAATAGCTGCTAATTTTCTTTTATTTTTTAACTTTATTTTATTTGCAAAAAAAAAATGCTTTAATTACAAATTTTTTTTCTCGATAATAATTATGTAATTCAAAAAAAGAAAATTTACCTTAAACCGCCCTATCTATTTTATTTCTATCATGTGACCGCCGAGTAGGTATAATTAATTTTACTCACACATTTAATTTTTTTCTAAAACAATTTTAAAAAAAATCATGTCACTTTGTAGTAAGCTTAACCCAACAAAAAAAAATTTGGCAGTGACTAATAGCTCTCCTCTTCTGTTCCAAGCAATTATAGTAGCACCACTTTTTAGAAAGAAATGAAAATTTTTAAAAATAGTAACAATAATCATTTTTAAATATTTTTCTATATATTTTTTTTGTTAAATAGTTTTATCATTTCGCTTTGGGATTTGGGATTCGCACAATGACGAAGAAAGCCTAAAACTTAAAAAACTTAATAATTCTCTGATATCCAAAAAACATAGCTGCTATGGAAAATATGTATGTAACTATAAAAACACACATCAAAACATCATCAGCCTGTATGTTTGCAAAAAAAAAAAATTAAGGTAGAGAATGGTACAAAAAAAACATAAATTCTTAGAAAATTATGAAGAAAAAAGAAGAGAAGAAGAAAACACATTCTCTGATACACCCTCATGGGAATTTAAAATAATTTAAATTAAAAAAATACCTTTGAGAATATATTTTTACCCAAAAATAAAAATCTTTTTTGTACTTTATTCAAAATGGGAAAAAAAGAAGTTTGTTGTTGTTTCAGCATATTTTAGCAATATATATTGCAAAATAAAAACTAAAGATTATCAAAAAAGAAAAAATTCATACGAAAGCAAAAAAAAAGTATGATTCTGATTACATTTTTTTTGAAGCGTCACAATTTATTTTTTTGTTGTTGCTTCTTTTTTTTTTGTTATTTGAAGAAAAAGAAGAATGAGCGAGAAAATTGAAGAGGGAGGGGAGGAAGCTTGATTTGGCAATAATATATGGAATGGAATGAGATATGCTTCTTTCATTTTTTACATTATCATGTTCGTTATGTGAAGAAAAAACATTGAATTAGAATGGACTTCCTCGTCTAAGAATTTTTTTCTTAATTCAATCTTAAAAAAAGGATGCTTTTAAGAATTTTTTAGAGAAGTTACATCTTTATGGATGAAAGGAAAATTAATTTTTACAAAACTTGGAAAAAAATGTGGTTGATTGAATCTCGACACAAAAATTTTAAATTCTAGTTTGATGACAGAATTTTTATCAAAGGCCAAGAAATCAAAGCATCAAAGTATTTAATTAAAACTTAAGATACAAAACTTAATTAAAAGCATATTTCTTTGGTCTGAAAATGATTAATAAATAAAACGTGAATCACTGTCAAAATAGAAAAATAAATAAACCCTTAATTTTCTGATTACTTATCAAATGTTCAAATTGATACTGCGCGTTTCTTCTCACTGATGGTTGTTGTTGACAATCAATGGAAACGCAAATTTTTGACTACATAAAAGCTATTTCAAGAAGTCAACAAAAAAGATAAACATTTTCATTCTAAAAAATCCTGAATGAGTAAGTAACACAAAAGCCAAAAAACTTTTATGGTTTCAAAAAAAGGGGTTTATCTTTTATTTCTCTCTGACTCAACGCGTTAATTTTTATGAAAATGTATGAAGAATGAATGTATCTCCAAAAGTGCATTCTCTAAAATTTGATATATTTAAATGGAATAATTAATTCTTAAAACAAAGCTTCCCTCAAAAATAATTTTTTTTTGGAAGTCTGCAAAATGGCGCAAAAAATAAAGTTCTCTGTGGCTAGAGACAGACGACGACTGACTGTCAATGGCAGCTGGAAAAAATAGTCGGGTCTCAATGAATCTGAAACATTTTCTTTTCTGAAAAAAAGAAGAAGTTTTTCTCTCTCTCGGCTTTTATAACTTTAAAAAAACTACAAATTCCAAAAATCTTTTCAAAAACCTCAAAAAAAGTTAGCAAAAAAATAAAGAATTATTTGGAAAAAAATTATAATTAATTTAATTTTAGAATTTATTTATTTTTGAATAAATAAAATTGCATAAACGAAAACAAAGTTTGAAAAGCTGAAAAACAACCAAACTCATGGGAATTTATATTTTGTTTTTTTGGAAGAAAAATTTTAATGCAAAAGAAAAACAAGGCTGAAAGTATAATATAATATTTTTTTATAGCTTTAGAGATTATTTATTGTTGGAAGTTAATTTCATTTGTTAGTTGTTCAGGTATCAAAAGAAAAATAAGTAAGGAAAGTGTCGGACTTCTAAACTTTAGGGAATTCAATTATTTTTTTTTGGCCAATAACACAAATAAAACTTTATCAACAGATTTAGAAATTTAGGTAAAAGTGCGAAACGTATGCTTGCTTTAATAAAGGTTTTTTTTCTCGATGTGAAAAATAAAAAATCAGATTTCTTCTTCTTGGAAAGCCAAAAATTACAGTAAATCGTGCAAATTAAATAAATTTTAACAAACTTAAAATTCTCCGTTAGAGACTATCTATTTCTAAGCTTTGAAAACCTTCGTTGTTGCATAAGTCAAAAAATGCAATATTTTGTTTTAAGCTTTGCTCATACTTTGGAGTTTCTTTAAAAATAAAGCTTTTCACCTTTGCTACATTTTTATTTTAGCTTTTTTCTATTTTTTCCAACACTTAAATTTATGCTTAATTAATGCAACAACGAAAAAAAAGAAGTCAATTTCACGATAAAATACATACATTTAAAGAAGAGGCTGGCTACATTAGCCACCCTTTATTTTTATTTTTTTAAAGTGTTTAAATTATTAACACTTTTGTGGGTCTTCTAGAAATCCAAAAAGTTTTTCAAGCAAAATTAAAATTTTTCCAATGAAAAGAAAATGAAACTTATCTCTTCTTCCATTTCACCGTCATCATCATCATTATTATTATTGAAAGATGGGTGTCTGCGTCGTCGATGACATTGGCGTTGCATTAATTTGAAAAGGAGGCGAGAAAAAATATGAAAGTATGAAAGAAAGATAATTATATTAGCATAAAAAGTTAAAAGATAAAACTATAAACAAAAACAAAACAAAAAAAGTGTATCAATGTTGAACTTTGTTTATTATTATTATTTTTTGTGTTTAGTGGAATTTCATAATTCTATCATGAATATTATTTTTTTTTGATTAACTTTCGCTGTTTTGCAAAAAGATATTAACGAAAGTATCCGTGAGGTCCAAAAATACAAAAAATTATTTAGCATAAAAGCAAGTTTTTTGATTAGCGCCATTTTTTACGGTAGTCTATCGTATCGAAAAAATCTTTCAGAAAATTTATCCAAGCCGAAAAATTTTTTGAAATCCTGCCTCAGAATGAAAAAACTTTCACAACGCAAAATAATGAAATTTACCGAAAAATTAGTTTATTTAACTTTGTCCTTTTATCATTGAATTTTTTTAATCAAACAAATCCAATGACTTACGTACATACTTACACGTGACATTGTACTTTCTAAATCCGCTCTTTTAACCTTCTGATTACCTAGACAAAAAGTGTCTTCTGACCTTCTGAGTCAATATCGGAAGCTATTAGTTTACGCATTCTCATTAATTTTTGCCTAGATAAAAGAAAAAACTAAAAAAGATAATAGCAAAAAAAATAATGTACTTTTTTTTAACTTTTAGACACACACTTCCGTCCATTTCCCCAATCGCCTGCTTTTATATGAGAGTGTCAAAGTCATAATCGCTTGCTTTTTTAAGTAAGTATATAAGTATGCCAAAAATGATCAAACATCGAAAAATAAATAAATAAATGGAAATTTTTTTTTTTGCAGTAATTTATTATTCGCGGCGACCACCACCAATATTTTTTTTTCTTTCTTTCACCTTTTTTATTTTTTTTGCTGAGAGATAAAGAAATTTAAAATTCCACAAAAAAAATAAATAAAAAGGGCAAATAATTTCGGCAGTGGCAAGCAGCTTTGACCTTTTCAACAAAAAATTTTTTTGCATCAAAAAAGAAGAAAACAGGTGGTTCCATAAATAATAATAATAAAAAAGTGTCAAAGTGGAAAAGCGGCAAGGAAACATTTTGAATTTGGCACTTTTTTCTCGTTGGTTGGAGAGTTGTTGACTGAATTTTTTTAATTAATAATAATAAAAAAATGTTTCCATAAACATTTCGAAAAAAAATATGCAAAAAAGGGCAAAGACAAGGATGCAAAAAATATTTGGAAATAAATTCAGACATCGCTATTCTTTTAAATTTACAAAAGCGGCAAAAATTTTCAGAGAAATTCTAGGATTCAAATTATCGGGGAAACAAAAAATGATTTTGCCATTTTTTTAGATTTAATGCAAAATTAAAAGAACTTTAAACCCGCGGTGTTTTAATCCCAAAAAAGCTTTATTCATTCAAGAAATAAGTGTTTCATTCTCGAAATCTGAATTCTCGCAGCTTTTATAATAAATTGTTGCTTAGCAAAAGCAAAAAAAAATTTTCGAGGCGTTAATTTTTTTAAATTATAATTAATCAAAATTTACGAATTTACTATGAAATTTTGAGGGATTACGTTTCCCGGCAACAAAGTATGCGGAACTTCACTCTTCCACAAATATTTTCGAGTGGGGTTTATAAATCAGCAGCTAAAAAAATTTATAAACCTATCACTTTTTTTCTCGAACAAAGAAGTAAAAAATTTTATAAATAAAATTTATCGTGCACCAATTTTGTTCAAGCGCCGGTCACGATAAAAAAAAGCTTGGTAAAATATTGTTTTCATTTTCTTGTTTTGAAAGTACACTTTTTTTTTGTTGCTTTAACAAAGATAATAGCTTTCAAATTAATTCATGTTATAAATGAAAAAACAAAACAATGATCACAAAAAAAATGGGAATGGAATGGAACGTGGGAAGAATTAATTAATATATTTTATTTAATTTTCCAACGACGCCAAAAAAAAATAGGAAAGCATCAAGCCTTTTTTTAATGGTCGTTGTTGCTTCTGCTGCTTAACATGAAAAGAAAAAAGCAGCCACAAACAGTTTTATTTAAACTGCGCTGAAAAATCTTCAAAAACCCAAAAAAAATTCAATTGTTTTTTTTTAAACGAAAAAAATAGTTAATAATAAATTTACTCGAGCAATTCTTTTTGCAAACTTTGCATAACACAAATGTTGGTCTTTGTTTACAAAAATATTATTTTTATAAATATTCAATAAGTGAAAAAAATAGTAAAAGTTGCTCATAGTTACACATCCTCCATATCTTTTTAAGCAAGCCCTTGTGACCCAAAAATATATCTAGCTTCAACTTACTGGCCTACTGAGATTATTGTAGGCCAAATTTTTTATTACAAAAACTAAAAATAAGTTTAATTGAATCATAAAAAGCAAAGCTTTTGTGTATTTCGATAAATTTCTCAGAAAAAAAGTAAAGTTTTTATTTTTATAAAATATATTTTTGAGTTTTGTAATATTTTTTATGTTTTAAGTTTTGTTGTTGCTCTTCGAGTGCACTAACATAAGCATCAAAAAAATAAAACTTACCCAAGAGATTCTAATATCCCCTAGAGAAGGTTAGGTGTATAACACCAAATCTTTGATAAAAAAAAATAATAAAATTTCTAATTCCGTACCGCAAAATTATTTTTTTCAATAAATAGGTTTTTACTTTTAATAAAGGGGAAATGACACTTTCAGCCTCTCGTCACAATTTATATTTTAAAGACTAATAAAGAAAATTTAATTTCTTGAAATTTTGATGCGACGCAAAAAATGCAGCTTACCGTAATTATTTTAAGGAAGCACTTCGAGGGATCCAGTAAAAACCGCTCCGCTCCAAGAAACGCTCCGATCCAGTAATTACCGCTCCGATCCAGTAAAAACCGCTCCGATCCAGTATTTTCCGCTCCCGCTCGGTGTTTTTTTATATACAAATTCAAAAAATTCAAAAAAAGTGAGTTGAATTTCGCCGCCAGACAACCAAAGAAAAGTTTTTTTCATTGAAGATGGACCGGCCGGTTTTTGGAGCAGAGCGGTAAATATTGAGACCCGCACTTCGAAGATCTAAAATCATTCTTGCTGGAAGAGAGAATTTGAAATTTTTTAAAAGTGCAAAAAAAACAGCAAAACTTTGCAAAAAAATTAAAACGCATTTTTTACTTATGTATGCAAAAAATAAATTTAAATTTTGACATTTCATTAAAAATTAAAAATTCATAAATTTAATTAAATTTTAAACTTTTAAACTTTTATTTTATTTTTAATGCCACCTTCATGTTTTTTTATTGCAGCTGAAAAAATAGGAAATTTAAAATAAATTTCAAAAATTTTAAATGGAATCTTGATTAAATAAATAATTTTAAGAAAATTTGTAGCTTTAATGAGCTTCTTTAAAAAAATGAGTAATTTCTGGGGGCTTCTGAAAATTTAAATTTTGTGAAAGCCTTATTCAAAATTTAGAAAGAAGCTCTGCAAAGAAATATTAGTAGAAAATTAGTCATTTTTTTAAATGTTCTTTATTGATAAACTTCGAACTAACTTTGGATTTAAAGATTCTCGATATTATTATAAAGGGTTATACCCAGAAAAAAAAATTATGGATGGGAGACCTGGCGCGAAAACTCACGGGTTTATAAAAAATTTTAACAAATGCAAATGAAATTAAAAAGCGAAGGAAATTTTCTTTCATTAATTCTCTTTATAAAAATTAATACCATATTTCCTTACCAAAAATTAAAAAAAATAAATATTTTTAGTAACAAAATTCTCATTCAAATCCCATCATTTTACAATACATACATATTTATATTATAACATTTCCCCGTAACATTGAAAAAAAGAAAAAAGAAATTACTAAATTTAAAAGATATTATAAAAATTTATCAAAAACATTTCTAATCTTCTGTTTCCTCTTATCTCTTTCATTTTCGCCGTCGTCTAAAAAACACGAGGCGGAGTTCTTTCTTTTTTAAACCGACTCAAATATAAAAAAAAAAGTGACGCCGCCGCCGCCAACCACCACCTTCGTCGTCGACGTAATTTTTTTCCCTTTGACTTAACTCTTTGACTTAATTCTTTGACTTGTTTTTTATTTTATTTTATTTTATTTAATATATTTCGCCATATTAAAGTATTAAAAATTTATGAAAACAAGTCAAAAGGTTTAGTTTGTTTCATAAATAAAAATGAAATCATTCTTTAAATATAATAAAAAAGAGAAACAAATTATTCGGCATTGAAAAAAAAAACTGAAAATGTTTACTTTTTTTTGGTGGAAATTCTTGGATGGTATATATTTTTTTTTGTGGTGGGTGGATAAATAATAAAAAAGAGGAATGTAAGGAAACGGTATTTTTTTACTTTTCTATCTTTCATTTTTTATTATTATTATTTTTTCATAGGCCGGAAGGAAGATGAATAGTTACTCAAAAAAATAAAGTGGAAATTATGACAGCCGAATAAAAAAAAAATGTGAAACAAAGGAAATGAAAAATATTTTTTTTGCGAATCATAAAAAACGAGGAAATGAAAATATTGAGTTTCAAGGTTTGCACTCAAAATTTTTTTTTGACATCATATGATTTATTTTAAAAAAAGAGGATAACTAATAAAGTTTAAGTATTTTTGGTGTCTGAAAATAATCTGACGTATTATTACAAAGAAGAAAAAAAAGTGTACTGTACTCTTGGACACACGATTCTGGAATGGGATATACACGTAGAGTAAATATCCAGAAAGATAAAGCAAATTTTTTTTAGATTTGCAAGGTATTCATAATTTTATTTTTAGAGAG
The DNA here is from genome assembly GCA_028622995.1 of Panagrolaimus kolymaensis. NCBI lineage: Eukaryota > Metazoa > Nematoda > Chromadorea > Rhabditida > Panagrolaimidae > Panagrolaimus > Panagrolaimus kolymaensis. The sequence goes on along the minus strand of JAJQJQ010000049.1, from coordinate 1,452,788 downwards.
AATTATACGTATGTTTCGCAATTGCGCAACTATTCCCTGAATCATTACTAAAATTGAATTTTAAAGTACTTAAAAAGCAGCTTTCACGACAAATAAAATTTTCTGTTGTTTGCATCCCAAAAATTTGATCATTTTTGTTTCAATTTATAATTCACAATTCAAGCGAGAAATTTTTTTTGTGTTTTAATAATTTTTCTAATTAATTAATATCAGCCACGCGAAGATTACGCAAATGTCTCAAAATTTGTTGAGCATATTTTAATTTTTCTTTTTTTTGTTTGTTTGAGTAATTGTTTAATGCCCATGAAAATTATAAAAGTCTAGTTAGAACTCATGACACTTACTCTTTCAGAGCTAGCTGTCATCAAATTTACAATAATTACTTTCACCGAACCCAAAAAAATAATTATGTGTAGGCGAAATCTAATTCGAACATCATAGTACTGACAAAGTTAATCGACCCAGAAAAAAATGTTTGTGTGGGCGCACTTTGAAACAAATCAAATTTATTTTTTTTGTACCCATGACTTATTTATTTAATTTGTAAGCAAACATCTTAAAAATGTTATATTTTATGGTTTCATATACATTTTTTTAATGTTATGCATGGTTAATGAAACCCTTTTTATTTTTTGTTTTTTATTTCAAAAACAAAAAAAAGAAGTAAGGTTGTTGCTTGACCTTAACGAATCAGCCGCAACCACCAAACATAATTTAATTGAATATTAAATTATGTATGTATACGTTTTGAAATATTATAATTTTAATCGAAAGAATGAGTTAAAAACAGAAGTGATGGTGTTGGTGAAAAAAGAACATAAAGTTAAGAAATGTAGTCGGCTGCTAAATAACCTAACCTCTATGAATAAATAAATTTTTGCAACTAAAAAATTTGCCTTTTGCAAAAACATATTTTATTTTTTAAATCACAAAACAGTAAAATGAATTCATATAAAATTCAGTTGTTAAAAAACTCAAAATTAATTCTCGAAACCCTGATGACTTGGTTTTTAGCAAAATCTTTACAAATTTTATAAGAAATTTCTGTTTTTCAAATTTAATAATTTTGAGGCGATATTTTTCTTACCAAAAATGTTAAAAGAATTTTTTCATTGTTCTCTTTAAAACATTTTCATTACTTTTTGTAAAAATGAATCATAAACCATCAAGAACTAACTTTGTTAATACATTTTCCCGCCAAAAAAAAACCATTACCTTTCCAAACGATCCAAAAACTTCCTTAATATTAGATTTTTTTAGAGGTGACACGCAAGTATGAAAACGAAATTGTTTGCTTAATAATATTCTGTAGCCAAGAAAGAAAGAAACAAAAAAAATACTGCTCAAAATGCGATACAAAAAAAAATAGACTATGAAAAGAATCTAAAACAAAACTAAAAAACTGTTACTAGGAACTAACTTTTTCTTTTTCTTTCTCCAAACAAACAAAAAATATAAAAATGAATTCATTTTCTTAACTATACCGAAAAAAGAAAATGAAAAGAAAGACTTTATTAATAAATAAAAAAGAATAAATAATTATAATAAAAAAAAATATGAAAGAAAGTGTTTCAAATTATTTATAAAAAAAATAGATAAATATCCAAATATTTAGAATTAAAAATTTTCAAAAGAATTTTCACTGTCAAAAAATAACTGATTCTAAATTCACTACATAATCATCATTTTTTTAGGCGATGGCATTTGAGCTCTCTTTGCTATTCTATGACTCCAAGTGTTTATGTTTTTTTTTGTTATCAGAGAGGAAAAAAAATGACGCATTTTTACACCTACAATTTATTTGGTTTTCCTTTTTTTGAATGACCGGTTTACTTACTTATTTCAAATGTTCAATAAATAAGTTAAATTTACTTTAAAGAAAACCATTTAAAAAAGTTTATAGTTATCCCACCTCACTTGACAAAGTAACTAATTAAATTAAGTATTATCAAAGAAATTTTTTAATAATGTGTAATTAGAATTTAATTACGATTAATTATTACTAATCATAATTACTCGTGTTTTTGTGAGTAATAATAATATTAATGAGTAATAATGTCTCCAAGTACAAACATTTAAAAAAATCATCTAACCAAAAAAAAGCGAATTACAGTATCAATTTAGAAATGAATAATAAAATCACAAGAACCTTGAATGAATCCGAAAATTTAAAGATTTAAGTTTCCTTTTTAAAATCATATATGCTTTTATTAAATTTTAAACGTCCCTCATTCTTTCATTTTTCGACTTTTATAACTCAAGCAAACTGGCAAATTTTTTACACCCATCTTTAGGGCCAAAACAGAGCATAATTATTTCTTAGAAATGTCAAATTTGATTATTTTTTAATTTCAGAAAACCGTTAAAAATTTAAAATTTTAATTGTTTTGACTAAAATTTTATTGAGACTTTTGAAAGTTTAATTGAGCTACAAGTCTCTATTTTGCCAGTAATCGAAATTTTCTAACAATAAACTAGTCTGTTACCGCAGTAATTAATAATTAATAATTAATAATTACAAAAGCACTTTTAATGTATATTTTTTTATAAATGGTTGGAGTCTTATAAAAGACTTATCCTTATTATTATATTTTTTTGAACAATTAAAAATAATTTAAATTGAGAAATTCTATGGAAATTATTTTAATATTTTTGTTGAAAAAATTCTTTTCTTGAAGTTCGTATGTCCTTTTTTAAAACACAAATAAAATTTCTTTTTAAGTTTCTGTCTACTTTTTTCTGAAATTTTTCTTCTATGTCTAAAAATCTTTGTTGTACTTTTGTATTCATTAAAAAATGAATTTCCCGCTATTTATAAATACAAAAAATAATTTCTATATCCATAATACAAAATTCTCCAATACCCAAAAGGCCATCCAAAAAAAGTAAAAAGTATTACACAAAAAACTACAGAGTTATTTTAATTACACTTTTAAACTTCAAAGAATAAAGAACACATTTTTATATTCTTCCAAATTCTGTATAAAAAAAAATATTTCTTTCGATGATGAGGGGAAAAACGAAAAAAGAAAAAATTATCACAATAATGAGCTTTACAAAAAAAAGGGATAAACTTGGCGTCATTGCAGTTGTCGTCTGACCACAGTTTATGAAGAAAAAAATAAATAATAAAGAAATAAATGTTATCCGGTTTTTAGTTTGGGAATTATTAACTTTATTATCTCTCATTTCAACATCATCATCATCATTTTTTTCCCGTTATTAAAGGTTACACGAAATTATTTTAAAATAACGGAGACTGATGACAGAATTTTTTACTAAAAAATGTACAAAAATGTGAAAGGCTTGGAAAAAAATGCTGATATGGAATTTTAAGCGGTGGAAAAAATTTATGGTCGAGAAAAATTTTCGATAATTTTAATCCGATTAAAAACCCATCAAAAAAGTTTCAAAATAAAAGAATGTCTTCTTTTTTTTTAAATAAACTTTTCAATTTTATGAATATCTTGTTGCACTAAAAAAAGGAAGGAAGTTAATATGGTTATTCCCATTTTAGAATTCATTTCCTATACGTGTGGAAGATAGAATTTGATGGACAAAAGATTACACCAACAAAAAAGTGTGGTGCCAGTCAATTAACAAGATACAGGTGAACGTGGCTCGACCATATATGTTTAATTAAAACAACAAAAAAAAGTGATGTGTCTTTAGTCATTGATTTAAGCATATATAATTACTTACCAAAAAAATTAATTAATTGTTTTAACTGTGTACTTTATTTCGATTCACTAAAAGCATATTTAACGCTGAACATTTAAATGTTTAACTTGAAATTTAAAAAAACGCCATCGATACATACGCGTGTTTAGGTGGCCATGATACTGAAAATTCTTTTATACGAAACAATTAACCACGAAAAAGTTCGCCAATAATGATCCCATCGTCCCACATTATCTCTATTATCATAATTACCTTGTCGTCGTCAGAGATAATTATCCAAACTTCTCTTCTCAAAGGCCACCGCCTAAATCGTCGCCATTAATGCATGTCTTCAAAGTCACCAATACCGCCGCCACAGACTGCTATATATCCATTTTAAATTAAAAATTATTACATAGACAAAAAAAAGGAAAAATACGTAATTATTCCATTCAAAAAAAATAAATGCTTAAATTAAAACTCTTTCAAACAACATCTGCTGCCATTCATTATCCATGCTTATATCACTTTTTTTTTGTTTGGTAATATTTTTAGATTGACTATATCAGCATCATCGACGCGGGTAAACTTTTTTTTACATTTTTTTATTTACTATTCTCAAGAAAACCAAAGTAATATTACGTAAATGCCTGCCACCAAACTTCACTTTAATTGAAAAAAGTAAGAAAGAAAAGAAAACGATTACACCTGTTTGGTGTAAATTCGTAAAAAAAATTTACGCCATACAAAAAAAAAGTAAAGAAGATGAAAAAAAACTTGTTTACAATACTATTTTTTGCCATTATGAATGCCCAGGATAAATTACAGTACATTGTTTACTCCTTTCTATTTTTTTTTTGAAAGAAAATAAAAAATGAAGGTGTCAAAAATAAATGAAAAGAAGAAGTACTTTTGCCTAATAAGGATATATATTAGCGTCATCAAGAAAAAAGAAGAAGCGACTACTAGCGTCATCTTCTAGGTCGTTAAAGAAGGAGAAGAAAAGAAAAATGGTCAAAAGCCAAAAATAATATTTATAAAAAAAAAGGAGGGAAGATAATCAAAAGAATAAAAAAAAATATGTACATTGACATTGACGTATATCTTTATTAAAAAAGGTAACAGAAACATGTACTTTTTATTTTGTTTGTGTATTTGGAACAAAGTCAAAGTCAAATCAACAACAAACATATGTAAAATAATAAAAATGACATATGCATTGAATGGAATATTATCATTCAAAACACATATGTAAGAAGACGAAGAAAATAAAGGGAAAGAAAATATGTATCTATTTTGAATTTAAGGTTTAAATGCAGCACTCAAGTGCTACTACAGTAAACCCATCCACCAAAAAAAAATTCAAGCAACAATAGCAGTCTGAAAGGCAAAAATGTTTTCAGCTAAAATAATAAAAAAGAAGGTAAAAAAATAAAAGCTTCATTTTTGATATTCAAGAACCCAAATATATTTTTTTAGATTAAATATGTAACATAAAAAGTATACAACCCTCCGTCGTCGTCAGTCAGCCTATCAAATAAAGCGTGATAAAATTAGAGTCCACCTCCACCATTCATTCACATCCAAAAAAAGGATAATGAAAAAAAAGAAGCAATTGTTGACAAGTTTTGACACATCACATCGCCTCGAACGACGTAATTTTTCGTAACTCAAAAAAAAGATGACGCTTCATATTAGTTTCATGTGTTTGTCAAAGGCGGCGATAGAAAAACATGGATAAAGAATAAAGTTTCCCAAATTAAAACTGCCAACAAAACAAAACAAAAAACATTATTTCATTTTCATCCTCCTAAATAAATTAAAACTATTTCCATCCTTGACTTGACTCGTCAAGGAAAAAAAAGGTTATTATTTTTTCACTTCCTGAAAGCTGAAACAAAAGAAAAAGAAAAAAGAAGATGGTGTGAACCCGGAAATAACAAACACTTTTATCTGCGGCGGTGGCCTTTGTTAGGAAAAGTGAAAAGCATATATTTTTAAATTAATAAAAGTCGTCAGTTATAAACTTTGGAGATAAATGGTTTTATCTTTCGAAAAAAAATATACATAAACGAACGTCGTCAATTCTTTGAATGCAGCAACAATCTAAAGTCATGGATGTTCAAGTTCAAAGTCAAAAAAGCAAACAAACTAACTTAAAAAAAATAGCTTTGATTAATTTTTTTTCTTTGTGATTGGAACATTCAATGATGAATAGAATTTTTTTTTTTGTTGCAAGATTGGTTTTATAATACTTTCTTGCAAATCCAATTGCAAAAGCAAGCTTTTTATTTAACTTTTTTGATTGTATATATTTTTGCAAAAAAAAAAGCAAATTTATTTCCTTTCAAACAATTTTTTGCTTGAAGCAAAGAAAAGAAAAGAAGTCTCTCTTTTCTTCCAAAAAAGTATCCATGCTTGTTTTTTTTTTATTGGACTTTGCTTTTGACTTTTTTTTATTTGAAGAAAGAGAATATGCAGCTAAGTGTTAAACATTTGAATCTAATTTTTCGATATCTCTTTGAAGAAGTGTGAATTCACAAAGATTAGTAATCATCTCGTTGCAAAAAATAGAATAAAATAAATTGAATATTCTCAAAGGAATATTAATTTTATGGCCTTTAAATGTATATTACTTTTTTGAATAAAAAAGGTCGAATACAAAAATAAACTTTCTATTTCGAGGATTTTTTTCTTTGAAAATTAAATTAAAAAAGTACATATAATAAAATAGGGTGAAAAGGAAAGACAATGGAAATAAAAGACTTTTCATTGCAGCAACAACAACAAAAAATGAAAGAAAAGCCAAGCATCAAAGAAGTTGCAAAAAAGTTTAGAAAATAAAAGAAAAGGGATAATGAGCAGCCAAAGAAGTGAAAACTTTGTTGCAAAGTTTAACACACACAAAACAACAGCAGATGAGGTTGTTATGAAGGTGAAAGAAAGGGATAATTTACATAGTTAAAGGTGTCAAAATTTGTTGCATCATATGGAATACAAGAAGCTAATGACCAAAGACTCTCTTTTGATGTCCAAAGTTTTACTGAAGTTTCCAGCCACCTTCAAAAGCAATAACGAAGCTTTTTATAAATTGTCCATATATAGCCGAACATGGAAGCAATGGCTAACTAACAGGAAGTTAATGCAACTTGAGTTAAAATTAAGCATCGATGATGCTCTACCTTCTTCCGCGCTTTACAAGTATCCTTGATTATGCTACCTTTATGTAGTCCTCGATCCCAATCATCCTGTGTCCAAAAACCAAAAGCAACTTTTACACACATATAAAACTTTATAAAAACTCAAATCATCAAAAAGTAAAACAACAAAATTTCAACAATTAACATTACAAGATTATATTTTCCTAATAACAATTACAATATAAAAATTTACTTTTTGGAATACATATAAAAATACAAAAGTGACCTGACTAGTTAACAGAGAAAGACCGCGTTAGTAACAATGAAATAAGACCCGTATATTAACATGATATAATTAGAGTTGTTGAAACCTTCAGATGTTTTCAAGTACCACCAGCAAGCAGCAATAGCGATGAAACCATATTTAGCCTCGAGATGGATAATATCCAAATGATCTTTCAGATTTCTTTACACGAACATTGGAACCAGATGTATCATCAGATTTATCGGAATCAAGAGCAGATGGAGGTGCAATAGGTTCAGCAAAGAGCATAGCAAGAGGTTCAGCATCATTTGGACCATGTAAATGACCATGACCATTTGAAAGACGAATACCAGAATCAGAGTCGAGCGCAGATTCATCAACACGAGATGCATAGTTGAGAATTTCTCGAATGCGGCGAGCAAGAGGCTATAAAGGAAAGCAATGATTAACAAATGAACATAGAAAAGTAACAAGTAATAAACTTACAATAAGTTCTTCAGATGTGAGTTGATGATCAAGTCTTGCAAAAGCGCCAGCATCCCATACTTCAGGTTCATCTTGTTTTGGTTCATTTGATGCATTCTTTATTGCTTCTTCTGATTCCATAGCAGACCGAAATAATGGTATCGCATTTGATGCAGCAATAAGACCAATAAAGAAGAGACTCAACATTTTGATAGACATCTTTGAAAGTTTTGATGAGATAAAGAAAAGTTGAAGGTAGAGCTGAGAGAAAAGATACGGATCTGAAAATATGAACATTTTATAAAGGTATATATACTCGAACACGAAGCAACAAAAAAACACCCGCAATTTTTAGCCACGCCTTCATTCATTCTGCTTCTAATTGCATTTCATACATAGAAAAAGAAGGACGTAAGCAAGCAAGCAAAAAAAGGAGGGAAAAGAAATATTAAATGAAGCAATTATAAACACACCTCACAAAAAAAAAGTGAATTGGGATTATGGCTATAGCTTACACGAATAAAGAAGAAGGAAAAGTGAGGGAAGGTGTAAAATAAAAAGTAGCTAGTAGTGTGTAACACAAAATTTACGAAAACTTCATAGTTTATGAGTCTAGTTTGGGTAAAAAAACAAAAAGCAATGATAAAAATTTTCAAAAAAAAAAACAGGGAAAAGAGGCAAAGTTGAAAGATGAATGAAAAATGATGTAAAAACGAAGAAGAAAAGCTGCTGCAAGAAAACTTTTTGGCAACCGCGACAAAAAAAAACGCGAGTCAAACTTCTTTTCCATGGTTTTGGCTCGTGCAAACGAGCAATCAACTCAGCAATCTCACTGATGCTCATTTTCTAGAACATGAAAGAAGAAAGTTAAAGAATTTTTTATTTCATCGTCATAAATTTTTTGATAAAGCGATTAATAGATAATTTGGCAGTTGATAGTCTGTTTTTTTTTGAGGTGTTTGGTTGCTTTGAAGCTTTGCTTTTTTTTTGAAAGATCGCCGAAATGGTTTTATTAATTTCTTTTCACGGTTTTGTAATTTTTTTTGAGAGCTTGAACTAAATTTTCGTCTTCTTTCACTTTAAAAAGTTTATAAAACAAAAATTAAATGGAAAGAATGTCCACGTCATTTTGCATTTTTGCTTCATTTTACGTTGGTGAATAAGAAAGGAAGGAAGGTTGATGATTAAACATTTTTTAGTCATTTTTTTGGTAATAAATATTATCTTTTGTTTCCATATTCCATTCTTTAATTATTGATTCGCCTTCTTGTTTTACATCGATAGCTTTTTTAAAATGTATGGAAGCAAAATGTTTAGTAACATTGGCTTCAAAAAAGTTTTGGATGGTACTTGGAAGCAATATATTATATATATTTTTTGGTTATGCAACAACGTTATTAACATGCTTAGATTCTTGTGCTAATATTATTAGCTGCTTTTATATTATAATTGCCATTATATGTCGCTTTAATAATTTCACTTATTCAAGATCCATAAAATCCAAAGCACACAAATTTCAAATTTTCCAGTTTTCTAATTCGTTGCGTTGCACCTTTGATTATTTATATGCTTGCTTTTCTGCGACTTTCATCTCAACCTTCAATTTAACATTCCCAAACAATACATATTTCAATTATTGTTAATCCTCATTCATTTCTTTTCTTCAACCATCTCAAAAATTTCCATATTTAGTACATAATTTTTTTATCAAACAAAAGGGCATCAAACATTCATACATTCATTATTCTTTCTTTTCGCCTTCATTCATTTCCAGAAATTATTACTTCGGCTTTATTAATTAATTTATTCATATTAACTTAATTTTAATGAAATTAGTGCTTCTTCTTCTTCTTCTTCAGCTCATTTTTCTTTATATTTATTTATTCAGACAAATTTAATTATTCACTACTCATACATTTTTTCTCTTTCGTGGGAAGTTAATTAAATAAATAAATATTTAACAATTTTTTTGAGGAATAATGAACTTTTATTGAGGGTTCTCTTTAGATAGAAATTATATTTTAAATAAAAAGAAACCAAGCATGAAAAGAAAGAAAGATTTTATGCTTTTTATTAAAAAGTAAAAACTTTCTTTTTTTTAATTAGCTCTTTTAAAAAAATTCAATTGTGTTAATGGTCAAAAAGAATTTCTGCAAATAATGTTTCTGGAATTGCTTTTTTTGGATTATTGTTATTGGTTTTTTTTTAGTTATGGAAAGAATGGGAAAATTAAAAAAATAGAATTTCGCAACGACAATGAAAGAAGAAAAAAAGTTAAAAATGTGTTTTACCTTTAATTAGGAGAAAAAAGACAGTCAATCAATGTTTTTCATTTTTTTCTTCTTCTAAGTTATGCTCTTTTAACCATCACTTTTTAAATAATAAACACTGGTGACTGACTACTAATCTTCCAAATATTTTTTTCACAAACTTTTCTTTCTTTTTTAACCGACTAAAATTAAAAAGGAAAAACAAACCAAAAATAAATAAATAAATTTAAAAGGTAAAATAGGTAATTTATTAAAAAAGGAAATGCATTTATTTTTATTTTGCTTTTAAAAAAATTAAATAATTTTTTTTAATCTGCGGTATTCATCATTTCTTTTTTAATTTTATTATAATATATTTTTATTTGGTCATTGGTGTTTTTTTTAATTTAAAAAAGAAACTAATGATTTTTTTACTTTGCAATTGCAAATTCCGAAGGAGAAAAAATAAAGCAAAATATTGCCGAAATAATTTACTTTTATGTTTTTATAAAAAGTTGTAATAATAGTTGTTAAGTAACCTAAAGCGGGAAAGGCAAGCAGGAAGGAAAGCTGATAAAATAATTAAAAAAAAACTAAAAATAGGGGAGAGAAAAAAATATATTATAAAGTTCATCACATATCTAACATTTTAGCTTTGAGGAAAGCTGTTTGCTTCCGTACCATGCTCGTGATGAAAATTTGCAAAAGAAAAATGGGTGTGCATTTTTTTATATCAATTATAAGATTTTTCTAAATTTTAAAATCAGGTCATCTCCCTCGTTAAAAAGCATACGATAGATTCTCGAAATTGGAATGTTATACGTTAAAATTCTTTTAATATTTTACATTTCTAAAACTTTATTTTGTCTTGAGTTTGAAAAGAATTTTTGCTTTTTTAAGTAAAGAAAATGCCGAAACAAAATGTTCGAAATTAAAAAAAGGTCAAGCTTTAGGTACATAAACTTAATCTTCTTTAGTCCATCGTCTTTCCCCACACCCATCGACCATCGACCAAGTTTCCAGGAAGCAAAAACAAAACCTAAAAATAATAAAAAAATTAATTATTTTGTAACAAAAATGTTTTCCTCTTCACAATCGCCAACAACCAGGCTTATTATTATTTTTTTATCAAAAATCAAAAAAAAATAAAAATAAACTTTCACCTGCAACAATAAAAATAGAAAACAATTTGCAATTTAAAAAATGTTTTTTTCCCTTCTTCTAAAACAGGTTGTCACAATTCCGTGTCATTTTACTTTTTCATTCACAGAAAGCAAGGACAAGGAAAGGAGAAAATTTGCATGAATTGTTTTTTTGCTTTCATTGCGTTAACAATAATATTTGCCATTTTGTAGAAAAGAAATTTTACAGAGAAAAATTATTGAAGCGTTAGCTTAAAGAAACAATGATAGGATCCAGATAAAACATAATGGATATACGGAACAAAGTCTAAATGGTGTTAAACGGGCTTGCACAATGTCGCTTAAAGGATTTTAACTATTACAAAATAAAGAAAAAGAATTTTTCATTCTCATTTTATGGAAATGAAATGGTGAGAATGGCGGTTTTCTTTTGAGGAAGCATTAGGGACCTAATATCAAGGCAAGGATCCCTAGAGATAATAGCGAGGGAAGAATCCAATTACCAAAATCAAGTGAAGGATCCTTTAGCTGGAAAAAAATGATAGGATCCAGAGAAAGCATGGGATCGAGATAGAGAACAAAATCCGAATTGTAGAGACCTAAATTCTGAGAAAGGATCCAGTCAATTAATATCAGGGAAAGGATCCATAGAGCTAATATCTGGGGAAGGTTCTTAAGGACTTAATTTCGAGGATTCAAGGACCTGAAATCATTGGAAAGTTTCAATGGCCAAAAAAACAAAATAAAGGAAATAACAAATTTGCATAAATTGAATTGGGTTTCTGGGCACTAAAATTTGCATAGCAGTGATGAGTGACATTGTCTTTTAGGTGATTATAAGCATGCGGGTAATCTTTTGAAAGGATTCCGAGGAACAGAAAGGAGAAAATGTCATGAAATAATCCAAATTTGATGAAAATGATATTGAAAATATTAGAGATATTTTAGGATAAATTTTAAGGACTTTTGAAGAGTAAAATGCACAGAAATTTCGCTAATATTGGGTGTTCCAAAAGTTTCGTCTGATTTTAAAAATTGCAATTGTCCATGACTTTTTATTTTTCTGCTGAACTTTTATTTTGTAAAAACTAATGTTATAGTTTCGAAAAAGCTACAGAATGGTGAAAACAAAACTTCATTTGGCCGAATGAAGGGACATTATAGTCATTTGAATTTTTTGGGATCGGACAGAACTATGAAACCACCCAATATAGTAGCATGTATGTACCTTATTTTACTAAGAACTGTGCATTATAAACTGTAATCAAAAACATTATATTTTCGAAAAAGTAACAATTACTGGCGGGCCGAAGGCCCGCGTGCTGCCTAGTATTTATTAATAAATTGAAATTCCAATTTTAGCAGCGCCTCGCTTGTTTTTCATGAATGAAAAAAACATTCAAAAAATGAAATGCGTTAAAATATTTTTAGAAGCGCTAATCGAAAAATAAAAAAGTCTATTTTTCTTTTGCTTTTTTTTTGTTTCTTCGTTGTTAAATTTGCGGGGGTTTCACGTCAATGACAGAGGCAAATGCATAGATGTCAAAAATAAGGAATTCTTTGAAACTTTTTAGTCGCTAAAAACAAAGGACGACGCAAAAATTAATATTCAGCGTAAAAAATGTTTTTAAAACTGAGACTTTTTTTAAAATGCAAATTTTATTCAAACTTAATTTTAGTTTTTTTGAGTAACAAAAAAACAATAATAATGTGGAAGAAAATTTTTGAAAAAAATGAAACCAATGTAAAGATGGATGCTCAAGATCCAAGGCTGAAGGGTGTGTCCTCAAACTGTCTTTTTAAAAGTGCAATTTGATAAAAACTAAAATTTGCTAATTTTAGGAGCTAACTTTATTATTTTACTTTGTTATCCATCGATTTTTCAAGGTTTTAAATTTTTGTATGAAATTGAAATGATGATGTGGATCTTTTTAATTTGCTCCGATCAAAATTAACAAAAAACACAAAATTCAAAAAAAAATTACTGATTCAAAATTGTATTTTATTTTAGCTATTTAAATTTAATTTTAAGTTGCTGACGTTGAAAAGAGTAGGCAAAATAAATATTAAATAAACATTTCCGTTTTGGCAAAATCAAAAAAATCAAACTATTAAAAACATTTCTTAATTTCAGCATGTTAATCTGCAATTACACATGCTTGTTTTTCTTCTTACATAAACATTAATAAAACCCGTTCAAAAAGTGTAAACATGACATTTGTCTAAAAACTCCAAAAGCTAGAACCTCACTCACACAATACAAAAAATAAGCTTAAAATGTGGCAAAAGGAAATATGACTAACTTTATTATTTTTTGCTCATCGAAATAATGCTTTAAATTTTTTAATTTTTTTAAAAGTTTGTAATAATTGCATTTTAGCAAACGCAATACACAAGCAACAAAAATAAATTAAAAAATTATAATTAAAGCAAAAAATATTGAAATTCTGCACCTATTTTTTATTTTTGAAAAAAAAACTTAAATGTCTTTAAAGGTGTATGAAAAGTGAATCAAAGTTGTGAAAGGAATATGTATTTTTCACTTATTTTTTTTTTTGCAATCAAAAATAGGAATAAAAAAACAACAAAAGAAAAATTGGGTAACAAAAAGTGTTATTTTTATCAATGATCTATTAACGTCTACCAAGATCAGGATTAGTGTGACGATAACTGCTTTGATCTCTGAAACGAAATTAAATTTACACTTGGCTGCCTTCCAAAAAATAAACCATACTTTAAGCAATCATCATGTTTTTTATATTCCAAAATAGCATTAACCGGTAAATTAAGGACTCGACGCATGGTATCTCGAATTCGATTAATAATTAATGGATTATCGGCGGTTCGATTCCAAAGTGAAAGGATATCTTCTTGATTACGAATGGAACAAACAGCTCCGCAAATTTCTTCACCAACAAGAAATTGTTCTCCAATCATAGCAATCACAAGATTTTCCCATAAACGTGAGGATAAACCTTTTTTTAAACGTAAAATCCATTTGCCTCCTTTTCGATTGGCTCCATCTTCCCATACAGGTTTAATTCCCTCTTTAAAAAGATGGAAATCAACTTTTTCATTGATATCTAAAAAATGAAAGGAAGGAATGAGTTTGAGGAAATATGGAGGAAAAGGAATATATAAAAAATTTGTGATGGAGAGTGGCTTTTTCTCCACTGCAGAGATTCAAAAATTTTGGATTCTTTACAAACTAAGGTGGGCATGATTTAGTTAAAGCAAAGACTAAGATTCGATACTCCAGACCAAACTTTTTTTTATATGAATACCGAGGCTCTCGAGAAAGTTCTAAAGCTTTTATTTACTTTTGAATTAAGTTCGCAGCGGTAAAATATGAAAATATTCGAAAAGTAATGGAATTTTTTTGTTAATTCTCGACGACAAATTATATTTTCACCTAGACTAAGATGGAGACTTTGGTCTCGATAAAAGCTGTCGTCGATACTCTAGTCTTCGAAGTCAAGCCTTTTGTTTTCGCCATGCGACGGTTCCAAAAGCTTAGAGAATATATATTCTTATATTCCCAAAATGCCTTTAATAAAACGACACATCTAATTTCACAAATCTCAAAATAATTAACAAACCTGATGGACGCTTTAAATGACGATAAGTATGCCAAAATTGTTCCACTGAATTAAAGGATGCAACGGGTTGAACATATTGTGCATAATCTTCTGGATCAAATTTACCTAGAGGTCTAACAAAATATGATAAAACATAAGTAAATTCTAAAACATTTTCATTTGGTCCAGGTTTGGCGGCCGGCTAAAAAAAATAATAATCAAACTTTACTTTCACTGACCAAAAAAGTTTTAAAGAAAAAAAACTCACAACAAATTGCTCAAATTTTACTAAAGTTTTAGTTTCTTAAGTTGTATCTGTTTCATTTTGAGTATTATTAACGGCAGCTGAGTGAAAAGGCATAATTTACAAATAAATTAAATATCTAAAAAATCTTTATTTTTTTTTTAGCTTTTGTGGATACAAATGAAAACGAAAAGTTATCTTGTGATTGGATTGAACCAAAAAAAAAAGAGCAGAGGAAACAAAAAATATATTTTTCAGGTTTTCCATTCCTTTTCGTGCCAAGAGTTCATTGCGCATAAAAAAATTGTATGTGTGAATTTGAATTGTTATATGTATTTTGTTTTTGTTGTTGCCAGCCAAACTTCGATATTTATTATTGAATGACTTTGGTTCATCAATAATCTCATTACTTAAAAATTCAGTTATGCATTTTTTAAATCAAAATCTCCGTCTTTGAAAGTTATGATGCATTTATCTAATGCCAATATTGAAATTATCTTTGAGTAAATTCAATTTTATTTTTTGTCTAAAATTTTTCAAGTCGAACTTTAAAAGTTTATTCTCAACTCAAAGAAAATTTACGCAATGGGAAGGCAGCGAAAATGAATACCAAAGTTTCTCACTACAGACAAAAATTTAGCGATTTTTTTCCCAATAGCTTTGTCATTTCCATTTTGAAACTTTCTCCTAGGTTTTTGATCTTTGTTTTACACAAACTTTTTTTTCATTAATGAAACAAAAATCATTGTTTCATTTTTCTTTTCTTTTTTTATCATCAAACCATACTTAAAGGGCCATAGCTATTTGCAGCCTTTTTGAAATTTCGTTTCCGTGTACTGAACTTTGCGAATGCCAAGCGCGTGTTTGAATTTAACGTGTAATTTACTGTAGCTACACGTAAATTCAAATTGCCGGTTGGCGAAGTATGAATTCAGCTCCCAGTAAACGAAATTTTGAAAAAGGCTGCAAATAGCTATGGCTCTTTAAAATAAAGAAGTTTTTTTTCTTTATTGAAATATCTAAAAAAAACCACAGATCTGATACTCTTTCATTTTTCTTTCTTAGACTCCAAAAATAATTATCTTAAATATATGGGCCAAAGAATAACATTCTCTTTTTTTTTGTACACTCACATCAGTTAAATTTCAAGAAAATACAAAGGACAAAAATGTTAAAGAAATTGAGTGTCTGAGAGGTCCAAGAAATAATGGATAATTGAACTAACAAAAAAATATTGATAAGAAAAATAAAAATAATGAAAGACAAGACGATGAAGAAAAAAACACGCGATCGAAGATAGTTAAAAAAGCAAAGCAAGCAGAAAAAAAATCATTTGTTTCACTTTTTTTGGGCCAACAGCAAGCAACAACGATGTTGCTGCTTTACGGGCTTATTGCTCTTTTATTAGGTAAGTAATTTCAGAGGATTCGAAAATGATCAAACGTTTAAATTATTTAAATTTTCAGCCCTTCCAAGCGGCTTTTGCTTGTTTGATGACTCAGATTCGAGTGAAGAATTAAGACAAAAAAGAAACTTTGTTTTTGGTAGCCGAAAAGATTATGTAAGTAATTTAATGATTTTAAAATTTAAAATTCATAGACTCACGTCAAAAAACAAGTAAAATCGGCCCTAAAATGCCTTCTAAAAATCCAATAAATATAAAGAAGTGTCTCGCCATGAAAATTTTAAAGTTTCAAACTTTCCACACGAGATCGCAAAATTTAAATATTCATTCATTTTTTGAATATTTACGAGTCTATAAACTAATCCCAAAATTTTAAAAATTATGAGAAAGCATAGAACAAAGTTTTTTTAGAGCTCCCTTTATTACCGCCAAGATTCATACAAACATGAAGGTGAAGGAGAAGAGCGATTTTACACTTACAAATCTGTATGCTTCATTGATAATCGAGTTCAATTATTTGATGGATTTGATTGTCGAAATCAAATTGCTGTTGGTCGATTCCGAAATGCAATAAATTCCACTGGGTAAGCTAAACTATTTTTTAAAGACTTTTGAAGCTTTTGGAATTTCATTTATTTACAGCATTTTTTTGGAGGCAAAACATTCTTTCTTCCTATTTTTGTTAAGTGATAAATTCCTTTGTAAAACAAAAATTAACCTTTAGTTTTTATAATCTTTCTTTTTGCGTGGTAGCTTGCTTAACGGAGATATGGAAGTTTGCTTTTCAAACCCATTTTCCTTTAAATAAAAAAAAAGTAGACGATGGATATTTTTTTCTGAAACATTCTTTACTTTAATATTTTGAAAGTGCAAGCCTTTCTTTGTCTTATTGTCTCTATTTTTTATGGAAGTATTTTTGGTTCAAGCCACAATTTTCTTCAGTGCGAATAAAAAATTTGCGCGAATCCGAAATTTTTTTCCAATTTGTCTTAAATTTTTGGTTTTAAAAAAATTGAAAGTTGTTTCAATCTATGCTTTTCGATGGCAGCAGAAACTCTTCATTTAATATAATTTTGAAACTTTTGACCCATTTTTTAATAGAAACTAATTTTTTTTTCAGATGGTCCTATCTTGAAATTGAAACCAAGCAAGGTTTTGATGCGGATCTTCAAGCTTATGCTGCTGGGGTTCTTGAAGGTACATACTTTTCCAAACTTTTGAATTATCAAACGTAACTTTTTAATTTAATTTTATTTTTAAGGAGTTCTCTCTCAAAAAATCATCGATTATGCCCTTCAAAATACTTATTATGATTATTGTAAGGGATATCAGCGATATTGTGCAAAATTAAATAAATATTTAAATGATAATTTACTTTATATTAAAAAGAAAATTGAAAATGCACCCAAAGATGATCCATATTGGCAATCAGTAAGCAAAATTCCATAAATCAAAAAAAAACGTTATTGGAAAGGGTTAAAATTTTTTAGGTTCGTCGATCATTCCTTCAACTTACAGGAGTTTTGGATGGTTTTAAAAATAATACATCATTTGAAAAAATTGAAATTAATTATGAAATTCATCCAATTATGTAAGTTTCAAGTTTTAAAGCTTCATGAAAGCAAAATTAATAAAAGCTTATTGCAAGGAGTCTCAACACTTTAAACTTTTTACATATGTATTTTCTCCATTTTTCGGATTTTTTTATATATCAAAATGAAATATTTTTTTTCATCATGCCAAGACTTTGAGAATAAATTTAATATATGCTATGAATCTGTGTTCCATTTTTAGGATGATTAATATCAATGGAGAACTTTATGATTTGGATAAAAAATTCAATAAAACCAAGGACCCAGTTAATTCTGAAGAAGGCGCAAAGTGTTCAGGACTTATTAAAGTAAATTTTGTTTTTTCAACCTTTTTGCGAACCCATAAATTTTTATAAATTTTACATATAATTTATTTAAGGTCACTCCGAACAATGCAGATTTACTCATTTCTCAAGTCACGATGAGTGGATTCCAAAATTTACTTCGAGTTTTAAAACTTTATAAATTTGGTTACGGTAATTATTATTTTTTTAAAATCCGCTTTTTTTTCAGTGCAAATTTTTTAGATCAACGTATGTTCCCTGGACATACGACTACATTTGCAAGTTATCCAGGAATGTTATATTCATCGGATGATTTTGCTTTATTAAGCTCTGGATTGGTATGGCTTTTATTATAAATCTAAACACTGCTAAAACAAAACAAAACACACACATACGCACGTAGAGAAAAAATAATTTATTTTTTTAGTCGTTTTTCCGTGTTTTAAAAAAATTAATAACTACGATTTTACACTCATTTTTTTTACAATCGAGATTAGTGTTGTTCTTTTTTTTTTGGTTTAGCTTTGAGGTTGTTGATCCGATTAAAAAAAACTAAGCTATTAGAATTGAGATTAAAAAAGATTATTTACCGTAACAAAAAAAGCAAAAAAATAAAATAGTTTTTGATTTAAAAAAAGGGAAGAAAATAATGAAGAGGAGTAAATTTTTTCAAAGCTTTTGTTGTGTTCGTTCGATTATTTTATTTTTTTGTTGAATAAATACTTCGAATTGATAATACATTGTAGCCAAAAATTTATTATTACTCCACTTTTTTTTCCAAGAACACATAGTAATGGGCCTGGGTAAATCGAGGCAAAGCAATCAAAAAGGCAGGCAGAGTATTTCGAGGTAAAGCAGGGTATTTCGAGGCAAAAGCAGGGTATTTCGAGGCAAAATAAAAAGGCAACGTCTAATTACTATCAATCGATTCATCTCAAAATTCTGAACATATTACTTTCAATCATTACCCAAAGCCTATAAAATTTTTTTGAGTTACGTGCTTTCCCTATGAGACAAAAATGATCAATAGGGAAACCCTATGAGTAAACATAATCCATAGTGAAAGCCTATATATCAGAAAGGACCTATAGGGAAAACACGTAACTCAAAAAAATTTTATAGGCTTTGGGTAATTATTGAAAATAATTTGTTCAGAATTTCGAGAGGAGTCGATTGATAGTAATTAGACGTTGCCTTTTTATTTTGCCTCGAAATACCCTGCTTTTGCCTCGAAATACCCTGCTTTGCCTCGAAATACTCTGCCTGCCTTTTTGATTGCTTTGCCTCGATTTACCCAGGCCCCATAGTAATAATTGAATAATGTTTATTTGACTTTTGTGGTAAAATACATTGTAGTCAAAAAAATATGCAAATAATCACTACGCGACTTTTGTTTTATGACTAAAATACAGTAATTGAAAAGAGACATCTATGTTACTTTCAAAACAAAAAATTGTCCAATGCTAACAAAAAAATTTTATCCAAAATTTTACCTCTAAATTTTCAAGTAAAAACGATCTTAATTAATTAAACTAGTAGTTTTCATAAAAAAACATTATTTTTTTCTGTTTTCGATGATAATATTTTTTCAAAATTTTATTTTTTGAAAGATAATTCAATGAATTTCTCGAAAGCAGTAAATAAAAAGCAAAAACATTTTATTTTTAATAATCAACCATTTTTGCAAATAAAAAAAGTTTCAAATTTTTTTAGTTTTCAACAAATTTAAATATTCTTTTTACAGGCCGTTATTGAAACTACCATTTCTGTTTGGAATAGTTCATTATACAATTTAACCGTCGCGGAAAATCAACTTCACACTTGGGTTCGCGCCATTGCAGCAAATCAACTTGCTCGAACTGGGCGAGAATGGTGTCAAATTTTCCGTCGGCATAATTCTGGAACATATAATAATCAATGGGTAGTTTTGGATTATAAAAAGTTTCAACCTTACAAGCCCCTTCCCGATCATGGACTTCTTTATGTTTTGGAACAATTACCGTAAGTTTTTTTCGTTTCGGTCTAGAATTTTAAAAAAAACCGTGTTAAGACCTAAAATATTCTTAAAATAATAATTTTTCATAAATTTTCAGTGGATTAATCGTTTTTAAAGATATCACCGGATATTTAAATGAAAACAAATATTATGCTTCTTACAATATTCCATTCTTCCATAAAATCAGCGAAATCAGTGGTTTCACGAAAAAAGAAAAAGAAATGTATTGGTTTAGTTGGAGTGATTGTCCAAGAGCAAAGATATTCAAACGAGATCATGCCAAAGTTGTGGATATTGAAAGCCTCAAAACTTTAATGCGTTATAATGATTACACTCATGAACCTTTTAGTAAATGTAATTGTACTCCACCTTACACCGCTGAAGCTGGTAAGTTTCTTCATAAAAGTTGTTCTCGCCTTGAGATTTCCAGTAACAAAGAAAAAAGTTATTTTGAGATAATATTTTTATTATTTTTTTTGTCTTGGTTTTATACTAATTTTTTTCTTTATTTTTTAGCAATCTCTGCTCGAGGTGATTTGAACCCTGCTAATGGCACTTATCCCCTTGTTGGAATGGGTCATGTCAATCATGGAGCACTTGATTACAAGGTAGGGTTTATTATTATCGTGGAAGAATTCCCTTTTCGCTCAAATAATTTTTCTGCTAAATTTTATTTAAAAATGAACCCCGATGTTTTTTTTTTGCTCCTATTTTTTTCTTCCATAAAAATATTTGCTACGTCAAAAAAAATTCTAATAATAATTTCATTGAGTTCAAGGCCATACAAAAAGTGTCAGAAATTTTTCGAACCATAAGAGCAAAAAAAAGATTTTGTTGTAAAAAGTCATTCAATGTTTAAAACTTTATATAAGTAAATTAATCTTACAAACTGAAGCCCCAAATCAAAAATATTCTTCCTTTTTTTCTGTGACGTAAAATTTTGGCTTTTATATTTTAAATGGGCTTGTATTATTACAACAACAAAAAAAGAATGTTAAAAGGCTACAATTAAAAAAATGTATCAATATGTATCTAAAAATTACTTTTTTTTCTATCTCATACTTTTTGTGTTGCTTCCATAGAATGCAAAAATAGAATAAAAGGAAATGAATACAAAATACAAAAAAATTTTATACTGTATTATTTTTTTTGTCTCTTATGCGGCTTACGAATTTCTTACTAATTTTTTTGGAGGCTAACTAACTTTTAAAACGAGGATATTAAATTAAAAATTTTACATCAAGGCGTCTATTTTGCTACGAAAACAAACAAAAATTATTTTTATTTTTTTCTTGGTGACAATTTCTGAATTTGATTTTTACACATTTAAAAAAATAGAAAAAAAGTTTTGTTTAAACTTATCAAAGAGCCCTTCTACAGAAAAAAGAAAAAAAGCTCAAAAGCGAATCTTAATTAATTTTCTTGTGGAGAAATCCTGCGATAACTAATTTGATTTAAAAAAAAATAAAAATTCTTAATAATTATTTAATTTTATTTTCTCTTTTTTGCAAAATAAATATCCTATTTTCCTCGAACAAATCAGAATTAAAAATGTCTAATTTTCGATGAAATTAAAAAATTTTTATTACGTTTTTTTTGATTTCCGTTTTAATTTTCAAAATTACTTTCATTCACTTTTGTTTGCTAATGAATTTTTTTTTGTTGATGGTGGGCAGAAGATTAAAAAATATAAATACTTTTGTTTTCCATTTTTAGGGTACAAATTATCAATTATTCAAACAATTACGTTTCCGTGCCCTCTCAAGTCCAGCATATGATAATGTTCCACCATTTCAATGGAGTAAATGTGATTTGGTAAGTAAACAAAAAAATTGCTTTTTGTTTCTAAGTGCACCTCTCCAAATAAACTTGAAATCAAGGAATCGATGATAAAATTGTTTTTTTTTTTCAGGCGAGTACCGTCAAACATGTTGGCCATCCAGATTTATGGAATTTTGAATCGATTCAAACCAGTTGGGAAACACCCAATATTAATGTTGAACTTTAAATAATTCTATCGATCGATTTGTTTCATTCAATTTTTTAAAAGTTTTATTTGTTATTTTTCTTTTTCGATTTTTTTAATTTTTTTAAGACAAATAAAGTATTATGATAGCTATTTTTTTCTATCAACAAAGCCAAAATAGGCTACACATTTTGTTCAAAAAAAAAAGTGACGTGAGGGATAATATACAAAATAAAATACCATTCCGTTTATCTTTAATATTTTTTTGAAAAATAAACCGAAGGGCAAATTTTTCCTTCTTTATTTTCTAAAACACACATCATCCATTTTTTATTTCTGAATTTTGTGGCAAGTAAATCTTCACACTAAAGAGTAAAGACTCTTTTCCATGTATTAAATATGTTTACTGTTTTTTTTATCTTTAAATTATTTTATTTTCGAAACCAGAAAAAGATAAAAACTACTTAAAATTCGTCAGCAAAATTTTTATCGTTGATGAAAACAATTTTTTTTTCATACCCATTTCGTCATTTTTTTCTCCTTATTTCGTCGTGCCTTCTTTTTCAGTGTAGTTATAAAAATATAAAAAAAAATTTACAGTATATATTTTTCAATCAACAATTATTATTTTTTTAAATGTCGATTAATCATGTCTTATAGCGAATTATACTATGTGAAAAACATATTAATACACTTCCTGGAAACAGAGTAGAATATTATTCTCCGCTAATTAAAATTACAGTATTTTTTTGTATATGAAAAAAAAAAACAATTAATAAACTTTCTTGAAAGTTTTATAAATCGCTGTATTCGGTTCCGAATAATAGCAAACATATTTTCTTTGAGAAATTTTTTTAAATCAACTAATTACCGAATTTTTAAAATGGTTTTCTTACTCACGTTTTTTTTGAGCAGCAAAAAAAGTCATTTTTGATGGTTTTTTTTTGCTAAAAAAGCTGAAAGTTGTAAAACTTAATTTCGAAATGCGATTGCACAATAAAAAAACTAAAAACATATCGTGGACTTTGAACTAAAAAATAAATAACAAAAACCTGGGAAATGTGTCTATTTCCAAAGCCACGAGTCAACAACAGCTATGATTGTTTACAATGATTATTTTATTTTTATTTTTTTTTTTTGCAAAAAGCCACGTTTAAAAATTAAGAAAGTGAGACATTACTAAGTGTTTTTTGTCCTTAAAAATATGTTAATTTTGGCTTTTTTAAAATAGAAAAGACTAAAAAATATTAATAATGGAAAACTTAACCTTTACAAACTTGGCGGAAGCTTGCTAAATTTTTGGCTCATTAAATTCAGAAAATTTTTTTAAAGGTTGTCAGTCGTCTATCATGAGCTTTCTTAATTTTTTTATTCATTAAAGCATTTTTTGAGAATTATTATTTCCTTTTTAATCCATGCTTTTGAAAATTTTTGCAAAAAATTACGATAGAAATTTTCTGAGATTTTCCATCTGATTTTATCGCGACTAAAGCATTTGTTTTCTCAAACAAAATTTTCCAAATCTTTCAAAAGATTTTATTTATTTCAATTTTTTTTTTGGAAGATTTACAGAAACCCATTTTAAAAAAGAAAAAAGCAACACCTGATTCATTATTTATCTTTTTCTTCCCCTATTTATTAGAAATTAATAAACAAAGGTTTCTTTTTTAAACTTAAATTTTTTTGTTGATTCTTGTTTTGTTTTTTGTTTCTATGGTTTTCATGAGAAATTGACTCATTAAATGTTTTTTAAATATTAAAATTTAATTTAATTTAAAAGTCTTTAAAAAAATAAAAGCAACAATATTTTGTTTTTAATTTATTTTTAAACATTTTCTTTTTAAATTTGAAAATAAAAATATGTTTAAATTTAATTACAAACATTTGAAGATTTGATTATTTTCATGACTAAACAATACGTGGTGCGGCGTAAATAGAGTTTTTGTTGTTATCGTTTGCGTACTTAAAGTTAATAATTTTAATGAAGTTGCTAAAGATTAGTCATAAATAATTTTAATAAGTTAAATTTGGGCTGTTTTCCAAGAACACTGCTTCTTTTTTTTTTTCAGAGTTTCAAACAACTATGGAATCAATCTGTGAGAAGGTTTTCGTCGTCGCTCTAACCAAGACAGGTTGAACGAGCTTTAACACGAAATCTAAAAAACGGTTATGCCACAAAAAAAATAAGAAAATTTCCATGTTAAACATGGTTGTCAGAAAAAGACTTTTTTAGATTTTGGTATAAAGAAAAAATATATAATAAAAAATTAATAGTTTTTGCTTTTTTGATCACATTTTTTTTAAAACTTTTATTTTATATTTTTTTCCATTAAAATCTTACTGTAAATTGTCACACATTTTCTTCAAAAGTAATAAATTTTTATGAGTGCTCTTTGATTTTGCTTTTAAGTATCCCCATTAATCCATAGGTTACTTTTCCTCCATATTTTTGGGAAGCATTTATGTTTTTATTTGTTTATTTTTTTTTCTATCTTTAGCAATTCCAGAAACAAACATCAGCATCAAGGAAGAGAAGTCAAGTGTCTCAAAAAAAAAAAATGTTTCTTTTTCTTTCTTTTTTTGCTCGAAGAAAATAAAAATTATTACGTCAAAGAAGAAAAAAAATATTTGACGACGATAAAAAAAATTTTTATTATATTTTTTTTCTTTTTTGAAATATATTATTGTTTCCGCTTTGCTTCCTGTGCACTTTTATTTATGTTTATGTGTTGCATTGTTAGAAGCTAATAATAATGTGACTTTGACCTCTTACGCTGCTCGCTCACTTCTTTTTATTCTTTGTTAGTTACCTTTTTTCTAAAAGTTCAAAATAATAAAAATAAAAATTATATTCAAAAAGAAAAGAAAAAAAGTAGGCATATATCACATTTTTTTCTAAAAAGTTATGAGAAACAAAGTAAATAAATAAATATAATAACTATTACGTATAAATAATAAAAAAAATTTAAAATTTATACGTATTTTAAAATAAAAACGAAGAGATTAAAATTTTATTTCATAGAAAAGACAGACGACATACGACGACGACGCTTTTTTTATTTTATTTATTTCCGTTTTTTTTAACTTTTGCCTTGTTAAGAATTTTTTTTATATAACAATAAAATGCTTTTCAACGTCAAAGAAAAAAGAAAATCTTTTTTGAGGGATTAAAGTCTTTTTTGGAATACGGTAATCAGGGATGGACGGAATTAAAAATTTTTAAACGGAAGGAAGTACGGAAGGAATTAAAACCCGAAAAAAGGCGGAATTCCGGAAGTAAACGGAAGGAAGCGGAATTTTTATAACCAGATAGCCACTTCCGTTTAACGCGGAAGGAACACGGAAGTAAAAAAAAGGCGGAATTCCGCGGAAGACGGAAGCGGAAGTGGAATTCCGTCCATCCCTGACGGTAATACATACTTCTGAGAAAAAAAAACGAAGGTTGTTTATTTCATTGGAAAAATTAATGTAAAATTAAGAAATAATAGGTAATAATAAAGAAAACTCTCAAAAAAACTAATAACAAAAAATAAAAATTATGGCTTTTTGGTTGGAAACTTGGTACTAGAATATTTGGAAAATTACAAATATGGGATTTTTTTTCCACTGTTGAATACGTTTTTTGGCAGGATCTAGACCATGATGACTGAATTAAATAATATATTTTTAGCTTGACTACAAAAAAAAATTACATTGTTAGAAATTTTTGAACTTTATAAACTTTTAAACATTAAATAATTTCCTTTAAAAAAAATCCTTTTCTTAAAACCGAAACTTTTTCTTCAAATATTTAATTTTTTGAAAAAATGGAAGGACGTCTGAGCGAAATCATATATCGGTTAAATGGAAACTTTTACCTTTAAAATTATTACATGTTTATAATTTTAAGAAATCAAAAAAAATAATTATAGCATGCAAAAATCGAGCTCAATGCGATTAATTTTAATTTCAAAAAAAAATTTTTGCTAAACTTTTGACATTTAAATTTAATTACGGGTTAATGAAAGTTAAAAAAATGATTTTAATTTTCTTTTTATAAATTTTTAGTTTTTTATTTTGTCATCAAAAAATTAGATTCTTGCTATTATTTGCAAAGTCTGTTTAAATTTTTAAAACTTTTACAAAATTTATTTTTTAAAACCCCCATTTTTTTGTCTTTTTTTTATTTAACTCTATTTTCCTCCCTTCTTTTTTGGCCTTTATTTTTGTAAAAATAAAATTAAAAAAACATATTAAAAGTGCAATTTTTTTTGCTAAAAAAGTTGTTAAACTTAAATGGGATTAATATTTAAGAGAAGAAAAAAAGAAGCAAACACATGTTTGTCTATTTTTAGGATCCCTCATTATTTTATTTTATTTTCTTACTGTATTTTATTTTTAAGGAGCTTAATTAGGTAGACTAAAATTTATTTCTATTTTTTATGTGTTTTTTCTTTTAACCGCCATTTTTTAGAAGAAAAAAATTACTATTAGTGTTTGAGGCGGAAAAAATTAAAAGAAAGATTTGAGGAGTTAAGAAATTACGATAATTAGGCTCCAGGAACGAAATTTTTTAGAGGTAGAGTTTTGGTTAAAATAAGTAACAGTAAAGTTTTTTACTTATGTTTTTTTTTCGAAATTAACAAGATTGGAGGAGGCTGTAAAAAAATTAGGGACAAAGTCGGCTGATTTTATATCTAAAATCAATTTTAGTTGCGATAGCAAGTTTATAATTCTTTATTTTTATCCTTTTTCATCCCTCGTTTGAAGTCTTCTTAAATTTAAAAATTAAAAAATTTAGGAAAAGTCAATTTTTTTTAATTCAAAAATCATTGTTTTTTTTTCAAGAAAACATATCTTGAAATATTTTTTTTATCTTTTTTTAAAGAATGTTTATCATCCATGCAGCATTAGCAACTACCATTTATAGAAAGTAATAGTCTTTATTTAGCTTCAGCAAAAGCAAAAAAAAAAATATCATAATGGAAGATGCTATATCTCTTTCATTTATTTAATCTTATGGTGTGTCAAAGGAATTAAAAATAGAAAATTTATTTATATATATATTATTTATGGATTTGTAGCTAATAAAAACATCAAAAAATAGCTCTTTTTTTAAATAAAGAACGCGTTTTCGAAATAGGAATTAATATTGCGCTAAAATAACTATTTGCGAATAAAATATTTTGGTTGTGCAGAGAGTCTTAACTTAAAATTATGAAAACAAACGTATGTATGTACAAATATTTTTGTTTTGTTTTTCTTTGTTACAGAGAATTGAGAAAAATTTGATTCTCATTTCTTATAATATTTTTTTAAGCTTTCTTAAGATTTTTTTACTCTTAAAAAATCCCAAAAAAAAGTTTTTCTGAAAGTATCGGAAAGTAGCTGGCAGCTAAGTCCTGACCAAAAAAAATTTATTTACGATAAAATGATTTTGTTTTTTTAAGTTTTTTTTGCGCGTTTTCCAACTTTGCCATTCTCAAATTTTTTATAAAGGATTTCTTTTTATTTTTGAATTCTGCTCCGCTATTTTTTTCTTCTCATAAAAATTGAAATATACGGTAATTCTTTAAAATACATTTGTCATTTCATAAACTCTATCTTGTGTTTTTTATAAAATTAAATAACTTTGGAAAAATGCGTGACTTTCTAAAATAACAAAGTAAAATATTCTTTTTTTTTTTGTATCTATTATGCCTTTAGCTTTTTCCTTTTCTGTTCTTTTTTTTGTAGTCGTTGTTGTTGCTTGCGAAAAAATACCATATCAATGAAATATTTTTTTTGGTTTTGTTATTTATTTTAAAAAAATAATTTTTTGCAAAAAATTCTTTGGAAGATGAAAGAAAAAAAAATTGATAAAAAAAATTATATTAGAAAAATAGGTTTTTTTTCTTCTTCTTTTCTTTCTAGTTTGCTTCATACATAAAATAAAATTAAGAAAGGTTGTGTTGACGACATCCAACTAAAACTGTATCATCATAACCAAAAAACCACACCAATGGTCGGAAATGGCATTCGAATTTATTATTAATTTGTAGTTTCATAAAAATATTTCGTTACCTCATGTAGAAATTGTTTGGAGAGAATGAGTTATTTTGTAATTATGAAGTACCAAGTTTATAAACTCGCAGCGAAGAAAAAAAATATAATTCACTAATTTTTTAAACAAATTTTGCAGCTTTTATCTTTCTTTTTTGTTTTGTTTTTATAATCTTGAAATATATTTACTGTATCTTCGTGTTGACGCAAAAGTTATGTACTCGTAGGTGATATAATCCGCCATTGTATACAGAGATGGCGAGAATAGCAGCTACGATATTAATTATTTAAATAAAAGTATAAAAGATTTAGTTATGTAAATTAATTTTTGTTATTTTCCAAAGGATTAGTAAAATATTTAAAAATAATGAGAGATTTATATCTAAAAATTGTGTTTTACTTTATACTTTTTGTATTGTTTTTTTTTTGGATAAAAACGAAGATCACGTTGTTAGCCATTTTTAATATAAAAAAGATACTGTAAAATTGGGAATGGGTAAAAAATGCTAACGACAAAAATACACTTTCTACCTTATACCCAATAAAATTTTATGTATCTTTTTTTAAAGTTAAAACTTTCCTTTTCTAACAAGGTTTTTTAGCCAAGAAAACAACTTTTATTTAATTCAGCGATACTAATATCAAATAATTTAATCAATCAAAGAAAACCAACTAAAATGAATTGGATTTTAAAAAAATATAAAAAGTTGCTTGAAAAATTACCCAAAAATAACTTTTATTTATGTACATTTGTTTTACTTTGTTACTTTTCAGTTGCTTTAAAAAATGTTAAATTTTAAAATAATTTAAATATTTATTTAATAATTTTTATACTTTTTCCTTCTTTTTTTTAAAACAAAAATTAAATTGTTGACGTATAAATTTTCTTCGAAAATTAAAAAAAAGTGAAGTTTTGTGAAGAAAAAAAGTATAGTAAACATTGGCTAGCATTCCTAAAAATGTTAGCAACTCCATTCTCGAAATGGATGGGTGAATTTAAATCGATTCAAAAATTCAATAATTTTTTAAATGAAATCAGTGAACTGTTTTTTAAGGCCCTAAGAAAATCAAGATTAGCAAATATCGATAAACCAAAGAAACTTTACATAAAAACTCAAAATCCATTGCGAAAAAAACTTATTAATTTTTCTGTTTGAACTTCAAAGCCTTAGTTTTTTTACGTTTCTTAATAAAGCTCCATTTTTTTAAAGGTAAAATAAATATGCATCCTAAAATTAATACATATGTGGTTACTGTCGTCTTTTTTTCATCCATTTTTAAGCCATTATTTGTTTCCGGTGAATTTTTTAAAATCCTAAATCCATTGCAAAGCTGAATAATATTTTATTATCCTTAAACTCTCTCTCTCTACTAAAAAAGTTACTTACAAAATTCTTATTTTTCTTTTTTATAATATAATACGTAATTATTATTTTAAAAAAAGGTAATGGCTTTGTTTTTTTTAAATTTTACAATACCAGGAAAACTAAACTATTGTTTTTCATAAATATACAAAAAAATGGCGATTATCAGTTCAAGAGGGTAAGACTAGCCCAGAAAAAGGTATTATTGATACTATGTACAAAAAAAAATATATTCACTCGATGATTTAATAATCTCAAATTTGAGCCTTAAATTCCATATTTCGTTTGGGATTTAGCGTTCATTTTTTTCCATCAAGCATCAAATTTCTGAAACAAAAGATCAAGGAATTTCTATGTATATTTTTTTTAAAGAATCGGGATGGCGCACCACAAACATGCATATTTGCATGTAATTTTATAAAAATACAATCCATAATCAAATAAACCCAAAATTTAAACTTCAAATCATCCAAGTTTTTTCATAAACAAAAAACATCATAATTTTATTTTATTGTAATATTATTATACATATTTTCTGACGTGTTTGATCTCTTCAAGAAACCTTTTTTTTAGTTTTATTATTTCGAATCATTTATAGCCTTGTTTTTTAAATGTAAGTATTTTATAGCCCAACAACAACACACATTAATTTTATTTTTATAATCAAAAAATATATTCTTACATCATAGTGTAACAAATTTTCTATATTTTTATTTTATTTTCGGGTTTAATCCTTTTTAAGCTTTAATTTTCATTTATAAAATAAAATATTAATATTGCCATAACGAAGATTAAATTTTCTTGATGATTCTATTTTTCCCGAAAAAAATAGCAAAAAATTAATAAACAAGTTTATAAATTTATTTTTTAGCCATAAATAAAAAGAAAAAAAATATGGATGATTACTGTAGGCTAATTAAATTTAGTTCTTTGCGGCATTTTTTTTAGATAAAGAATGACACCATTTTCGGCTAAAATAAGTTTATTTTGTTTTTTTTTTGATTTGCTCAAAATTTTTTCTTAGAGAAAATTGTATTAATATTTTTACTACTTTAAATTTAGAGATTTTTTGATATAAATAAAATTATTTTCTTTCTTCTCAAACACGCAGGTTTTATTATTCAGGATTTTTCCAGTTCTCTAAGAAAAAAGATATGAAACTAGATTCAAAATTATATAAAAAAACATGAGTGCTTCGGGAATATTTTTTTTATTATTAAAAATCTATCTAATAACTAAATATTATAAAAAGGCTGTCGTCGAGATCAGGTGTTTTTATTATTATTAAAAATCAGATAAACTTATGAGTTTGCTTTGATGTGCTTTTTGGGGTGTTTTTCTTCTTTATCTCTCAAATCCATAAAAATGAGAATAAAAACCGGGAAATAGCGAAAAAACAATTTTTTTGAGATTACATCTTTATTAAAAATGGATATCAGATGGAATTCTTTAGGTTGGTAATTGAGGGATACGGAACTCCAAAGAATAATTTCTCGAATCTTTTTTACTTCCTTGTGTCCTCTATCTTTTCATTGTTTTGCGCGGTTTAAACACAGCTGAAATCTTTTTTTTTAAATATTTTATAAATCATCAATACGAGCTCCCACCACGAGGAATTTTTTTATTTCGTTGCCTGACTCTTTAAATTTGCTTTAAAAATTGGAATATTTTTTTTTCTGTTTTTTTAAGTTCTGTTTTGCGGCTTTACTCTGCAAAAAAAAAAAATACTTTTTATTAGTAAATAAAAAACATAAAACAAGGAAATTTTTTTTTATGATTCTTATTTTTTTATTTTTGTTTTTCTAGTCTCCCCATCTATAATTAATTTATTTTAAGCTTTGAAACCCGCTATGTAGCGAATTACTATTTTTTTGTGTGTTTTGTTTTTATTATTATTTTCTTTTTAATACAAATTAGTAATTTCGCGAATTCTTTTTTATTTATCTTTTCTTTTTGCTTTTTGATGATTTGTGGAAAGAAATATCACAAAAATAGAATTAAAAATGTTCAAAAATCAATTAGTCATGCATAATTTTTTTTCGATTTTTTACTGTATTTAAAAAAAGTTAGTTTAAATGCGTCCCTTTTTTTGTAATTTCTTTCGATCTCGGTGTACAAAAAAAAAGAGAAAAGAAAAAATACAGGTTTTTAACAGCAGCAGCATTGATCATCATGCGCGAATAAAGAAACCAAATGCATGTGATTTTTATCTATCATTTTTTTATCTTTTTTTTCTATTTTGTAAGAATAATTTTTTGGCTTCTGTTTAATTTTATCATTAACCATGTGAATAAAGTTTATGTTTGTGTTTTGTATTTTTTCTTTCTTTCTTGAATTCGTTAAACTAAATTTTCATGGAAAAAAGATATTTAACGAATTTTGAGCATAAAAAACTTCCTTTTTTTGGGGAAAAGGTTTCCAAACTTGAAAATAAAAAAAATCAAAAGACCAATGTTAATGAACCCCGATTTTTGTTCTTGATTTGACCTTCTGCAATTTTATTCCGGTTTTTAAATTATTTTTATTTTTTTTTATTCCAAGAAAATACTGTAGCTAAGAATTGGAAGGAAATTCCTCTGACTTCATTCAAGCCCTTTAAAGACACACATAACAAAAGATTAATTAATAATATAAATAATACATGTGACAATAATAATATACATACCTTTACTTTGACATTGTTATAATATTTTATAGCCTATAAAAATGAAAAAAATCAAAACTAGGAATGGATTTGTAGGATTAAAAACTTAAACATAAATTTTTTGCTTCTGTTTTCGATTTATTTTTTGAATTTACAAAAAAAGGATGAAATCCGGCACTTCTTTTAACTTAAATTTCGAAATATGTGTGAGAATATGAGTTTCTTTAATAATGAGGATTAAAGCATTTCTTACTTTATACTTATTTAGATTTAATGAGTAAACAGTTTTTTTTCCACATTTTTTGTTTCTCAATTTTTTTTAAGTTAAGAGTATTGTAGTAATTTGGAAATAAAATACAAAAAATATAAGTTAGACACGCAATAATTTTCAGTAATGGCATGGCGACTGTAAAAATAGAAAAAGCAATCAAAAATGGGGTAAAAATTTGTAGCATTTTTTAAAAATTAAAATCGGGAATTCGAAAGTTTTGTCATTTACTAACAAAAAAAGTAAATTAAAATAATCGAATTTCCATGTTTTGAAAAACAAAGATTTTGATATCCAAAATTTTCCACATTAGTTTTGAGAGCTCAAGTTTCAAATGTCGAATGTTTTCTTTTAGAGACGACCTTTACATTTCAGTAACCTGGTTTTTGAGAAATATAATAGCATTGGTTTTTAAAAATACATTAACAAACAAAAAAACTTGCATCACAGATTAAAAGACATTATTATCTGTGGCAAATTACAAGTTAAAAAACATTTTGCATGGCAAAAAAGAAACTTTTTCAACCCCCAATGTTTTTCTTTAAAAGTCAAGTTGTGTAATTTCCGGGTAAAAAACAAAATAAATAAGTTCTTTGTTTTGTAATTACCGTATTTATTTCATTGATATTTTTAAAGGTAAATAATAATAATATTTATTTATTTTTTAAAGATTTCATTACTTCGCACTCAAAACACTTTTCTTTGTTTTAAGTGTGCATTTAAACTCAAGAGTAGGTTTATTTTTTTGGCTTTATCAAAAAAAAACTTTTCCTTGGAGGATAGGATATTATTTTTTTTATTATAGACAATGGTTTTTTTATTTACAAAAAAAAAAGTTGTTCTGCTATAAAAAAAAGCTTTATAATAAAAATAAAAAACACATTCGGGAGAGTGGTAGCGCCTGACAGAATAGGATTTGTAATACTTTGTTTTTTGTTAGCACCATTTGGTTATGGTATCTTTTGTTTTCTTGCACAAAAGTTGCTTAAGAAAGTTATGAGTAATAAGACTAAGAAAAAAAAATAAGATATCGTAATTATTTTTTGCAAAAAAAAAGTTTTTCCATTTGCAAAATAAAAAATAAGTCTTTTTTGTTAAATTAATAAAACAAAAAAAGCTTTATTTAAATTTTGAAAGGGATTATTTCCGCTGATTTTTTGTTCTGAAATGTTTTTTCAAAATAAAAACAATGGATATTTTTTCAAAATTTAAAAATAAAAAATTCACCACATGTATCTTCTTTTTTTGGAATTTGTTGGTTCTTTCATTTTTTATTATTCCTTTTTTTTATTTAAATAAATAATAAGATTATCGAAACCTTTAATAATTTTTAAATAAAAGTACAATAAAAAAAAAAGACAGAGGCGACGGACGAAGCAACATTTTCTTTTCTTAATCTTCTTGTTTTTCTTCATTATATTTTTTTGCAAATAAATAAAAATCATTTCAATTCTTTTATTATTTTTAAGAATTAATTTTCTTAAGAATAACAAAAGCCATAACCGTAGCTGCAATATATACTTTTATAATATTTAATACTTTTAAAACCCACTCTCTCTCGTCTAATCAAAATAGGAGAAATACAGTAAAAATAATGACATCATTTTTTTATTGCTTTTTGTGTTTAGACTTTTACAGATCTCTGGTAACAAAGGCTTTTTTTTCTTGGTTTAGAGTCTCTCTCTTTCGATAATGCACTTTTAAAATAATTTTAAAATCTCTATCAAATATTCAGCGTCAACGTGCGCCTTTTCTTGTTTAATTAATCTGGTACCTAATAACATTAGTCTTTTTTGTTTTTGCATTTCTTTCTTTGTTTTTCACCCAAAATTTTTTTTTAATTCCATAATTATTTTCAAAATTTTTGTAATTATTAGAAGTTCTTATTTTTTCTCTTTGATTTATTAAAAATATTTCTGGTCTTTTGAGAAATAATAAAAAAAATACTAAACTTTGGTTTTTTCATCGAATAATAAAACTTTTTAGTTCTTGTTGAGGGTGTGTTAATGATTTATGGTAGTTGTTTTCCAGGTAAAAAAAATAGTTGAGGGTGTTTATGGTTGTTTTCATAAAATATATGATTTTATTATGATTTGTCTGTTATTGAGAATTATTTGGGTCCATAAAAAAAAAATTTTTTCTTATTCTCAACTCTTGGTCGAAGTAGTTAAATTTTTTTTATATCGAAAATGGAGGCCATTAATTTATGATTTATTGAGGTTAAAGTTTGTTTTAGTTGTTTTTATTATTTTTTTTATGAAATTACTGTAAAGCAATTTAAAAGCCAATTTTTGCTTTTTGTTTTGCAGAGAGAAAACTATTGATTACGGTAGAAATAATTTTAAAAGAAAATATCGAAGAATTCGATAATTTCTTCCAAAATAATTTTCATTTTCCTGTCGTTTCATGAATACTGTTACGTTTTTGAAAAGAAAGATTTTTTATTCCAAATTTCTCTTTAAAACAGGCGGCCATTTTTTTGCATTTTTCTTTTTCAAGAAATTCTTTAAAATTTTACTTTCCCATAATTTATTAAAAATAATAGTTAAACCAAACCATCAAATCTTCAAACCCTCCAAATACTAGATTGTTAGTAGTTTTATGAATTGTGATTCTAGTTATCAGCTACATACATTTTATAAAACGCTAAATTATTCTTCATGAAAATTTTCCGTTTGTTTTTTTTTGTTATGTTTGCCGAGTTTGGAAATTATTTGGCAAAAGAAAGAAGTTCAAGGTTGCTCTTTTTGAAGAAACTTAAATAACGGAAAAACAGTTTCAAAAAAGAATAAAGTTAAAGATCATGAATTTTTCAACGACACCAAAACTATGTGCAAAAAAGAAAGTTTAAAAATGTTACAAACTTTGTATTTAAAATGACATCATTTTTTACAAAGGTTTAATGATCCAAGTTTTGTCAAAAAAGATTCAAGGTTGAGTTTGAAATTAAAAAATTGTTATTTTATTATTATTATTTTTTTTGAAGATGGATTGGTTTAGTTTTTATGTTTAATGTTTTCATTAAAAAAATATCATTAATAAATCAAATTTGGTTTACAGCGAGTTAACTAACTCAAATCGACCACAAAAAAAGATCTTAGATTGAGAAGTCTTATTTCTAAATCATTTTAACATTGTCAAGATTTTTATAGATTTCTAAATTTTCATAGTTTTCAAAAACCTCCCATTCATTTTTTTATATATATTAATTAATTAAGTTTTTATTTTATTAATATATTTCATTTTCCTAATAGGCACTAATTTTTAAATTAATTTTCTTGTACTTTACTTTTTAGTTTTAACAATATTTTATTTTTAATTTAGTAGCAATTTAAATAAAGTGCATATTTAATTTTATAGTTTAGTAATTTATTAATTAAATGATGAGTAATATTAATAACAAAAAGTTTTGTGCTGTCTATTTTGGCGCTGAAATCATACATTACTTTTTTTCATTCACACAAAATTATTAGACCAAATGCAAATTTTTTAATTCTTGTGTATCGCCTCCTCTAAAAACATGAATATACTAATTAATCATGCGGTAGCTGCGTGGTGAGGTGTCTTGCAACGAAATATATTTTTATTTTTTTGAAAACTTGTTTTTTTTTATTTCTTTCAAGTTTTTGCAAATATTTATTATTATTTTATTTAAATGCTGCACAGACATTTATTTTTATCGCCCCCATAAATGAGCAAAAGCAAGAAGCAGCAGCTGCAAACCAGGGTGTTTAGATAAAAATCAAAAAATAAAAGTTAAAAAGATGTCTGAACTAAAAAACCTTAAAGGGACATAGCTATTTCATGCCTTTTCAAAAATTTCGATACTGGGGCTGATAGCAACAGTTGGGGCGGCGCGTGTTTGAATTACCGTGTCACTTCTGTCTTACACGGTAATTCAAACACGCGCCTTACCAAGTGTAACTTTCAGTCCCCACTATCGAAATTTCAAAAAAGGCATGAAATAGCTATGTCCCTTTAAAGAATAATAATATGTTATGTGTCTTTCTTATTTTTTCTTTTTCACTTTTTTTTAATTAATGAGGCAAGCAAAATGATATTTTGTAGTTTAGAAAAAGACGACAGAAAATAAAATTATATGGCTACAAAAAACATCTCTTTTTTTTCTTCTACAGTCCAGTCAACCAACACCTAGTAATTGGAACCAATTGTAAAACAGGTTTTGAAATTTTTTAGACGAAAACAAGTAAAAATAATAACAAGTTTTAAAAAAACTTACTGTAATGTCGAGAAAAAGTTTTGTCTAGGAAAAATGTGATTTTTGTTATTAGGAAAAAGAAGAAAACAAATTTTTGAAAGCTACTGTAGAAATTAATTTTTATGAGTTCGATAAAAAAAACTATTCAATTTATTTTTTTGAAAAGGTTTTTTTGATTTTTGAGTCCAAAACAAAAAAAAATATTTTAAATAAATTCCTCGATGAGCTACCAGAAAATAAAATTGAGTTTTAGATTGATTTAATTTAGATCCTTTGCAATAAATTGCAATGACTGTTTTAGCAGGAATTAATAGCTGATTCCATAGAATTATCGCTTTATAACAGTTTTTTAGTGTTTTTTCCCAAATTTTTTAATCATTTTTTTATCGATAGAACAAATTTAGATCAGTAATAAAAAAATACTGTATTCTTAAAAATAAGCCCCATGTATTTTTTTATGTTTTTTTGGAGGGAGATATGTCTCTTTAATGACATCTTTTTTTCTCATACCCTTGGGAGAGATGTTCTAAAAATGTTTTTCCTTAAAATAAATCAAACTTAGAAAAAAGAAAGAAAAAATAAGGAAACGATTTCTATACGTTTCCCCCCTCATTCTCATTTCTTCTTCTTTTTTTGTTGGTAACATCGCCAACGTGTTTTTTTAACAACTTTCCAACCTCCGTTAATGCTATGTGTTTTGAAACCAGATAAGACATGTGACGATGACCTTTTCCACAAAAAAAAAATACATAAAAAGTTATTTTTATCTATTCTTTTTTTGAGATGACTTAAGTATATTAAATTTCATTATAAACTATTTTTGAAGAAGAAAAAATTTGAAAGGCACATTGTTTTTTGCGTCACTAAATTGCAACTTTATTTTTAAAAAAAAATAATATGCAAAAATGGAGTTTACGAAAAAAAAGGAAAGGTGTAGGCAAAAAAAATATTCTTTTCAAATAAGGCTTTTTTGGGTTTCGTCTTTCTTAATTTCTGTCTGCCCTGACAATGTAGCCAAGGCATTACAGTTTTTTGTTTACATCGAAAAATAAATCGAAAAAAATTAAATTTGCAAAGTTATCAAATTACAATTTATTTTTGGCTATGTCTGGCTCACTGCAATGGTTCATCATCACGTGGGGTACTTACTGTACTGTGTGTTTTCAATGCTTCAAAATTAGGCGATATTATTGAAAAATAATTGTGTTTTGGAAAATGAATAATCAAATTTCTATAGGTTGTGTCAAAAGCAAAAAACAAAGAATAATAAATAACTTTTCTATTTTCTATGAACTAATTGAACTCAAAATTTTATTCCATAATTTTGATTTTTCTTTTAGATTTTTTTGTTAATGATCTCTGACAATAAAAATAAAGTAAAGAAATGTATTTACTTTAACTTTTATTTCTGAACCTAAAGATTTTTATTCATTTCCTTGATAGATCAGTTCAGGTCTAAAAAGCACGATTATTTTACGCAAAAAATCAAAATCAAAAACATGTTTTTTATTTTTGCCATTTTCCGGAGTTCCTATTTTTGGTATTATCGGTTTCATCAATTTTTTCCGCACCATTAAAAATAGTTAATTATTTGTGACGAAATTTTTCTTGTGACGACACAATAGTATTATAAATTCTAAAAACAGCGATCATCTCAAATCAAAATATTTAAATAATTATTTTTTTTGTTTTTTGTTAAATACATTTTTTCTATACACTTTTTTCTTCTTCTTTTCAATGTAACAAAAGCTTCTTAAGCATTTATCAAGATAGTCAATGTTTTTAAGAAATAATATAGTGGCATTGAAAAATTTGAATTTTGTTGTGTTTTGTTAAAGTTAATCAGCTATAATTCCTATTCTTATCTTCAAATTATGTGAATAATAATACTGTTTTTTTTGTTGCTCATAGTGTTTTTTTTTGAGAAAGAAGAGACTTTTTTTGTAAGCAAATTGCTCTGAGATGATGGGTATTAAAAAAAGGGAAAAGACTGTAGTTTTTGTAGTATCAATCGAAAAAATTATACCCATTCCAAAGCTTGATTTAGCTCTAAGCCTTTTGGTTTTTTATTTTTTTCGATTTCCGCCATTTTTTATTTAAAAATTTCAAATAAAAAAATTTTTTGGTCCAAATGTTTAGAGTTTTTTTTGTAGATTGAAGATATAAATTTTACATTTACATTCATTCAAATGCTCAAATAAATTATATGTATATGTACTTACATTTCTTTTGTACTTTCTTACTATCACAAAAAAGGTTAAAAGCCAAATATCAGGCTCAAGAAATTCGGAGACTTTTTTTTCAAATGTTTTATATTTTTATGTGAAAGTTTTATTTTTTGGGAGATCATAAAATAAAAAATGCTACAAATTTATTTTCTTTAATTTTCACAAGCAAAAAATAGAGCAAAAAAAGTTTAAAAAACCAAAGATAAAAAAAATTTCACATCTAAGCTGTAAAATATCCTTTTTAAAATTATAAAACTTTGATGTCTACTGCTGCAAATTATTTACTTTTAAAACTTTTGTTGGCATTTCAAAAGGGTAAAATAAACTTTTTCCCACATTTTTTTTGCCACTGTCGCCTGATTGTGGTAATCGTGTAGCTAAATGTTGTGTTAATATAAAATGCAACCTTTGCCTTCTGGAGATATAAAAGTCTCGAGTTTTTTAAAACTAACTGATTTTAATAAACAAAAAACAAGAAACAAAGAACAGTCGGTCGAACTAAAAACTTTTTTGTTGATTAGCTGAAACAAGGCCATTATCAGCAAAAATTATATAAAGAAAAAAAATTTGTTTAATTGCTTGTTAATTATTTCTTTAGATTTTCTCACACATTTTTTAATTAAAAGCTTACTTTTTTTTCTTGGATAAATTCAAAATTAATCTTCAGACTTTTATTATTATTATTTAATTTCAAAAGTGTAAATTAAATCATGTTTTCTTTTTTGAGTATTTTTATAATATTTAAATTAATTATAAATTTTTTTACAACAACAAAAAACAATATTAATTTATTACTTTGTGGTGGTGTGGGAGTGGAGTGGTGGTGTAGTAGAAGAATAGTATCGCAATAAATTAAATATTATTCCTTTTCTTATTTTTTAATTTCTTATTAGTGCATTTAACTGTAAAATAAATAAAAAAACCCAGAAAAAAAAGAAGAAAATATGTATTGTAAAAATTAATTAAAGAAATAAAAACTATTTTCACAAAGGAACAACAAAAAAATAAAGAATAAAAAAAATTTGTTTAAACAAAAAATTTGAATTTTGATTG
Organism: Panagrolaimus kolymaensis; assembly: GCA_028622995.1. NCBI lineage: Eukaryota > Metazoa > Nematoda > Chromadorea > Rhabditida > Panagrolaimidae > Panagrolaimus > Panagrolaimus kolymaensis. The sequence continues at coordinate 1,413,005 of JAJQJQ010000049.1, read as the reverse complement.
TTTTTAGATTTTGGAAAAAAGTTTTATTAAATTATAAAAGTTCCTGGGATCATAGAGATTTGCATAAAAATTTTATTTAATAAATTTTCTAAATCTTTTTTTAGAATATTTTTTGAGTTCCAAGTCGAAAAAATATTTAAAGAAAATTCCTTGATTGTGAAGGACAAAAATATTTTAAAGATGGGATTGCACTTTTATGGAACTCCACACTTTGCATATTTATGCTTGCGTATTTTTATCTTCCAAATTTCATTTTCTTTAAAGGCTTAAAAAAAGTTTTTGAGAATTATGTGCAAAAAAAAAATTTGAATTTCCAAGAAAATTATGTGAGGTCAACAACAACATCTAACATTCGTTTTAATCCTCCTATACCAAAACAGGTTGGTTTTTAAGCTAAACACTATAAATATTTTATAGTGCTTTGCTAAAAAACCATCCAGTAAACCATTTTTGATTAAATAAATAAAAAGATATATTTGGAAGAGGAGTAAGAGAGATGCTACAATAATCATCTTACATACATACATAATAGTTTTTTCTCCATACGCGCATCTTCCGGGATTATCTATGTATCTTCATTTTTTATATTAAGTATTAGTTAGTAGTTTTTTTTAAATCTAAAATAATAAAATTGCCTCACATTTTTTAAAGTGTCATAAAAAAATTGCGTTGTTGGCATTAAACTGGAAGATAGGAAGAGTTTATTATAAAGCTACCGTAACCACCATCCTTCATTTGTGGCAAATCCAAGCAAAATTCCAAATTTCTCCCTTAAAAAATATTACTCGACTTTAGATTTTTTATTTTTCTTAATTTTTTTACGTAATAAGTTTCTTGCTCCTAAAATGTGCACCGTGGGTGTATTTTTATATAAAAGAAGATTCATATCTTAAATACAATGGCATGCATGCATGCAAGCTACGTCGTAATCATTCACATATATAAAAAAAGTTTTAAAAAAGTAAGAAAAACAAGTTTTTTTTCTTCTTCGCGGAACAAACTCCTATAAAAAGGCGGTGGTCCAAGAGAGTAAAAAAATCATCTGCCTTTTTTCATCGCGGCGATAAGAAGAAAAAAAAATGACGACCAAACAATAACGACGATGGGTTTCATTTAGACAATCGGGTACCATTCTTTCTTTTTTCAACAAAAAATTTCTTTGAAAAAAAGCTTGAAAATGAAGAATGAGTTTAGTTTTTTTCTTTCTTTGTTTTCCTATCAAGTAAAAAATACAATACATAAAACAAAAAATAATTTTCTTTGTCCTAAAATTTTTATATATATGTTTTTCCTTTAAATTTAAGTCTTACTGTAATATTTTTAAAAATAAAATAGTAAAAATTTATTAGTTTGCCATAGTTTTTTTTGTCATGCTTTTTTATTTATTTTCTGGTAAATACACTCATAGAAAAAAAGGTTGCTGATTCATTTCCGATTTTTTTTCGCTCCACTTCTTTGTTTTAAAATTATTATGTATTCCCTTAAGAAGTAATAATAAAGTAACTTTTGGAACACTTTTTTTATTTGTTGTACTTACACCTCAAATAAGTGTTCCTGTTTAAAATTTGTAATTCATGCTTAATGTTTGAAACACTTCCATTTTTTTGATCAATGAACATTTTTTTTGCTCGCTTCGCTGAAGGGAATTAAGAATTGTCCGAATAAAAGTTTTTTGTACTTTTTAATTCTGTGTCGAATTTATGTCCCGCAACCAAAAAAGGGGAAAAAGGAAGCTTTAAAAAATGAAGAAATTTTTTTTATTCAAACTTAGCAATTTTTTACTCTAAACTTTTTTTTTGTATTATCGTTATTGATAATCTGAATCAATCAGAACTTGCTTACATGATCCATTGCCCTTTAAACACCTTTTTTTTCGAGGAAACTTAATATCTCAAAATTGTTTTTTTTTAATCAAAGCAGCAGTATGCTTATTTACGTCCATTTAAATTAATTTTAATTAAATTTAAATCATAATCACACGAAACAAAACAAAGAAAAACAGCTTTGCTTTTTCAAGCATAAAATAACATAATAATAATATAATAAAATAAAGTCTAACACGTCATAATACGTAGACATCTTCATTTGGATCCAACTACAGTATTTGGCTGAAAATATTTTTGTCGACGCTGCAAAATAATTTTTTTTAAATATTGTTTACGCTTTTTCATTCATTCATTCTTCTCATACTTTATAAAATCTTTTTTTCTTATCTTTTTTTATCCATAAAAAAAGACGAAAAAATTAATCCCAGCTATTCACTAACAAATATTTTATTTTGTTTACAAATTTGCCCTCGCAAAAAATAATAATATAATGAAGAAAGTAAAAGTAAAAGTGACCTTCGTTTTTGACGTAGTAATTGTTAAGAGCTAATCTTTCCGTCGACAATTTTTTTTTCACATTCCAATTTTATTTTTTGAAGGAAAAACAGTATTTTTAAAGAACCTTGAAAAAAGGAAAAAGGTTAAATCGATTAAGCTTAAATTTTATGGAAGCTTACATATAATTTTTCTTAGTTGGAACAAAAGTCGTCATTTTTTAGGGTCAAAAGCTTTAAAATAAAATAAAAAAACTTTTGAACAAAAAATTTTTTTTTCTGCTCAAATTATTTATTGGTTTTTGATATTTTCTTTTATAAAAGCGGAACAAATATTTTTGTGCAAAGATTGTTTTCTTAGTTAGTTTTTGACCTTGCGGGATTTACACTTGCAAAGTTTTAAAATATTGTAAAAAAAAGTTTGTGACTTTATAACTTGTTTTTTTCTTTCGAAATAAATACCTTTGAACCCTTGCTGCTGATATTCTTGAAGTGATGGGCGAGGCATCATTGCAAAGCAGAGCGAGCATTTCATCAAATTTAACAACAAAAGAAAAACAATTAAATTTTATCTTATCTCCTCCAAAAAAAGCATCAATAGTTCCGGCATTTTAACACCACACGGACTTCCTCCCATTTCTTATATACAAAAAATAAATAAAATAAAAACAAATAAACATTTATTTTATGGGTGCATTTTTGCTTCGTTTTCAACAAAAGTTTAGGGCATCCTAACATTACTTTATTTTGTAGTCTTGCTTGTATTTTTGTTTTAATCATCACTTTTTTTTTTTACCGTAAAAGTTTGGAACTAAAAAAATGCTCACAAGTTAAAATTTTTAAAGCTTTAAAAACGATAGTTTAAAAGCTCAAACAAAAAGCCATCTCAAAGATTATTTTTTTTATAAAACATTTTTTATAGTTTATTTAGTTTTGCTTTTCTTGGAGTTTATTGTCCTTTGCCAATTTTAATGTCGCTTAATTAATTCACAATAGATTTTCATAAGCTTGATATAAAAAAATTTAAGAAATTTGAGAATAAAAGAAAAATTGTTACATGCTCCGAATAACTTTTTTTTGAGACTTCTGGAAGGAGAAAAAAGTGTTTTGCCTCAATGATAATAATTAAAGTCTTAAAAATTAATGCAAAAGATAAGTGCACTTTTTTCCCTTTGTTTTGAAAATTTTTAATTCTTAGTATTATGTTTAGTTATAACAATTACAGCCACAATTACCATTCTCAGCAAATTCTAGTCTTTACACTTCTCTTTTGTATATTTCCACAACTAACACCTCCAAGATGTAGTAGACAAGAAAGAAAAAACAATCAAGAGGAAATACAATTTATGAAACAAATAATATTTGCCAAAAACAATTTAAAACATAAAAAACACAATAATACTTTTTTCTTTTTCTATTTAATTGCAAATTAATTTTTTTATTTTAATTAAGAAAAATAATGCACTTAAGAAATGAAGAAAAAAAACCTGCCAAGAAAGTGTAAATTTTTGTATATAAAAAAGTTTAAACAAAAGAAAAACTTAATTTTTTATGTTTAAAGTTTTATATCTAAAAAAGTAAAAATTTTCGGTCTATTTTTACAAAAACTTGTATTTCTTTTTCCCAATCAAAAAAAGAAAAAAATTTTAAATATGTATTTGTAGCTTAAATTTTTTTAGTTTTGTTATTGTTTAAAAATAAATTTTTTCACAAAAGTCAGGGAGGGTCACATTGGCCTTTTTTAGGCGGGATAAAATAACAACAAAAAAGACCATTTTTTTTAATTTTTTGTATTTTGGAAATTATTTGAAAAAAGAACAAAAATGTGCTTTAAAAAGGTTTTGCGCTCGCTCTCATGCCCTTTTTGGCAAAATCTCAAATGGGCGCAAAAAAATAAATATGGCTTTTGACCAATTTTTTTCCATCCAAAAAAAGGTTTTTAAAACTAAATTTTTTTTGCAAAAGAAGTTAAAATAATTTATAAACCTGAACTTTATTTTTAAAAAAAAGTTTAATCGCATTAGAAAAAGCCCAGCAATAAATTATAAAATGTTTTAAAACATTAAACTTCACAGCATTAATAAAAAGAAAGAGCTACCTATTTTAATATTTTTTTTGTGTCGTAGTTGGTTAACACAATTTAATTTAATTTTTGATAGCAATTATTATAAATTTGAAAAACGCGACAAAAAAATATTGAGATTATCAAAGTTATTGGTTGTACTTTACTTGGAACGAACTAATTATAAAATTTTAGCAGCGTAAAAATTAAATTTTTTTGTAGCTTATGAAAGCGCAAAATTTAGCAGAAAAATATTCTTAGAAATAAATAAAGAATGTCGTTGATGAGATTTTTTGATTTAAGTTCAACATTTTGAACTTTTTTAGTCGAAAATCTGTTAGAAATAATGGAAAGGTTTCGTCGTATTAAAACCAGTTTTGTTATTTTTCCAGAAAGTTTTTTTAAATATTTTATAATTCTCTTGGCTTGTGAAATTTTTAGCGAGAAAAGATATGCTTAAAAAAACCTAAAAAACTCCTAAAAAAGTGGAAGATTTCTGTGTAAGGTAAACCGCTACAGGAAAGGCTGCTTTTGAAAATTGAAAACAAAGCTTTTTTTTAAAATTAATAAACCACTTTTTTACTAGCCAACAATGAATTTGGGTTCTTTCCAAAAAAAAAGTCAAGAAAGTCGATTTCGTGAAAATCTTTAAAATTCTTCTTCAAAGTTGCAACTTGCAATTTTGATATGCCAAAGCCAAAAGGGATCTAAAGATTTATATTATCTACTAAATTTACACAAACACACTTGTTTTAAATTTCAAGCAATTTTAATATTTTATTTACCAAACAAAAAAAATGTTTTTACTTCCTTCCTTATTACCACCACCTATAATAATTACTTTAAAAAATAATTACATTAAAACGATTATTTAAATTTTTAAGTTGTTTTTTCTTTTATAATTTTTATGATTTTTTGCACTCCTTTATTTTATACAGTATCACTATCAGACTATCTATCCCTTAAGGTATTACTAAAATTTTATGAAATTTATGCTACATAAATTAATGGAACTAATGAAATATGTGTGATATTTTTTTTATTGAAATCCAATTACTTTCTATGTACATAATTTTTTTTTATCTTGGGAATACAGATAACTAATTAATTATGAATATTGGAGGTGGCGGTTAAGAAAAAAGAAGAAGAGATGTATGTGCATTGAGGCTCTAAAAGATGTGTACTTAACAATGTGATCATCCTTATTATATTATGTAGGCCAAAATAACAAAATAATAAGTTAAGAAAAAATATTAGTTAATGATGCTGTCAAAAAAATTATGTTTTAATCCAAGCATAAGTAATTTGAGTTAATTTTTAAATTTGTTAAAGAAAAATATGCTTGGAAATCATGCCTTTTATTCTAAGTTCGTAGAACTTTCATGAAATGCTTTTTACCTTTATATTTTCTGTATTGAATTAAAATCCTATTTTATTTTGGGTGGCTTGAAAAATTTCAGATTTTCGACAAAAAACAACGCTTTTTTCTGTTTCTTTTTCCTTTGATACTTTTTCTTTTTTGGACTGCCTCAAAAAAATCTTTTCTTCAGACTTCTTATAACTCCTCCCAAATTATTTTTTATCTTGGGCGACTTTTGGTTTTTTGTGTGTGTTTTTTATTTTATTTGCACCCATTTAATTTCCTTAGTGGTTTTTTTATTTTACAAAATATAATACCAATACATTGAATACAATGTTTTTTCCCAATTGGAGGCCATTAAATTTAAAAAAAATAGAATTTATTGCTGCCCCTTTTTTTCTCAACCCTCCTCCTCGTAAAAAAAAAAGTGTATTTGGCCAATTTGGCCACGCCTTTTTTTTCTATTCTATCTTTTACAATTTCTTTTTTTCTAAGCCGATAGTAGGAAGGAGGTGTATTCCTTTTTTTTTTGGGCGCCTCCCCTTTTTTTATTATTTCGAGATATATATTTGAAGGTAAAAATTTTATGTATTTTATTTAGTTTTACATTATTAATTGATAATAGGTTGGTAGCTTTTTTTTTATTGAAAAGTCTTTCAAAAAGACTTACAAAAAAATAAAAAAATATCTAACATGAAGTCTAAGATTTTCGGTTTTGTATTTGTCTATGGTAGTTTGAGACTTTGTCATACTGTAATTTATTTTTTTTAATATTCGAGCTCTTGTCTTTTTATTTATATTTTTTCCGAGTTTTCCTTTATTTTTTAAATTTTGCAAAGTATTTAAAAAAAAACTTTTTTTTAGTTGTCTGACAAATCTTCTTCACACGTGAATGTTTGTTCTACAGTGATTTACAAATCACCAACTACTACTAAATTTATTATTTTTGCTTGATTGCAAACTTCATCCTCGTTAATATTTATCTTTTTTGTAAACCTAAATTTTATTTTTAACTCATCATATTTGGTGATTTAATTTCATTAAAAAGAATTTGCATATTTATATCAAATTTATTAATTCTGAAACTATGTTCTCAATTGCTCGAATAATATTTTTGTTATGTTTAATCTTCCAAATATGTATTGTTGTTGTATATTCTCATCCAAAGAATTATCATGAATGGCAAGCAATTAGCCCAAAAGAAGCGGTAAGAATTTTTTTGCTTTTGAAAATTTAAGACGAAAAAAAATTAAAAATTTTTTTGGTTTTCTAAATTTTTTGTTGATTTATAGTATCTTTTTTTACAGGATTTGTAATTCCATAATTACTCTAAAATTTAGCATTATAAAAATACTTCCAATTTTTTTTTAAATATAAATCTGATTATCGTCAAACGAGATTACTTTTCTTAAAATAATACTTAAAGCACTAATGGTCGTCGGATAAACAAACGTTTGAGATCAAAGAGCATGCATGGCTTCAAAAAGAAAATACAAAATCTAAATTGAAATTTTGTATTTTTAAAAGTAATGCCAAAAAAAAATTACATTTTTCTTACATTAAAAAAAAATTTTCTGGGTACATTTTTTTTTAAATACTGTATACTTTACTTTATTATGGAGCTAAAGTGTAGGCAAAATGCCCATTTTTACTTTTACTTTTACCTGACATTTATTTAACATAGAGATCTCGACCAAATAAAAAGAAAGTTAAATGTTAAAAAAATAAATCTCTTGAGGTTAAAAAATTTTTGACATTTTTTTAATAAATTTCTTGCATTTTTGTTTTGTTATTTACACTTAAAAATTGTCGATAGAAATTTTTTTGCTTTGTTTTTTAATTTCTCTGGGGAAAAATTATGATATTTATTAATCTGAGACTGAGGGGTAGAATAAAAATGCATTTTTATGTTTTTATTTACAAATAATTTATTTTATTTTTTTTATTTTTTCAGGAAGATTATGCAGATTTAATTGCAAAAGTTGATAAAGATTTTGGAATTCCTAAACGATCTGCACGAAATTTACGAGCAGCCCATAAGCATCATAAAAAGCATCATCATCATTCAGAAAACCTTGAATAAAATTTTAAAAATTTTGAATATTAACTTCTTCTTTTTTTCTGTGCCATATTTATAGGATGTTCTCTTTTTCACGACTTTAATTATTATATGTATTTTTTTGTTCTTTCTCACTCCGAATATTTTGATTATTATTAATCCATTTTTTGATATTTCATTTTCCTAATTTTTTATAAACAGTTATTTTTTAGTTTCTTAAAAAAAATTTTTGTATGTATTTTGGTTTAATTTTTTAAAATTTTTTTGCATTAAGCATTAAACTAGAAAGAGTTAGTTTTTTTTAATTTTATATAATAATCGGGTTGCTTTTTGTTTTGTTTGGTTTTTTTTTTATGAAATATTTGTCTTTCAAAATTTTAATTTGTCGATACTCTATCCTTTTCTTCCCTCAAACCCACGCTCTATTTCTGTATTTTTAAGTTTGTTAAAAAAAGAATTTAAAAAAATAAAGTTTTGATATAAATATTTGGAATTCTATTTTATTTCTGTATTCTTTTTTGTTCGTTCGCACTTACAGGTTTTTTGTTTCTGTAAATCTCTGTCGTTTTTTGGTAATAAATAACTTGTATGTTTTTTTTTCTTGGTTTGACCAAAATAAAGTTTAATAATTAATACTAAATTTAAAAATCTGAAAAAAAAATTTGTGTTATAAACTTTTGAACTTTACATACATTTTTTGTAGGGAAGATAAATAGTCAGTTTTATTAAATAAATTTTTAATTAATGTTATTTTAAATATTTTATAAACTTTATTTTTCAAAAGGCTGAAACGTGCCTGGTCTTAAGATATTTTGTTATTTTTATTTTTTTTTTTGCTGCAAACGGAAGTCATAAGTTTTTTTTAATAAAAATGAAATAGGCCGGTCGCCTACATAAATATGAAGAAAGAAAAGTTATGAATGATTAGTAATTACTACTTCCCAAAAGTTATAAAATTAAAAAAATGTAAAAAATAAAATTTATTTTAATTAAATAATTTTTTTTAAAGAATAATAAAAGGTACAGTATTTCATTCGAAAAGAGGTAGATTTTTTAAATAAAAAATTTAATTTAAAAATGGCACAGCAACCCACATATCAAAACACTATAACCCAATTTCATCAGTTGATTTTGAGTCAAAAAATTTTGTTAAGTTTTATTTTAAAATTACTTTGAAAATTTGATTATTTTTTCTGTGTTGGGTTGCTACTACATCAATAGCCTAATTTTTTTACAGTATTACTATGTACATTTTCCTACTTGCTTTAGTTGGCTTTTTTACATTGACTACAAAGATATTTAAAAAAAATATGAAAAAATAAAAAAGAAAAATTCGAACTACAAATTTTTTTATTAACTTTTTTAAAAAAGTCAATGTGTTTTGCGTATTTTGGAAAAAATAAAAGCAATGCCGACGACGCCTCCATATCATTTTTTAAATTTAATCAACGATAAATGAATTTAGTAAAATAACATATTAAAAAATGAGATAATTAACAAGTTTTATAAATATAATCATATTTACTAAATTGTGTTCTTTGAAAACAAAACAGACATAGAAAAAAGAAAGAAAAAAGATTTTTTTGTTTTAACTCAAGCAGACTATGTTTTAAGAAGGCTACGATATTTTAAGTTAATTTGTTTACTTTTTTGCCTAATTTGATACACAGAAATCTTTATTTTTATTTTTCCTAACATTCTAATTTCACTTAATTTTAATTAAAATAATGAATAAACAAGAAAATAATTATGTCTTGTAATTTTTACAAAAGAAAAAAGCTTTTCGAGGGAAAATATTTTTTTAAATATTGTTATTAGTTTTAGAAATACCTGGGAACTACAGATTTCCAAATTTTTCAACAATTTAAATACTAGACACAATATTAGCAATTATTACCTTTCTGCGAAGTCGAGCCAATGGACTTTTAGAAAATCTTTATTTTAACAGTATTTTTAGGTTTGATATTTTTTAGGAAAAATTTTTTTAATATTTTATTTTAAATATCCAGAAAATCAAACTTGGATAATAAAAAAAATTCATTTTTTTTTTATGATGGGTTTTGCTAGATTCAAAATACTTACGATAATTATTCCAAGCGAAACTTAAACCTGCCAATGACGACATTATGAATTCTTCTCATTTTTTGTATCATCAAAAATAAAAAAATAAATGTCTAACATTTTAGTCATTTTTTATTTTTCTCTCCATAATCGCTTGTAACCTTTTTGTTTGCCAAACATCATCCATTGTTTGACATTCAAAGAATTTTCTAATTTTTTTTGATGTCTGGTTTCTGCTTTCTGCGGTATCCAAGCCAAAATTTTTTTTTTAAATAAATTAAGCTGATGCTATTTCTTTTATTTTATGAAAGGAAATGGTTATTTTTGATTTACAAAATCTGTCACGTTTCCGAAAGTTTTATAAAACTTTGAAAAAATAAAAATTAATATAAAATATGTATTTTAAAGGAAAAATGGATTAACATCCTCCTTCAAATATTTTGGCTTTTTTTATTTATTAAAAAATATGCATGATTCGGATAAACTAAAATACAAAAAAAATACATTTGGAGTAAAATTTAAAGTTAAAAATAAACAAATTTTTGCGGAGGATGAAAAGATAAAATAATATCGTCATTTTTAAAAAAAATTTGTGCACAATTTCTTAAAAAAGATGCAAAAACAAAAAACTACTGTTGTCATTTAAAAATAAGAGTTTGTTTTTAAAATATGGTATTTTTTTCTGATGCAAATAAAACAAAGCAGCAAATAATTGAAACAGACGATTGTTGATACCAAAAAAAATAAAAAAAGCTTTAATCGTGGTTGGAATAAATCATTGTAACGAAATAATCGGCAAGCTTTGGAAAATAAAAAAATCGGATGGTAAAAAAAACAGAAAGTCGGAGTAAAACGTTGATAAAAAACGAACGAATGAGTATGTAAATGACTCAGAAACACAACTCCCAAAAAAGTTTATCATAATTTATTTTAAACTAAAATCCTGTTTTTTTATTTTTATTAAAAATTGTTCTAAAAAAAGTTATTTCTTCGACGAAAACAAAAAAAGAAAGTTTTGCTAATTTTTTTTCTATCAAGCCAACGAGAAAACAAAAGTAAGCCATTTATTATTAAAAAAGAATTCTATTCACAATTTTAAAAAAAAGTTAACTAAAAAATTAATAAAGCATTTCAATTTTTCATTGCCTCCTTCTGTTTGGTTAGTTAAAGATTCGGTCATTCTTTTATTAAATCGTTGAAGCTGATTCAAATGCGCTTGATTGTAACGAAGAATCATCATTTTGATGAAGATTTGAACGAGCAATCTTTAATTGCGAAATTAGGTTTCTTGATAACACAATTTTAATTAATTTATCACGAGTTTCAAATCGGCTTCCAAAATGTTCATCAACTCTATAAAAAAAATTCTTAAATAAATCTTAAAAAAAATAAAAAAAATTCTTTCAAAAATTTTGGTTTTTTTTTTTCAAAATCGCGTGCTTTTTTAATTTACATACAAATTTTTACAGTATCCTATTGTTAAAAATTTATTTTAAGGCTATAATTATTCAAAAAACAAAATAATTTTTTAGAGGCAAAAGACTACGAGATTATTCTATTTTTTTTTTAAATGTTGTCTTGCAATGTGACACGTTGTTGTTGTCGATAACACAAAGGTCAACCAAGAACAAGAACTTGGAGCTAAACAATTATTTCTTCTTTTTTATATCATTTTTTTATTACTTTGCACTTTTTTAAATAATTTTATATGTATCAAAATTACGGTAATAGTAAATTGCCACTTAAGTGTTTAATAAAAAAATATTTCCGGTGTAGTCACATACATAAAAAGTTTTTGTTTTAGATAAAACTTAATTTTTTTTCGAAGAAAAATGTTTTAAAAAATTGCATATTTTTTTAGCGACACGAAAAATAAATACAGTAATCTATCTTATTATTAAAAAGGGTACTACTATTCTCTATTTTATTTTTTTCTTCCTGGTTTCAGGAGTGTAGCTTTCAATGGCCAAAAATTAACAAAAAGTGTAGTCTTGAGAAGTGTGGTTTAAATTTAAAAAAAGAAGTGTTTTTTAGTCATCATGATAGCATTCTTATTGGATTTTGGCAAAATCCAGACTAAACCCTTTTAAAAATCAAGCAATTTAATTATTTATAAGTTTATTTACTTTATTTTTTTGTATTTTTTTTAGGAAAAACAAAAAGGGTCTTAACAAGATTATCCCGAGACAACAATAAACCCAATAAACCCTATTATCTTTGATGCTTGCGTTTTATGGAATTAAATACAACAAAAATACATACTTTTTTCTTTACAAAATGATGTTATTTTTTTTTATCCTCTCAGAAAGTTCATGAACTTTTGACTTTTTAAAATAAATAAATCCTTTTATTATGGAATTTTTTTGTTGTTGTTGCTGCTTTTATAAAACAAACCAAAAATCGCAAAGCTTAATAATTACAGTTTTTTACAAAGATCAGAAGAAGAAAAAGCAATTATGTTTTTAAAATAATTAATAGTTCCAAAATTGCAGCAAAAAATAAATATAAATAAATTCAGTAAAAAAAAACAAACAAACAAAAAAAGTTTTAAGCTTCAATTATGTATTTTTTTGTTGTTATTCTTTTTTATTTTTTGCTTCCATTAAAAAAAAGTAAACAAAGCAAATAAAAATAGAAATTACCGTAATGGAATTTCTTTTTGCATTCCTGCAACAATGGCAAATAAAAAGCGTAAATAATTTTTTAATATTGGTAAACATAATTCATTTGAATCATTTTTGGATGATGAAAATCTCATCTAAAATATATATATATATAAATTTAAAATGTGCTCCTCCTGACCGAAGCGTCAGAAAATTATAAAAATCAGTTTACACAGTTTTTCAAACATCCAAACGAGAGACCCATAGATTTTTTCATTTCAAAAATTTGTTTTATTTTAAATTGAATCTTCTTATATAAAATCGTAAAATGAGTTACTATTTTGGTTTGTGTTTCTTATCCAAGGTTTTAAAAAAATAAAAATTTTTCTCTAAGAAATAATTAAAAATTTTTAACTTTTAGTTTTTTATTTGCAATTAATTGTTTGACGATGATAAAAAAACGGAACATTAATTATTCCGATTGCCATTTATGAATTATACTTCTTTATCCTTTTAGGCTTTTTTACATTGGCCCTACTTGCAAATGGCGGCTACACATGTTTCAAAAATACATAGATTACGATTTTGAGAGAATTTGGGTGCCTTTAATGAGATGCATGCTATAAACCTCCTAATTTTATTTTATTATGTTTTTTTGTTTGAGGGCCTTTTAATTAATTTATTAATTTGAATTCCCACTACACCTGTCTGAGCACAATTCACGAGTTTGTTGGGTTTTTGCGCTCACCTGATTTTTGTATGTTGATTTATGACAATGGTTTAAAATAGATGTCATCGTTTGTATTAGCTGTTTAATGGAGCTACGTTCATATCTGAAAAAAAAATTTTGTCTTTGCTTTTAAAAGAAGGAAACAAACAAAAACTTTTAAAAAAGCAGCTATTTTTTAAATATTTTTTTTATTAAATAAAAACTTGCGTTAATAAAATTTCATCAAATTTATAAAAAATATCTCCAATAAATATTCGATTATCGCATGGAAATAAAATATACAAAGAATCTTAAAATAGATTTTGTTTTTATTTAGAAAGTTATTAGTTTTAAAAAAGAAAAAATGGTAAACCTGGAGTATGACCAGGGCCATGGATAATTATGAGGTCTTGAGATTTTCCTAAATTTATAATTTCTCCATTTTTAAGCCATCGAGTTATTTTATATGGTTTTACCTAAAATATTTTATACCATTAACCACAAAAAAAATTTCAACAATAAAACTTTCAATAAAAAAATGAATATCTGTCAACTTTGCTTTAAAACTAAAAATGAAACTAGAGTTCTTTAAATAATTTCAAACTTTTCAAAAATAAATCAGTCTTAAAAATTTTTTTTGGGTTGTTAGTTTCTCTTTTGCTTCTTCAAACTAAACTTTTTTTGTGATGCATTTCAAGTTAAGTTAACTTTTCAACTTCCTTATTTTTTATTTAATTTTAATACAAAAAACCAATATTCCAAAATATAAAACTGTAACTGTTTTTCCATGAAAACCTTGAAATTTTTTTTGAATAAATTGTGTTTGTTTTTTTTGCTCATATTTAAAATTAAAATGTTGCTCTTAAAAAACTATTCCATTAATATTTTTTCTTTTCTTTTTTTTTTTTGAACTTTTTAATGTCACGCACAACATTTTTTCTTCTTTTTTTTCGAACTTAATATGTATGTTTATTTTATGGAAGATTAAAAAAAAAGCGGCCGAAAAAAAAAGTGAATTAATCCAATGTTTCGGTTTAACAAGAATTATTATATTTTCTTCCTGCTTCCTTAAAATATATTTATTTACGCTAAAAAGTTGTTCATTCATAAAAAAATAAAAAATAAAAAAGCCGAAAATAAATCCGGGAACCTTTTTATGACACTTTTTTTTAATCTCCTCAAAACTATTTTATTTCCTGATCAAAAAAAGTGTGAAACTTTTTATAAAATAAACAAACAAAAACATGACTACCGTATTTTTTTCTGAGAAAAATAAAGGATTTAAAAAAATTATTTTTAATAAAAAAAATGGTTGCGTTCAAAATTTAATTTTTAAAAAAAGATTATTTCAAAGTATTAGTATTTATTTTTAAAAAGCTGTATTAATCTATCTTTTTCTGACATCTTTTTAGAAAAAGAAAAAGGAAAAATATGAACCTTACTTGCCAATCAAAAGTGGAATCAAGGGAGCGAGTATAATTTTTATCAGCACTCGAAGCGCATAAATCTTCAACGCAATGAGCTTTACCAATTTTACCAATAGTTGAAAATTGCCAATTACCACCTGTCTAAAAAAAAGCACAGAAATCTTTATTACATTTTAAGCTAAAAAGTATCTGTAAACAAAGAAATTTATTGATGCATACAAAAATCAAAATTTTTTTCAGTTTTTTTTGTTAAAAATCAAAAAAGTGCTTTATTTGCTCTCTTTTTTCGCCACATCTCTCCTTGTGTTTTAATGGAGCAGTGGTTATTGCGTTTGTGCATGACACATTTTGAATCAAAAGTTCAATTCTCCATTGAAGTGTCAAGGAAATAATAAAAAACGCGAAATGATTTTATATCCGTTTACCCGACAGAGGATTATTGATGAAAATCTGCGCTGAATGATCGCAACTTTTTTCAATTTTTTTAAGTATCAAAATTCAAATTTATCGAAAAATACAAAAAGCAAAGCTTCCAAACTAAAACAAATCTCACCTGTTCAGCATGATTATGAGTATTTATAACAATCATTTTTTGTTTGGCTTTTAAAAAATCATTTTTTTGAATAAATTCCAAAAGGTTTCCATTTCCTCCACTTCCAGTATCAATCAACGCAGCTTTATCGTCACCAATAATTAAATACATTAAAAGTTTGGTAGGATTTTCTTTGATACAATAAACTAAAGATGAAATTTTTTCGTAGATAAAACAATTTTCAGATAATCTTGCCATTTTTTGGAATCAATTCCTTAAAAGCAAGATACTGCGATGGAAAACAAAAAACGAGAGGCTTCTTTGTGCGAGAAGCATCCAATTTTCATGCATGCATTACAAATTTTTCAAACAAGTAAAGAAAAAATGGATAAAATTAAAACACGCAACTATCGAAAAAAAGAAGAACCCATTGTGTCAGTTACAAATGAAACAAAAACGACGAAAGCTCTTTCTATCGATGAAAATTTATACATAAGAAGTAAACTCATCCTGCAATAAACCACAAGCCCAATAAGGCAATGAATGCAACAACAACAACAACTGCACCGACAGAACCATAGTTGTCAAAGCATTGTAAAAGAGAAAAGTAAAAAAAGTAACTTTATAAACCAACAATAAAAACAACAAATTATAAAAATCAACACTTGCATAATTAACTGTTTATTCTGCACAACAAGAAAAAAAGAAAGCAAAATGAAATATGATCTGAGCAAAAAAAAATGAAAGATATAAACCGTATTAGAATTAACAAAGAAGACAATGATGAAATATGTAGTTATAGCGAAGATTCGTTGATAAAGCTCAAATGAGCTCGGCTTGCAAATTTCTGTAGACCATGAGTTATTCCAAGAGAAACATTTGATACAGCTCGGCGAAGTGATGAACGATGTTTAACATTTGAAACCAAATCACTGAAAAAATAAATCATTAAAGGTACTGAAAAATTTTACAAAAAAATATTAAACTTACAGCGCTTGTCGAATTATCATATAATCAGCACAAGATTGATTGTTAATATCCTTTAAAATATCATCAGTCAATTCTTCCATTCGAATATCTTTATTTGTAACAAGAGATGCCTAAAACCAAGATGTAAATAATTATGTAATATATAAAAAATAAAAACCTTACCAAAGTACAAAGCAGTTTAAAGAAATCATAAAGATCACCATAAGTTGTATCATGGGTTGGTTGAGCAAGAAAAATGTCTTCAGATTTTTCACTTCGGATTTTAACGACGAATATTTCATTATTTGGCATAAAACGAATACTTCGAAAATCAGAAACACGGGCCATTGCAGCAAGCTTGAACATCTTCTTTTCACGAGATTTCGGTGACATAAACGACAATTGACGAGATAGAGTTCCACGAGAAGAGAAGGATTGTGATAAAGTCTGATTTGAAGCAATTCCACGGTTTCTTGTAAACTAAAAAATGTAAGTGTAAAAATGATCAAAGCACAAGAAAAACTCACAGCAAAGATATCATTGAAAAGAAAGAGACACATATCTCTTCCACGGTACTTTGAAAAGAATCCATCACCACTTAGAATTAAAACTTCAGCAGATCGACGAAATGTTCGACTTGAACTAATCCATAAAGCCTAAAATAATAAAAGATTATTTTTCCAATATCTATTAATTCTGGCAAGAGTAAACTTGTTTACTCAAATTGAGAACATAGCGGCAACAAAACGCTATCACCATGTTAGTAAAGGTGTAAATTCTTCGGCTATGCAACAACTTGTATTCAAAAAAGTGAAAAAAACTTACAGGAAAACCATCAATTTGACTGACGACATCGAAAAAATCTTGACAGGTATCGGTTGTTTTACGACTTGTGTTTGTTTGTGTGTTAACAGCATTAATTTCATCAATAGCTTCTTTCAAGGATACGTAATCAGGGAGATCTCGATCAGTATACTTTAGGATTTCTAAAAAAAGAAAGTTAAAGTGATAAGAAACAAGACTAAATGCTTACGATTAAGAAGAAGACCAACACTTGGAAGGCGTTGAACAGGTTTGATGAGCAAATCTTTGAGTTTTATTTTGCGGCATCTTGGATCATCTTCAGCTTTTTTAACAAATGAACCAAATTTAGGAAGTTGAACAAGAGAGTAGTCAAGAAATAAACGAGCAGAATCATAATCATTGACAAACGGTGGATAAACTTTCCTCAATTCTTTACCATGCTTTTTCCAAATATAACCAACTTTGACGTCATTTGTGTCCCAGGATCCCATATCACTTTCCAAAGATCGTAGAATACTTCGATGCACATTGAGAATAGGCTGAATTTTACCAAAAAGCTTGGAAATTTGAAGTTTGTTTAATATTGGCTTTTTGAGAGATCCATACGCAGAGCTATTGAAGCTATGTTCTTCAACAGCTAAAGCATCTTCAAGTGGTTGTTTGAATAGCTAAAAAATATTTTTTTAAATTAGCAAAAGGTTAAAAGAGAAAACATACAGTTAGAATAAGTTCCAAGGTTGCAATATAATTTTGTTCCGTTTGAATCATTTCCATGCAAACTTGATATCGTTTATAATTTCTTTTAACCAAGTATTGATTCATCTAAAAAGTAAATAAACGTATTAAAATAATATTCGTTAATTAAAAATATTCCAAAGTTTGAAAATGACGCGAAAAAAATGAAGGAGGAAAAGAAAAGTTTTTTTGGGAAGCTGCAATCGCCTAAAAAATGCAAGCAAATTTTTGTGATGAAAGACGATTTTCTTTGTGAGATCTAAAAGTTTTCAACTTTTTGCTAAATCTTTTTTTGCTTGCTTTTTGCTGAAAATATTACTGGTATCTTTTTTTCTAACAATTATGATTTGTTGTTGCTTGCTTTATTTCTTTAGTCTGTATGCAATGAAACGAATTGATAAATTTTATTCCCATTTTTTCCCTGAATATTTGTACCATCCATCGAAATGAAATCCATTGAGTTTATTATTTGCATCTCCAGAATTTTAAGTACAGATAGCAACAACAAAAAAAGTAATAATAAAAATGTAGGATCATCCCATGAAAGTTAATATAAATTTTTAGGCAATCCAATTCACACATAAACAAAAATATAAAAACATATTTTTTAAAGAAAACTATATAAATTTTAGGAATAAACGATTGAGTGCGTAAATAACCAGTAAAACGACAAAAATGAGATTCGCAAAGATAGGAAAAGCTTAAAGGATAGTAATATGAATATCAAAAGTAACAAATAAAAGTGGTAAAATATTTAATTTTAGGGAGATTCGTTGATTGACATTAAAGTGGCTCGGCTTGCCATTCTTTGTAAGCCATGAGTTATTCCTTGCGATAAACTTGATACAGTTCGGCGAAGAGTTGAATGACGTTTAGGCGTAGCTCCATTTGATGAAGAAATTGTGTCACTGAAATATAAATGGGAATAAGAACACTTTCAATGAATGTTATTTGGGGATAAAATAAGCCAAAATAAAAAACAACGACAACGTACATTGCTTGACCAATCACCGAATAATCTTCACAAGCTGAATATTGAATATCCTTTAAAATTTCTGGAGTTAATTCTTCCATTGGCATATCTTTACCAGAAAATTTATTGTACTGCAAAGAAAAAAAAATTAATTTATATCTGTTGCTAACAAAGAAGAAGAAAAGGCGCCTACCAAAATGCAAAGTTCTTTAAAAAATTCATAAAGAATACTAAAATTTATATCGGCGGATGGATGAGCAGTAAAAAGATATTCAGATTCTTCATTTCGAATTTTAATAACAAAAAATTCATGACGTCGTTCATATCGAACTAAACGAAAATCAGGCATTCGAGAAAGTAAAATAAGTTTATATTTTTTTCTTTCACGAAATCTTGCTGGAGCTAAAAATGACATTTGTCGGGATAAAGTTCCACGAGAAAATGATGAGGATGATTTTAAAGTTTGATTCGAAGCATTTGTTCGATTTTTAGTGAACTAAAAAAAGTAACTATAAAAATTGAAAATCAAAATTTGTTTTATAAAAGTTGCTTACAGCAACAAAATCATTAAAAAGGAAAATGGACATAGTTTTTCCACGATAATCTGAGAAGATGCCATCACCGCTTAAAATTGTTACTTCGATAGATTTATGAAATGTCCGATTTGAATGTATCAAAACATCCTAAAAAATTGGCGTTTAATAAAACGCTAATACCAGATTGTTCTAAATTTCTAAAGACTAAATTTTCCTTAAGACTATAGCAATGTTAGATATTCGAAGGTTCAATATTAGTACATCCAAAAGAAACTTACAGGATAACCTTCAATTTGATTAGCAACATTAAAGAAATCTTTACATGTTTCAGTTTTATCACGACTTTTATTTGTTTCACAATTAACTTCATTTATTGCATTGATAGCTTCGATCAAGCATTCATAATCACCAAGGGCTTTGTCCGTATGTTTCAAGATTTCTAAAACATTAAATTTTAAAAAAAAAGTTTTTATAAGATTAGAAGCTCACGATTGAGAAGAAGCCCAACACTTGGAAGTCGTTGAACCGGTTTAATAAGTAAATCTTTTAAAGTCATTTTGCGGCATTTTGGATCAGATTCAACTTGTTTAACAAAAGACATAAATTTAGGAAAATTTACCATACACTCATCAATATATTCTCGAGCTGAATCATAATCATTAACAAAAGGTGGATAAACTTTCTTTAATTCTGGTCCATGGATAGCCCAAACATAGCCAATTTTAACTTCGCTATAATGAGAATCCCATGATTTTATTTGAGCTTCTAAAGAGCTAAGAATATTTCGATGGACATTGAGAATGGGTTGAATTTTTCCAAATATTTTAGAAATTTGAAGTTTATTCAATATGGGTCTTTTGAGGGTTGGAGCTGGTGAAAATCCATTTAGAGTTGCATTATGGTCGATGTCTTGTAATAAGGCATCTTCAAGGGGTTGCTTGAATGACTAAAAAAGATTTTTTTAATAAAAAGGTAATAAATGGAAAATAAATTTACAGTTAACATAAGTTCCAAGCTTGCAATATAATTTTGTTCTGTTTCAATCATTTCCATACAAACTTGATATCGTTTAATATTTTGCTTTGGTTGCGGTGGTGGGGCTGCTGCTTCTAATTCATCATCATCAGAATACATATATTCTGATGAAACTTTACTTGTATCAAAATTTGATCGAGAACGGGATTTACGACTTTTTGATTTTACTGATAAATCACCCGCTGGAGATGCATAAGATCGACGAGGATTTTGTGTGTATTTCTTTGGAGTATTATCTTTTGGGTTATCAAATGGATTAAAAAGAGATTCACTATAACATAATTCACAATGAATTGATTTCCAAAACCACTAAAAAATAGATAAAACTATTCAGAACCTTGTAAAAAAAATGCAAAGTCTCAAACCTGTAGGGTAACAAAATGAGCAGTGGATGAAGCTCCTCGTAGTTCTTCACGAGACGTATGATCCTGTTGACATATAACAATATGGGTAGCTTCAGATATTTTATTAGTAGTCATGCCACCTAAAAATAGATTTTTTTTAAATAAAAGAAAAATATGTCTCAAATATATTATACCATACCATTCTTTTTTGTTTCTTGTTTACATTGAACATATTCCGTAGGATTATCAGTTTGAATATACAATATCAAACCGCTAAAGCATTTTAAAGCATATTGTTTCATCTAAAAATTATTTTAAAGCTTTAAAGCATATTTTCCCTTTATTTCTAAGTTCTTTACCAATGTTGGGCTTTGTAAGAAATTTTGCCTTTTATGGTTGGTTAGCAAAATTCGTAATTAAATGTATCAAAAAAGGGTAGGACTTACAAGTTCAGGGGAATTTGCATGAAAATGGGGATTATTTCTATTTTCCCAACATGTTTCAATATATTCTGATGTAAGTACTCGGCTTTGAACTGATACAGCAGTCTAAAAACAAAAATATTTTTTTGTTTTAAAACAAAATTACAAATTTAATTTTTATAAAACCATACCCTATAATTTTCTCCTCTAACTTCATTAGCAATAAGAATGAAAGTATTTTTAAATTCTCTTCGAACGCAACCATTCATAAAATGAATTAAATCCACAATTCTTTTAACCATATGTTTAGGTATTTCTAAACCAAATACCATATTAGCCAAATGAAAACTGTAAAGAGGTCGCTTTTCTTTTAATGGCGGAAGGGGTCTTCTTCGATCATCAAATAACATTAAAATAGCTTGAAGACTAATGAGACGATAATGAGGAATTTTATCGTGGATTTCTCGAAATTCAAATCCTTCAAAATTGTTTAAAACAAATAAAGCATCTTCGCTATCCTTAAGTTGCTCAAATTCTGGAGTGAAAGAAGTATTATCACGATTTCGAAGTTGAATTATGAATACATTGAGATTATAAAAATTCTTAAAAAAAATATGGACGAAGTTAAAAAGATTTCAAAATGTAAAAAAATTTACCTGTAAAATATCTGTAACGACTTTAATATTTTTTTTGATATCAATTCCTCCTCCTCCATCTCTGTCATCTTTATTATTGCTTTTGGCTAAATCACTTCCAATTAATATTGCTCGGGTTATGAGCATTTTGGGTTTTCGTTGTTGTTGTTGTTGATCTGAAAAACAAAAATATAAATAAAAAAACTTTTTTAAGTTCAAACCTTTGGATGGAATTAAATTTTCATTATTAGCCGGATATATTTCTCTAAGAGAGGTGTTTGTTGTTAAAGGAAGTATCGGTGGCTCTGACGACATTTACTTTTATTTTTTTCAAAAAAATCTAAATAAAGTAAATTTTAAATTAAAGTTTAATAATTTCTGATAAAATTTAAAACAAATTATTGAACGAAAATGATAAGATTTTTATCAACACAAAAATTCGAGGGAAAATGTTTTACGGCGGGTGAAAAAATTGTTATGCAAGCTTTGGTTGAGAAAAAAAAATACGAATAAAATAAATCGCGCCATTTTTTTTTTATAAATTGTTTGGTCACTTTTCGCTTTAAGAATATATTTTGAATTTATAAACATAATGCTCGAAGAAAAAAATTATTTCAAGCAAGTCTTATACTTTTTTAATAAAAGTCATAAAATCTGTTAATTAAAATATCAAAAACATTTTTTTAATATCAAATTCAGAAATAACAGTTTTGTAAAAAACTTTCTTTATTTAAAAATTGCATTGCTTTTTTTTATTTTCTCTACTTGCCGGGAAAATTGATCTCACAACGAAAGAGAAAAAAAATTTTTCTCCATCGAATAAATGGCAATTCACCAATTTTTTTTCACTTTAAAAAAATCCATCGACGAAGTTGTTGTTGGCAAATTTTTATTTTAGCTTTAAAACTTTCTTTATAACTTACTTTAATATTTTCTATTATTAAAATTTACTAACAAAAAGAGAACGATGGTTGATAAATCAAAAAATAATGAACTTGTTGAAGCAGCAGCGGAAGATAATATTGTTGATGATGAAGGAGAGTTGCTGCCTCCAAAAGAAATTCCAAAATTTCTAAAGGATGAAGAACATCGGCTTCCATTACTTACAAGGTTTGAAACTTTTTTACTTTTAATTATTAAATATTTAATTAAATTTTTAGTTATAAATATAATATGTTTGTTCACGAAGATACTCCAATTTTAGCTGATCGAGCTTTTATATTCAAAGTAAGCAAAACAGTTTTGAATATATAATACTTTTGTTTTTTTCAGGCTAAAAAAATATTTGAAGCTAACTTAGAAAAACTTTGTCGTGAACGAGCTAAAGATGAAATGGATAGAAAAAAGAATGGAATTAAAAAAGATTCAGATAAAGATGAAACCCGTCGAAAAGAATTATTTGATATTTATGTTCAACTTGGACATGTTAATTTATTAGCAATGGATTTTCCTAAATGTTAGTTTTCCATGTTTTTTATTTATTCAAGAAGCAAATTTTATTTTTTTTCTAAAATCAAGAAAACGCGTTCTGCGTGTTTTTAGCAAAATCAAGAAAGAAGCTCAAACATTTTTCTTCTTCTTGATTTTCTTTAATTTTTTCGAGAATGTTAGTTAATGCAAAAGTCTTGTAAAATAATTTCATTGAAAGTTTTTCTTTTAATTCATAAATGAATCAGGTAAAACTTGAGTTATGAAAGTCGAGACACTGAATATTTTCACTATCAAAAAACAGTTTTGGATTCTCGAAATCCTGAATTGTAAAGATTTCAAACATTTTTTATTTTTGGTTCTTTGAATTGATTTTACTTTTTTTATATGAAAAAATTTCTTAAAATTATGAGTTTTTTGGAAACAAATTTTGAGTATCAATTAACAGGATGAATCATTTTTGTTTATGAGTTTAGCCGTCGACTAGTGCCATGAGCTCAGAAAAGTTCATTGCTCCAAAAATTTTACTGGAAAAAAAACTCATCTAAAAAAATTAACTAATTTAATTTTGTTGATTATCACTTTTTTTAAATCTTTTGTATAAACATTTTTTTATAGCTATGTTCGCTTACCAACATGCATATAAATATGATCAAGCTAAATTTCGTTCCAACCCTCCCGCATTATATGGCCTTGGTTTAGTGTATTTTCATTTTAAAGCTCATTCAGCGTAAGTTTTATTTTTCGCATTCAAATTTAATTTTTTTCATTTTTCAATGCACACTTTTTTCTTTTTTCTTCTTTAAAATCCATAAATTTTCTTTCTTCGATTTCAAAATCATTTCTTATTCTTAAAAAAAAATCATTTACATACCACACAAAAAAAATTTTTTTCTATCTATGGGTGCCAACTGTCGTTGTATGTATGTCTTTGACATTTGCATTCGTCGTTGATTTTTTCTTGTTATTTACCATTTTTTATTTTATCCAAAAACTTGCGCGGCGGCAGTGAGTGAAAATGTCGATGACTGAGTACGGCGCATTTTTTTTGGGTTTGCTATTTGTTTGCCGGCCTTGCTTTTCGATTCGCTTCGATGTCATTCGTTGTCGCCGTTTTTTTTCTTCTCCGATATTTTTTGTGCCATTCTCTCTCTCTCCTCCAAATATATTTATATCCAACCAAAATGACCTTCACATCCAGTTTCTCAATTTTAGTTTTTTTCACTGTCTTCTTTTTTTCATTCAAGTTTTTTTAATATATATTTTTGGTTTGGTTTTTGGTTTTCTCAGAAAAAAAAAAGAATAAAAGTAACATTTTCATTTTTTGAAGGTGTCAGTCGTCGTCAGTCATCATCAGTCTTTAGAATTTTAATTTTTTTATTTGAAACTTGAATATTCTTTTCTTTCTTCCTATGTGAATTTATTTTTGAAGGTTCTTAGTGCATTTTAATTCCAAGGTTGAACTTATTACGCAGATTCTTTGAACAAAAAAACTGTGACCGGAAGTCTCGCGTAGAAAATTTAAAATTTCGAGAAATTTTGTCACAATAGTTAATCCATATATTTCGCTTTTCCTCGAAAATTTTTCTTCATCTCAATTTCGGTTATTTTTCTTTATAAACCTTTGTCGAAAATTTATTCACCTCGAGAATCCTTGTAACAAAGTAAGAAAGTGGTCATTCAAAAAAATGACATCATCATCCATCGCTAAATTAATTTGATAAACATTTTTATACTTTTTTTTCTTCATATTTTCTGAATGTCAAATTTTATTTTATTTTATTTTGGAATGGAAAAGATGTACTTTGTGTGTGCAAATTTTTTAAGTGAAATATATACGCATAATTTAGCCTCTTTTCTCTCTCATCTTTTTTTTTCTTTATCGTTTCTCTTTCTCACAAACAAACACACAGGCGCAACACAACATGAAAGAAAAAGAGCGAAAAAAAATTTGCTCTCTCCAGCATAATATTAGTGATGATGGACCACCCTCGTCGTTGATACTTGTTTCAAACAAAAACAAAAAATTTTTCTCTGCCGACCTACTTTTTTCTTTTTGCCAGCCGCAACAAGCTTTTAAAAAATTTTCTATCGAGATATTTAAAGCTCGAGGAGGGTAGCCATAACAGCAAAAGCATAGCCATGGAAGCAGTTGTGGTGGTGGAGGTCCTCCCTTCTTTTTTTCTTCCTCCTGCAACATTTCCATTTTCAAGCATGCAAACAACAACAACAGCAAAAAAAAAAGCCATAGCAGCCGCCGCATTAAAAATACGTTCCAATGCGTGCATTTTTCTTTGGATTTTTTTTTGTCCGAAAATAGTACGAAAAAAATAAATGCACTTTTTCCATTTTTCTTTTCTTCTTTTTGGTTTTTTTTTTTTGCATTTTTAAGTTTATTAAAAGCCACGATTCCTTTTTTTTAAAAATTGGTTTATGGTTGGTTGATTAAATACTTTTTCTTTTCTTTTTTTTCTGGGCTGTAAAAAAAGAAAGTAAGTTTTCTTTTTTTGGAGTCAATGATTTTGGTTTTTGGAATATGGAGTTTTAAAAATGGCTTTAAATTATAAACTATTCTTTGATTTTTAGTTGTAGTTGCAAAAAATTTTTATAAATTTTTTTAATTTAATTTATAATTCTCGTTTTTTAAATTTTAGTATTAATTTTTTCATGAGGTTTGCCAAGAAAATTTTACATTCGTGCAAAGATAAAAAAAATTTTATTCAAATTTTTGGGGATCTTAAGAAATTTTTTGGAATGTTTTAGTTTTTTTGTTTTTTTAAAGAAAGTCACAATGCAATTTTAGAATCGCCCAAAAACATATGTATATATTTTTAAATGCCGAAAATTTCATTCTTCGGATAAGAACAAAGAAAGAATATTTTTGTTTTGGTTTAGAATGAATTTTTTTTGTATGTTGAATCGGCATTTTAAAAGTTTTTTTTTTCATTTTTGGAGTAAACACATTTTTTTATGTATGTAAAATATAAAATAATTCTGCGCATCTCCCTTTTTTTTGTATTTGCCTTCCTTCATTGTCTTTGTCGGTAGTGATCGTAAAAAAAGAAAGGTAAATCTTATGACTTTCAACATTTTATTTTTTGATTTTTACATCCTTGAAATTTTGCCATTTTCAATCCCTTTAAGGTTACGATGACTCGTTTACTTTTTTCCATTGCATTTGGCACGAACCAAACATTTTTTGACTTATTTTTTATTATCACCATTTTTGTCGTCTTTTTTTTCTGGCATTGACTTTTTTCTTTTACATTTTTTTGAGTGAAAAATGAATGACTCGAGTCAACTCTCAACTCACTCCTAAAAAAATACCCAACAACAACAGAAAATAAAAAAAAATAAGTAGTTACGATCGTGCAGGAAAGAAAAAAATAGACTTTTTTTTTTGTTGGGTGCCAGCCTCCTCCAACATCCTTCTTTTTCGCTTTCTCTCTGTGGGTTTTGGTTTTTATGTGTTTTCTTTATTCATTCATTCAAGGCAGTGTTTTTTTATTTTTATTTTTATTTTCTATTCTTTACTACTTCTTCTGTTGCGCAGCAATCCGGCCGACGTCGTCATCATCGTCCACTTTGTTTTGTTTTTATTTTCCTTCTTCTCTTTGTGTTTTTTATTTTTTATTTTCATTTTGCACTGACCATTGGAAGAAAAAATAAAGAAGAAAACAACCAACGATAGCGATGAAGACGCCAAAAAGAAAATTCGCTCGCTCACTCGGGTATAAGTATACAAAAAAAAAACATAGAATGGAAGGAAGAATAGTGTGGTTGCAAACCCAACCATTTTTTTTTCCAACTCGTATTGTCAATGTCCAGTTGGTCCGATGCCATCGCTTTCTTTTTTTTGGAGGCACATTTTTTTTCAACCGTCCGCATCAAAGAAAAAAAAAGAATGAAAAATGTGACAAACCGCAATTTAGTATTTTTTCTTTTATTTTTTTCCCTGTGTTTTTGCATGTTCGCAAACATATCTATCTATCTTTTTTCTTTTCTATTTTTTCACTCTCCAAAAAAATCATAAAATTGCAACATTTAAAGTTGGTTGTATTCCAACTAAATAAAAAAATGACCCTCCTCTCTCTCTCGGTCGTTTTTAATTTTTATCGTCGAAGAATGAACGAACGAACGAACTTGACCCTTTAAGTTGGTCGAAATAAATAGTGTCAACGCGGCCAACAAGAACATACATTTTTTTCATCATCGATGGTTTTTGTAATGGTCGTTGTTGTTGGCTAGGCTGCAATTGCTGCAACTGCAATAGAATAGTAAAGAACATTTTGAATATATATTTGCTTTTTCCGCATCTTTTTTTTCTTTCCCATTCTTTCTTTCCTTCTTCTTTGCAGCCAGCAGCTTTTTTTGGTTTATTGGTGGTGGTTGTTGTTGGCTGGCTGGCGACTTGTGTCCCCTCACATTGACTGTTTTTTTACATCCACCACATTCAAAAAAAATTGCATTTTTTTTCTTCATTGTTGTTTTTGTGAGACCTCCTCCCTTCCTCCCTACATTTTTTTACGAACTAAACAAAAATAAAAAAATCTTTTTTCATTCCTTTTTTTCTTCAAAAAAATCGATTTCAATCGAACGAGAAAAATATTTTTTTCTTTAATAAAAAATTCTGAGATGTTTTCATTTTTTAGATGTAAACTCTACCCTCTTTGTTTTTTCTTCTACTTGTGTGTCTCTTATCATACATAGATTATTGATGCATATTTTTTTCTTTTGGTTTCGAATTGACCTTCTTTCTTTCTTTTTTTTACTTCTTTATTTATTGCTACATAGATTTTTATCTTTTATGATCGTATACTTTTACGTATGTATGTGTCTGTCTTTTTTTATGTTTTCTTGGGTGGAAAGTGTTTTTTGTATAGCATTATCGTTAGCTTCTAGTGACCATTTATTCTTTGCTCTGTTGTTAACACTGACCTTTTTTAAAGTTTGATACACAAACAAACCATTCTCCTATTAATTAATTTCTATCTAAACTTTTAAGAAAATTTTGAATATCTTAAAAAAAATCTTTCTCCTGTCACTAAAGTATTTTTCATAACATTCGTATTCGCGATTGAAAAGGTTTTTATTTGTTAATTTTTTTAAAGATATTTTACAACCATTTTTTATTTTACTGTCATATTTAACAAAAAAAATGGAAATATCTAAAATAAAAATCATCAGGCGGCACAATTCCATAAAAAAAATTTACTTCTGTGTTCCAAATAACTTTTCCGTTTTACCGAGATACTATCTATCACCTCTGAATACTTCTTTGAACTATAAAAAATTCTGAACATCACAAACTTTGTTCCTAAACAGTGCCAATTGGTACTTGTTTGTCCATAAATATTTCTTCCAAAGTTTTTTGAATTGATTCATTTCATCGAATAAATATCCATTTTCAAGGACATTTTTTTTATCATTCATAATTCTTTAATTTGGCCTGGCCCATCTTATTTCTTTTTTATATATATTATTTTTTAAAACTAAGGCAAAAGTTTTATTAATTGTTCACTCTTGTGATTGCTACATCACAGATAATTTTTCATTTTTTAACTCTTTTTTTGAGTTCGTTGAAACCAAACATGTTTCAAGGTCGCTGTTGTTGCCTTCAGCCAACAACGACAAATAAAGAAAAAACAGTAGAATCTTGCGCGAGTTTTTTTTTGTTTCCCACCATTTATTTTTTTAAGAGTCTCCACCTCCCAGAAAAAAAAAATTTACCCTTTTAAAAAGTTAAACAATTATTTAAATTTTTTATTTTTTAGTTGCATCGAAGCTTTTAATCATTTTTTATATTGTCAATCCGGCATTGAAGTAGCTAAAGAAGTTCATGTTCGACTTGGAATAGTTCATAAAACTATTGGAGATTTTGATAAATCTCGAAAGCATTTTTGTTGCGCTTTAGACGATTTACATAAAACTCCATTATTTACTGATTCGGAAATTCAATTTCATATTGCTCATTGCTACGACGCAAGTGGAGATTTAAAAAAAGCTTTTGAAGAATATCAAAAACTTAAAAACGATAAAATTGTTCAAGAAGATAAGCGATTATTAGCTAACGTATATCGAGCACTTGGTAAGTTTTTTTCTAAAATTTATTTAATTATTTAAAAAAGACAATTAAATTGGGAAATCTTTGATATCAAAAAATGGAAAGTAAAACTTTTAATTTTTTAAAATGATCAGGGAATTGTTACGAGGAATCTAGCCACAAAAAAATTTAATATTATTACTTTTTTGATCAACAAATATTTTTGCTATTGCTATTCTAAAAAAATTATTATGACTAAATGAACAAAACCACACACAAAAATATTTTCCAATTCTCTCTTTATAAAAAAATCCTTTATATAGGAAAAAAAACAATGATACTTTACTTTTTTCCACTTTTTTCAAACCCAAATATTTTACCTCCATTTTAAATATCCTTCTCCTTTCCTTTTTCCCTTAAACAATAAAAAAAAAGAAGAATAATTTTACTTCGTACCTTTTTATACTTACTTACTAAAACCAATAAATATCCAGTAAAATTAGGGCATCCATCAATGTGAGTTGTTGAGTTTCTCCCGTAATTAAAAAAAACACACTCACACATCTTTTTTCATTTTTTTTTTGCTTTCCAAAAGTGTAAGGTTTATCTCTTCTTTTTTTTTTTAAATAAATTAAATCAACACCATTTTTGGCTGACCAACAATGTCCGGCGGCGAAAGAAAAAACAATGAATGAATGAAAAAATAGTAAAAATGTTTTTTTCAAATCCAATAAAAATAAAATGCGTTTTTTTTTTGCTGCTGCTTCTGCGAGTGGTTGCGCGCCAGATGGTTGTTGTTGCTGGCTCGTGGCAGTGGTCATTCGTGGTGGCGGATGTTAGTGGCTTTAAAATAAAAAAATAAAATCAGCTGGCAACAAAAAATTTTTTTTCGCTTTTTTTTTGGTTTATTCTTTTAAACCTCTTTTTTTTTTACAAGTTTTTGCAATGTGGAAAAACAAGATATCTTCTTCTTTTTTTATTTTTGCGACTGACCAATGTCCGACGGAAGAGAATTGAAAAAAGAAGAGGAGCGAGAGAAGAAGATATAGATTTTATTTTATTATTCCTTTTTGTTTTGCGTTTTTGTGTTCTTTTGACATTGATTTTTTCTATATATATTTTTCCGCGAAAGGAGATTATAATAATTAATAATAATGTGAGATATTTTTGGAAAAACTTTATTGATTAAAAATACCCGAGATTTTGAGATCAAAGACAAGGTTTTGATTTTGGAGAGGTGGAAGATTTTCTGTATTAGACAATATATTTTTGAGTTTGAGATTTATTAATCGTGTAATAAGATTTAGTGCCACGCCAGACTTTTTTTGAATTTTCAAAAGTCAGCGTTTTTTTATTTTTTTAAGTAAAAATTTTAAAAAGTTAAAGATTTCAATTTTAAACTTTAAACCTTTGGGAACAAAAATTTCCCTTCGAAATTTTAAAATTTGTTTTATAACGATAGTGTTAGAAATTGCTTCAAATCTAAACCTTTTCATTCTAATATATTTTACCGTTTAATTTTTTCATTAATAAAAGTTTTTTTAAACTTTAAATTTAAATAAATTTTTTACTTTTTTATTTAATAGATTTATTTTTGCAGGTTGGGTTTGTTTTCGAAGTGAAACACAAAATTCAGCTCAAAAAAGTGTCAAGCTTGCTGAAGCAGAACAATATCTTCAACAAGCTCAAAACATTGATGCACAAAATTCTCGCTCATATTATTATCTTGGAAGGTGTTATTCTGAAACCCCTGAACGAGCTCATTCAGCATTTCAAAGTTATCGAGCTTCTATAGATAAAAACGAACACGACGCAGATACTTGGTGTTCGATAGGAGTATTATATAAAATTCAAAATCAAGATTTGGATGCTTTGCAAGCTTTTGTGTGTGCAGTTCAAATAAATCCCACTCATTCTACAGCTTGGACAAATTTAGGAAAATTATACGAAAGCCATTGCTTTTATCGTGACGCAAATTATTGTTATAAAAAAGCTGTAATTAATAATTCATGTAAGTTTTATTTTTGATTTTTTTTAAATTAACAAAAAATTTTGGAATTGGCATGACAAAAAATTTGGGAAGTAATAATACTATAAAATTTTTTATAGTTATTTTTCCCCATAACTTTTAAAATTTTTTTGCTTCAGAAAATAATTATTAATTATTTCAAGAAAAAGTTTTTTTTTGAAATTTAATTTCTAATTTTTCATATTTCCTAATTTATTTGTTTTTCTTCTTCTGGTCAGTAATTTTTCATCGTCTTTATAATGATTCCTTTGAGTCCAATTATTCATGACCACATTTTTTTTCTTCCGCTAACTTTTTCTTCTTCTAATGTTTCTGGGGATTATTAACAAAATACGTATAAAAAAACGTAATAATAATAAGAATTGTAAACACCTGAAGCAGCCAGCCAGCCACATGTTTATTTTTTTATTTCGTTAATTAATGTCCATCACTTCAAACTACATAGAAATATAAAATCTTTGATACATACATTAATGCTTTATTTTTTTGTTTTTGTTCCAAAATTATACTTTTTTTATTTTTGTCTGTATTTTTTTAAAAGCCAATAGCAGCAAAAAAAACAATATTTTTTTTAAGTGGACGACAATGACGATGATGATGAGTCACCAACCAACCATCATCATCGCCATGTATTTGCATTGTTTGTTACCACCGCCACCAAACATCTTTTTTGTGTCACACACACACGTGTTACCAACACTATTTTTTTTATTCTTCCTGCATTTCTTTTTTTTTTTTTTTTCATAAAAATATCTCCGCAGCAAGCAACAACAGAAGCAGAAAAAGAAGAAAAAAACTAAGGAAATGCAAAATAAAATAAAAAATATCTCGAGCAAACAAATAATAAGCAAGCAAAGCTTTTTTTTGACCGTTGTCTACACTTTTTTTTATTCCTGGAAAGCGTTTTTTTGCTGATGCAATAATTTTTTTTCTTATGATTTTTTTAAAATGCATTTACAATAGCAAAAAAAGAAAAGATGGTCAAAGCAGTTTTTTTGTTGACAGGAATAAAAAAAATTCTGTTGTAAAATAACTGTATTTTTGAACAATTTTTAAAGTAAAAAAATTAATCAAAGACCTAATCCAAAAATATTAAAAATTCAAAAAACTTTTTGCTTTGAAACTCTTGATTCTGAAAAATCTGACCTTGGTTTTTGCGTTTTTCACCGCACTTTTTTTAACCATAATTATAAAAACCTTACCTTTCTTATAAGGCAAAACGATGGACAAACATGAAAAAAAATATTTCCATTTCAAATCATGTCTTCATCAAAAAAATTTTGATGACTATGTTTTTTGATGCTTTATTATATATTTTTTTTCATTTTCGCTCAAAATATTGGATTGGTCATTTTTCCTTTTCTTCATTTTTTTTTTATTATTAAAAGGTTTAAAAACTTTTTTTCCCTAATAAATTTTTTTATGATTAATTGAATTTTAATTTATTTGAGCCAATAATAAAATTCGCCACCACCAATTTTTTTGGCGTTGATTTTATTTGGTTTTTTGTTTGTGGACAAAGAGGAGAGACAGACACAAACTTTAACTCTATCACCTCCTCCATCACCGTCGTCGTCAGTCTTTTTAAAAAAAGACACGTATCGGCCATCTTCATTTTATTATTTTTTACGCACACAAAAAAACTTTCTCATAACTTTTTTCTTTTCCTTTTTTTGATGGACGTGAAAAAGTTTACAAAAAAAAAATGAATGAAAGAAGAATGATTGCGGGTGTCCTTCGTCGCTTTTGGATTTTTTTGTCGTTGGTGATCAATTCATCGTTTTTGTCTGCTGCTGCTGTCTTTTTTTTTAAAACGTTATATTGTTACACAATAGAAATACAAAAAAAAAAGAAAAGAAACTATAATTGAATTTTTTATTTCTGTCGTTTTCGTTCTGCAACTTTTTTTCCGTTTGAATTTGAGAATATAAAAACTTAAAACTTTATTTTTTTATTAGTTTTTATATTTATTTTTATGTCGCGATAATATTGCAATAAGATTTTTGATAATTTTGTTGATTTTCGTTTATTTATTTTTTGTCACATTATAAATATTGTTTATAGGGGCTGCATTTAAGAGCTATAAAAGCTATAATACATTTTCAAAATCAGAAAAATTTATTCCCAAAAAATTTTAAGTGTTAGAATATCCCAGCCACATTTTTTTTCTGACTTTTTTTTTAAATTTATTTACTAAAAATCTTTACGCGAAAATTATTAAAATTTCTAGTTTGTTTCAAGGTATTAAAATTTGCTTGTAAGATACTAGATCGCAATTTTAACCCGGAACCAATTTCAAATAATAAAAACAAAAATTATGAACGCACCTTCTTTTTTTTTAAAGAAATTACTCATATTCTTTTTTAAGCTTTTTCACCGAATTTTCAATAAAAAAAATATAATAATAATTTACTCAGAAATTTCTATTATTTTTTTTAACCTTTCTGATAAAAACCTAAAACCATTCCCTTTAATTTTTTTCTTTTGTCTTTTGTGCCATCATGACGTCAATAAAAAAATTATTAGTGAAACAACATTAAACATTTTTTTCTTATTCCCTTTCTTATATTTTTTTTGAGATTATTGTAACAAGAAAAGAAAAATTAATACATTGTTAACCCTTTTTTTGGTCCCTCTGTGATTATCAATTTGATCAAAAAAAATTTTTCTCTTTCTACAATATATATATTCGGTGCATTGCTGCTTGATCATATTTTTTTTTGTTGATTAATCACACACAAAAAAAAATGAGAAAAGAGTCAGAAAAAAAATGATGAAGGTCATCAGTAATTAACTTTATAACTTCTTTATTTTTTTATTTTGGGTAATGAAGATGATGATGAGGCATTATAATTATTGTTATCACAAATTTTGGACATGGACATCACTTCTTCTTTTCTTTTTTATACATAGAATTGGTTAGGTAATAGTCCTTGATTTTTTAAGCACATATGCGTAAATGCGTATGTATGTATTATATATGTATGTGGGTGGAGTGTTGTAGTATCAAAAAAAAAAAATTATTATTTGGTTGAGACAAGAAAAAAAAAAACGTGAAAAAGTTGAAAATTGAGAAATGAATGATTATACATATAAGTAATTCTTAGAATAAAAAAATTATAAAATATATAGTTATAAAATCTTTTAAATTGAGGAAATAAAAAAAACCAAAAAACATTTACATAAAAATAAAATTATTAGGTGTATCTTCTCCTCTGTCTCTTTCATATTATGTAGTGGAGGAGGTGGTGGTTTTTAAGCTAAGAAGCAAGCAAACAATTTTCGCTTTCTTAATCTCTCTCATTTTTCTTTATTCATTTGAAACCTATGTAGTCACGTTTTTTAAGAAAATTGATAAACAAAAAAATAAATAAATACATAAGTTTGCTTGTTGACAAATTAATTAAAAAACGTAACAAAAAAAATTTGTTGTTTATTCTTTTCTTCTTTTTTGTTGCTGACTCACATTTTTTCATTTTTGTTGGGTTTGTTTTTTTATTTTATAAACCCCTCTCTTTTACTTTTGTACTTTCAAACCTCAAATTTTTTTTATTCCCTTGCTTTTATTAGCCTACATACGTACGTGGCTGGCTTCTTACTTAACTTATCTTTCATTATCATTACTTTACTTATTTTATTTTAAAACAAAGAATTTATTTTCTAAAAAATTTTCCAATTTCGAAATATAATTTTTTTCTAATCTAAAAAAAATTATTATATGTATCTTGAGTTTTTTTTTGTTGTTTTTGTTGTTACTTTTAAGAATATAATTACCGATTATTTGCCATTTTTCTTTCTCTCTAAAAATCCTATTTTCTTGAGTTGCTTTTTTATATAATAATTTTTGATCCATGAATGCCATTTCATTCACATGGTCGCTTCTTTCAGCTATGAAAAAAAAAATCTTTCTGCGTTTTTTTATTTTGGCTTTTTGTTATTACAAAATAATTTTGTAGTTTTTAATATTTTCCATTCTTGACTTATCTCATTCATGCATCAAATCTAATGGAAGATCATTTTATTTGTTTTGAAATATCAACATCCAAAAAAGAAAGAAAGAAAGAGAGGATGATAAAATTTAAAAGGGGATAATAATAACTTTGGTAAAAACAAAACAAAGTAAAATGCATGTATGTTTTTGAAATATATTTTTAGTCTTGTGAGCTTCTTCTTCTTCATTTTTTGTTAAGAATTTTAAAAGTTAGTTACTCTTATACTCATTTGACTGACATTGAAAATAGTCGTTTTTTGTGTTTTTGTTTTTAAATTTGATTTTATTTTTTATCAAAATATTTTTTTTTCCTGCAATTATTGTAGCTTTTAATTTTCGATGTGATACAAGTGAAAATTTTTTGACCCAGAAAGCTCCTAAAAAAATTTTTGCTCTAAGATTTTGGAAATTTTTTGTGACTTTTTCTTCATTTTTGACCTCTTCAAAATTTTTATTTAATTCCTCTTCCATTTATTTCTAAACTCGTGATATAATAGCTTAACATATTTTTTTTATTGCTGCTGCCATCATCAAACCCTCCTCACACGCATATACTTAACTTTTTTTTTATTTTTGCTTCGTCATTCTTTCGTTCGCGCTACTAATCCTTTTTATGTTTCCGTTACTCCAACAATTTTATTGATGCTGTGAGAGACCATCATCGTAAATAATAAAATATTTTATTTTTTACCTCACAAATAAATTTATTTATTGATAACGCGCAAAAAAAAAATTTTTAATTGTATTTTATTTTTTTACGTAAACGTATGTGGCACATTTAAAGCTCCATAGAAAACAAAAAAAAACATTCCCATAAAAAAAAATGTGAAAATTATTAAAGAAAAAAAAGAGAGTTAAAAATAAAAAAAACTTTTTTGTTTTATAACTACGTTTTAAATTTAACAAAAAAAAGGAATGACGTCAAATAAAATAAAAAATATTTTTACAACCAATTTTGTCAATGTCTCTCTCTCTATTTTTTTGTTTTGTTTTGAGGTTTGCTTACTTACGTTTTTATTTGTTACTGCGCTGCGACTGACTGCTCACCTTTTTTTTCCGGTTGGTCTTTTATATTCTTCATTCACGCGGCCGCGTCGTCGTCGTCGGCCATTCACCTGTCTATCTTTCTTTCTTTCAACCCACCTTTTTCTTTTTAACATTGTTTGTATTTTGTTGTTGCTTTGTTTTTTGCCTTCAATTAACTTTATACTTTCACAAAACAAAAAATTATTAATTTTTTTTATGAATGGCGCAAAAAGAAATTTTTTTTAATATTTAATCTTTTCTCTTTAAAATTCTTTAAAGTTTAACGGTTAAATAATAAAAAAAAGAGTGCCATTGGCAACTACCTAATTAGTAATTTAGTTTCTCTAGCTTTAATATAAAATTCTCTAGCCGAAACCAAAAATTTGGAACTTTTTTACTAAACTAAAAATTTAAGAATTGATGTTTCTAAGGGTCAAAAGTTTAATAATTTCTATTTCTAAAAAAAATATATACGTAAAAGAATGAATGCGTCCATGTATTCTTTTTTAACTTTTTGAACCATTTTTTTTGAAGGAAAAAAATGAGAAAGTTAGCATATTTTATTTTTACGTGATTTCTCTCTTTTTTTGTTGATATTAATATATGTACCTTCTAAAATACTAAGACAAGATTGCTGTGCCGAAGACATTCAAAAATATAAAAAAAAAATGGACGTCACACATGCATGTCTATCTTTTTTGAGAAGTTCATTTTTTATTGAAGGTTTAGTGCTTTTTGTCGTATTTTTTGAGAAACATAAATCTATTCCTTTTTATTGGAATGTTTTAAATAATTTTTTTTATTCCAATTCAAATTCTCATAATCATCTTCTGAAAATTTCCATTTCAAAAAAAAACTTTTTTTTATTTGTTCTTTAATCTTTAAGCTTATCCGGCTTTTAATAACCAATCTTCTAATTCGCCTTTTTTTTCTTTACAACCTCATTCTCCAAAGTTTGACCTTTTAAGTTTATTTTTCTTCTTAAATTTTATGCACTAATTTTTATATGTTTCATTTTTATTTTTAAATGTCAACTTTGTGAGGTCTAATAAAAAATCTTTGACTTTTAATTTTATTGCCAATACTTTTTTTCTTGCATTTTTTCACTATGGAATTCAAGGGTCAATAATCATTGAAACTAACAACAGACACTACAATTTTGCTTGTGCTTACTTTTTTTTTAAATTCCGCCCCAACATTGAACTCGTTTGCTTTTTTTTTTCTACTGCAAAAAATGTTAAAATGTTTATGTATTATTATTTACTTTAGTTCGCATTGAGGTTCTCTCTCACATTCCATCTTTTTTTCCTTCTCCTCCTCCCTCGTAATTTATTTTT
This sequence comes from Panagrolaimus kolymaensis, assembly GCA_028622995.1. NCBI lineage: Eukaryota > Metazoa > Nematoda > Chromadorea > Rhabditida > Panagrolaimidae > Panagrolaimus > Panagrolaimus kolymaensis. The sequence continues at coordinate 1,375,565 of JAJQJQ010000049.1, read as the reverse complement.
TATTGTTTGAGTTTTGATGATGAATGATTCACATAAAAATATTTCATTCATAAAATAAAAAATAAAAATGTATTTAAAATTTTTAATGTTGGGTACATACATTTTTACATTGTTGTTGTTTTTTGCTAGTTTTGAAGCTCCATTTTTTATAAGCGGTGGCCTAATATTGGTTTCTTACCGAGGCAGACTTTTTTCTCCGATCTAGCAGTGTCTTTCCTTTGCCAGCTTCAAATCCCAGTTTTCGATAAATGTTTCCGTTCTGTCAATACGCTTATTTTATTCCAACCTCGGAGCTTTATTTTAAAAATTCGTGCCAATTCCAAAAATTCTTTTATTTTTATTTAATTAAATTTACCCATCAATTATTAACATGTTTATTTTTTTCAGCTCATCCCGAGCCATTAAAGCGTCGAATACAAATATTAGAAAAAGCTATCAAAGACCATCCTCAATTATTTTTAAAACCTTTGCCATTAAATTATAAGCCAACGTAAGTTTTTTTTCTATGTTTTTTTGTTATATTTAAAAAGTCAATAAGAAAAAAAAGCATGTGGGATGAATGAAGCATATTAAAAAATTAAATATTAAATAATTTGAAGAAAGGATTTAATTAATTTTAATCTTTCTGCTTTTTCTTTTATTTCATTCTTTCTTTTAATATTTATTAGATTAAATATTAAAAAGATTAATTAGTGTTAATAAAAAATAAATATTCAAGAATTTTAATCTAAAAGATTTTTTTAATTTCGATTCATTAATTTTTTACACTTTTTTCTTTCTCTGCAATTTTTAAAGAATTAATTTTTATTTTGGCGTTTATAAAAACGAAAATTTGCATATTTTTGTTGTAAAAACTTTTACGAACTTTAACTTTACAAATTTTTTTATTTTTGCTGAAAAACCAGGCATTTCCGGTCTTTTTTCTACCTATCTTTTTCTTCTTCAAAACATTGACTTCTGGTCAATAATTTAAATTTCATTTTCTCATTTTTTATTTAATGATAATATTTAATTTTAATCACGCCTGAATTCAAAAAAAAAAATATATATAATTTTTTTAATGTCTTCAATTTAGCAACAAAAAAGAAAAAGCAATAATAAAAAAAATTGGCACCATTGAAGTCTGCATAGAGTTAGTTAGCTTTTTGCGCGTGGGTTGGGTTGTTGGTTGAATGAATATTTTTTATTTTTATTTTAAAAAAGGATAGGGAGAGTCCTCCACAAACGTTGCTGCTGCTTTACGTTTTCATTCATTTTTTATTTTATTTAATTTTCATTCATTATTACCCTAGCTAATGCTTTTTTTTATGCTTGAAAAAAATAAATAAAAAAATAAATATTAGTTTATTATTTGTATTATTTTTTTTTTGCCATGGTTGTGGTTGGTCTCATTCATCCTTTTTACCTCAATGAAAAAAAAATGTGTGAAATTAAAAAAAATTGAAATTAATGAGTGCTTTGAGTGTAGTTTTTTTCTTTTTGGTTGCTTGGGCCAAAGTAAGCAAAGTACATAGAATTAAATAGAGATGAGACGTGAAACATTAAATGCGCAGGGGAATGAATGCGTATGTCGTCTCCATGGCCATTCTAGCTGCGTGTGTCTGTGGTTTTTTTTCTTTCACGCATGTATATTATTATTATAAGAAAATGAGAAATAAATTAATGAACTTACTTTGTGGTTAGGGAAAATAAAAAAAAAACACGCCCATGATTAAAAAGCAAAAAAAAATGAAGAAAAAGAAATTATTAGACTTTTATCAATAAAATAAAAGTGTAAGCAACTTAAATATGAAAAAAAGGGCAAAAGCTATAAACTTTTTGGTCTCCAGCCAAGCCACCAGACTTTCAGAATTTTCAGACTTTTTAATCGAGGGCGGTAGCAGAAAAAAAAGTTTAAAAGAGAGATCAATTTTTTGAATTTTAATAGCAAAAACTTTTTTTCTTGAGCATTGAAAATTTTCACTCAAAATTCAAATTTCCCAAAAAAATTTGAATATTAATTTTCTCGTGCTTCCCATATTTTTTTTTGACTTTTTATAAACTGAATTTTTTTAATAATTAATACTTTTAATTGATTTTAACTTAATTTTCTTTTTCAGTCAAAATAATTTATTATATCCTTTGGAACAAGCGTGGAGTTTAGGAATTCCCGCTGAATTATTACCTCATCAAAAAGATCTTGCTAAAGTAAGTTATTAAATATTTTTTCCCTCTAAACTTAGAAATTCACATTGATTCAAGTGTATTTATTATTTGGTGAAAAAAAAGAAGATTTACCTTCGACTTTCACAATCGCCTGCTTTTTTATATTTTTACTAAAATGCCCCTTTATTTTAGCTTCACCGATACGTATATCGTTTGGGAAGTCCATTTGCTAAAATGTCGGAATTAGCTGCATCCTTTTCAAATCGACAACCCTTTGGTGAATTAAATGCAACCCAATTGGAAATAATGAAAGTTTTACAATTAAATAAAGATCAACTTGAAAGTACCGAACGTTCACTTTTGCAACATTTGGAACAACGGTTTCGAAATTCAGATAAACGCCATCATCATCAACAACAATTACAAGCTCATGAAACCACGGTGTCCAATGAAGCTGCAACAAATTCCACTAAAGATTTATTAGATGATCCCATGATGAAACCATTTCCATTTTTACCTACTTCCTCTTCTTCTTCAAATAATAATTCAAATAATAATGATTTAAATAATTTAATGAATCAAGCATTTAAAGATGATGATGATGATGAAGAAGATTCATCAATATCAAATTATTTAGAAAATTCATCAAATTCTAATAATCAAAATCAAAATCAACACCATTCTGAAATGGGTCAACAACAACAAAATGAAGACATTGCCGCCGCTGCTGCTCCAAATGCAAATATTGTTGTATCAGCAAGAATTTCGCCACCAATAAAATCCGGAGATTTACCATCAAATTTTTCTCTCCTCTCTCAACTTTATGTTCCAATAACAATAAATTCCAGCGAAGTTATGGGAAAAATTCAACAACGTTTAACTAATCCAGAAATATATTCACAAGTTTTTGATGAACAATGTCCTCCACCAAGGCCGGAAGTGATTCAATTAAAAAAGAGACCACAAATTGATAAATTGGGTCTTAAAACACCTTTAATCAAAGTTGAAAAACCTTCGGAAGCTCATTCGATTGAACTTCAAAATTTTTGTTATAAATCTCCAATCGCCCTTATTCGTGGATTAACATCCGCGCTAAAAATGGATTTATCTTTATTTTCAACAAAGTCCTTAATTGAAACTCAACCTAATTATGAAGTGGAAGTAAGGACTCAATATCGAATGCCCGGCGATATAAATGTTGATCAACTTGGTCAACCCACGTGGCATTGCATTTCCACGAGATCTTCAACCAATATTGGAAGATATGGAGTTTATCAAGCTGAATCATTTCGGCATTCATTAAAAGAAGAAACGGAAAGATTAAGAGCAGCTGGAACTGGATCGAAATATGCTATAGGTAAGAAAAAGAAAAAAAATTAGGATTTAGAAAAATAATATTTTTAAACCCATAATTTTTTTAGCCGCTGCTAAAGCTCAAGCTGAAGGTACTCCACTTGGTACAATAGCCACTACAGCCCCCGTCGCTTCATTGTTATCCCTTTCTTCATCTTCTGCTCCAGGTTCAAAAGAATCGACTCCATCCACTTCCTCCGCCACCACCACCAACAATAATAATGCCAACAATAGCAATGGAGATGGCGGTGGTGGAGGTGATGCTCCACCACCAACTAAACGTCGAAGAACGACGGGAGGAAATCAAGCTTCTGTGAATGCTTCAGCTGCGAAACTTGCAGCCGCTGCAAATCTTTGTGGCCCGGATGATCTTCCAACCGGGCATATGCCAATGAAAATTGTTAAATTTGGTACTAACGTAGATTTAAGTGATGAAACTAAATTTCCTGGACAGTTAAAAGAATTAAATAAAATGCCTGCATTTTGTCGAAATTCAGCCACATGTAATTTACTTTCACATCTTGGACATGCTGTATTTGGAATGAATACCGTACAAATGTATATGAAGGTTCCAGGATGTCGGACACCCGGACATTTGGAAAATAATTGCTTTGCTTCCATAAATATTGTAAGTTATCTTTTTCATTAAAAAAAAACAACTTTTTGAAACCCATCTAAAAAAAGCAATAAAAAATTGAGAATTTTTTTTCTTCAGAACATTGGCCCTGGAGAATGTGAATGGTTTGGAGTGGATTATGAATATTGGCCAGTTGTGGATAAAATGTGTAAGGATCGTAAAATCGATCTCATGAAAGGTTCATGGTGGCCTAATTTTGAAGATCTCATTAAAGCTCGTGTACCCGTTTATCGATTCACTCAAAAAGCTGGCGATCTTGTTTGGGTTGGCGGAGGGTAAGCTATTTTTTTTTACTTATTTCAAAAACCAAATTTAATCATATTTCTATTAAAGATGCGTCCATTGGGTCCAATCAATTGGATGGTGTAATAATGTGGCATGGAATGTTGGCCCAATGACTTCAGAACAAATTGAAATGTCTTTATACGCATATGAATGGAACAAACTTACCAATTATCGATCATTAGTTCCAATGCAACATTTATGCTGGCAATTAGCTCAAAATGTTCGATTTTCCAATCAAAAAATGTATAATGTTGTTAAAGGCGTTCTCATTCGTTCATTAGCTTTTTGTCGAATGATATATGATTATGTTGAAACGAGAACTAAAAATCCCATTAAATATCAACAACGTATTAAAGGTGAAGCCTCACATTATTGTCATAATTGTGATGTAAGTTTTATATAAATTTTTATAATTTGTCCCCAAAAAAAATTATTTTAAAAGATGCATCTTTCGTGCAAACATTTTTGAGGCAAAAAGTTTTCTTATTTTTTATTATTTCTTGAAAAGTATTTTCCGTAGCATTTTTTCTTTTAATAACATTAAACTTAAAAACCCAAAATCTTGAGAGAGAGAAAAAATTTAATATCTAAAAAAACAAGAATGCACAGAATAAAAAATTTTCCAAAAATTGAAATAACTTTCTTCTTTGTAGGTCGAAGTATTCAATATGCTTTTCGTTAAAGAACATCACAATAAATTTCGAGTTTTTTGTGTTCATTGTGCAAAGAAAACTGAATTTGAAGAATATGTCGTTCTTCAACAAACAAATTTTGATGAACTTTGTGATATCTTTGATCGATTCCAACTTCATCCAGTAAGTTTTACTATTTTTGCCCAAAGAATTTAGAAGTTTTAATAAATCTATGTTTTTTTAGGCAAAAACTCCATTACTTTGTTAAAAAAATATTTCCATTAAATTTCCAACAAAAAATAATAATAAAAAATGTCTCATCAAAGCCTTCAACTTGCTGCTCAAACCCCAAAAAAAAACTTCGTTATTTTAATTATTTTTATTTTACTCAAACTCAATTCAATGTTCTCAAAAAAGCAAAAAAATTATGTTATTAAAATTTTAGCTAATTTTGCATTTAAATATTTTTTTTGTTGAAGTTCAAATTTGTTTTCCATTGTATTCCTTCTTTCTTTTTTTTTAAAAATGAACTAAATATTTTTTGAAATCAGGAGAAATGCGACCTTGAGTTTCGCCACAAAAGTTTGGGAATCCCATTCATTTTTCCGTGGCAGAGCAATTCGAATCAAATTTTTCCATTTCAAAAAAATTTAGTCCTTTTTTAATTAACTCATTTTTATCTGCCAAAAACAATATATAATTTTAAAAACAAATTTTACTCAATCAAATAAATCAATGATCTTTTTCTTTTTGACTCGAAAAAATAAATTCTTTTTTGTTTTGTATCCCACAATTTCTTTCTATTCCATTTATTATTTTGTTATTATTATTTTTTTGGTCCACTATTTTTATTTAAAATATTTATAATTAATAATCGTTACACACTGCCGATTAAAAAAAACCACAAACATATTTCTTTTTATTAAGAAAAAAAAAGCATAGCCAATTTTTTTCTTCTTGCAATTATTTATTTAACCTCAAAAGTAATTTTTTTTTTTTGCCTTCATTTATAACATTTTTTGTTAGTAAATTTTTTTGTTTCTTTGGTATCTTTTTTTGCTGTACATAAAGGTTGAATATTTATTTAATAAAGTTTTCATTTTATTCCTTAAAAAAAGATTTGATCACACACAAAAAAATGATTTTAAATTGATCACTCAATGAACGCAATTTTTTTGTTCCATACTTATTTGCTTTCTCTCGGATTTTTGTTATTATTACTGAAGGCATCATTCAAAAACAAAAAACATGCAGTTAAACTGTTTTTCTTCAGAATGGTATGGTAGTTACTAGCAATATATATTATCATAAAAGTAAAATCAGATTCGTGTTACATGTGGCGGTACCAACAAAATAATTGCTTTCTGTAATATTGATAGCTTGTCATTTTTACTTTGGCAATAATAAGCTTAGTTTCTGAAAACCATAAACAATGGAAGCATATATTCGATGGACATCAAAACCATTAAAGCTTACAATAATGATGATAGCTTTCAAAAATGAATAGCATCCGTTTAAAGAAAATTTGCTTATAACCTTTTTCTGTATCTTTGTTTTATCTTAGCAAAGTCAAAATTAGAGAAAGAATAAAAATATTTGCAAACAAAAAAGCTTTTATTATTAAAAATACCTAACATACAACTCTCAAAAAGCTCAAACAAAACAAAAAAGTAAATTTAAAAACAAAAATCTTATATTTCCATATTTCTGTTTCTTCTTCTTCATATGTACCAAGTATATCATCACCAGCAGCAGCAATAGCTTCTTAATTTTCTCCAGTGACATGATGAGAATGTGAAATCAATATTTCCTGTATCCATTAAACTTATTCTTTACGAGATAACATATAGTCAATGGAGATTTTAGAATCATCAAATTGAGTTGAAAAGTTTCAAAAACAACTTCCTTTGACCAAAGAAACAAAGATCGAGGATCTGAAGAAAAAAAGATCATTAAAGTTGGATGCAGTTAAAGAACAACTTACAACGAATCCAAATTGAACCAGCTTGTGTACCATTTTGTCGATTAATTGCTCTTTGATTTACAGTAATAATTTGTCTTTCAAGTTGCATAATTTGTTCGAGGATATCCATTTTTAGTAAAAATTTCTCAGCTAAAGTAGTTTCACGTGGATCTAAAAATGTAAGCAAATTAGTTTCATATGAAGAAAAGATCATTAACATGTTAAACAGCTACTTCATTGTAATTTAACTTACTATTGCCAGGTGGATTATCGACAAATCTAACACGAGAAGGTGGTGGAGATGGAATTAGTTCTTGAACATCAGAAGGTGGCGTCGCTGGTTCATCATCAAAGTTTATTTCTTCATCTTCACTTTCATTTTCACTTTGAGTTGTTCTTGCTGTATCGAATGATTGAGTTTCTTCAGATAAATTTTCTTGAGATGACGATGATGAATAAGATAAATCCATAATTAACCAAAAAGAAGTATTAAATTCAGGTGTTGTAAAATTATGAGATTTTTTCGTCGAGATGCTAGTGATTATCCTGAAAATGAAGGATCAAGCAATGATAAAAAAGTAACAAAGTTGTCGCAAAAAATGGAGTAATTGCTGCACGAGAAAATAACAAAAATGACACAAATTCACAAAACAAAAGAAGCAAACGCGAGCAAAAATCCTGCCACACTCTCCAAGTAGTTGCTTGATTACAAATTTGTCCAGCTTGTAAAGCTTCAAAATACATAAACAATGGTTAATGAAAAATCTTTATTAATGAAGAAATTACAATTTTACAAATAAATACAAAATACAAGAAAAATGCTCCGACTAATATAAATTCTATTTGTTGGCACCATAATCGAAGTCATTTTCAAATCCTTGATGATTGGTTGATGAGTACAGTGGAGGTGGTGCAGGAGTATCACATCCTTCACGTTCAGGAGATTCGAGAACACGAGATGGAGCTAAAAAATGTAAAGAAATTAGTAGCAATTCGGAAAAAGAATGAAAACATACCATTTAAGAAATGATTTAAAGAACCATCGGTGCCGAAGGCTTCATCAAAACTTGAAGAAGTTGGTTGAATAGCTGAATCAGCAACAAAGACACTTGCTTGAGATGGAATTGGAGTAAATTCAGATAATGGGCCTGAAAAGAAAGGAGTTAAAATGAATAACAAAAAGGAAAAGTTAAACTTTACAGCTGCTTTCATTGTATTCACTGTAATCGTTTAAATCAGTGATGTATTCATCACTTTCCATAACAGCAGTATCAGAACCAGCAGTTTGTCGATCATTTGAAGTTGCATCAGCAGCGGCTTCTTCACCATTTCCATTAGTTGATTGTTGAGGTGGAGGTTCAATCTTTGGAGTCATCATGTTGGCGATTCCATAAAAAATATTTTTCAAAAGATAAAACGGAATCAACGGAACTTTGATAAGCATCATATTGAAGCGATAGACACCAACGATGGTTGAATACAAGATGTTAAATGGAAGGCGGACGATATATCTGACAGCTGTAACACACAAGAAAGTTAAAGGATGTAAAAAGTAAAAAAGGAACTTACTACGAACCAAAGATGAAGCATCATCTTCTTCATTAACATCTCTACCAGAAATTTGATTAAAGGCATTTTCACCATGTGCTACTTCTAGAGCATCTTCAATTTCATTGAGTTGTTCTTCACCCCCTTGAGCTCGAGTAAGAGAATCTGAAACTTTTACATGTTATTATAACATGTGCAAAGGTTATTAAACTCACAAGTAGTATCATCAGAATCAAGTTCGGAATCAGTTACTTCTCCACCATCAGATAAGGTTGTTTCAAAAGTAGTTTCATTGATAACAGTATTACCAGAAATACCACCAGAAGCTTCACTTTCTAATGTAACATCAGTAGCAATACAGCTGGAAGTTCTTTCACTAGCAGCAGTGACATCGGTAAAACCACCAGAAATTGAACCATCATTGTTGGATGAGAAAGCATCACCATTATCTTCTGAAACAACAACAGCTTCAATAATATCAATCAAACGAACAGTAAGTTCAGCTTCATTTAGATCAAGAAGAGAAATAGCCGATGTTGCAGTTTCACATGATTCAGCCCCAGATTCTTCAAGATTGAATGGAGTTGAAATTGCTGTATAAGTTGAGAGCTCAGATATGCTTCGTTCACGTGATGGTAGTTGTTGATGATGTTGATTTCCCATATTCATTTGACTCATAGACATTTCAACATTGGTTTCACTTGGAGCAGGAGAATATTCCGAAATTGATGCACCACCACCTCCATCCATTTCAGTTGATGATGACGACATTTTTTCACAGCCGCAAAGAAAAATGCTGACTGACTAACTGACGGACGACTTGCGAAATGAAGATTGAATATTGATTTTGTGGAAAAGCGGTATTACAAAATGCATTCTTTCAAACATGCAAATTTTCAAACTTGCAAAAAATGCAGTAACTTTTTCAAAAGAAAAATTTCATTGGCTTTGTTGCATTTTTTTAGGCGGCAAAAAATGCAAAGGCTACGGTTGCAAGCATTCGTTTTGGAATACACAATTTTTTTAAACTTTCAAACATGGTTCCGCAGAATAAAACTTGGAATTATGTAATTATTGCTAAATGCTTTCATTTCAACTAATCATAAGTTCGTTTATTGAAAGATTTACTCAAGAAAGTATCAAATTTTTACTTATAAATTTGCTTCACTGCGCCGCCTTATTTTTATTTGATGTCAAGAAGTAAAGTTTCTTTAGTTTTTACCTTTGAATGTGGCAACTAACTTTTTGAATATCTTTACAGTGTTTAACTTTTTATGTTGTTTTTTTAAGCTCCTTGTTGTGTTGTATATCGGAAAGTAAAAGAAGCAATGATAGCGGTTTAAAAGGCTGTTAAACAAACACCTCTAAATTTTCTGACAAGTTTTCGTTTTCATTAATTATGTATGTGGTATTCATTTACTCTCTCTAAGCTTAAGCATTACAAAGTCATTGGAATTGGTTCCTCTAAAAAAACATTGTTGCGGCGGCTGTTCAAATTTTTTAAAACTTTATTAAACTTTTTAAAAAAATGTGGAATTAAAACAAAATTAAACAAATATTCAAGGTACATATTTTCGATAAGCATTAAGATCAGGGATGGACGGAATTAAAAATTTTTAAACGGAAGGAAGTACGGAAGGAATTAAAACCCGAAAAAAGGCGGAATTCCGGAAGTAAACGGAAGGAAGCGGAATTTTTATAACCAGATAGCCACTTCCGTTTAACGCGGAAGGAACACGGAAGTAAAAAAAAGGCGGAATTCCGCGGAAGACGGAAGCGGAAGTGGAACTCCGTCCATCCCTGATTAAGATATTTGATGATAAATGGAATTGAAAGAAAAGCGCGTTGAAAGAATTTTTCATTAATTTTAAAGCTTGAAAAAACTTTTGGTAAATAATGACTATGTTTGATTCGAAAAAACAATATTTGTGGCAAAGCCGATCTCGAATTTTTGCTTCCCACTCACTTTCTCGAAGTTGAAAAAAATGGATTTTATTAAGGATTATTTGGATTTCCAGGAAAAGGGAAAGGATGTGGAAAATTAGAAGGTTTTCTTTCATTTGGTTCCCAAGCATTTATTTTTTCATATATGGCAGCAGCAAAAGCATCTTGTATGTGTGGATCTTGAAATGATACTGAGACTATAGCCTCGTTATCAAGGTTTTTCTAAAAAATAAAATTTAAATAAAAGGGTTTTTTTTTATAAGAAAATAGATTACTTCAAGAAATATGCATAAGAGATTTACATCCATCGCTTGATCTACAGCGTTCCAGACTAATAATTTTTTTAATTTTGGTCGGCCTTCAAATTTTAACAAATTCTTCATTGTTTCTTCGGTGAATGTGTTATTATACAAGCTAAAAAATAAAACCCTCTTATAAATAATGTTATCAACTCCTTAGTCGATAAGATGGAGGAGACAAAGCAGAGAATACAATGAAAATCTTTATTTTTTTTTAGCAAAACAAAAGAGTAAATTGAGAAAATATCTTTTATTAAGGCAAATCAAAAACATAATTTAATAATAATAAAAACACTCACTTAAGGTTAGTTGCTTTAGGAGCAAGAGAAAATATTTGTTCTGGTGGAACATTAGTAAATTTACCAGAATAATAAACTTTTTCGTTTAATGCTAAACTAGTAATGTTTCCAGATTTGGTTAAAAATATTAATTCTTCCATAGTAATTTTACAATAAACGAACAATTCAAATAAGTCACATATAAAAATATTTGCAAACCTTGTGCAACTTTTTTAAAATTTTACCCTTTACATTATGAATTATATAATCCATTATTGGTTTGTGGAATGGAAAACGTTGTAAAATTACATTATCAAAAGTAGACATGATTTACCAAGAGCGATTAAACCTTGTTATTGAAGAAAGTGGTATTCAAGCTTTTAAGAGTTTGAGTAGTTGCGATAGGAAAGCAAGCGTCAATATTAATTAATTAATGGCCCTAAAACTTTGAATAATTAAACCATAAACAAAATATAAAACAATTTTACGATAGCGAGAGATGGGAAAACTGACTAAAAAAGATCAACTCGCATCCAAATTGGGCATTTAGGAATGGGCTGTCTCTCATCTTTAGTTGATCGTCCAAATGATGGAGGAAAATTATGTCGGGTACACACACTGACAAAGAAAACAAGAAAGTCGTTGATTTTGGGAAAGATAATTAAAGCGAAGAAGGACGCTTGATAATTTGAGACAAAAGTGGAAATTTTTAGTATCTTTTTTAAAAGAAAGTAATGAGTCAAATGTGCGAAAGAATGGCGATGATGATGGTCTTCTCGTTAAAATTGGTACAATTGACATCCCATCAAAATGGCTAAAAAAAATTGAAGCTCAAGAAGCTGAAACGAGGCACTTTGATATAAAATTTGATGACAAAATTAACCTTTCATTAATGGATTAAATGCATATTGGGATTTGCCACCACTACTTTGGGTAGATGGAAACTCAATTATTTCGAAATCCAAGTAACTAACTACACAAATCGCTTGCTTTTTATCTCTGTTAAAAATTATGTAACTTCATCATTATCCGCTAAAACATCTGCCACGGCTGATGCCACAAAAATGGTTTTAATCGTTTACGTTTATCCCTTTCATTCATCTATTTTTTGCTTTATAACAACTAACTTTGCCTTATGTTCCATTTTTTTGTAATCCAAAAATTTTATCTTTCATCAAAAAATTTAAAATGTGTCAGTCGTTTCAACAAAAATATGTAAAAGTTTTATAAATTTAAATTTTTTTCCATCATAGCTTGCTTTCGTTTTTTTGAATTTCTTCTTTCATTAATTTCTCCAATTTCGAAGAAAAATTTAGATAAATATTTCACAATCATCAAAAACAACACACAAAAAACCCGCGGAAAAAAAATCATTCTTTGATGCTCTCTCTTTTCTCGCTTCTTCCACTGGAACATTCTTTTTTCGCGCATGTCCATCAGCGACTCCACTCGCGATCGCTTCCTCTTCATTTTTTTGTTGTTGCTTGTTTGACTGATTTCAATTTTTCATTTGAGTCTCTTCATTTTTTTCTCCTTCAATTTATTGACTTTTCAATAATCCTTCTCCTTTTTTCTTGGGTGCCATGACTTCATTAAACTTTTTGTTGATTTTGACCGATGTTTTTGTTTGTGTTTGATTTTTATGCCCATTTCTTCCACATCGCTTTCATGTTACAACTAAACAAAGGCTATTTAGTTTATTCTTCATTATGGTGTGAGAGTTTCGTAAACCATTAAGTACCTTTCTTACCTCATTTTATCACTTTCCTTATTTTTGAATATTGCTGTTGCCTGCTAGTTTTTTTGCCTTTCACTTATTTCTTGATATCGGTCATATGGGTTTTAAACATTGAGTATTTTGTTATGCTTTTGACCCATTTTCTTCTCCCGGGTATTCGTGTTGTTGTTGATCCTTTAAGACTTGGATGATGCGCAAAAACGTTCGAGAATTTTACTTTTCGTGTTCGCATATGCCACTTTTTTCGTTGACCAAAGATCAAACTTTTCGTGATTTTTTTTTCTCTCGCTTGTCGCTCTTTTTGTTCATTGTTGTCTAATTTCAGAATATTACATCGCTAAAACTAAAAAGAAATGAATACTTCGCAAAGAGCTGATCAATCAATGTCACCAATGCGCTTTCAAAGAAGTATTACTCATCTTGCTTCACCTCAAGAACCTTCACCTCAACCATCATCTGCAAAGAAATCGTTTGAAATGGATAAAGTTGTTGGTTACAACACTCCTGAAAGAACTGCTCGTGCTATGGAAGCTCAAAAAACTCCTGATAACCGAAGTCATCATCCTCCAAGTTGGGATACAATCACATGGGCTCCAAAGGTATGATTTTTTATTGATTGTTTCATACTTTTCTTATTAACTTTCAATTTTCAGAAACCATTTTGTCATCGTCCATTAGCTCGTCCTGGTCACTTCCCATCACCACTTCATGTATAAACCTATCAGCGCTCGTATTTTTATGATGCCGATCTCTCATCTCGGTTTATGGTGTGCGTGTTGCTGTTTGTCCTTTTGATGTGTTTGGTTTCTCCTGTATGATGTCGTGTTCTTTTGGTCAATCATTCTGATCGTTACCTTCTCGTGCATTGTTTCAACTTGTTATCTATCAAATTTCCCTTCCCCTTTAGCTTAAGTTTCATTAATTGTTAGTTAGCTTTGTACTCTTTAATTATTCTTTGTTGTAATATTAACCATAAATTTTTATGATTAGAAAGATTTTATGTAATTAATTTTTGTAATGTAAATATTCGTTGTAAATAAATCTTTTGTAACCTTATTTTTTTGGCATGTTTGAATTTTTGTGGATTGCATAATGTTTACCAAACAAAAATGGAAAGCAATCGGGTTTATATGTCATTGCGTTTTACGAGAGTTTTGAGGGCGAAACAAATTTCCAACTTTGGAAAAATGCATTCATTGAATACTGACATCCTCACTTTCGTTAAACAGCAGGAAATTGTTGATTCAAAAGCAAAATGGTTTCCATTGATAACTTTCGATTGCAAAACGAAAGCTATCAAACCATTCTTTGACATGAAAAGAGATTTATCAACAAACAAGAAAACTGATAAATGATAGCACGACAAAAATCTTGTTTCAGCAATGCATTCAACTAACAATGTTTTTGTACAGTCAAAAAGTCCACACTAATCTGCTGATAATCAGTTGGTTAATATTTCCTTTGTCTAAAGCTATTGACTAAAAGGTAAAAAGAATAAACAGGTAAGTTTATGATATAATCGTATTGCTAATGATCGAAAAAGTAAATGCCATATTTTCTTTCAAAGTTTGTTCACTAATATCAAAATCTAAGTTATGGCTAAAGATAAACCCAATTCTCAAAGAAAGCAAAGACACAAAAGTACATTTTAACACATTTATTCAATACAATAATTATCTACAATACAATAAAACAATGAAGAATAAATTAGATACAAGACAAGTTTAGTGACCATCATTGGCGAGTTTTTCTTCGGCATCATCAGCCATTTCACGAGCATGTTGAGCAGTTCGATCAATACCATGTTTTGCTGCGTCAGCACCATGTTCAAGTTTTTCTTTAGCGGAATCAGCATGGCCTTGAGCATTGTCTTTAATTCCACGAGCACCTTCTTTGAGCTTGTCAGCTGCATCATGAGATTTTTCTTTGGAGTATTCAGCAGCTTCATGAGCTTTGTCCTTGGCAGCCAAATGAACATCTTGAGCCGTTTCTTTTGCAGCTTCACCAGCACCAGAGAGTTTGCGACGAGTAGCTGAAGCAGCATCTTCGACCTTTTCTTTACCAGCATGAGCATAGTCCTTGATGGTTTCACCAGCACCAGAGAGCTTATCACGAGTAGCATATGCGGCATCTTGAGCCTTTTCCTTTCCAGCATGAGCATAATCTTTTGCAGCTTCACCAGCATCAGAAAGTTTATCATGCGTCGCGGAAGCGGCATCTTCAGCCTTTTCTTTACCAAGATGAGCAAATTCTTTCAAAGTTTCACCAGCTTCGGCAAGACGATCACGAGCAGCTGCGGCAACATTTTGAACACTTTCTTTGAGGTTTTCTAGAGCACTTTTTGATTCTTCGGTGGCTGAAGAAGCATGATCCTTGGCAGCATCCATGATGATTGAGGTTGATAGCACGAGAAAGAGCGATTGTCTGAAAATAAATGAATGTTAGTATGAGGAAAAAAGCCGTATAAAAGAATGAAGAAGAAGCAAACACGTAGCAAAAAAATGGAAGAAGATGAAGCAAAAATGATTGAAGTTTTTGTTGGACGACCAAAAAAAGGCTGAATGAAAGCAAAAAAGCAGCGAGCAGTGAAAACGGTAGCATCGTTGAAAGATTCAAGAAAAAAGCGGCAAAAATACTGATAATTTGAAAATTTTGAGGATGAGCTTGAAAAAAAGCAGCAACAATCAAATTCAAAAAATTGATGAGCAATTTATGTACTTAATTTTGATGGAAGGTTTGGGTTTTATATAGTTGTTTTGAAGCATGCAAAAGTTTTTTTTAACTTTTTTCAATCGTGCAAAAGATGCATGCAATATTAATATTTTTTTATTTCCAATCAAAGAGCTCAAACCTACCAAATATGTACCAATAAGCTTTACATAACTAAACAAACAACCAGTATTTTTTACAACTCGAAAGAGTTGCTTTTCATGCTTCCATCTGCTGAATTACAACTAAATGTTACTTTTTCGATGTCTAGTTGAATCCACTTCATTTCTTTCCATGTATATTGTTAATACGCGGCTTGCTTGTAAGCCTTTAGATTACATAAACAACAACCATTATTGGTTTTAAAAAATACTGAGAGAAAATAAAAGGGTTTCGCTTTGTCTGATTGTTGTTTCTTCTCAAATGCTATCAATTTCTTGGAAATGGTAAGTGAAGCATTCATTGGTTTGCTGCTATTAATCGTTCACATAACTTTTATCTTAGCCAATTTCATGAAACTTGCTTCTTTTTTTAGGCGTTCGATTATATCAAAAACTTGTTGGTTAAGTAATGTTTCTTCCATTATTAAAGTAAATAAAAAAAGATAACACATACAAAGCTTCTTTAACAAACAAATAACAAAAGTAAAGCATTTACGAAAACAAAAGAACCATTTATTTTACTAACTAACATACATGATCAACGACAACAAAAATAAGAAATAAAAATGTATCATTTATTCTTTTTAGCAGTTTTTAAAGAATTTTTTTGTTTTTCTTGGGCTTCTTTTTTTCGTTTTTCTTGAACTTCTTTTTTTCGTTGTTTTTCTTGTTCAAGTAAAAATTGATGATGATGATGTCTTTGTCTTTTTAAAACAAAATGAGCACGTTCAATATAATTACCAAAATCATAATCATTCTTAATTGATTCATCATAAAATTGAAGGAAGCGCAAGAACTTTATAAATATTATGGATGTAAATATATGGATTGGAATTGAAAACATCATTTGACAGCTAGTAAACATAGATACCATAATACCAGGTTGCCTAAAAAACGAACGTGTTACACAATATGAATAAACAGCATCACCAGTATCATCAGTGGCTCTTGCAGCTATGTTCGCTGCATCAATAGCTACTTTACAAGCGTCATCAGCTTTTTTAGAAGGATCAGAAACTACTTATACAACATCAACAGTTCTAGTCGCAGCTACAATCGCTACTTTAACAGCTTTAGCAGCAACAGTAGCTACTAGTAGCATCAACATAAATTCTAATAGCTACAGTAACTCTCATACACAACATAGCATAAAACTAACAACAACAAAAACTTACACAGAATGAATGAAACCATAAATACCAAGAAACATAAAAGATGCAGATTCAAAGATTGTAAAAAATGTTAGAAAAAAGAATGCACGTCGATGAAGAGTTGAAATTCCATATAAACCAATTAAAAGCATCAAAAGTTGAATACATGTTAGAGTTGCAGATATTTCAGGCAAATACAGTTGATATTCTGGAGTCGTTGAAGATGGAAACAGATTTGATGGTATCGACGAAATTGATGATGAAATCGAAAGTGAAAATTGTACCAAATTTAAAAATATTTCAAGAAACCATGCAAAATATGCCCATACACCAATCTGAAAAATACACATACATATTATAAAAACGCTAGAAAATAAAGTAACGGCAAACAAAAATCAAAAAGTTTGAGCGCAAGAAAAAATTCTGATAAAATAGCATCCAACCAATCCATGGAAGCACACGTGGGCAGGTGGGTGCGACAAAAAAATTTTTCGGGCACGAAGCAAGACATACAAAAGGGTCCACCGTGTTAATTTTTAAGAAAATTTTTTTTGGGAAAATTTCATTCTTACCACATCGAAATTTTTTTTCTATTAGATTTTCAAAATTTTGAGGCACGAAGCTCCTAAAATAGTGGCACGGAGCACGAAGCAGGGTGCGATAATCGCACCCAATCGCACCCCGTGCCCACGTGTGCATGGAAGTCCAAACAACAACAAAAAAATAACTTTGTTTTTAGACATCAAAAAAATGCTCCCCGTAAGCTTGAGAATTGAGAAACCTAAGATAAAAAACTTACACGAATTCCCCAAAAATGATGTAATCGAAAAGTAAATGAACGTTCTTGAGCAAAGCAATATCGCAACATTATTTCATCAATCAAAATTCACAAAAAAGAAAGAAAAAAAGAAGTTTCACCTTTTGATGCTTGCTTCTCTTTCACAAAAAAAATTCTAAAAGTTTGGAAGCATTTTTGTATGCAAATTTTAAAACACTCTTTTCCCTAATTTTTTTTGTTGTCAAAACTCAGTTTTTTGATTTGACTCATTTTTGTTTGTTTGCCGAGTATCCATCGTCGATGAAAGTGAAAAAGAAAAGGGGAATCAAAAACTTTTTTTGCAGAAGTAAAAGCAAAAGTTAGAGAAGCTGCTTGGTTTTTAATATTTTTCTTTTCTCATAAAAGTTAAAGAAATCATTAAGATCAGGAAAATTTACAATTTTCATTCTTTTTTTTTGATCGTTATCGTCCTTTATCGTTTTTTTTTTATTTCTTGAAATTTATTAGGTTGTAAAAGTTTTAAACCGGAACTTATAAAAAAGGTGAAGACAGAGTTTATTGCAATTTACAAAATAAACTTGAAAGCTTTCAATTAAGTGATAGCAAAAAAAAAAGAGAATCAAAACATTCAAAGAAAAATTTGCATTCACGCAAAAAAAATACTGTAGCAACACTGAAGCGACACTCTTACAACGGTAAAATAACATTCATTTTTGTGAATCTCAAAAACGCAACTTTTTTCATTCAAACTTTTTTTGCTGCGTCTTTCATCATTCTTTCGATTTTCGAGTAATTTCGCGTTTTGATTTGTTTCTTGCTTCCAATCGTTTACTTTTTCCATTTTCAGAATCATGTCATCTGAAGAAGAAATTAATGAAATTGCTTCTTCTGAAGAAGATGATGCTGCTACTGATGAAGGTCTCATATCGTCCGAAGATGATTACCTTGATGATGAAGCTATGTCGTCTGAATATGAAGATGATGATGTCGAAGATTTAATGGAGTATGAAAATGATGGTCTTGACAGTCTTGGTAGTCTTTCTGGTCTTGCGGGTCTTACTGGTCTTCGTGGTCTTTCTGGTCTTACTGGTCTTGAAGGTCTCGAAGATCTTTTTGCTATGTCATCTGGAAATATTGTCGTTTATGATAATGAAATCTCGCCTAAACAAGTCTTTGCTGATCAAGGTGTTAACTATGAAGCCATGTCGCCTGAACCTTTCATCGAATTTGAAAATGAGATTAAAGAAACTTTGGTACCTGAGAAAGGTGACGAAGTTGTTGATGATGTAAAAGAAACTATGGCATGTGAAAGACTCTTCGAAGATAATGATAAAGAAACTATGGCACCCGAAAGACTCAACGAAGATAATGATAAAGAAGTTATGGCACCTGAAAGACTCATAGATGATAATGGTAAAGAAACTATGGCACCTGAAAGCATCATGGAATCTAAAGATGAAAATAAAGAAATCCTGACATCTTACATTAATCCTGTCGCTGATAACATTTCTTCTGAAATATGGGTTAAAGATCGTCTTATTCAAACATACAAGAATGAAATTGAGCATTTGAAGCTTAAGCTTGAAACAATGAAAAATGATGAATCACAACTTCGTTCGACTTTAGAAGACAAAAATGCTGCCTTGAATGCTCTTTACCAAGAAACCAAGAAAATCTCCAACGATGCAAAGAATCAAGTGGAAGAAAGAGAAATGAAGATTTTGACATTGCAAGATGAACTTGACAAAGCTAACGATTTGTTGAAATATGGAAACTTTGGTAAGCATCTTTCTTTTTTAGCTTCGTAACTATTTCTCTCTTTCTTTCTTTTTTAGCTCTTCCCAATGGTGATATGTCTTCTTCATCCTTCTCTGGAAACGCCACTCTTGTTTCTGAACTTCTTTCTTCTGGTACTTCTCTTACATCCATTTATGCTCAATATTCCAAAGTTGTTGCTGAACTTACTGAAGAACGTCAAATGCGAAAACAATTGGATGAATATGTTCGCAGCTTGGTTGAAGATCTAAAGAAAAATGCTCCTAATATCGTTCAAATTCGAAAGGATTACGATTCTGCCATGGCTCAAAATGAAGAACTTTGTCGTCAACTTAAAACTGCTTTGGATGATCTTGATTATTTGCGAAATGAATATGATACAATTGGCTCCAAACACAAGTCTACCAGCGACTTGCTTGATTCTGCTCAACATCAAAATTCAATATTGAAAAAACAAGTTCAAAAGCTTCTTTTTGTAGCTGATCAATCTGGAACAAATGGTCATGATGTTTCTGAAAATGATATCACTGTTTTCTCGAACATTCGTGAGTTGCATGAAAAGAATATTGATTTGTTGGAAAAACTTGAAGAAATGAAGCGATTTAATGATGAATCTTTAGAGCGAGTAAGGCATGAAGAGTACGTTTATTCCTATTTTTTATAATCCAATATTAACCCTTTAATCTTTTTCAGGCTTGATAACCTTCATCAACAACTTTCTGAATTCCAGCATGAAATCGAAATGCTTCGTGATTCTCAAGAAAAGACTGCTTTAATTATGGATCAATTAGAAAAAGAACGTGATGGCTATAAAGCAGAAGTGGAACATCTTCATCAAACTCTTAATGTTTCTCGTGAAATGGAAATCGACAATGAATGGAAGAAGAAGTATGAAAGGCTCCATTACATTCTTGAAGACAAGCAAAAGACCGTTGAGTAAGTTTACATTTACTTATTTTTCCATAATTATAACTTTTATTATTTTAGAGATTTGAACTCTCGCATTTATTCACAATCTGAACTCATCAACCAACTTCGTTCGACCAATACTAAGTTGGAAAGTGTTTTGGACTTTCACAAGAAGAATCAAGAAACTGCTTTCAAGAAGGTCAACGACTATGAAAAAGAAATGTCTAAGAAGAATGAACAAATTGCTGAACTCAAAGCTCAACAAGCTCTCCTGATTGCCAAAGTTAAAGAACTTCAAGATGATCGTATGGATTCACAAAACGTGCTTCTCAATGAACTTCGCTTAACAAATAGTCGGATGGAAAATGTTCTGGAAAATCATCAAGAGAAGCAAGAGATGGCCAACATGAAGATGAATGAGTTGCAAGATGAAATGTGTCTGAAGAATGAACAAATCGAAGAACTCAACGCTTGTCAAGAAGATGCGTCCAATAAGATGAATGAATTACAAGGTGAAATCTCCCAGCGTGATGAACAAATCATGGAACTCAAAACTCTTCATGAAGCTGCGTTAAAGAAAGTTACTAATTTGGAGCAAGAAATTCCTCAGAAAGATGAAAAAATTGCTCAACTCAAAGCTCATCAAGTTATGGCTTTCAAGAAAGTTAATGATCTTGGAAAAGAAAACACCCAGAAAAATGATCTTATTGCTGAACTCAAAGCTTCTACTACTCTCACGAAAGTCAATGAACTTGAAAAGGAACTTTCTAAGAAAGATGAAGAACTCAAAGAACTCATGGCTTTTCAAGAAATTGCTTCAAAGAAGATGTATAATTTTGAAAAAGAAATCTCTGAAAAGAATGAACAAATGACAGAACTCAAAGCTGGTAAAGAAGCTGCTTCCGAGAAGATCAATGCTCTTGAAAATGAAATCGCTGAGAAAGACGAACAACTTGCTGAATTGAAAGCTTATCAAGAAACTATTTCAACGACGGTTAATGAGCTTGGAAAAGAAATCTTTGAAAAGAATGAACAAATTGCTGCACTCAAAGGTCATCAAGCTGTTGCTTCTACGAAGGTGAATGATCTGGAAAAGAATATATCTGAGAAGGATGAACAACTCAATGAATTGAACATGCGTCTCACTACCATTACCAATCTTTATATGAAGCAAAAAACTGAAAAACATGATGCTGAATTGAAACAACTTAATGCTGAACAATCTCAACTAATGGAAGAAAATAAAACTGTGGCTTCTCAAGTTGTTCTTCCACAATCAAATGATGTCGCTATGTCTCAATTTGTTCCTAATGTTTCTAAAACCGTAGCTGTCACTCGTAAACGTCCGATGCAAGAAGTTATCAAAGAAGATGCCGATATCGAAAGCTCAACTGAAGTTAAACGTCGTTGTTGTGGTATGTTTTTTTGAACTTCCTCTTTTCATTTTTAAGCAGCAAACTTTTTAGATGAAGATCAATCTCAACCAGAATCTATGGATGAAGATCAAGCTCAACCAAAATCTTTGGATGAAGGACAAGCTCAACCAAAATCTGTGTGTGAAGATCAAGCTCAACAAGAATCCATTCCTGGACTTTCAGAAGAATAATGCTTCTTATTTATGAATTTTATGTATGGTTGTTATGATATTTTTATAGCCTCATTTTCATATCTTTGTTTTTGTACTTTTACTTTTATGCTTGTTTAATAAATGTCTTTGTTGTTTTGTTCGCATATTCTTGTGTGATTTTATTTCATCTTTGGTATAACTATATTATAATGTAATAATATGTGAAAGATCAATGGAATATACAGAAACATGATTTAAAACATCCACAACTGAAACGCATACACAACAATCACGTTGAAGATAAGGATATACGCATAAAAAGATAGGATTTTTAAGACCTTGACATTTAGCTAAAGGTTCAGTAGTTTGTAGTAAACCTTTAGTCCAACCAAAAATTAATATTTGTCCTTTAGGATCTATTGTAACTACAATGCTTAAACCATTTTCAAGTGTTAAAGCTCCAGCACAACATACATCAAATTTAACTTCTCGAAGTTCGGTTTCAGTTTGACATTCCAGATTTGCAATTATTACTCTTTCAGCTAAACAATGAGCCAAATCAGCTGCTTGTGGACGAGGAGATAAAATTAATTGAGTTCGTCCACCTTGATCATTGATAATGGAATTATGGACTTTTACTTCTTTCGTTGGACCCAAATCTATTGTAACATATTGGCTTTGATCACATTGAGATAAAAGTAAATTATGATAGGTTCTGGAAAGTTTGTTAATTATTGATTTAGTGGCAAAGGCAAAGTTAGTAAAATTAGTTGCCATCAACCTCAACAAAAGTAAGCTTTTTACATACCCATTAAAACCAATACACCATCCACTTATTTGTGATGGCATTTCCCATTTATTCAATGGCAGCAATCTATCTGTTTCATCATGATATCGATAAGATCTAACTAAAAATTACATATCTTCATCTTCAAAAATAATCAAAGCTATTATGCGTGTATTACTATTACCAACTCGATCAGTTAACATCACAACCATTTCCATTTGTTTATCTCCATCAATATCTAATATTCGACAACCACATACATTAGCATAAATTTGTTGAGCAAATCTTCGAATAGGTCCATCATGATCTGATGGATAATCCAAGGATTGAAGTAAACCATTCGATTGAATGGTTATAACTTCTTTTGAATTTGTATTACGTAAATCTCCTTCAGCTATCGCAGAAATGGGACATCTAATTTCTGATTCAAATTTTGATACAAATTTTGATCGAGATATTGGAAAGAATACTGCTTCACCTGTTGTTTTACCAATGATAAGAAAAATGGGTTCAGTTGGGGATGATTGGGCAAAAGCCATGGATGAACATGGTCCATTTAGTTGAGTTACTAATAAAGCCAATGGTGGAAGGGAAGCTTGCTTGCGAATTATCTTCATTTAGTCTGTGTGATTATGTTTCAAAGATTGGAAAAGAAAGCAAGCCACTAAGAAATTCATGGATTATAACCATTGATAAATCAATTAACATTCAAACACACAAAAGACAATAAAAGTATCTTCAAATTCAACAAAAACAATAAAAACATATAAAACAACAATAAAAATCCTAACATAATTCAAAGTTTATTCTTCATCAATTTCATTTTCTTTTGTTGCGATTGTTCCATCAGCTGCTGCTTTGTTGTTGTTCTTTTTTCTTCTTCTTGATTTCTTCTTTTCCTCTTCCTTCTTTTTCTTTACCATCTTTCCAACCACCACAGGCTGCTTCTGCTTTCTCTTCATACTCAAAGGATTTGGTCCTTTTTTCTTCTTCTTTTTTGGTTCTTCAGGTTCACCCAATACTTCTTTCTTTAAAGCTTGAACTCTTTCTAGTTCTTCTGTAGCTGGATCACTATCTTTGACACTCTTTTCTGATGGTTGTTCAAGGATGAGAGTTTTGAATCGAATAGACATAAGTGGAACACCTCCGACATTTCGACATAGTTCAAGAAGATCATCATCTTGTGTTGCAATAACATATTTCGGATTTTCTGATTTTCTTGATCGTCTTGCAAGATGAGAAATACATTCAGCAGCAGTTCGAACAGGAGTATGTGGACATTTAGCAAGCTTGAATTGTTTACAAATTAACAAAGCACCATAAACATCACTGCCAAGCTTTTCTGAAAAAGGTGAAACATTGTGAATATTTAATCATCAAACTAAAGCAGCTTACCCAATTCTTTGAGAACACATTTCGTTGTAACTAAAATTGATGGTTCAATAAGATATTTAGTAACTTGTTCTTGAAGATTTATTTGATTCTTTAATGCTGCTTGAGAAAATGTACCATCGATGAGAACATTAAAAGGTGGTTGAAAATTGTATTTGAATTTGAAGAATGACATCACACGTTTTGAATGCTTTGCACGTTTAACTTTCATTTTGATTGCTTCTAAAATAATAATAATATTAGTTAAAGTTTAGTGAAAGAAAGAAAGAAAAAGACGTACTTGTTTTTTAAAACACTTTATTAGAGCATCAAATTCTTTTGAACAAGCGTTATGCGAAATTCTTTCAGCTTTATCTGCAACACAACGACCATATAATGTTGCTTCGGGTGAACAAGCAGCAAGATATTCAGCAAATTTTAATAATCTTTGACGAGGAATCGCTGATTCTGAAGGCATTAAACAAACAAAAAAAGTTTCAAAGAAAAAAGTTTTCAATGAAAATAAATTTTTGAACCAAAAAATACGCAAATAAAGGCAGAAAGCCAAGAATTTCGTTGGAAGATGTTTTTTTTTGGTTTGATACTGTATCTTTGTTTGATACATAGCTTTATGTTGCTCATTTACACATAATTTTCTAAACTTTTTTATTTATCAAAAAACAAATATAAATACATTATTGTCAAAGACTTTTAATCCTCAAAACAAAAATTCAATCAAGTTCAAAATCAGATGAATTTGGTTTGATTTCAGCAACACCCGCATCAACCACAGAACTTTCAAGAATTGAAGATGTATCCGATTCAAATGCAATAAGAGTAAATTGATGTAATTCACGAGAATGTAAACATTCTTGATATGCAGAATCATGATTACTTTTAGCTTCAATTATAAATGCATCAGCAATAATGGGTAAATATTTTGCAAGGGGTTGTTCTGCGTCTTTTTCGCCTTCACCCGATTCATCTTTGATAAACTAAAAACAAAAATACATTTTTTAGAGATTAATTTTTTGTTATTCGGGTAGTTTGCATATAAAAAAACTTTCTTACACTAATAGCTTTTTTAATATATGCATGTAAAAATTTATGCATTAATTGTTTGCAAGTTGGAATTTGGATGAGTGTTACAAATCGAGATAATAAACTTTCAAGATGTGTTGCATCAGAGCCATCGAATCGGGTCTAAAAAACAAAAAACATGGCTTTTGGGTAAAAGAAAAATACGGAGCAAAATTTCTTACTCGAACATTAGTAACAGGAACGATAAAATCTGAATAATTACGTTTTCCAACTTCCTTTTCAAATCTTTCAAGAATGTGATTTATCAAAGTTTCAATTTCAGAAACTTTCATCATTTTTGTGAGAGAAAAATCTTTTAAAATTTCTTCAGTAACTGCTTCAATTTTGGTGTAAATTTGATTCAATCCTTAAAAATTTATTATGAATGAATGAATTCAGTAACTTTTTTTGGAGAGAAAAAAAGAAACTAACCACTGGTTGTTAAAAATTGTATGCAATTAACAAAAACTTGTTGAACTTGGGGATTAGCAAATTCAGAAGAGCCATGATTATTTCCTTGATGTTGTTGAGATTTATCGTTGTTGCTCCAAATAAATGATGAAATATAATTTTTACTGAAACATAATAAGCAAATTAATTTTATATGCAAAAAAGTTGCTTTTGTAAATCCAAAAACTCAGAAAAATCAGAAAAACTTTTTTTAGCAACAACAACATAGCTGCTAACCACCTACAGTAGTATCCTTGTTTTTCCCACTAACTTACATTCCACTAAATCCCATTAATGAATCTTTATTATTATTATTATTTCGAGTATTTTCAATTATTTTACACATTTCTGAACATAAAATAGATTTCTGAATTTTAGTTGCAATAATAATAATTGAAAAACTTATGGACGTTGAAATAATTCGTGAAATGGATTTATGTTTAATATCTTCCCAAATTTGAATTTTATCTTCATTCTTTAAATTTTCTGAATCCTTTAAAGAATCAACCATTATTTCTACGGGATATCGTGATTTTAATATAGCTTTAATATCTCCAATGGAATCCAATAAATTTTTATCGCATGATTGTTGATGGGCATCAAAGATAAAATGTCTTCGAGCTTGATTTAATTGAACTTCATGTTCCACGACATTTGAATTTTGAATATATTCTTGAATGGTTTCTGTATCATAAACCTTTTTCGCTGCATAAATACCACCAATCAAAGCTCCCGATGCAACTATCTTTCCACGATGGCGTTTAACAAATTCCCAAACTTGCGACATCGGAAGGCTTTTCTTAATTTACGGCAGCTACTTTGATCGAAATAATCAAAACAATAACAAAAAATTTTGCTGCTTTTGAAAGATGGAAAAAAGATACACACCACTGTTAAAAAAATTGTAGTATTCACAATGACAAAAAATATGTTTGCAATGGACAATCAATTTTGAAGAAGAAGAAAAAGGCAAAAGAGATAAGTTCTCTCAGCCACCAAAAAAGGAGTACATAGTAGTTAGAAACAAGACTACAAATTGCGTGCTGCCTAACTAATTTGTTGTTGTTGCTCAAACAGAAAAAAATGGTAATGGAATTAATGCCTCCTTACTCAATAACGACTATTTTAAGTTTAGAAAATGACCTTAAAACAAGATATAAAAAAAATAGGTTAACTCAACAAAGCATGGGCTTACAATATTCGCTAACATCATGCCATCATTATGCTGTAGTTGCAACCTTTACGACTGTTACATTGACTCAATTACAAACCAACTCCAACATATGCAAACCTAGTAAATGTTACTTTAACACTCCCTCTCTTCCAATGAAATGCTATCTCTACCAATAAAAAACACACAGTGCATGAAACTCTTTATTTTGCGATACATCAGAAAACTACAATATAATCATTTCTAATAATCACAATTTTTACAATACAGAATTATTATAACAACAATGCGAAAAAGAGACAAAATGAGATGCAATCAAAGTAAAGAACAAAAATAAAACAAGAACAATAAAAGATTTGTATCAAAAAGAAGCCATCATTATTACTTTGAACCACCACCACCAGCAGCAGCTATAGCTTGATTTGATCCACCACCACCTGCAGCAGCTTGAGCTTCAGCAATTTTCTTTTGTAATGCTTGAGAAGTAAGTTCAAGAGCCATTTTCTTATTGGGTAAAAGATTTCCTTCAATTTGTTTGATTTGATTTTCAACAAATTCACGTTTGCGTGAAAACATCATGTTTGCTTCATCAGGTGACATTTCAGCATAATAACCAGTACCAATATCTATCAGAAATTTTTCACATGTTCCAGTTCGACCATTAACATATATTGTATCAGTTAAAGGAACAAGGCATTCTTTATTTTCACCCATTTCAGCCATATCATTAACAGCATCTTGAGATTTTTTGAATGTTGTGACGACAGACTTCAATTCAGCTAAAGATTGTTGAAAAAATTTGATTTCACCTTCAAATTGTTGAATCAAAGCAGAAAGTTGCTGCGGTGGTACCTTTGGTAGATCTTCAAGCTTTATTTCACGTGTTGTCATCCTGAAAATTGAAGGTTAGAATGAGCAATAAAAGTAAGTTCAAGCTTTCACAAAGCCATATTCTGAGAAACAAGACTAACAAGGAAGATAACAAAGATATTAGAGCGTCGCAGAACGCATTGTCTCATTCACAAAAAATCAACCCATTACCATTTATATCTCTTCTTAATCATAGAAATAAATAACAAATAAAAGTTTAGTGCACGTTAGAAAAGTTATTATTATTAATTATCATGCAAAGGCATCATCGGTTATCGACTAATTTAGGACGATTTAAACGTATTCAACTAAATGGGGGAAGTAAGAAAGAAAGCAAAAGCTTAAGCTTTTGCAAAGGTTTATAGAGGAAGCAATGTCAATGTGGTATAAGGGCATAAAGAAATCCAAAACAAAGACAAGTGAACAATGTATGGGGGGAAGATGGACTTCTTGGCAGATAGATAAAGTTAAAAGACAGAATGATAAACGTTTTCCAAAAACCTAATACCTGTTAATTGAGCAAAGAGAACAACAAAAGGTATAACAATTTAGGGGAAATAACCGCCCAAAAATCCATACAGAAACAATAAGAAAATATGATAAACAACATTTAATAATCAAACGAAACAAAAAGAGAACATAGTATGATCAGTTCAATTATTACAATAACAAAAAAGAAGGACAAAAATTTAGAAAAAACCCTCAATAATTTAAGATAAGTTGCTTGATGACTTCATTCATTTCATTTCAATAAAAAATCTTTCAGGAACTTTGCTACCTTGCTTTACTTTGACATTTGAATGTTCTTCGTAGCGGATTGAATGTAATGCCAGAGGATTGAAATTTTCATATTCTGCTGCCATGAAAATCTTCTTCATAACTTCTCCAATGCGCTTGTTAGCTTCATCATCGTTGCAATTAGTCGTCCAAAGACTAATCTGAAAGAAATATGTCGTTAAAAGTTGAATACAAAAGTTTTGTTTTTTACTTACCTTGAAACCTTTGCTTCGAATATTACAAACAGCACCACAAATTGAAGGAGTATCATCACCAAATTGATTACCAACAAGAGCAAAAAGTAGTTCAGCCCATAATATATCGAGAACATCAGAGCGGTTACGTTCAATCTAAAAGTCAAAAGTTAGTAATATATTCTCAATAAAGAAGTGATCCATTAAGCCATGTGTAAGCGCACATTAGAACGATAGCAAAGTATGTAACAAACTTACAAAAACAAGCAAGCGTCCACCTTCTTTGTTTTCTTTGACTTCCCACATAGGTTGAATACCTTCTTTGAAAAGATTATAATCGCAGCCAATACACGTTGATGGAGGTCGAATATTATCATAAAGCCTATAAAACAAATAACAATAAAAGCAAAAGAATATTACAAATGGAAAACATACGCAACAAATTCTTCAATTCGTGAAAATTTACTAACTTCACTCAAACGAGCAGTCCAATCAGCATCTTTTTTATCATTGAGAAACCATAAGCTCCATTTTTGCTTCATTGGAAGAAGGAGATTAAGCTTTGAGTCTGCTGGAATTTGAATTGGCTGCTGAAAAGGAATCATATAATCGTATAAAAAGAAGCATGAAATTAAAGAACATACGTCAATGCCATTTTCATCATTTTCCGTTGGAAGATTTTCAATGTTTTTTGACATTACCCAAGTCTTGCAGATACTGCTAAAAAAATGGAAATAATTATAACAATACAAGTAACAATTAAAGTAAACGCAATGAAAAGACACGAACAAAGATCAAGTAGGGTATGGTAAAAATGATATAAAGACTAATAATTTCTTTGAAATCACTCAAATAAAGTAAATCTGTAGTTTCATTATTAACTAAAGCTACTATTAGAAACCACAAAAACGAAAAAAGGAGTGGTAGTCATGGAACTATTAGCAATGTAAGGAATGCACATGCAAGAAAAGATAATGAAATCCCATAAAATGCAGAAACAGAGTTCGCTATAATTAAAAAATGGTAAGAAAGTGATAAAAGTAATGAAATAATGCAGTAAATTAAGCAAGTAAGAATAAAAGATAAGAGGGGAATAATCATCAACGAAGGAATAAAATTTAGTTGAAAATAGCAATAAATCGACTATGAAAAATAATTAGTTGGAATCAAATATGTAATTTTTTAGCATGAAATAAACCATTATTAGCTGCTGCAAAGGTTAATAATCATAAATAAAGGATTAACACTATGTTTAATATCGTTTAACATAGCTTTGAAACATAATTTAGGCTGAATAAATTCAATTGAAAATATGAGGCAGTTGCATCAAAAAAAAGGAAGACAGAAAAAAAGTTTGAAAGAGGAAAGAAAAATGGAAAGTATTTGGCATTTGAAACTCTTAAAACGAATATGGCTAACTGTTATTTTTTGTTTTTCATGTGAAACAAGTGTTTCGCGCGAATCAAAAACTTTTTTTTTTGATGATTTTAGTCCGTTCAAATCTTCGAGGAATTCTTTCGCACTTTCAATTTATTTTTCAACAATAAAATCTCAAACTTTTTTTAGCCATCAACTTCAACAATGTTTCGTAATCAATACGACAGCGATGTTACAGTTTGGAGTCCTCAGGTTTGTTTTTTATATCGTTAAACATTGAAATGTCATCCTTTTTTTAATACTAATGCTCCTCCTTTTTAGGGTCGTTTACATCAAGTAGATTATGCTGTTGAAGCTATGAAACAAGGAAGTGCTACTGTTGGCATCAAAAGTAATACACATGTCGTTTTGGTTGCATTGAAGGTAAGAAAATCTTTTGATTATGGTCTTTTGTATGATTACATGAAACACTCCATCTCTCATTGTTATTTTTACCTTTCATATTTTAGCGTGCTGCCAATGAACTTTGCTCACATCAAAAAAAAATTTACGAACTCGACAAACATTGTGGTCTTTCAATTGCTGGTCTTCTTTCTGATGGGCGTATTCTTGCGTATGTTTTACTTTCACATTTGCTTCAACTTAACTTCTCTTCACTCTTTTAGTCGTTTCCTTCAAACAGAATGTTCGTCATGGCGTTGGGACTTCAAAGAATCTGTTCCCATTCAAGTTTTAAACAGTCATTTAGCATTAAGTATGTCTTTATTTCTTATCATTCTTACTAATTTTGATGTTTTAGAGCTTCAAGCTAATACTCAATATTATGGTCGTCGTCCATTTGGCGTTGGATTGGTTATTGCTGGATACGATGTATGTTTCTTCGCTCTTTGTTTTGCTCTTTTATCTATGTTGTTTTAGCGCAATGGTACTCATATTGTTCATTCTGATCCATCTGGTGAAGTCGTCGAAGTTCTCGCAACGTCAATTGGTGCACGTTCACAATCTGCTCGAACTTATCTTGAAAAACATCTTGACGAATTCAAAACTTCACCACTTGATAAACTTATCGAACATGCTCTTCTTTCTCTTCGTGATACCTTGCCTGCTGAAGATAATTTAAGCAAAAAGAATACGTCTATTTCAATTGTTGGCAAAGATACCATCTTTAAAGCTATGGATGACGATGAAGTTCAACCTTATCTTGATCGAATTGCCAATATTCCACGAACTGGTGGTGCTGCACAAGAGCAAGCTGTACCTGGTGAAGAAGCAATGCAACATTAAAGAATTAAGAAAAGTGTGTATTTTTCATCCAAATTTAATTTGTTTTCTTCCCGGCGATATTTTGAGCTGTTTAATAACTTATTATTGTCTCTATCTCTCTTGTGTTAAAATTGTTTTTTACTTTATTTAAAAATAAACGCGATTATATCTAATACAAAATAATGTTAATGTGTTTATGTTAAAAGTGGTTAAATGAAAGATTTGACAGTCTTTTCTACGATATCAAAGGATTCATCAATTTGTTGTTCGTTGATACAAAGTGGAGGAGCAAAACGAATAACATCACCATGAGTGTTCTTTGAGATGAGACCATTTTCTTTGAGTTTGAGGCAAACTTTCCATGCGTCGAATTCTAAAAAAGGAAGAAAGGTTAGTTTGGACTGCAACATTATGGAAAGTAAACATACTAGGATCAATAACCATTGCACAAAGAAGACCGCGTCCACGAGTAGTTTTAACAATTTCTTTTGGTAATGTTTTAAGTTTTGACATAAGTCTTTCACCTTGTTTTTCAGAATTTTCGGGTAATTTTTCATCAACTAAAATTTGAACAGCTTCCATAGCTATTTTGCATGCTAATGGATTTCCACCATATGTTGAACCATGTTGTCCAGGTTTGATTGTTAGCATAACTTCATCATCAGCTAATACAGCAGAAACAGGATACATACCACCAGAGAGAGCTTTACCAAGACAAACGATATCAGGACGAACTTGATCATGATGAACGCATAAAAGTTTTCCAGTACGTCCAAGGCCTGTTTGAACTTCATCAGCAATGAAAAGAACGTTATATTTGGTGCAAAGTTCTCGAACTTTTTGTAAATATCCTGGAGATGGTATCATAATTCCAGCTTCGCCTTGAATTGGTTCAACCATGAATGCAGCAGTTTTTGGATCGGAGATTGCTTTCTGAAAATTAAAACAATACTATAAAACACATTTACAGAAACAATGAAACTTACTTCAAGAGCTTGAAGATCATTATATGGAATTAATTCAAAGCCAGGAACGAAAGGACCATAACCTCCATAACTATCTGAATCATCACTAGCAGAAATGGCAGCAATAGAACGACCCCAAAAATTTCCTTTAGCAAAAACAACTTTAGCTTCATTCTTTGGTACACCTTTGACATCATAAGCCCAACGACGAGCAAGTTTTACAGCGGTTTCGGATGCTTCAACACCTGAAAAATATTTATATTTGGTTAAAGCATATTGTAAGTCGGTAGCTAGCATTATCAAAAAATGGATTAAAGAAGTACTTACCAGTATTCATTGGTAAGAGTTTATCATACCCAAACATTTTATGCATAAATTCTTCATATTCACCCGAAACAGAATTATAAAATGCACGAGATGTAAGAGTAACACGTTGAGCTTGATCTTGCATAACTTTAATTAATCGTGGATGACAATGACCTTGATTGACTGCAGAATAAGCTGATAGAAAATCATAATATTGTTTACCATCGACATCCCATACATGTACACCTTTAGCTTTATCAATTACAATTGGAACAGGTTTATAATTGTGTGCACCATAGCGAGATTCACGTTCCATATATTTAGTTGATGCATTTCCACTGCTTCCACATGTAGCATTTTTAGCTTGAGCTGTAATTGAACGAAGTTGAATTATTGATACACGATTGAGCATTTTCTTTGTTTGATGATGACGAACGAGCGAGCGAACAAATTGATGGAAATCGACGATGAAAATCAGGAGAAGGAAGACTGTAAAATCTGAAAAACGTCCTTATGAATGAAAATGAAAAAATGGAAAGAAAAACGACGATGCAATGGAAATATGTAAAAATTAATGCAAATTTTATGAATCACGAAAATTGCGGACATACAAAAACGTGTAAATCCAGTTGTAATTTTTAACGGTTCATTTATTTGGGCTTTCCAAGTATGACTAATTTCTCCAACAAATTCAGATTTCTTGAAAATTTATTGAGCCTTCAATGGTGTCTAGGTTTACAGCTATCAAAGGAGAAGCATTTCTAATTCCCAAACTGTTCATACCATAACTCCCAATATAAAATTCTAAACATGACTTATTAGAAAAAGCAACCCTAATCCAAAAAAATCCAAGAAAGCCTTTTCTCATGGAATCCTAAAAACTCACTCAATCATGAAAACAAAACAAAAAACATTATCCTTTTAAACCCTTCTAAACCTATTCCAAAACTCCAAACTAATATCACATTTTTTGTGCCTTTTTGTGAATGTAGCGAAGGTCGAAGAAGACGACAACGATAAAGTAATTAAAAAAACGGTTGGGAGGAAATAAATAATGATTATAAAAATATTTTCTTTTTTCAAAATAAAGATCATCAACGTTATTAATTTCAATGACAAGCATGCATGCGTCTCGAATCGCGATTATAAGGAGTCTTAAATCAAACAATAATATTTCTTTTTTTGGTTGAGAAAATTAATTAAACCATCATCTTCATCTTTAATGATGATGATGAGGGTGATTGTAAACCGGTTAACATTTTCACCTTAACATTTTCACCCGCCTCCCACTAACTAACTTTTTTTCTCTCTCGCCATGTGCCATAAGAATTTTATGATTATGATGGACTCTCGCGTGGTTTTTTTTATAGATGAAAGATTTGGAAATTTCACGAAGGAGTGGTCGCAACAGAAACAACTCGCGGTTGCGGGACAGTTTAGTGATACACATATTCTTTTCTTTTTTTGGTCAAAGATTGATAACCTTTTTATTGTTGTCTATCATGGAAAAAGATAGGTAAAAGAGAGAAGAAAAAGATTAGGTTAAAAATGAGAGAGACACAAAACCCGAAGATACAAAAGTCAAAACCATGGTCGCGTTGTTCTTCTTGCATGATTGCGGTTATTCTTTTCTTGCACGTTGTTGTCTATCGTCTCTTGATTATTTCATTGATAAGGTAACTAACTAACTAACATTTTTTTCTTATCTGCGCTTTTGACACTTTGTTTTAAACAAATCAAAAAAGAAGAAAAAAGAATAAAGATTTAATGAATAATTTGGAAATATGTTTATGAATGTTTATCTTTTAATTAATTATTTCTCGAGAAAAAAAGTTTAGCAAAAATAGTTTCACGAAATTTTGAAAGACAAAAAAAGAGAGAGGGGAGGAGTAAGAAAAGGACATTGATGAACAAAAAATTCAACCAAATAAAGCGATTACCAAAGTCAAAAAAAGATTTTTTATTGGAACAAAATTATGGATGCAAAATTGAACTTAAAATTTCGTGATAATTTGCTTTTAAAAAATTGAGTATAGTCAAGATTTCCTTACCAACCTAAAAAATGAGATAAAATGGAGGGTAATAAATTTATGGTTTAAAAATAGGAATAGTTATAAGTATTTTATAAGCTACATAAAAAATATTTTTCGTAAACAACAAAGCAAACTTATGCTTTTTTTTCTCCCATTGGCAAGTAGCCATTTTTTTTATCAATAGCAGCAGCAAGAAAGAAAAGCTTCAAGCCTAAAAGCAAAAGAAAGAATAGCAATCAATTTTTTTTCTTTGTCTCTTTTTTTTGTTGGTTTAGGCAAAATTTGAACTTTATTTGAATGTTCTTATTCCAATGCACAGTTTTATAAAATGGTAAAAAAAATCTTTGTTTATTTTTTGACTTTGCAACATCTTTCTTTCGAAAAATTAAAGTCACAAATTTTAGTGGTTTTCGTTCGTTTTTATTTAATGAAAAGTATGTACAGTTAAATGGTCGACAAGCTTGTTTAATAGGGTAAGAAACTATATGAATGCAATTTCATCCACTTCTTGAGCAGCTAATAATTATGATACTACCAATACCGTAATCAATACAAGTTAAACTTTTATCCATTTTTTGACTCTTTCAATTTTTTTCTTGAGTACTCAGTGTTTTTGCTTATTCATCGTGAATGGTTGGAATAAAAACTTTTATAAATGTCAATAAGCAACGATGAACAAAAGATTATTTCAATTTGCAAAACAACAAAAGGACTATGTTATTATTTTCTAGAAGATTGTCCTCTGCTTTATTGAACTTGCATAATTTTTACATTTTTATATTTCAAGTAAACCAAGCATATGAAAGATTTCACACACATTTTATTTGAATATCTTAATTTGAAAAAACACCAAAAAATGATTAAATTTTTCTCATAAAAAAATAATTGCATCTTCCCATATAAAAAAATCACACACGTTGCATCATTTATTTGTGTGTTTTTCTAAGGCCATCAAAAACAAACATGTAAAAAGGTCTTCCGCTTGCTTTTTTTTTCTTCCCGTATAATTTTTTTTCTTCACAATCGATCAAAGGTAAAAAAAAACGACGAAGACAAAAAAAAAGAAAAAAGACGGGCAAGAAAAAAAACGAGGCAGCGGAACATCCAAATCAGCAAGCAGAAAGCAGCGACAACAACAGCTGCCGCCAGGCACTGCCACCAAAAAAATAAAATAAAAACCTTGTTGTTTTTTAATATTTAAAGATTTTCACGTTTTTAACAAATCAAGTCCTCCATTTTATTCGGAGGAATAAAAAAATGTCCACCATATTTTTTGTTTGCAGTTTTATATTAATTTATTGTTTCAATAATAATATTTTTTGCACTCAATTAATTCCACAATTTCCTGTAACCGATGAAGAAATTCGAATGATGGTTTCACGTTTACGTTCGGAAGATATAAATAAAGCTAAAACCAATCAAATTATTGTTAGCTATCAAGGTCATACAACTGCCAGGGATACAAAAGATAATGCAAAAAATCCGTAAGCTTTTTTTTATTATTGGAGGAAATAATCGATTTATGGTTAACTAACTTTTTTTCAGTTTATTCTCAAAAGTTGATGCCTCATTACTTCGAAAACCAACATTCGAAAAATTTATGACTTTAATGGATAATTATAATTTTGAAGTGGGTAAAATTGAAAAAGATAGCAATGAAGAACGTCGAGAAATCGTTGAATTTATTGATACCATATTTGAAACAAGACCATGGAAAGCTTTAATAGAATTTTTACAAAATAAAAAGCATCCATATGCAATGGATGTTCCTAATTTTAAACGATGGATTAAACAATTATGGTTTGATGATTATTCCCGAGCTAAAGGAGTTGCAGATACATCAGGATTTGAACATGTTTTTGTTGGAGAAGTATGTTTAACTTTTTCTTTCTTTATTTATTGAGTTTAAAGAAATTAGAAGAAATATATTAAAAAATGCTTGCGATCAATCGATCTCCAAACTTTCTAAACGCCCAATAAAAAACAAAATATTTCGAGAAAGGCTTATTTTAATACCGTTGATTCAAGTTTAAACGGGCATAATTTTTCTTCTTCTTTGAACTGTCTTTACTTTTAATGCTATTATTAGTTTAAAATTTCGCTATTTCGACCTTTAAACTATGTTTAAAAAAACAACAAACTTGTTGGATAATAAAAATTCCAAAAACAACAAGTGACACTAAGGATGGATATTGAGTTGACAGCTTTGTTTGTCGTCAGCCAGTCATTTGTTAAGTAAGCAAGTAACTTTTGACTTATGCACCTAACAGCTGCCATCAAAAGCATTTTATGTATCTATAGGGCATTCATTTGCTAGTAATTAATTGTGGCCATAAACTTCGAAAACAAAACATTAGGCTTTTGTTGACGCACAAAAAAAAGCAATGGCATCAAAAGTTTTATAACTTCAAAAACTGAATCTTTACAAAAGCTTGTTTTCTGTTTTCATCTTTGATGGTGGAAACAAAGACTTTTATAATCATAAAAATAAGCATCTCACATATTCCCAATACAAAATTCCACTCTTTTTCAGTATAAAAATGGTGAAATAGCTGGTTTGCATTCATGGTTAAGATTTTATTTGCTTGAACGAAATAATACAATGAATTTTGATTATCAAGGTTTTATTGTTAAACGTTTCGACTTGATGGCTATAATTCGATATGTTTGGGAAGGAGCTACAAAGAAAACTGGTGGATTTTTTATTGGAACTTCACCTGAATTTGATATGGCTCTTTACACCTTTTGTTTCTTATCTCGACGTGGATTTAAAACATGCGATTTTGAACTTGATGGTTGCCCATTTTCTGTTACTTCATATGATATGAGTCAATTCAATAAAGTTTATATTGGCACCGTTTATCCTTCAGCAGGTCCATTGAATGAACAATGTCGAACAAGTCATCGACGAGGATAAAGCATTTCTTGTTGTTGTTTTTTGGTGTTATGCATTTTTTGTGTGGTTAATAATAAGCAATGATTTATGCATGTAATAATAAAGCTGGTGATCTCTTTAATCAAAAGATGGAAGCAAGCATATTCATATTTTGACATGTAAAGTTTGAAAACAAATATCGGTATCATAATAGTCCTATTAACAGACAACAAGAAAAGAAAGCTTCTTGTGAAAACGAAAGTATAACCATCAAAAGCAATCCTAATCAAAGTAAACTATTATCCAGTTACATATCCTTTTAGTAGGTACATAAAAAACTTCAGCTAAAGCTTGTAAATAAGGTCCAAATGAATGGATAAGAAAGTTAATATTAATGCTTGGTAACGACTTCCAAGAACCTTACCAAATATAAACAACCATTAGACATTACCAACATCATTCTGAAAAAGTTATAAATGTCTTTCAAATATACATGGTAAACACCACACACAACAGAGTCCTTGAATCTTCACTTTATTGATATATCTAAGTTATCTAATAACAATCACTAATACAAACACAACAACAATGATTAAATATTTACCATACAATAAAAAGGCATCAACAAAGAAAGAATATGTATTTCTAAGAGAGTGTTTGACCGCCAGTATTAATCATTTGATGTTCTTGAAAGCGAAGTGAAACACGTTGATTCATTTTTAAGAATTTTTCAAGACAATTTTTTGAACATTTTTCTTCTTTATCACTTACTGATCTGAAAAAAAGAAACATGAAAGAAAAAGGATATAAAAAAGCAACTAACCTTGTAGTAAAATCACGAATGCAAGAACCAAAACATTTTTCAGTAACAGAATTATATTGTTTTAAAAATTCACGAAATGTTCCCATATCAGTTTCAGTTGATGCAACAGGTTGTGTTGAAGCCATGATTGAATCAAATAAATCTGAAAAGAAAATAATGTTAAAAATGATGATGAAAAAGCAGCGACGCGAGATGATGGATTCAATTTGTTTGGATAAACTTTAACACGATCACTAATGGTAAAGACATGGGTTTAGGAGGTGAATGAAGGAGTAGTCGTATCAATCAATCAAAGATTTAGAAAAGCTATCATGTTAAAATATGTAAAATACGCTGACATTTCCACCAACTAAAATAATCGAAGAAGGATCGACGAAGAAAAAACCAAAAACTTTAGTTTACTTCAAAAAATTTTTTTTCCAAGCTTTCATGTTTGGCAACATTAAGCCAAAATTTGGGATAAACCACAAAAAAAACTTCAAATTTGCTTGCCGTAATGCATTCATGTAAATGTGTGTAAATCAGTGATTCTATGTATCCCAATAACAATAAAGCTGTCCATTAGATTCTGCTTAGTATTTAGAAACTGTGTGGATAGATAAGAAACTTTTCAATGGACAATAATATAATTTGGAATTTAGCGGAAAAAAACTTTGATTTTCATCAATCAACAGAGGCAATGAATAAAAAAGTTACTAACTTTGATTGAGAAGGATGCTGCAAGCTACATATCAAAAAACCAAAAACAAATAAACAATCAAGCAAAACCAAAACAAAATAAATAATCTTTATTTTTACACGTACAAATTAATATTATTATTACAATTACAAATAAACTCTTATAAGATCCTACTTATTATCCTAATAAAATTCAATGTTTCATTTTTTGAATTGTTTCAAAATTTCATCAGCTGCATCCAAAGTTTCTTTCTTCTTGAAGAAGCATAAACGAACAAAATGATCACGTCCTTTCTTATTTTCATCAGAGTAAAATGCAGATGGTGGAATTGTTGCTAACTTCTTTTCACGACATAGCCATCGAACAAAACGAAAGTCGAGTAAATCAGATGTGTTTGATGCATCTCTGAATGGTCCATCTGAAAAGATAATAGTAGCTTGAAGTAACAAAGATGGAAAAGGTTTTTACCAAAGTTATCGAAATCAGCCATTAAGAAATATCCAGCTTGTGGAACAATAGGTTTGAGTCCAGCTTCAGAACATGATTTAACCAAGCGATCACGAAGAGATTCAAGTTCAGATGAGAGACCAGTATAAAGATAGCTTTCTTTGATTTTTCCAGCTTCAATTAAGTCCAATTCTTTTTCAAACGATTGAGCGATAGCTTCTTGAATAGGCGTTGGTGAAGTAAAGGTACAATTTTGATGAATACTTTTCAATGGTTGAAGTAAATTTTCAGGTCCAATCGCCCAGCCAGTTTTCCATCCAGTTAGAGAGAAAGCTTTTCCAGCACTTCCAATAGTTATTGTTCTTTCATACATTCCTGGTAGCGTTGCTGAAAAGAAGAAGGAATTAAGGAAATTATTACTATCAAAACAAGAACATCAATGACATTCAACAACTGAATGTTCAAAACCTTACCAAATCGAATCATTTCATGTCCAGGATAAACATGCCACTCATAAACTTCATCAGCAATTACCATCAAATCATGTTTCTTGACCAATTCAGCTAAACCTTCAAGTTCTTTACGAGTAAATAGTTTTCCTGTTGGATTGTGTGGATTATTGAGAACCAACATTTTCGTTTTGTTTGTTATCTTCGATTCAATTTTTGCCAAATCAAGTTTGTAATCTTCACTGGTTTTAGCATTTTCAGCAAGTTCGAGCACAACCGAAACTGGAATTCCACCACCCATTTTGATTTGTGGAAGATAAGAATCATATGCAGGTTCCAAAACAATAACTTCATCGCCTTTGTTCAGCCATCCAAGAAACGAATAATATAATGCGAGATAAGCTCCAATCGTAACAAGAACATCAGTTTGAGGATTCACATGAGTTTGAAGTGTTCGAGAATATAGCTTTCCTAAAGCATTGACAAGACGAGGATG
The DNA here is from genome assembly GCA_028622995.1 of Panagrolaimus kolymaensis. NCBI lineage: Eukaryota > Metazoa > Nematoda > Chromadorea > Rhabditida > Panagrolaimidae > Panagrolaimus > Panagrolaimus kolymaensis. Next base: position 1,335,279 of record JAJQJQ010000049.1, on the reverse strand, counting down.
ACCAAAGCCACGAGTATATTGATGCCATGAAGTTTGTTCAGGATGAGATGAAATTTCTTTGAGGAAATCAGTTGCAAATTTTGGAGCTGGATTGTCTGGAAAACCCTGAAAGTGAAACATTGAGATATTGTTAAAGTCCGATGTGAGTTTTGTTTTAACAATTTGATGAAAAAGTGGAAGGATTACAATACTAAACATAGAAATCGAGCTGTCATGGTAATGTAAAAAGTTAGTTGTAAGTAAAACAAAAGAAAGCATTTCATAACTATCATATCTTTCAAAATTGTGCCACCATATAGTATATGTACATTCCATCACTTTTTCTTCTTCCCAATAATCATCCAAAGCTTCTAACCAAACAATCAAAAAACCATACATACCTGTCCCAAATTGACTGCTTTACATTCTGCTGCTAATGCTGTAAATTCAACCCTAAAAAACGTTTTCATTAAAGATAAACCATCCAAATCATACAAAACTAACTTACCAAATACTCGGCTTTGAATCTTTAATAAGTTCAGATGGTACATGTTTTGATGACGCCATTCTTCTTGAAGATACACTTACAGCTGCTGCTGAAATTGGTTGAAAAATCGATGATGGTGAAAATAATGAAAGTTGAGATGAAAATGATAAAGTTTTTGTTCGAAGCATATTTATTTTTTGTGGTCTCACAACAACAACAACTTCAAATGGAAGTGAGGATAACAAAATGAAAACGTATATGTCGTCAATAAGTTGCAAATTTTCAAATAAAATTAAGCATAAATAATTTTAAAAATGGCTAAACATTGGCATTCTAATTTCAAGGATGAAGAAGCAATGATTTTGCTGAACAATTTTTTTAGCTTGATCTCAAGATTTTCTTTCGTTCCAAGAATGAATATTTTTTAAGTGATTAGAGCAAAAGCTTTAGGCGAAGATGATGAAGCTCCTTTGTATTGTTTCAAAGGAGAAAATTAAAAAATGGTTTATTGTCTCGTTAAAGCTTTTTTAGTAAGTAAATAATTTGAGCTTTACAATGGCGCTACAAAGTTTATTGTATGTACCCCAATTTTTTGTGGCATCCATAAAATCCATTCAAACAAAAAGTTAACATATTTTGGTTGGCCATCGATTGATGTATCCCTTTTCTTTTTTCCATGTATGCATAAACAAATTTATCTCTTTCACCAGCTTTCCTTTTCTTGATTTTTGGGTCATAATTAAAGCCACTTCATTCTTTCTTATTCCTCTTTTCTTCCATTTTCTTAAAAACAAACTCTGCCATTCCTTATTTTTTTCTTCCTTATTTAATTCTCCTTTTTTTTCGCGGGCTTTTTTTTGTTTGGTTATTATTTTAGTTTCTCAAAAATGTTTTATCAACTTCCTGAGAAGAATTTTAATAAGTATTCTGAATCTGAAGGAATTTATAACGAAAAACCAAAACGACATATTCCAAGACAACAAAATTATTTTCCACATTTAGGATTTTTCACTTTCAAAGTTAAACCTTCAGAACTTGCAAGTTTAGGAGAAATTGAAAGTCGAGAAAAAATTATTAACAATCTTCCATGGAAAATTTTTGTTAAAGCTGGTGGAAAAGATTATTATCCTTTTATGGAAGTTGGAATTGTAAATCATAATAATGTTGAAGAAATTGATTTTGTTATTAGCCTTCTTGGATTTGAAGAAAAATTGGATGAAACTCGTAAGCTTCTTTTTTTCTCGTTATTTTTGTTTTGTGGGTTTAGAAGCCGCATCTTTTTGGAAGCTAGCTATAAGCGGGATTGAAATATTTAATAAACTGTGGTAATGGATTTTCGATCAAACGAATTGCAAAAAGTTCGGTGCTGCAAAATGGCTTCGATGTGCACCGACTAAATGCATATGATACTGTAGCTATTAGATAGGAATATGCAGGTACATTCATAAATTTATGTTTATTAGCCATAATAGAGTTACATCTATTTCATGTTGTTTAGTTAGTCATTGCTAAGGAGTAACTTTTCTGACCATTTTTGAGCTTAAAAAAGCAAAATTTAGCTTCACACACCTTCCCTCTTTTTAGGCAGTTTAGAAAATAAAGCTTTATAACCACTTTTTATATCCTAAATCTCTTTCTTTCTCTTTAGGTCGAGTAACTTTAGCAATCGATGATTCAACAAATCCTTCAATCACTTGCCCTGAAAAGATATGGTATCGTTCACTTTTTAATGAACCATCACTTGTTGGCAATGATAACGATGGAGAAGAAGAAGTTCCTTTGCAATTTGAAGCTTGCATAAAATTTCGTTGTCATGATGATGAACAATTGGAATCTCGTCGTGTATTTCATGAAGCTCAAGAGTCGAGATACCCATCATCATATCCTTCACAAACTTATCCTAATGATTATCCATACCCAACAACAAAAAGTTATCAAAATATGCAAATTATTGATCCACTTCCAAATCAATCTTCTGGATTATCATTTATCTTTAATCTCATAATTTTATATATTGGTTTTATTTGTGTACCAAAAATATGGGAAATATTATCTTTATTTTTCATACCATTAATTTTTTGGATTATTGATTTTGTCTTTCAAATTTTATGGTTTCCATGTAAAATAATTGATTTCATTTTTGTTGTTGCATGTAATTCCCATTCTTTATTTAATCACACGGGAAATAAGTTTTATCATTACTATGATGAAGCAACAACTTTTAATGAAAGAAATATGGCAATGCTTGTTGCTGCCGATGAACGTTAAAGTTTTGGAGGATTGAGTTTTTTGTTATTTTAAAAAAAAATTATAAATAGTTATAAATTTTTTATGTTGTCAAAAGTTAAATAAAACATTTAATAAATAATTATTATTGTTGTTGGTGATGATGCCGATGGGAATTCCTTTGGCTATGATGATGATGGTGATGTTGGTTCTTTAAATGTTTTAAAGGATTAAAATGTGATTTAGCAGCAAATTCAATTTTTAAAATAAATGCATCCAATGAAGGAAATTGAGTCCATTGAATATTTGATAAATCTACGATTATTCCATGTTGAGCGGGAGCAGATTCTTTTGGAAGTTTTATATTTGTTCCAAGAAGAGTGATCCTTGTTTTTTTGGTTAAATTTACTGAAGGAAGCGCAATTTTATTGTTGGATGGAAATTGTAAAACCCAAGCATAAATAATTGTATTTTCTGTTTCTTGTGGATTATAAACTCTATCAGATAAATTATTTTCTTTAATATTTGATCGAAGCATACTCGTATACCTATAAAATTAAAATTTGGACAACTTCCATAAGTTAGAGAGATTTACCAAATAAAATCTGTGTCATTTTGATGAATCCATGGTTTAGTTCCAAAAATGGCTTCATCGTGGATTTTTACAAATTTTCCTAATTCCGTTAAACGATCTTCAAAAATGGGAACAATTCTGCCCAAATGATTTGGTCCAACATTCAACAATAAATTTCCATTACAACTTATGGTTCTCGCAAGTTGAGAAATTAATTCCTTTACTGTATGAACATCCGATGCCTAAATAAATAATAAATTAAAGCAATTTTATGTTTATTAATATATGTTTTACTTTCATATCTCTTCGATAACCCCAAGAATTTTTATCAAGGGTCATACAATTTTCCCATTTTCTTTCAAGTAAATGCCCTAAAAAAATGTTTATTAGTTTTGACGACAAAGAATCGAATTGGAGCGTCACTAACCTGGATCATAATGATCAGAATAGGTTAAAAATCCTCCATGCTTTCCCATAATTCCTTTTCCCCAACGATCGTTTACAACAACTTTATTTTTTATTGGACTAAAAATGGATATTTTTAAACTCTCGTTTGAAAGTTTTTTTGAATACTTACCTTTTATTATAAAGCCAAGCAATAAAGTCTTTCGATTTCCAATATGTATCTGTTTGATCCCAATCTCCATCACTCCAAATTATATCTGGTTTATATTTATTTACTATTTCAATCATTTGTGGATATGAAATTTGCTAAAATGATTTTTTTATATTAAACTAATTATTATTTAAAAGATGGATAAACATCAGAAAAATCGGTTCGATTATTCGCTGCATCATTCAAATATAAAGGATGGAAAAAATCCATTTGTGAAAAATATAAACCAAAATGAATATTTTCATCGGTGATTGCTTTTTTGAGATCACCTAAAATATTTTAACCTTGTTTGTATTTTTTTCCGAAATGTTTTCATACCAACGATGTCTCTTTTGGGACCAACATCAACTGAATTCCAGTTCCACGAAGTGTTGCTTGGCCACATTGTATATCCTATAAACATTATCTTATAAACATCTATGATCACTATTATGGTCCATTGGTTACTGTACCTTCATGATGTTTACTTGTAAAAACAAAATATTTAGCGCCCGATGATTTTACAATCGAAGCAAATTCTTTTGGATTTAAATCTTCCGCCGTAAATTGCGTTGCAAAATCGGCGTATGTTTGTCCATGAAAATGTTTATCCAAATACTCTATTGCATCTTTATCTTTTTGTCCTCTCCAATACCACCAAAGCCAGGCATCCCTATGGGCGGGAACTGAATAAACTCCCCAATGACAAAATATTCCAAATTTAGCATCATCATACCATCGAGGAATGGGACGTGAATCAATGGATTCCCAAGTTGGCTAAAATGGAAAATAAGTTTTAAAACCGATATAACACCGTTGCTTATTATTACCTCGTATTTCTTAGCATTAATTTTTATTATAATTGAAAATATTATAAATAACAGCCAAAGTGCTTCTTTTTTAATCATGGTAGCACAAAAATGAAAAAATAGAAATTTTAATTAATAATATTTATTAGTTTTTTCTTGTTGTTTTTGAAAAAAAGGCTATTGTTTTTTTATTATTATTTTACCAAAAATGAAATACAAAAAAAATTGAAACAACAAAAAAACAAAAGAAAAAAGATGGAAAATTTTTTCTGAAAACCGTTACTTTTACAATGCTTTTTTTAGTTTTATTTAAAAAAAATCTTATCAGGACTTTGTTTTCTTTTTCTTAAAAAGCATGTTTGCTTTAAAGAAATAAAAATGTTTAACCAAGGCTTCTTATCATTATTTTTATTATTTGCACTTTCACGGTTTGCTTTTTTTGATTGGTGGTGGTCGACGGCCATAATACTCGACTATATAGAATTTAATTGATTTGCATTTTTCATATTTTATTTTAGTGTTGATCGGCGGCGGTTTTTTACTATTTTAGTGAACAGCTAAACGACGACGAGTTTTTTTGGATTTTAAAATGTTTAAAATTTTGTTGTTATTTTCTTTGTTTATAGCAGCAGTAATTTATGCAGAAAAATATGAGGTAAAAATTAAATGGATTTATTTTAGTTATTTAAGAATAGTTTCGAAAAAAAAACAGAGGCATCGAGTAAAATGAAGTAGTTTTTCAAAGACTTTTATGCTCTGATTTGAAAAAAAATACTGTAGCTGCTGTTTCTTTAAAAAATAAAACCATTCTCTAAATTTCTTTAACATTTTTCATTTTTATTTCTCGCCTGCTTCCAAAACTAATGAACGAGAAAGTTAGTATCGAATTAAAAAAATTAAAATATTTTTTTAGCCAACCTGGGAATCCATTGATTCTCGGCCTCTTCCAAGTTGGTATGACGATTCCAAGTTCGGCATCTTCTGTCATTGGGGAGTTTATTCGGTTCCTGCTCATCGTTCAGAATGGATTTGGTGGTATTGGAGAGGACAGAAAAATAAAGATGTAACAGAATATTTGGATAAACATTTTCATGGACAAACCTATGCTGATTTTGCAACTCAATTTACTGCAGAAGATTTAAATCCAAAAGAATTTGCTTCGATTGTAAAATCATCGGGCGCTAAATATTTTGTTCTTACAAGTAAACATCATGAAGGTACAGTAATTACTTGATTTAAGAAAGTTAAAACAAAAGGCAATATAGGTTTTACAATGTGGCCAAGCAACACTTCGTGGAATTGGAATTCACTTGATGTTGGACCAAAACGCGATATCGTTGGTAGGAAAACTATTCAAAATAATGAGTGTATCCATTTAGAATAAATTTTTAGGTGATCTCAAAAAAGCAATCATTGATGAAAATATTCATTTTGGTTTGTATTTTTCTCAAATGGATTGGTTTCATCCTTTATATTTGAATGACGCCACCAATAACAGAAGCGATTTCTCAGAGGTTTTTAGAAATTTTTTTTCATTAACCATCTTAAATTTTCTTTTAGCAAATTTCATATCCACAAATGATTGAAATAGTAAATACTTATAAGCCAGATATAATTTGGAGTGACGGAGATTGGGATCAAACAGATACATATTGGAAATCAAAAGAATTCATTACCTGGCTTTATAATAAAAGGTAATAAAAAAATTTCCTTTTAAACGAAAGTTTTAAATTTTTTTGATACATTTATCTTTATTTTTTTCAGTCCAATTAAAGATAAAGTAGTTATTAACGATCGATGGGGACATGAAATTATGGGAAAGCATGGAGGATTCTTAACTTATTCAGACCACTATGATCCGGGTATTTCTTTAACATGTAAAATTACTAACGCTTCAAATATATTTTTAGGACATTTGCTTGAAAGAAAATGGGAAAATTGTATGACCCTTGATAAAAATTCTTGGGGTTATCGAAGAGATATGAAAGTAAAACATATATTAATAAACATAAAATTGCTTTAATTTATTATTTATTTAGGCATCGGATGTTCATACAGTAAAGGAATTAATTTCTCAACTTGCGAGAACCATAAGTTGTAATGGAAATTTATTATTGAATGTAGGACCAAATCATTTGGGCAGAATTGTTCCAATTTTTGAAGATCGTTTAACGGAATTAGGAAAATTTGTGAAAATTCATGATGAAGCTATTTTTGGAACTAAACCATGGATACATCAAAATGATACGGATTTTATTTGGTAAACTTTTCTTCTATGTATGTTAAAATAATATATTTATTTTAATTTTATAGGTACACGAGTAAGCTTCGATCAAATGAAGAAAATTATTTATCTGATAGAGTTTATAATCCACAAGAAACAGAAAATACAATAATTTATGCTTGGATTTTACAATTTCCATCCAACAATAAAATTGCGCTTCCTTCAGTAAATTTAACCAAAAAAACAAGGATCACTCTTCTTGGAACAAATATAAAACTTCCAAAAGAATCTGCTCCCGCTCAACATGGAATAATCGTAGATTTATCAAATATTCAATGGACTCAATTTCCTTCATTGGATGCATTTGTTTTAAAAATTGAATTTGCTGCTAAATCACATTTTAATCCTTTAAAACATTTAAAGAACCAACATCACCATCATCATCATAGCCAAAGGAATTCCCATCGGCATCATCACCAACAACAATAATAATTATTTATTAAATGTTTGAATTTTTTATTTAAGCTTTTTAAATTTATTAAATAATTTCGCAACAATAAAATATTTTTCAGTAATAAAAAATTTAAAATTTTTAGAAGTTATTTTTAGCTGCTAGAAAATTTAAGTGAAACTAACTTATTCAAATATTATAAACTAAAATAGAAAAAAACAAAGTTCTATAAAAAATTCAAAATAGCAACAAAGAAAATGTTTTTTTATTTTATTGAGCTGGCAAAACTACGCGTCCATTAACAACATCAACACCAGAAGAACTTTTTTCTTTTGGAGGAATTCCACGTTTTGGCGAATGCGGAATTGTGCGATTTACCATTTCAATGCATTCAGGAATGGGGCAAACACTAAAAAAAAGGAAAGAAAATAATAATGTTTTAGTTTCAATAAGCGAAAAGGCATCATTCATACCTGTAGCAAAGTGTACAACCAGTGCAATCATCCGTGACATGAGGGAAATGAGTAACTGGGTCAAAGGTGATAGCTTGATAACCGCTATCATTACAAGTCATATAGCATTTTCCACAATTAATACACATATCCTAAATATATAAATATTTTTATAATTTAAAAATTGCAATTTCATTTTGTTAATAAAAATCCCAAATTTCCTTTTTTTCTAAAATTTAGAAAAATTCCTTACATCATCGATAACTGCAACCTTTTGTTGTTTATTATCCAATTCAGCATATGAACCAATCGTATTAAGACTTAGTCCAATCACATCTTTAATAGTTAAAACTTTTTTTGCTTCATTCGCGGGTCGTTTAGCGAAATCAATGGTAGTAGTTTCTAATAAATCAGTTTTAGATAAACTTTCACGAATGAGTTTTTGTTTTTCATCACGGAATTTACCAAAATTTGGAAGGTGCTAAAAATAAAAGTAAAATTATTAATTAAATTTTTTCGGGGATTTCTAACGTTTTTTGTGTCAAGTTTCAAGACACAACAAACTTACAGTATTTGGAAGTCCAACAGGTTTACCAAGTTGATGTTTAGGAATTGGAGGAGATTGGCCATCCCAATCTTTCAATGCTTCAACACCTTTCAAATAAAGAAGAGCTTTAAGCCCGGTAATATAATCTTCAACAACAGTGAAATCTTGATTTTGAACTGCAGAACATACTTGAAGAACGGAAGCACCAGCATGTAAGAATTGTAAGCCCGTTTCAGCACTTTCAATTCCACCCGTTGCAAGAATGGGAAATCCAGGGAGGGCATTGGCTATAGCACTCACGCCTCGAAGGGCTATAGGTCGAATAGCTGAACCACTCATTCCACCATAGGTAGTTCGTTTTTCAACACCAATATTTGGCCATGCTGCTGCATCTCCACGTAAACCCATTAAACCTGAGACTGTGTTAGTAGCAGTGACACCATCAGCTCCACCTTCTTTAGCTGCAGCAGCTATTTTACGAATATCAGTAATATTTGGAGTCATTTTAGCAAAGAATGGAATTTTTACTGCTTCACGAACCCATTCACAAATTGATTTAACCATATATGGATCTTGTCCACATGCGAGACCCATGCCTCTTTCACCCATTCCATGGGGGCATGAAAGATTGAGTTCAAGAGCATCCGCTCCAGCTTCTTCTGATCTTTTTGCAAGGTCAACCCAATCATCCTAAAAATATTTTTTTAGACTATTAAAATATTATTAAAAAAATTATTTTGGATCTCTAACGGATGATAGTAATAAAAATTTAACAATATTTTACAAAAAATTAATTACTCTCAAAATTCTTTCATTTCATTCAAAAATAATAATTTTTTAAAGATTCTTTTTACCTTATTGAAGCTTGCCATAATTGAAGAAATAACAATTTTATTTGGGAAATCACGTTTAAGTTCAGTGATACATGTAAGCCAATACTCTGCGGTTTTTTCAGAAATTAATTCAATATTTAAAAATGATCCTTGTCCCGGGCCATAAATGGGTCCAGAAGTGGTTCCACGAACAATTCGAGGTGAAACATTGGTGACCAAATCCTAAAAAATATTAATTTTATTTCATGTTTGTTAATTTGAAGATAGTAAACAAAAATGGGTAATAATTCACAAAGTTTTGTTACTTTCCAGTGATAGTAATTAAAATTCACAAAAAATTGTATAAAATTGATTACTTTAATTTTTGTTGGGGCTAAAAATTAATTTTTTTACTAACCTTATCCAATCCAAAAGTTTTAGTTAAAATAAAACTCCATCCTTGTTCGAATGCCCGTCGACACATGGCTCCTGAAGTGGTGGGTGGAGCAGAAGCTAAACCAAAAGGATTTTCAAATTTAATTCCACACATTTCAACTGAAACATCCACATAATCAATGGAAGTAAAAAACATAGGAATTTTAGGTTTTTCTGAAACAGCAAATCCATTTTGTTGTTGCAAATATTTATGAATATTCCATGCAGCTGTTTTCCCGTCATTTACTGATTCCACGGTAGTTTCTGCAACTCCACCAATATCCCCTCCAACATATACCCAAGGTTCAGAAGTGCCTTGAGTGATTCGATCAACTTCAGGCAAACCCCATTTATTTAATTTTACTGGACTCAAAGCTTCCACAACATTTTCATCAATTAAAGTGGAACCAAAAGCCGAAATAACCCAATCAGCTTTAAGAGTCAAAGTTTGATCTTCATCATCATACCAATTTCCTTCCAAATCTTGTTCGGTTTTAGTGAATTCCATGGAAACAATTCGTCCATCTTTCATATTAATTTTTTTGGGAGCCATAAAAGGCATAAATTCACATTTTTCTTCTCGAGCTGCTTCCATCTGGAATTATTTTATAAAAGTCTTTGAAGGAAAAAAACATAGTAAGTCTCATGCAGAAGATAGTAATCAAACTTTAACAATAATTTTAAAAATTTGATTACTTGCATTAATAAATATTGAAAAACAAAAAAAATTATTATTTTTTTTGTTAGCCACAAAAATAAGCTTACTTCTTCTGGAACAGCTCGAATGGAAGTGAAACCTTTTCTAAAAACAACGATAACTCGAGAAGCTCCACATCTTAAAGCTGATGTGGCACAATCAAACGCTGTATCGCCAGCGCCCAAAACAATTACACGTCCAGGAAGTTTAGGTAATTTAGTTGTTTTACAACCACACATTCCTATAAAAAAAGTAATATTTATCGAAAAAATTCATTTTCGCTTTTTTTTAAATAAATTTTAAATACCTGGTTTGCTTGCTTTTGCAACCAAAGGCAAATAATCTTTGGATGTGTAAAAGCCATGTTCAATTCCAAGGCCTTCAAAAATTCCAACTTTTTTAGGTTCAGGCATGCCAATTCCAATAAAAACCGCTTTATTTCCATCTGATTTAAGTTTTTCAAGGGATAAATCATCTTTGTGAAGGGCTTTCCCAGTTACAATCTGAAAACTTTTCAAATTCAGTGTAAAAGCTCGGATAAAAAATATTAGAAACTCACTTTGACTCCAATATCCTTTGCAAGTTGAATTTCAAAATCCACAACATTATAGGGTAAACGGAATTGAGGGATTTCGGATGAACTAAAAAAAATGAAAAATTAACTTTGAAAACTTTTTTGGGAAAAAAATTAATAAAAATGTTAGAAGCCTTTGACACTGTGTTTAGCATTTGAAAGGCATAACAAGCAACATAAACTTCGTCTTTATTATTGCGCTGTAATTATACGCAAACTCTCAAATAAGAAAGTTCCGTTTCGTTCAACGCGTCATGGATGTAATTCGAACTTTCAACCTTTCAGTTATCAAGCAAGCAACCGCCAAACCACTGAGCCATACATGTTAGAGAATTTTGCTTCGAAAAAAGTGACATCCTTTTTGTGTATTTTTTTTCTTTGGTTCATTTTTAATTTTTTTTGATTCAATAAAAATTATTTTTTGTTTAAATATTTTACCTTAAACCTCCAATAAATTCTTCTTTTTCATATATGGTAACATCAGTATAACCAAGACGAGCTAAAAATGATGCACATGAAATGGATGCAGGTCCACAACCAAGTAAAGCAATTTTAGATTTATGCGCTTCATTTCGAGATGATTCAACTTCTTTTGAAATTATTTGTTTAATATTCATTTTCATAAATGTTTCAACTGCATATTGTTGTAAACCACCAATATTAATTGCACCTTCTTCAGATGCATGAAGATTGCAACCACCAACACAGAGGTCGGATGTGGGACAAATCATTCCGCAAGTTAAACCAAGGGGATTATCAGAAAGAATTTGTTTTGCAGCTCCATAATAATTCTATAAAACAAAAAATATAATCTTCGAAAACTTGGTAAATAATGGCAAAAATTTTCACTTCGAAACCCAGAATTTGGAATTTGCAACGAAAAACAAAATTTAAATAATCTTCTTTTTTTTGGTTTCTAAAAGTCCAAACTTAAAAACTAACTTACTTTATTAGCAATGGATCCAATAAAAGCTTTAACATCAAGTTGAGTGGGGCAACTTTTTTGACATGGTGCATCAGCGCATTTTAAACATCTCATAGCTTCTCGCATGGCACCACGTTCAGAAAGAGTTGTATGTTTAATATCGCGAAAATCATTCTCATATTTATTTGTTCCACAACTCTAAAATAAAAAACACATAAAATTTAAATTTTAAACAAAGAAAGAATATTTTTGATCGAGAAAAAAATAATTCCTTTTATGATTCGAAGGAATAAATAAACTTACTGAGCATCCTCCTCCTTTATCTGAATTACGTTTCCAATTTAATTTATCTGCTTTTGTTATAGCTGTTGGGCGTAAACTTGCAGTGGTATTGACTCGAGGATTCAATACTAAAAGATTTTCAATATCTGGTGGCTCTTGACTATATTTAATTCCAGGTGGAGCCATGATTAAAGATAATGGATTACTAAAAAGTGAAATTTTAATTTTAAAAAAGATAGAAAATAAATATAACAAATTTAAAAAATAAAACACGCTTAGTATTTGGAAACCCGACAAGAAAAGAAAATCCATAAAATTATTTTTTCTAATAATTTCTTTATCCCGAAAAAAATCAAGATAATGAAGATATTTTTATTTTTAGCTTGACAGCAAAATTATTTATCAATCGCAAACTTCTGCAAAATACAATTTGTAAACAAAAAAAGTGTAAAAAGTTATTATCAAAAAATATTTTTCTTGCCAAACCCCCAAAAAAAAGAACCAATATTAAAACTGATCTAAGAAACAAATTCTTTTTTTTATTATTCTTTTTTGAATGGAGCCTCTTCTCATTAATCATGGCAAACAATAAAAAAAATGAAAATGAAAAAAAGAAGAATAACAAAAAGTATTTAAAAAAACGGTGAAGGGCGACGACGACAAAAAAAAAATGAAAAAGAAAAGAACCGAGGAAAATGTAACAAACTCACGCGGGTATTATTTTTGTTCAATAACTTTTTTTTGATTATTGATGGGATTCCTTTTCTTTTTTTTGTTGGCCACAAAAATTGTTCGATCGTCTGCTGCATTAAAGGTAGCGGCGGTGGTAGTGATGTGAAAAAAAGACAAAACTATGTACCACCAAAAAAAAAATAAAAAGAAAGAAAGTAAAAAACCGAGATAAAAAAAACCATGCCTATGAAAAGTAACTTTGATAACAACAAACTTTCATAGAAAAAGATCAAAAAGCAACAAAGAAATGCTTATTTTTGGGACTCTTTTTGATAATATTCAATCAAAAAAATCAAAAGAAAAAAATGAGAAAGAAAAAAGTTCCAAGTTTTTTCTGTTTGCATCAGAAAAGTTTAAAAAAATCAAAAAATTATTCCTTCAACTATTTATTATTATTTTTTTATCTTTGCTCAAAAAATATAATCATAAATAAAGTGTAAAAGGTTTTCAGGCAAACATTTGATGCTACAATTTTTTTTTGGAAAACTAAACAAACGTATTTTTCATTAAAATTACTCCATATTTCTATGTTTGATTTTTAGATTTAGATTTCTGATAAAAAAATTGAGACTTTAAAATCACTAATATGTTTTCAGAAAGTTTTTAAAGATTACAAAGACTATCCACGGCTTTATTAAACCTCGTGAATTAGAATGAAAATAAGCTGCCATTCTTATTTTCTCAAATTTTAAAGATTTTTCAAAGCAGCAAAAATATTATTTTTTAAACACATTTAAAATCAAAAATACTTTTGTTCTGCCAAAAATTATATTTATGAAAACCTTTACCCTCGAGTAGTCAGTCCTCTATCTCAATAACAATGTTGGTTGTTGTCAAAGAAACAAAAAAAAATAGAAAGAAGAAGAAAAAAATGATGGGACAACGACGAGAACATACATGACTGACGACGATAGTTGACTTGCAAATCAAATCATCAAACCATGTGCTTTTTTCTTTCTCCCTTTCATCAGCGTCTTTAAAATAATTTTTTTTCTTTGATTGGTCTAGGGCCGATAGGAAAAAAGAAAAAAAAGGAAGGTAATCAATCTTTGGACGTTTTATTTTTTTGTGACAATCATTTGAAATAGGAAAAAAAAGCCAGCAAAAAAATTAACAATAAATAGAAAAAGAAAAATCTTTGGTTTTTTAGGTTTTAGCAATCATGAATAGCATTAAAAAAAGTAAGCAAAAAGTTTTAGAATATTTTGTTTTGAAAAGCTTCAAAAAAAATTGCTAAATTAATGAATCTCAAAAAAGAAAGAATGTGTTTAGCTCAAACGAAAATATTCAAGAAGTAAAATCAAGTAAAAAATAAGGCAAATTAGAAAAATTTATAAAAAAAGAAAAATCAATGATTCATTTGAATGTTAAAACTATTATTTTCAGTAAGATTGAGATGCTATTAGAAAGGGCTGATACAAGCAATAAATATTGAGAAATTAGAATTAAAGGCAGTAATATTTATAAGAATTTCCGCAACATTTTGTTTTGTAAAAAATATTTAAACCTGCCATTCGTATCCGTGGGTTTAGCGAGTGTCCAATTATCTCTTTCAGGAGCTTTTCAAAGAAAAGCATCAATATTAAATTCTGAAACATGACCGGAGCAACGTAATTTGCATTTTTCTGCGACAATAGGATGACTAAGATGTAAATTTACTGTTTGGGCAGTAAGAGGATGCGAACATTTCAAAGGAAATGATTGGGTGGTGGGTGTATTCAACATGTCCATCAGTGGAACCAAAATCAGTACCACAACTAATATTTAACATTGCTCCTAGTTGGCAATTAACACATCCACAGTCAAGGAGTGAACGGTTGCTTTGCATTGGTTTCTATCAATAAAAGTTGAAAGTTTAAGTTTTTTGCAATCCAACTTTGAGTTGAACGCGAGCATCTGATAATAAAACAATTTTATCATCGAACTATTCAAAATAAATTGAGATTTATTTGACGATGAATAACAATGTGAGACACATTTTTGGCGTAAACTCACAGATGATATAAGTGACCTTTTTTGCATTAAATAAATGATTAAAATATAAGGAAATCGCGAATACCATGCAGCGATCCCTCCAGGCAAAAAAAAAATAAGCGACGATGAAGTTAATGGTGAAAAATTTAGACTTGTGATGTAAAAAAACACCATTAAATAGTTGACAGTTTTGATACATACATTGCTTTTTATAGCAATGCAGATGGCTAGAGCCCGCATTTAAAATGACGGAAAATTAATCTCGTATTCGACCACTTTCCTTTACATCTTTATTAAAAATGATACAAATACATAAAAAGACGTTCATATTTATAAAAAGGATAAAAGCTGTAAAGCGACGGCGAAAATATGCATCTTTCTAAATCAAAGAACAAATCTTTCTAAATTTGACAACTTCATTTTCTCCTTCTTCCTTCCATCATTCGTTGGGATGGCTTCCTATGTCTATCTGCCAATATTATGTTTGCTCATTCATTCATCATTATTTCATTCGTTCGTAAAGTTTACAACGTCGTCGTTACTACTCCTGTATTTTATTCTTCTCTTTATTTCTAATGTTCGTGTTATTTAATTGTTCGCGATAAACTTTTATTTATTTATCCTCATTTGTGTTGTAATATTCGTGATGCCTCAACCGCCTTTAATACCATACGCCCACTAGACAAACATACACATTTTTTGTTATTGTTTCGCCTTTTATATTTTATATGCCAAAAGTAAAAAGTATTTTTTTTGGAATTTATTTTTAAATTTTTAGGATCAATTTGTCTCTTATTTCGTGAAATGGATAGCAAAAGTTCGGAATATTTATTTGACCAACTTTCTGGTGAGTCATATTATAATATATTTTTTGTGTTCTTTTTTATTTAAAAAAAACTCTGTCGAGATTACTAATACATATTACAATTTTTAGTGCCACCACCTGATCAATCAAATCCATCAACAAAAGATAAAACAAATGTTACAAAGCAAAGGTTAGTTTTTTTAGTTTACTTTATTTTTCTGATACAATAATGATTTTAGTGAATTGAAAACAATGATTACCAAAACTTCGATTGCGATGGAACTAGGAAATATCAATCATAATTTGGACCTGCTTAAACAAGACCATCAAGAAAATGCTGAAAAATTTAATGAAAGTACTATACTTATGGTTGATGTTGGTAGAAAATTTGTCAACTTAATGTAAGTTCTTTTATTTTTTTATTTACTCAGAAAATTATTTTTAGATCAATGCAGGGTTATCGTATTATTTGCAAAATTGGCTATGGTGGTTTCTCAGTTGTTTGGCTCGTCATAGATATGAAAACCAAAGAATTCAAAGTGGCAAAAGTTTTTAAATTTGATTATGGTCTTTTAAAAATAGAAAGAGAAGTAAGTTTTATTATTACATAAAAGGGGTTAGGTTAATCAATAAAATACTTTTTTTATAGATCCTTCAACAAACTTCAAACCACCCGAATATTTTGCGCTACTATGAACGCCTTGGTATTGCATGTGGAGAAAATGGTGCTTGTGTTGCAATATATGAACCTCTTGGGAAAGATCTTAATATGTTGATGAAAGAAGCTTCAAAACATGGTGGCCTGTCAGTTCCTGTTATCAAAAAAGTGGCGAAACATGTTCTTTCGGCTCTCAAAGCAATCCATGATCTTAAAGTAATTCACAGTGATATTAAACTCCACAACATTGCTACTTGTGTCTCTCAACTTAGTTTGCGTCGCGAATTTGAAAAAATTGTTGAACTTATGAAATCTGGACAAAGCATCTCAAGGCTTCGAATGGTATGTCAGAAAGATGTCGAAATTGATATGAATGAAAAAACAAAATATTTGGAAGAAGAACTAGATGAAGTATCAAAGCTCGAAATTAAAGAAGTCACAGAATTAATCTTTAAATTAATCGATTTTGGGAATGCTATGGTGAGTTTGTTTAAAGCTTATTTAACAAATATAATAACCCGTTTTCAGAAAGAAGGGGAAGAAAGTTCTACTGGTACTTATGGATTTCGTCCACCTGAATACTTTTTTGGTTCACCCTTGCTGCCATCTCATGATATTTGGTCACTTGGTGTTGTGGTAAGTTTGCTTAAATTTTCTCAAAAATGATAAATTTGCCAAATTTTCAGATAGTTGTGTTATTCACTAACAAAACGTTTCTCGAATATGGAAATGGAAGCAAAATTGATGACAAAGGTGAGTTGCTCGTTGTAACAAATTCTCGAATTACCGCATCGAATATTTTTTCTATTAAATTTTTTAGATATTGGTGCTTCTAACTCTACATGCATCGCCGCCACAAGCTTAGCAACTGCGATAAAAACACCTAATCGCAATGATATCTATGAAATAACTTCATTAAGAAATATGTTTGGCATGTTCTCTCAACATCATTTTAAAAATTTCAAAGATCCTTATGGGTATAAAACGAGATTTTCTACTCGATATTATTCATCCAGAAAAACTACAAAGAGAATGAAGGAATTTTTACGAACCAAACTTGATAAACTTCTAATGGATGATATTGATCGAAGCGAACTTATTGATTTCTTACTTCAAATGCTAAACACTGTTCCAAGTGAAAGAAAATCTGCTGCTGAATTGCTTCTTCATCCTTGGTTGAATGATGACATTGCTCGTGGGGATGATTCAAACGAACATAAGCTTTATCCTGAAGATGTTTACTCTGATTTATCGAATAAATTTTCTGCTACTTTATTTCCTCAACGACAACAAAAAGAAGCAATCATTAATGAAATTGGAACTCCTCTTGATTCTGCTGTTGCATCATCGCATTCAAATTGTGTGGATACTTCTGAAACTTCATTGGATGATGATCTGTCAATTAATGCACAAATGGAATTAGATAATGCTGTCTTTGGTCATAAAGAAGTTGAAAACGTTGAAGGCGATGATTATGAGACTGATTCATTTGAAACTGATGATACTGTGGATTCAGACTCAGATGAAACAGAAGATTCCAACGAAACAATAAGTGGTAAGTTTATTATTTATTTATTCATTTACTAACTTGAATCTGTTTATCTTTTTTTTTGTAATTACTAATTAATTCATTTTGTAGAGTTTGGTTCTGGCGAAAGTTATGTCGATAATGATGCGCCTTATGCTCCAAATGTAAGTTTTGATTATTTTTTTTTCAAATCTTTTTTATTCCTTTTTTTAGATGAAAAACTTTTCTGAAGAAGACTTCGCTGATTTGATGTTATAACTACAAAATGAACTTTTCAAAAATGAATCAATACAACTTCCAATCGTAAATCTGATAAAAATGTAAAATTTGCTTTTTTATATTTAGTATTTTTGATGTTTTGTGTTTTGTGTTGTTTTTAAATAATAAAAAATTAGTTTATGTAATCATTTTGGAAAACTAAAAATTGATTTTTTTTTTTGTGGAAATAAAGAGCAGAAATGAAAGAAGGAAATTAAAAACAATGATTAATATGCATTGAATAAATGCATAATTTGTTTAGAATCATATTTGTAATAATAATGATTCCGAATATGAATATTTGTTTGTGGTTTTAATGCAGCTGAAAACCAAACAGGTAGTCGAGCATTCCAATAATTTAAAGGTTTCAGTGCTCGAACAAACATAACTTTGTCCATCATTAAATTGTATAATTCATCATCTTCATTTCCATCATAAATATGGAGGTTTATCTTCCGTAAAGAATTCATTATTAAACGATAAAAAACCCACAAAGTGCCATCAAGACCGAGAATAACACACATTTGCAGGGCCGGGATTTTTTTCTAAAAACATAATCATCAATGGATTGATTTGAGTTTAGTGATGCAATAAATGCAAGGATTTCCACCGCTTTTTATTTTTTATAAAATATTAAATTTAAATTATAATCATAGCTTTTATTTCCTTCTTTCATTTCTGCTCTTTATTTCCACAAAAAAAAAAAATCAATTTTTAGTTTTCCAAAATGATTACATAAACTAATTTTTTATTATTTAAAAACAACACAAAACACAAAACATCAAAAATACTAAATATAAAAAAGCAAATTTTACATTTTTATCAGATTTACGATTGGAAGTTGTATTGATTCATTTTTGAAAAGTTCATTTTGTAGTTATAACATCAAATCAGCGAAGTCTTCTTCAGAAAAGTTTTTCATCTAAAAAAAGGAATAAAAAAGATTTGAAAAAAAAATAATCAAAACTTACATTTGGAGCATAAGGCGCATCATTATCGACATAACTTTCGCCAGAACCAAACTCTACAAAATGAATTAATTAGTAATTACAAAAAAAAAGATAAACAGATTCAAGTTAGTAAATGAATAAATAAATAATAAACTTACCACTTATTGTTTCGTTGGAATCTTCTGTTTCATCTGAGTCTGAATCCACAGTATCATCAGTTTCAAATGAATCAGTCTCATAATCATCGCCTTCAACGTTTTCAACTTCTTTATGACCAAAGACAGCATTATCTAATTCCATTTGTGCATTAATTGACAGATCATCATCCAATGAAGTTTCAGAAGTATCCACACAATTTGAATGCGATGATGCAACAGCAGAATCAAGAGGAGTTCCAATTTCATTAATGATTGCTTCTTTTTGTTGTCGTTGAGGAAATAAAGTAGCAGAAAATTTATTCGATAAATCAGAGTAAACATCTTCAGGATAAAGCTTATGTTCGTTTGAATCATCCCCACGAGCAATGTCATCATTCAACCAAGGATGAAGAAGCAATTCAGCAGCAGATTTTCTTTCACTTGGAACAGTGTTTAGCATTTGAAGTAAGAAATCAATAAGTTCGCTTCGATCAATATCATCCATTAGAAGTTTATCAAGTTTGGTTCGTAAAAATTCCTTCATTCTCTTTGTAGTTTTTCTGGATGAATAATATCGAGTAGAAAATCTCGTTTTATACCCATAAGGATCTTTGAAATTTTTAAAATGATGTTGAGAGAACATGCCAAACATATTTCTTAATGAAGTTATTTCATAGATATCATTGCGATTAGGTGTTTTTATCGCAGTTGCTAAGCTTGTGGCGGCGATGCATGTAGAGTTAGAAGCACCAATATCTAAAAAATTTAATAGAAAAAATATTCGATGCGGTAATTCGAGAATTTGTTACAACGAGCAACTCACCTTTGTCATCAATTTTGCTTCCATTTCCATATTCGAGAAACGTTTTGTTAGTGAATAACACAACTATCTAAAAATTTGGCAAATTTATCTTTTTTGAGAAAGTTTAAACAAATATACCGAAACACCAAGTGACCAAATATCATGTGAAGTAAACAAGGGTGAACCAAAAAAGTATTCGGGCGGACGAAATCCAGGAGTACCAGTAGAACTTTCTGTTCCTTCTTTCTGAAAATATGTTATTATATTTGTTAAATAAACTTAAAACAAACTCACCATAGCATTTCCAAAATCAATTAACTTAAAGATTAATTCTGTGACATCATTAATTTCCAGCTTTGATACTTCATCTAGTTCTTCTTCCAACAGCTTTGTTTTTTTATTCACATCAATTTCAATATCTTTCTGACATACCATTCGAAGCCTTGAGATGCTTTGTCCAGATTTCATAAGTTCAACAATTTTTTCAAATTCGCGACGCAAACTAAGTTGAGAGACACAAGTAGCAATGTTGTGGAGTTTAATATCACTGTGAATTACTTTAAGATCATGGATTGCTTTGAGAGCCGAAAGAACATGTTTCGCCACTTTTTTGATAACAGGAACTGACAGGCCACCATGTTTTGAAGCTTCTTTCATTAGCATTTTAAGATCTTTCCCAAGAGGTTCATATATTGCAGCACAAGCATGTCTTCCGTTACTTAAAAAATTGAAACGTTCAAAGTAGCGCAATATATTAGGGTGGTTAGAAGTTTTTTGAAGAATCTATAAAAAAATGGTTATTTACAAGAAAATTCAAATTTTGAACTAATAATATTATGTATTTTTATTTCTTCGAAGTTGAATTTAGAGTTCGACACCCGAGTAATTTGGTCAAAATTTTTGGACAAGATTTGAGCTTGAGAATTTTCATATTTTTAAGGGTAAAAATTGCGAATGTATGGTAAGAAGGGTAGTAGAAAATCGAAGGTATGTAGGGTAGCTTTACCCGGGGTAAGGTTGTTTAACAAAACTCTAGCTGAATCTCCGCAAAACAAAGTTTTCAAGGCAAATTTTTATTGATTAACCTAACCCCTTTTATTTAATAATCAACTTACTTCACTTTCTATTTCTAAAATACCATATTTATATTTAAAAACTTTTACCACTCTGAATTCCTTGCTTTTCATATCAATGATGAGCCAAACCACTGAGAAGCCACCATATCCAATTTTGTAAATAATACGATATTCGTTCTTTGTTCTAAAAATAATTTTCAGAGTAAATAAAAAAATAAAAAAACTTACTTTACGGAGCTAATTTTATGACCAACATCAATCATGAGTATTGTACTTTCATTAAATTTTTCAATATTTTCTTGAATATTTTCGTTAAGCACGTCCATATTATGATTGATATTTCCTAGTTCCATTGCAATCGAAGTTTTGGTAATCATTGTTTTCAATTCACTAAAATAATTATTGTATTAGAAAAATAAAGTAAACTAAAAAAACTAACCTTTGCTTTGTAACATTTGTTTTATCTTTTGTTGATGGATTTGATTGATCAGGTGGTGGCACTAAAAATTGTAATATGTATTAGTAATCTCGACAGAGTTTTTTTTAAATAAAAAAGAACACAAAAAATATATTATAATATGACTCACCAGAAAGTTGGTCAAATAAATATTCCGAACTTTTGCTATCCATTTCACGAAATAAGAGACAAATTGATCCTAAAAATTTAAAAATAAATTCCAAAAAAAATACTTTTTACTTTTGGCATATAAAATATAAAAGGCGAAACAATAACAAAAAATGTGTATGTTTGTCTAGTGGGCGTATGGTATTAAAGGCGGTTGAGGCATTACGAATATAACAACACAAATGAGGTAAATAAATAAAAGGTTTATCGCCAACAAATAAATAACACGAACATTAGAAATAAAGAGAAGAATAAAATTCAGGAGCAGTAACGACGTTGTAAAGTTTACGAACGAATGAAATAATGATGAATGAATGAATCAACAAACATAATATTGGCAGATAGACTAGGCATGGCTCGAGGCCCCGAAGCCCCTGCCAAGGGCCTAAAATTTGGAAGCAGGGCCGGGCCGGGGCCTGAACCAAGGCCCCGGTAGGCCCTGACGAAAAAAAATTTATATAGAAAATGAAAAATTTGTCAAAATATTGATAAAAATTATGTTTTTTGGTCTTTTGAAATAGTCTTTGTTACTTTGGTTTTCTGGTAATAAATTTCTCCTTCTCTTTTCTTTTAGTCACATAATTATTATCTTTCCATTTTTTTCATAAATGTATGGAAGGCGATTTATTTATTTTTCGTTAATTTTGGATTTTATTTAATCTTTGTTTTACTATCTCGAAAGTCCTAGATCTTTATATTTTAATTTTTCCAAAACCAAAACATTTTGCTTCTTTCAAAAAAGAATAAAAACTTTTAAATAATTCTTTATTTTTTCATAAACTTAATACCAACAAATTATTTTGAAGGCTCTAACCTGCAGCAAACCCACGATCGTTGCAAATCCTGGAGATTGTCCAATTCTTAGAGTTCCAAGAAAAGATCCAATTGCAAAACGTGAAATTATTTCAAATCCATTTCTAATCACTGAGACTTGGTTACCATGGAAGCCATGGAGTGAATGCGTGTCATCAGGTTGTGGAGAAATTGAAATAAAAGAACGTTAAATTAGAATGCATCTTTAAAGAAAATAATGAAAATGGAAAAAAACAACAACAAAAACCCATTTCGTTTTGGGGCTAAAAGGCAGCGAAGTGAATGCGTTATTGAATGTCAAACATAAAAAAACACATTGTTTTTTGTTGGTTTGTTTCATTTTATATTTAAATCTCTATCGTAATAACATAAATAGTTGACGCCTAAAAAAAGAGGAGTAAAAAATAATAATAAAGATATGTTTGAAAAATGGCACTAAAAAAACTGTTGCAAAAAAACAGATCCAAAAAGTAAGAAAACAGTTATCAAAAAAGAAAATCCCTAAATTATTTATTGATTTTCTTACTTCTTTTCTGCTTCCAAAACTATTGGTTGTGATTTTTTTGAAAAATTTATAAAAATCATGGATGCAAGAAAAAGATGTTGTTAATGTATGTACATACTTAATTAAATCAAGGGAATTATTAATAAAAAAAGTTCATCTGAGGAAACAACAAACTTTATTGATGTCCTTTTCATTGTTTTTATTGCTTAAAACAAAGTTAGAGTCATAGTGAAAAATTTGGATATTTGAGGTAGCTGTAACTCAAAAGCTAGCACATGAAGTAGGCAAATTGAGTTCAAATTCGGATTCTACGACCCAAAAAACATATATAGAAAATGGTTTTAGGACAAAAAAATGGATTTTAAAAATATTAAATTTTTTTAGTATCGTGAGTTACTATAGGTTCATCAAGAGGTTGTGATGCATCATCTTGCATAACAAAAAGGTGTGATATTGTTTCCAATAATTATAATATTATTTATTTTATTGTTTTTGACAACTTTTTCAAGTGTCCTTTGATAAATTTATCACAGATAAAGGTGTTGAGATGCATCAACATGCATACCTTTACTTCAAAAATTCATAACTTGAGAAGACGTTTAAACAAAATGATACTATCCTAGACTAAATAGATCATGCTGAACATTTCTAGATTGCTAACACATAAATATTTCGCACTTCCTGAGGAGGAGATGCATTTTGGAAATAAGGTATACTTTAAGCACTTCAAAAACAGTCATATTCCGTTAATTTTACCTGTTCTTTGGGTGGAAAAATCAGATTTTTCATGCTTTTTTACCCTAGTATCAATAAAGTTTAATAATTGCATAAAAAAATAATTAAAATCCATGTTGGAGGGTGAACCACCATTTCGACTTTTTCGTTTTTGGCAAAAAGGTAAAAAATCAATCAACAAGTCATTTTCACTTCACAGTGGGTTTATGTTCAATTCGAAGTTTTGCAGGAATTGGACAAGCTCTTGATTCATAACAAAAAATGGAATTTTATTCAAAGTAAGACAATTTTTTTTATTCTGTAAAAAAAGGTTTTTGACATTTTTTTTGCAAGCGAAACTTCAATTACCAACAAGTAAACCAAAAGTAATGGTCCTGAATTTTAGACAACAAAAAAACAATCGTCTTTTTTATACGGAGAAAGAAAGGCGGGAAAATTGAAATTTGTGGATGGAATATAAAAAATTAGCATTGCAATTGCAAAAGCTTGATGAGGTAGTTAGCTTTTTGATTTGAAAGCAAGCAAAAGTGATAATTACAATAACTTGAAAATACTGAAATCAAAATATGGGAAACATAAAAAATGGATCGAAAATGGTTAAAAAGTCATTGCCGTTAAATGGGGCTTCAAAATGAGCATTTAAAGGATTGGTCTTACGTCAAGGTGCCAAAAATATCACAAATCCTGGGATACCTCAAGTAAAAATTTGATGCTAAATCACAAAATCAAACTTCCATTAAATATTCCTAATATCCACTAATAATGGTTAACAAAAACTTTTTTCACACATCATCCAAAAAAAGTTTGGTTGTTATTGTTTGTTGGGATTTTATAAGTTTGTATATACATACAAACTTTTTATTTATCTTGAAAAAAACAAAAACATTTTTCAAATGACAACAATAAGCTGCAATAAGAGAAAATGGGTGAGTTTATTGCTTTTTCTTTCAAGGTTTAAAACTTTTTTCCAACCTTCTTTTCCTATTTTTAGCCGATGCTTTGGAATGTATGGCAACTTTGCGAGGATAAGAAAATTATCTTTTATTAGCATGCAAAAGCAACAAATTGCATTTCATCCTTGTCTTTTTGATGAAGAGTAACTTCAATAATAGGTTTTGGAACAGGAGAATTATCCTCCAAATGTTGTTCAACTGGCGGAATTTCTATTTTAGCTGGAATAGTTTCATCTGCAATTTCTTGCTTTGCTAAATATTCTTTTGCAAGTCGAAATTCTTCGGTTAATTGATTCACATATTCTTTAGCATTAACTTGATCTCGTTTTCGTTTACATTCAAGCTTGTATTGATCATATTCAGATAAACTTTTAATGGATGGTCGAGGCTTGAAATCCTTCTTTTTAACAACTTCTTTAATATAAAGTTAATTAATTTTAGAGATGTGGAAAAGGGATTATATATTACCGCATCTTCTCCAGTATGCTTTATTGTTTTTACACCTTTGAGAATTTTAGGTTTGGGAGCTGTATCGATGGATTTAGATTTGGGTTGATCGAGTTGGTGTTTGACATGCCTAAATACTTCAATTAAAAATAACTAATCAGCATCGATAAAAAAAATATTTGAAATAAAATTATCAACATATTTATGAACAAAATTTTTAAAGCTCCTGTTGTTTGCTTGATTAAAAACAATCGTTCATTTTCAGAATGAATGCTTTCATCCATCCTCTCTTTTTAGGTCAAAATTTTTTAAGACGCTTATCAGAAATCATTGACAAAAAAAAGCGTTGTCTGTCCATTTATTTTTTGGTTAATGAAAATAGCGCAAAACTAAAAAACTTTCAACAAAAGATAGACGGGCTTGAAAAATAGTTTACTCTATCTTCAAATGTCAAACAAAAATTTAAGAAAAATTTATTGTTAAATCTAAAAACTTTACATAAAAACCAGTAGTTTTATAATTACATACATAGAAAAGAACAATAAGTAAAAAACATAAAATACAACTAAAATCTCTAAGAATTTACAACATACATACATATTTTGGCATGAAAACATTAAAGGTTAGATACAAAATATTACGATTTCTTTTTTGCTTTGGAACAACTTTCTCCAGATTCTGGGGGCAAAGCTTTTAATTGAGAAATAACTCCACCACCACCAAAATAAACAACTTTATTCATTATTGATCGAGAAAACTTAACAATTTATGAGAGTTTGTAAAAGCAAACGATACTTTTCCAAGTAATTGTTTTATGTAATTCAGGAAAATTAGGGACAAAATTTTCTCGAAATATTTTAATTTCTCTTTCATAAAGTTTTGAATCGACTTGAAATTCAGAAAAACGAATATAAAAATATTAAATTCTCTCAAAAATATTTAAATTTTCTCCATTTATTAATGCTTGTCAAACAATAGGCATAAAATTAGGAAAAAATGCAACACAAAATTTTCGAGCACCATCGATTGAATTGGAATGGAAGTTGTGGAAAGGTTGATGCGATACCCAAATAATGAAATAATCAATATTGGCAATAACTTAATGCTTCACCAATTCCAACATTATATTTTTCTGATTTTAATTTTTACAATAAATCTTGTTGGGCCAAGTTATTGCAGCTCCAGCGTAAACCACATCCAACCAAAAAGCTTTAGCTGCACGACTGAAAGCATAATAATTTCCATAAAAATAGTTTTATTTTATTTTAAAAATTTTAAATGCTTCTAATTAATCACTATAACCTAAATTTTCTTTTGGGTTGATTTCCCCAACCAATGTTATTGGTTGGTGGCCTCATTGTTTTTCTAAAATTTTATCTAATAAATTTTAGCTTAAAAAATCTTAGAAAAACTTTGACAAAAAAAGACAAATTTATTCGAGTTTCAATCCTTTTGGTTCTTCGCAAAAAATTTTTTTGTGGAATAGATTTTGGCCCTAACGCTCAACCTTATTTGAAAGAAACACTCGATGAAATCATAGCATAAAAAGATGTTAAAAAAACTAACATCCTCTTTTTGGAGTAAGGTAATTGATAAGAAAAAAGCCCATTCTTTTATTTTCCATATTAATTTTTTGTTCGTCCACCAAACAACAAAAAAATGCAATATAAAAAAGATAATAACAACTGCTTAGAAGAAGAAAAAATTTTACTTTCAATGGCATATTTTGTTTTCATCCTCATTTTGAAATTTTGAATTAAAAACACATAGTCAATTTATGATTTTACATTTTCCTTATTGAAATTCTAGAAATTCCGCTGCCGGCAATTACACTTATTTAATGCACAATATTAAAAGTAACAACAAAAAAGAGGTTATTACAAAATCAACAGTAACCATAATGCATCTAATAATTTATGGGATATACTCTTAAAACTTTGCGTGTGCACGATTTGTTGAATACTTCAAACTTTTTTGGTATCAACAACACAACATAAAAATCCTTTATTTGAATACAAAAAAAAATACATACGAGAACAACAACAAAATAATACAAATGCAAACAATAATCAATTATCCCGAACAACCTCGACATCCACAATGAATACATTCAGTAACACGTTCAGAATCAATTTTTGATCGAGGTACTCTGCAAACACAATTCGTTCCAAAATTTGTATCTTTAACTTGAATACATCGAAGACAGCGTACTGGTTCAGGTAAAGCTTCTCGAAGCTCTTTTGCTACTTCATGAAATTCTGAATCTTCATTTAGTTCATCTTCGATTCGTTTCTGTTCAACACGAGCGGCAACACTTGAATATATATCTGCAGGCACATCAGTAGGACAGAAATTAACTTCGAGAGCACTTTGTCGATCCCTTCCTAAAGCAGCATAGTGTTGTAATCCATTGTATGAGCCATCTTGATGAATAGGTACATTATTAACACAGTTTTCAGAGTTCTCCAATTTCAAAGCATTTCTTAGTTCTTTACATGCAGCTAAAGTTTGCCATGGATCATCTGATTGAAGCCACCATCGTTGACCATTTAAAGGATCATTTGCAGAATCAAGAAGATCATCCACATGTTCTTCATAATATTTGATTCTTTCGACAATTGACTTCTTTTTGAGTAAACCAGTAATATTAATAATGTGAAGCTTGAGTCAATAGAGTCCACGTTTTCCAAGAAGCTTTCCTTTAGCAAATTTCAGTATACAGCGATTGATATCATCTCCCATATGATTCAAATGAGGAGAGATAGGATAAACTCGTCCACGGAAATCCATATTGTGTGGAAAGAACAATACATCATTTCGGTAATGTCGAAGAAAGTGCAACACGATATCGTAGCCAACACCATAATGAATTCATTTCCATCCTATAAAAATAATGATTACTTCAACAAATACTAATGAAAACAAACTTTGTTTTCATTGCTTGAGTTTTTTCTTTGTAAAATGCTCGCCATTGTTCACTTGTAATATCGGCAGCTGTCGCATCCACACCAAAATGATCAGCAAATTCTGGAACAATTTGAGTCGATGAATGAAGCGGCACACTTAACTTTGACAATAATTCTTCTTGCGTCTTATCGGAACCCATTGTAAAAACTTCTGTTAAAAATTCCAATATTATATATTGATAACCCATGGCGTCGATCCAAGATCATTCAAAGCATCAAACACAGGACGAGCACTTGCTTCCGAAGATAATCTATCTTCAAATTCTTTGTTCACATCAATATCTTTAAAGTCATCAAGTCGTCGAATAATTTGAGATGGATAAGTATAAAATGGTCCATTTTTGCCATAATCAATCCAAGGTCGAGGAGGAACTCGGAGTGGTAACCGAGAATGAGGAAATAAAAGATTCTTATATCCATTTTCTCTGATCATTTTGATAACTTCTCTATTCACACGAATCATTTTACTAACTTTTGTCTTGATTTCATCCATTGTGTCGCTCTCATTCGTAACTTTGCCGAAACTAAGCACGTGATCAAATGTATTTCCAATTTGGAAGGTACAAGCAGACATAACAACATCATTCAAAATGACACCAAGAGTTTTTCGAACATAGATTTTGAAATCAACACACGGTAACGAAAACATTGGATCAACACCATGTGAGTCGCAACATCTTATCCACCATTGTCGAGCAGTGCATATTTCAGCAAGTTTATGATCACTAAAGTATTCCAGAAAATGTGATAAGATTTCTCGAGTCATCTAAAAAACAACAAAAGTTAAAAGGAAGGATAAAAGCAGTACAAACTTTTCCAGGAGAAACATTAATTTTGTCAAGAAATATATTGTAAAGTCCATCCAAAACAGAATCAGTTAAAGCGTTTTCAAATCCAGCAATATCAATATGTATGTAATTCAGCTTTTGATAATTCAGCATTCACAACTTCAAGCAATCCACTAGCACCTTTTTCATAGTTTATACTCACAAGACATTGCTTTACTAAAACATACTATCATAAAACTAAAGGAATCTAAAAAAAGCCTTACCAAGAGAATTTTGAACTTCCTTCGGTTTACGTTTCAATAAAGTCGAAATTCGTTCCTCCCATCGGTGGTAAAGTTGGATCACGAGTAAAGTTATCAACTTTCATGAAGCCTCCTTTTTCAGAATGAAGCTGTTCTCCAAAAGTATGACCACCAGAGAGAGCTTTACCAAAACAAACGATATCAGGATGAACTTGATCATGATGAACGCATAAAAGTTTTCCAGTACGTCCAAGGCCAGTTTGAACTTCATCAGCAATGAAAAAAACGTTATATTTGGTGCAAAGTTCTCGAACTTTTTGTAAATATCCTGGAGATGGTATCATGATTCCAGCTTGGCCTAGAATTGGTTCAACCATGAATGCAGCAGTTTTTGGATCGGAGATTGCTTTCTGAAAATTAAAACAATACTATAAAACACATTTACAGAAACAATGAAACTTACTTCAAGAGCTTGAAGATCATTATATGGAATTAATTCAAAGCCAGGAACGAAAGGACCATAACCTCCATAACTATCTGAATCATCACTAGCAGAAATGGCAGCAATAGAACGACCCCAAAAATTTCCTTTAGCAAAAACAACTTTAGCTTCGTTCTTTGGTACACCTTTGACATCATAAGCCCAACGACTAGCAAGTTTTACAGCGGTTTCGGATGCTTCAACACCTGAAAAATATTCATATTTGATTAAAGGATATTATTGTAAGCAAGTAGCTAGCTAAATTTATCAAAAAATGCATCAAAATGACTTACCAGTATTCATTGGTAAGAGTTTATCATATCCAAACATTTTATGCATAAATTCTTCATATTCACCCAAAACAGAATTATAAAATGCACGAGATGTAAGAGTAACACGTTGAGCTTGATCTTGCATAACTTTAATTAATCGTGGATGACAATGACCTTGATTGACTGCAGAATAAGGTGATAGAAAATCATAATATTGTTTACCATCAACATCCCATACATGTACACCTTTTGCTTTATCAATCACAATTGGAACAGGTTTATAATTGTGTGCACCATAGCGAGATTCACGTTCCATATATTTAGTTGATGCATTTCCACTGCTTCCACATGTAGCATTTTTAGCTTGAGCTGTAATTGAACGAAGTTGAGTTATTGATACACGATTAAGCATTTTCTTTGTTGTTTGATGATGACGAACGAGCGAGCGAACAAATTGATGAAAAATTGATGAAACTCAGGAGAAGGAAGACTGTAAAATCTGAAAAACGTTCTTTGAATGAAAATGAAAAAATGGAAAGCAAAACTTTGAAGAATGAAAAATGAAAGAAAACAAAATCGAGAGTGAGAGAGGTTCCCATTCGCGCCTTTTCGTATCGAGATTGATTTATTTTTGTTTGAAGCGATGAAATAATAGTCAGCATTAACAAAAGCAACATTTGAAACAAAAAGCTGCATCAAAAGTAAATCGCATAAATATAATAAACACAAGTTAAAATCCCGTAAATAATTTATTCTACATAAAAACGTTAAAACAGAAAAATACGAAAAAATTTAATTTTAAATGAAAATAAGTTGATTGAGACCAGGAGAAATTTGAGATAGACTTTGAACCATCAGAAGACGCATGCAAGAGATTTATGCCTAAAAAACGAAAATATCAGTAAAATAAATAAAATCAAAAAAAAAACTTACTCCCAAACCATCAACTTCCTTCACAATGCCAATACAGCTATTCATTCCACCAGGAGGAGTTATTGAAGTTGAAGCTTCACCATTGGCTGGAGCAGGAGCTGTTGGACCAACATCTTTCATTATTGCATAGCAGCTTCGAGAAGCTTTAACTTCGGTTTGAATTTCAGCAGGTTTCATGAAGCAATAGTGAGATGTTGACTTTTTGAGACCTAAAAAATAAAAAGTATAAAAAAGAAGAGAATTTAAAAAAAAAGAAATACCATAAGAGCCAATGTGAGATTCCATAGTAAGTTTGAGATAAAATTGATGATTTGAGGTGAAAGTGAAGTTTGACGATGAAAATTGTTGATGAAGAAAATAACCGTTCAGCAAAGTGAAATTGAAGCTTGAATGAAGCTTTTGAATGGCATCGCTGGCCTTTTATACGATTTCTTTGCCATCATTCAAATTTTGTGAAATTTGCATGGGAACGAGAAGCCTGTAACGTTTTTCATGCATTTTTTATGCAAAGAAAAGGATGGATTACAAATAACTTTGAAAATATGATGTATTTTTTATTTTGGATTATCATGAGCTTTAATCAGCGTTTTACTTTTATAATGGGTTCAGTTAAAATTATGTTGAAGAAACTAAAGGATTGTGAATGCTTTAAATTTTTAAGAGCGACATCATTAAATTTATGTTGAACCATTCTTTGGACAATTATGGGTTCTTCAGTTTTTTTGTTTGTAAGTCTTTGAGAAATTGAAAAGATATAAAAATATTAGTGAAGTAATAACCTTCCGAAGAATTGAAGTAACATGATAAAAGCTTTTAAAGACGGTGTTGTTAATGGAAGATGAAAACGCAACTTTCGAGTTGGTTTTCAATCATAAAAGTTATATAGTTAATGAACACATCAATATCAAACATCACTGCTGAAAGAAAATAGCAGAGAAAAAAAGATGTGCAAAGGCTAATTTCCACCAAATGTGTTAAATTATCAACAAGTAACTCATATGTTTTTTTACGATAAACAAAATATTCACAAAATCAAACATTTATTATGAAACAAAACACAAAAATAAAACACAAAAAAACAAAGTAAAATTACAAATGAAAAACAACAAAGAAAAGGCCCATAGGTGAAGGATTAACAGGACCATCATCTTCACCAAAACCGCGCAAAAATTTGCTCATTGCATCTGTCATAACCGTAATGCCATTTTCAGCACGTTTCAATAAATCATAGAGCAATTTCAAATCTTCAATACAATCGTTGTTAAGCATGAAAATAAGTCCACTATTTTCCATATCAACAACAGTTTGCATATGCGATACAATGAGTTCTTGTTGTAAAACAATCATTATTTTTGCTTCGGTGATGTTGTCCAAGTATCGATCAGATCTTTCTTTTTCTTCAATTAAGCAGTCATTGACTTTGCGAACAAAGACGCTTGCACTGTTTTCAGCTAAAAACTTCTGTCCAGCAGCCCGATAGTAACCAGCTGATTCTCTCAAGAACAAAGTTTCAAAATGAGTTTCATAGTAAGATCGAGATTTAAGACCAAGTTGAAGAAGCATTTCACATGCAGCCTTTAGACTCATCCTGAAAACCCAGATCGCATAAATTTAAACACAATGAAAAAGTAAAATTACCAATCGATAGCTTCTTTCTTTCGTTCACATTCAATCATACTAAGCATAGTTGCTTTTAAAAGATCATTGATGGAAGATTGGTTAACCACTTGATCACGAAAAAGTTGAAGACCCAGATTATAAACAGGTTCCAAATCACGACGGTTTTGACTGACAAAAGCACAATCAAGAAACATAACAATATCTCGAATCATCACCATGGCAACGGTATGATCATTGAAACAGTGAATTAATGTAGACAAGAAGTTTGTATTAGCCGCTTCAGTAACAGAAGTAGGAACAGCATCAACCAAATGATAATTGACCGATTCTTTGACACCATCATATAGTTTTTCACCAAACCTGTTGAAGAGACACAAAGTGCATTGGTCAAAAGCAAATTGAACAACAACAACATCAAAGAGCAATCAACGATTTGCTTTTTGCGAAACAAAAATTTTTTTGCAACAAAGCTTTCCATTTTTTTTTCTTCAAAAAACCGTTTTAATTTTTTTAGATACCTGTATTTTTTCTTATCGATGCTTTACATTATAAACCCGTGGTAATTCTTGAATCTTTAAGTCAAAAAAAAGTAGAGACTTGAATTAAACGAAGCAACAACTAATGCAAGAATTTTCTCCGCCTTTATTTTTTTTAAAAATATTTATTTTTTTAAAAATATTTAATTTTAATTTAAAAAAAATTAAAGGTGGAGAAAATTCTTGCATTTTCAGATTCATTAAACTCAAATCCGTCCATTTTTGAATTTAGTTTTAGAAAAAAACCTGGCTTTTAGCTTCGAGGTCGAACATAATTTTTATTTAATATTTAAAAAAATATAAAATTCGGTAACTA
The DNA here is from genome assembly GCA_028622995.1 of Panagrolaimus kolymaensis. Classification (NCBI taxonomy): domain Eukaryota; kingdom Metazoa; phylum Nematoda; class Chromadorea; order Rhabditida; family Panagrolaimidae; genus Panagrolaimus; species Panagrolaimus kolymaensis. The sequence goes on along the minus strand of JAJQJQ010000049.1, from coordinate 1,302,058 downwards.
TTCTTGCATAAAATGCTTCATTAAATTCCAATCTCTCCATTTTTGAATTTAGTTTTAGAAAAAAACCTGGCTTTTAGCTTCGAGGTCGAACACAATTTTTAATTAATATTTAAAAAAATATAAAATTCGGTAACTATTCTTGCATAAAATGCTTCATAAAATTCCAAACCCTCCATTTTTGAATTTAATTTTAGAAAAAAACCTGGCTTTTAGCTTCGAGGTCGAACACAATTTTTAATTAATATTTAAAAAAATATAAAATTCGGTAACTATTCTTGCATAAAATGCTTCATAAAATTCCAAACCCTCCATTTTTGAATTTAGTTTTAGAAAAAAACCTGGCTTTTAGCTTCGAGGTCGAACATAATTTTTATTTAATATTTAAAAAAATATAAAATTCGGTAACTATTCTTGCATAAAATGCTTCATAAAATTCCAAACCCTCCATTTTTGAATTTAGTTTTAGAAAAAAACCTGGCTTTTAGCTTCGAGGTCGAACATAATTTTTATTTAATATTTAAAAAAAAATAAAATTCGGTAACTATTCTTGCATAAAATGCTTCATAAAATTCCAAACCCTCCATTTTTGAATTTAGTTTTAGAAAAAAACCTGGCTTTTAGCTTCGAGGTCGAACACAATTTTTAATTAATATTTAAAAAAATATAAAATTCGGTAACTATTCTTGCATAAAATGCTTCATAAAATTCCAAACCCTCCATTTTTGAATTTAGTTTTAGAAAAAAACCTGGCTTTTAGCTTCGAGGTCGAACACAATTTTTAATTAATATTTGAAAAAAAATAAAATTCGGTAACTATTCTTGCATAAAATGCTTCATAAAATTCCAAACCCTCCATTTTTGAATTTAATTTTAGAAAAAAACCTGGCTTTTAGCTTCGAGGTCGAACACAATTTTTAATTAATATTTAAAAAAATATAAAATTCGGTAACTATTCTTGCATAAAATGCTTCATAAAATTCCAATCTCTCCATTTTTGAATTTAGTTTTAGAAAAAAACCTGGCTTTTAGCTTCGAGGTCGAACACAATTTTTAATTAATATTTAAAAAAATATAAAATTCGGTAACTATTCTTGCATAAAATGCTTCATAAAATTCCAAACCCTCCATTTTTGAATTTAATTTTAGAAAAAAACCTGGCTTTTAGCTTCGAGGTCGAACACAATTTTTAATTAATATTTAAAAAAATATAAAATTCGGTAACTATTCTTGCATAAAATGCTTCATAAAATTCCAAACCCTCCATTTTTGAATTTAGTTTTAGAAAAAAACCTGGCTTTTAGCTTCGAGGTCGAACATAATTTTTATTTAATATTTAAAAAAATATAAAATTCGGTAACTATTCTTGCATAAAATGCTTCATTAAATTCCAATCTCTCCATTTTTGAATTTAGTTTTAGAAAAAAACCTGGCTTTTAGCTTCGAGGTCGAACACAATTTTTAATTAATATTTAAAAAAATATAAAATTCGGTAACTATTCTTGCATAAAATGCTTCATTAAATTCCAATCTCTCCATTTTTGAATTTAGTTTTAGAAAAAAACCTGGCTTTTAGCTTCGAGGTCGAACACAATTTTTAATTAATATTTAAAAAAATATAAAATTCGGTAACTATTCTTGCATAAAATGCTTCATAAAATTCCAAACCCTCCATTTTTGAATTTAGTTTTAGAAAAAAACCTGGCTTTTAGCTTCGAGGTCGAACATAATTTTTATTTAATATTTAAAAAAATATAAAATTCGGTAACTATTCTTGCATAAAATGCTTCATAAAATTCCAAACCCTCCATTTTTGAATTTAATTTTAGAAAAAAACCTGGCTTTTAGCTTCGAGGTCGAACACAATTTTTAATTAATATTTAAAAAAATATAAAATTCGGTAACTATTCTTGCATAAAATGCTTCATAAAATTCCAAACCCTCCATTTTTGAATTTAGTTTTAGAAAAAAACCTGGCTTTTAGCTTCGAGGTCGAACATAATTTTTATTTAATATTTAAAAAAATATAAAATTCGGTAACTATTCTTGCATAAAATGCTTCATAAAATTCCAAACCCTCCATTTTTGAATTTAGTTTTAGAAAAAAACCTGGCTTTTAGCTTCGAGGTCGAACATAATTTTTATTTAATATTTAAAAAAATATAAAATTCGGTAACTATTCTTGCATAAAATGCTTCATAAAATTCCAAACCCTCCATTTTTGAATTTAGTTTTAGAAAAAAACCTGGCTTTTAGCTTCGAGGTCGAACACAATTTTTAATTAATATTTAAAAAAATATAAAATTCGGTAACTATTCTTGCATAAAATGCTTCATAAAATTCCAAACCCTCCATTTTTGAATTTAGTTTTAGAAAAAAACCTGGCTTTTAGCTTCGAGGTCGAACACAATTTTTAATTAATATTTGAAAAAAAATAAAATTCGGTAACTATTCTTGCATAAAATGCTTCATAAAATTCCAAACCCTCCATTTTTGAATTTAGTTTTAGAAAAAAACCTGGCTTTTAGCTTCGAGGTCGAACATAATTTTTATTTAATATTTAAAAAAATATAAAATTCGGTAACTATTCTTGCATAAAATGCTTCATAAAATTCCAAACCCTCCATTTTTGAATTTAGTTTTAGAAAAAAACCTGGCTTTTAGCTTCGAGGTCGAACACAATTTTTAATTAATATTTAAAAAAATATAAAATTCGGTAACTATTCTTGCATAAAATGCTTCATAAAATTCCAAACCCTCCATTTTTGAATTTAGTTTTAGAAAAAAACCTGGCTTTTAGCTTCGAGGTCGAACACAATTTTTAATTAATATTTGAAAAAAAATAAAATTCGGTAACTATTCTTGCATAAAATGCTTCATAAAATTCCAAACCCTCCATTTTTGAATTTAGTTTTAGAAAAAAACCTGTCTTTTAGCTTCGAGGTCGAACACAATTTTTAATTAATATTTGAAAAAAAATAAAATTCGGTAACTATTCTTGCATAAAATGCTTCATAAAATTCCAAACCCTCCATTTTTGAATTTAGTTTTAGAAAAAAACCTGGCTTTTAGCTTCGAGGTCGAACATAATTTTTATTTAATATTTAAAAAAATATAAAATTCGGTAACTATTCTTGCATAAAATGCTTCATTAAATTCCAATCCCTCCATTTTTGAATTTAGTTTTAGAAAAAAACCTGGCTTTTAGCTTCGAGGTCGAACACAATTTTTAATTAATATTTAAAAAAATATAAAATTCTGTAACTATTCTTGCATAAAATGCTTCATTAAATTCCAATCTCTCCATTTTTGAATTTAGTTTTAGAAAAAAACCTGGCTTTTAGCTTCGAGGTCGAACATAATTTTTATTTAATATTTAAAAAAATATAAAATTCGGTAACTATTCTTGCATAAAATGCTTCATTAAATTCCAATCCCTCCATTTTTGAATTTAGTTTTAGAAAAAAACCTGGCTTTTAGCTTCGAGGTCGAACACAATTTTTAATTAATATTTAAAAAAATATAAAATTCTGTAACTATTCTTGCATAAAATGCTTCATTAAATTCCAATCTCTCCATTTTTGAATTTAGTTTTAGAAAAAAACCTGGCTTTTAGCTTCGAGGTCGAACATAATTTTTATTTAATATTTAAAAAAATATAAAATTCTGTAACTATTCTTGCATAAAATGCTTCATTAAATTCCAATCTCTCCATTTTTGAATTTAGTTTTAGAAAAAAACCTGGCTTTTAGCTTCGAGGTCGAACATAATTTTTATTTAATATTTAAAAAAATATAAAATTCGGTAACTATTCTTGCATAAAATGCTTCATAAAATTCCAAACCCTCCATTTTTGAATTTAGTTTTAGAAAAAAACCTGGCTTTTAGCTTCGAGGTCGAACATAATTTTTATTTAATATTTAAAAAAATATAAAATTCGGTAACTATTCTTGCATAAAATGCTTCATAAAATTCCAATCCCTCCATTTTTTAATTTAGTTTTAGAAAAAAACCTGGCTTTTAGCTTCGAGGTCGAACATAATTTTTATTTAATATTTAAAAAAATATAAAATTCGGTAACTATTCTTGCATAAAATGCTTCATTAAATTCCAATCCCTCCATTTTTGAATTTAGTTTTAGAAAAAAACCTGGCTTTTAGCTTCGAGGTCGAACATAATTTTTATTTAATATTTAAAAAAATATAAAATTCGGTAACTATTCTTGCATAAAATGCTTCATTAAATTCCAATCCCTCCATTTTTGAATTTAGTTTTAGAAAAAAACCTGGCTTTTAGCTTCGAGGTCGAACATAATTTTTATTTAATAATTAAAAAAAAATAAAATTCGGTGAAAATTGTGGCAATTATTGCTTCATTAAATTCCAATCCCTCCATTTTTGAATTTAGTTTTAGAAAAAAGCTGGCTTTTAGCTTCGAGGTCGAACATAATTTTTATTTAATATTTAAAAAAATATAAAATTCGGTAACTATTCTTGCATAAAATGCTTCATTAAATTCCAATCCCTCCATTTTTGAATTTAGTTTTAGAAAAAAACCTGGCTTTTAGCTTCGAGGTCGAACACAATTTTTAATTAATATTTAAAAAAATATAAAATTCTGTAACTATTCTTGCATAAAATGCTTCATTAAATTCCAATCTCTCCATTTTTGAATTTAGTTTTAGAAAAAAACCTGGCTTTTAGCTTCGAGGTCGAACATAATTTTTATTTAATATTTAAAAAAATATAAAATTCTGTAACTATTCTTGCATAAAATGCTTCATTAAATTCCAATCTCTCCATTTTTGAATTTAGTTTTAGAAAAAAACCTGGCTTTTAGCTTCGAGGTCGAACATAATTTTTATTTAATATTTAAAAAAATATAAAATTCGGTAACTATTCTTGCATAAAATGCTTCATAAAATTCCAAACCCTCCATTTTTGAATTTAGTTTTAGAAAAAAACCTGGCTTTTAGCTTCGAGGTCGAACATAATTTTTATTTAATATTTAAAAAAATATAAAATTCGGTAACTATTCTTGCATAAAATGCTTCATAAAATTCCAATCCCTCCATTTTTTAATTTAGTTTTAGAAAAAAACCTGGCTTTTAGCTTCGAGGTCGAACATAATTTTTATTTAATATTTAAAAAAATATAAAATTCGGTAACTATTCTTGCATAAAATGCTTCATTAAATTCCAATCCCTCCATTTTTGAATTTAGTTTTAGAAAAAAACCTGGCTTTTAGCTTCGAGGTCGAACATAATTTTTATTTAATATTTAAAAAAATATAAAATTCGGTAACTATTCTTGCATAAAATGCTTCATTAAATTCCAATCCCTCCATTTTTGAATTTAGTTTTAGAAAAAAACCTGGCTTTTAGCTTCGAGGTCGAACATAATTTTTATTTAATAATTAAAAAAAAATAAAATTCGGTCAAAATTGTGGCAATTATTGCTTCATTAAATTCCAATCCCTCCATTTTTGAATTTAGTTTTAGAAAAAAGCTGGCTTTTAGCTTCGAGGTCGAACATAATTTTTATTTAATATTTAAAAAAATATAAAATTCGGTAACTATTCTTGCATAAAATGCTTCATAAAATTCCAATCCCTCCATTTTTGAATTTAGTTTTAGAAAAAAACCTGGCTTTTAGCTTCGAGGTCGAACATAATTTTTATTTAATAATTAAAAAAAAATAAAATTCGGTCAAAATTGTGGCAATTATTGCTTCATTAAATTCCAATCCCTCCATTTTTGAATTTAGTTTTAGAAAAAAGCTGGCTTTTAGCTTCGAGGTCGAACATAATTTTTATTTAATATTTAAAAAAATATAAAATTCGGTAACTATTCTTGCATAAAATGCTTCATTAAATTCCAATCCCTCCATTTTTGAATTTAGTTTTAGAAAAAAAGCTGGCTTTTAGCTTCGAGGTCGAACATAATTTTTATTTAATATTTAAAAAAATATAAAATTCTGTAACTATTCTTGCATAAAATGCTTCATTAAATTCCAATCCCTCCATTTTTGAATTTAGTTTTAGAAAAAAACCTGGCTTTTAACTTCGAGGTCGAACATAATTTTTATTTAATATTTAAAAAAATATAAAATTCGGTAACTATTCTTGCATAAAATGCTTCATAAAATTCCAATCCCTCCATTTTTGAATTTAGTTTTAGAAAAAAACCTGGCTTTTAGCTTCGAGGTCGAACATAATTTTTATTTAATATTTAAAAAAATATAAAATTCGGTAACTATTCTTGCATAAAATGCTTCATAAAATTCCAATCCCTCCATTTTTGAATTTAGTTTTAGAAAAAAACCTGGCTTTTAACTTCGAGGTCGAACATAATTTTTATTTAATATTTAAAAAAATATAAAATTCGGTAACTATTCTTGCATAAAATGCTTCATAAAATTCCAAACCCTCCATTTTTGAATTTAGTTTTAGAAAAAAACCTGGCTTTTAACTTCGAGGTCGAACATAATTTTTATTTAATATTTAAAAAAATATAAAATTCGGTAACTATTCTTGCATAAAATGCTTCATAAAATTCCAAACCCTCCATTTTTGAATTTAGTTTTAGAAAAAAACCTGGCTTTTAGCTTCGAGGTCGAACATAATTTTTATTTAATATTTAAAAAAAAATAAAATTCGGTAACTATTCTTGCATAAAATGCTTCATAAAATTCCAAACCCTCCATTTTTGAATTTAGTTTTAGAAAAAAACCTGGCTTTTAGCTTCGAGGTCGAACATAATTTTTATTTAATAATTAAAAAAAAATAAAATTCGGTAACTATTCTTGCATAAAATGCTTCATAAAATTCCAATCCCTCCATTTTTGAATTTAGTTTTAGAAAAAAACCTGGCTTTTAGCTTCGAGGTCGAACATAATTTTTATTTAATAATTAAAAAAAAATAAAATTCGGTAACTATTCTTGCATAAAATGCTTCATAAAATTCCAATCCCTCCATTTTTGAATTTAGTTTTAGAAAAAAACCTGGCTTTTAGCTTCGAGGTCGAACATAATTTTTATTTAATAATTAAAAAAAAATAAAATTCGGTAACTATTCTTGCATAAAATGCTTCATAAAATTCCAATCCCTCCATTTTTGAATTTAGTTTTAGAAAAAAACCTGGCTTTTAGCTTCGAGGTCGAACATAATTTTTATTTAATATTTAAAAAAAAATAAAATTCGGTAACTATTCTTGCATAAAATGCTTCATAAAATTCCAAACCCTCCATTTTTGAATTTAGTTTTAGAAAAAAACCTGGCTTTTAACTTCGAGGTCGAACATAATTTTTATTTAATATTTAAAAAAAAATAAAATTCGGTAACTATTCTTGCATAAAATGCTTCATAAAATTCCAAACCCTCCATTTTTGAATTTAGTTTTAGAAAAAAACCTGTCTTTTAGCTTCGAGGTCGAACATAATTTTTATTTAATATTTAAAAAAATATAAAATTCTGTAACTATTCTTGCATAAAATGCTTCATTAAATTCCAATCTCTCCATTTTTGAATTTAGTTTTAGAAAAAAACCTGGCTTTTAGCTTCGAGGTCGAACATAATTTTTATTTAATATTTAAAAAAATATAAAATTCGGTAACTATTCTTGCATAAAATGCTTCATAAAATTCCAAACCCTCCATTTTTGAATTTAGTTTTAGAAAAAAACCTGGCTTTTAGCTTCGAGGTCGAACATAATTTTTATTTAATATTTAAAAAAATATAAAATTCGGTAACTATTCTTGCATAAAATGCTTCATAAAATTCCAATCCCTCCATTTTTTAATTTAGTTTTAGAAAAAAACCTGGCTTTTAGCTTCGAGGTCGAACATAATTTTTATTTAATATTTAAAAAAATATAAAATTCGGTAACTATTCTTGCATAAAATGCTTCATTAAATTCCAATCCCTCCATTTTTGAATTTAGTTTTAGAAAAAAACCTGGCTTTTAGCTTCGAGGTCGAACATAATTTTTATTTAATATTTAAAAAAATATAAAATTCGGTAACTATTCTTGCATAAAATGCTTCATTAAATTCCAATCCCTCCATTTTTGAATTTAGTTTTAGAAAAAAACCTGGCTTTTAGCTTCGAGGTCGAACATAATTTTTATTTAATAATTAAAAAAAAATAAAATTCGGTCAAAATTGTGGCAATTATTGCTTCATTAAATTCCAATCCCTCCATTTTTGAATTTAGTTTTAGAAAAAAGCTGGCTTTTAGCTTCGAGGTCGAACATAATTTTTATTTAATATTTAAAAAAATATAAAATTCGGTAACTATTCTTGCATAAAATGCTTCATAAAATTCCAATCCCTCCATTTTTGAATTTAGTTTTAGAAAAAAACCTGGCTTTTAGCTTCGAGGTCGAACATAATTTTTATTTAATAATTAAAAAAAAATAAAATTCGGTCAAAATTGTGGCAATTATTGCTTCATTAAATTCCAATCCCTCCATTTTTGAATTTAGTTTTAGAAAAAAGCTGGCTTTTAGCTTCGAGGTCGAACATAATTTTTATTTAATATTTAAAAAAATATAAAATTCGGTAACTATTCTTGCATAAAATGCTTCATTAAATTCCAATCCCTCCATTTTTGAATTTAGTTTTAGAAAAAAAGCTGGCTTTTAGCTTCGAGGTCGAACATAATTTTTATTTAATATTTAAAAAAATATAAAATTCTGTAACTATTCTTGCATAAAATGCTTCATTAAATTCCAATCCCTCCATTTTTGAATTTAGTTTTAGAAAAAAACCTGGCTTTTAACTTCGAGGTCGAACATAATTTTTATTTAATATTTAAAAAAATATAAAATTCGGTAACTATTCTTGCATAAAATGCTTCATAAAATTCCAATCCCTCCATTTTTGAATTTAGTTTTAGAAAAAAACCTGGCTTTTAGCTTCGAGGTCGAACATAATTTTTATTTAATATTTAAAAAAATATAAAATTCGGTAACTATTCTTGCATAAAATGCTTCATAAAATTCCAATCCCTCCATTTTTGAATTTAGTTTTAGAAAAAAACCTGGCTTTTAACTTCGAGGTCGAACATAATTTTTATTTAATATTTAAAAAAATATAAAATTCGGTAACTATTCTTGCATAAAATGCTTCATAAAATTCCAAACCCTCCATTTTTGAATTTAGTTTTAGAAAAAAACCTGGCTTTTAACTTCGAGGTCGAACATAATTTTTATTTAATATTTAAAAAAATATAAAATTCGGTAACTATTCTTGCATAAAATGCTTCATAAAATTCCAAACCCTCCATTTTTGAATTTAGTTTTAGAAAAAAACCTGGCTTTTAGCTTCGAGGTCGAACATAATTTTTATTTAATATTTAAAAAAAAATAAAATTCGGTAACTATTCTTGCATAAAATGCTTCATAAAATTCCAAACCCTCCATTTTTGAATTTAGTTTTAGAAAAAAACCTGGCTTTTAGCTTCGAGGTCGAACATAATTTTTATTTAATAATTAAAAAAAAATAAAATTCGGTAACTATTCTTGCATAAAATGCTTCATAAAATTCCAATCCCTCCATTTTTGAATTTAGTTTTAGAAAAAAACCTGGCTTTTAGCTTCGAGGTCGAACATAATTTTTATTTAATAATTAAAAAAAAATAAAATTCGGTAACTATTCTTGCATAAAATGCTTCATAAAATTCCAATCCCTCCATTTTTGAATTTAGTTTTAGAAAAAAACCTGGCTTTTAGCTTCGAGGTCGAACAAAATTTTTATTTAATAATTAAAAAAAAATAAAATTCGGTAACTATTCTTGCATAAAATGCTTCATAAAATTCCAAACCCTCCATTTTTGAATTTAGTTTTAGAAAAAAACCTGGCTTTTAACTTCGAGGTCGAACATAATTTTTATTTAATAATTAAAAAAAAATAAAATTCGGTAACTATTCTTGCATAAAATGCTTCATAAAATTCCAAACCCTCCATTTTTGAATTTAGTTTTAGAAAAAAACCTGGCTTTTAGCTTCGAGGTCGAACATAATTTTTATTTAATATTTGAAAAAAAATAAAATTCGGTAACTATTCTTGAATAAAATGCTTCATAAAATTCCAAACCCTCCATTTTTGAATTTAGTTTTAGAAAAAAACCTGGCTTTTAACTTCGAGGTCGAACATAATTTTTATTTAATATTTGAAAAAAAATAAAATTCGGTAACTATTCTTGCATAAAATGCTTCATAAAATTCAAAACCCTCCATTTTTGAATTTAGTTTTAGAAAAAAACCTGACTTTTAGCTTCGAGGTCGAACATAATTTTTATTTAATATTTGAAAAAATATAAAATTCGGTAACTATTCTTGCATAAAATGCTTCATAAAATTCCAAACCCTCCATTTTTGAATTTAGTTTTAGAAAAAAACCTGGCTTTTAGCTTCGAGGTCGAACATAATTTTTATTTAATATTTGAAAAAAAATAAAATTCGGTAACTATTCTTGAATAAAATGCTTCATAAAATTCCAAACCCTCCATTTTTGAATTTAGTTTTAGAAAAAAACCTGGCTTTTAACTTCGAGGTCGAACATAATTTTTATTTAATATTTGAAAAAAAATAAAATTCGGTAACTATTCTTGCATAAAATGCTTCATAAAATTCAAAACCCTCCATTTTTGAATTTAGTTTTAGAAAAAAACCTGACTTTTAGCTTCGAGGTCGAACATAATTTTTATTTAATATTTGAAAAAATATAAAATTCGGTAACTATTCTTGCATAAAATGCTTCATAAAATTCCAAACCCTCCATTTTTGAATTTAGTTTTAGAAAAAAACCTGACTTTTAGCTTCGAGGTCGAACATAATTTTTATTTAATATTTGAAAAAAAATAAAATTCGGTAACTATTCTTGCATAAAATGCTTCATAAAATTCAAAACCCTCCATTTTTGAATTTAGTTTTAGAAAAAAACCTGACTTTTAGCTTCGAGGTCGAACATAATTTTTATTTAATATTTGAAAAAAAATAAAATTCGGTAACTATTCTTGCATAAAATGCTTCATAAAATTCAAAACCCTCCATTTTTGAATTTAGTTTTAGAAAAAAACCTGACTTTTAGCTTCGAGGTCGAACATAATTTTTATTTAATATTTGAAAAAATATAAAATTCGGTAACTATTCTTGCATAAAATGCTTCATAAAATTCCAAACCCTCCATTTTTGAATTTAGTTTTAGAAAAAAACCTGACTTTTAGCTTCGAGGTCGAACATAATTTTTATTTAATATTTGAAAAAAAATAAAATTCGGTAACTATTCTTGCATAAAATGCTTCATAAAATTCAAAACCCTCCATTTTTGAATTTAGTTTTAGAAAAAAACCTGACTTTTAGCTTCGAGGTCGAACATAATTTTTATTTAATATTTGAAAAAAAATAAAATTCGGTAACTATTCTTGCATAAAATGCTTCATAAAATTCAAAACCCTCCATTTTTGAATTTAGTTTTAGAAAAAAACCTGACTTTTAGCTTCGAGGTCGAACATAATTTTTATTTAATATTTGAAAAAAAATAAAATTCGGTAACTATTCTTGCATAAAATGCTTCATAAAATTCAAAACCCTCCATTTTTGAATTTAGTTTTAGAAAAAAACCTGACTTTTAGCTTCGAGGTCGAACATAATTTTTATTTAATATTTGAAAAAAAATAAAATTCGGTAACTATTCTTGCATAAAATGCTTCATAAAATTCAAAACCCTCCATTTTTGAATTTAGTTTTAGAAAAAAACCTGGCTTTTAGCTTCGGGGTCGAACATAATTTTTATTTAATAATTTAAAAAAAATAAAATTCGGTAACTATTCTTGCATAAAATGCTTCATAAAATTCCAATCCCTCCATTTTTGAATTTAGTTTTAGAAAAAAACTGGCTTTTAGCTTCGAGGTCGAACATAATTTTTATTTAATATTTAAAAAAATATAAAATTCGGTAACTATTCTTGCATAAAATGCTTCATAAAATTCCAATCCCTCCATTTTTGAATTTAGTTTTAGAAAAAAACTGGCTTTTAGCTTCGAGGTCGAACATAATTTTTATTTAATAATTTAAAAAAAATAAAATTCGGTAACTATTCTTGCATAAAATGCTTCATAAAATTCCAATCCCTCCATTTTTGAATTTAGTTTTAGAAAAAAACTGGCTTTTAGCTTCGAGGTCGAACATAATTTTTATTTAATATTTGAAAAAAAATAAAATTCGGTAACTATTCTTGCATAAAATGCTTCATAAAATTCAAAACCCTCCATTTTTGAATTTAGTTTTAGAAAAAAACCTGACTTTTAGCTTCGAGGTCGAACATAATTTTTATTTAATATTTGAAAAAAAATAAAATTCGGTAACTATTCTTGCATAAAATGCTTCATAAAATTCCAATCCCTCCATTTTTGAATTTAGTTTTAGAAAAAAACTGGCTTTTAGCTTCGAGGTCGAACATAATTTTTATTTAATATTTGAAAAAAAATAAAATTCGGTAACTATTCTTGCATAAAATGCTTCATAAAATTCAAAACCCTCCATTTTTGAATTTAGTTTTAGAAAAAAACCTGACTTTTAGCTTCGAGGTCGAACATAATTTTTATTTAATATTTGAAAAAAAATAAAATTCGGTAACTATTCTTGCATAAAATGCTTCATAAAATTCAAAACCCTCCATTTTTGAATTTAGTTTTAGAAAAAAACCTGACTTTTAGCTTCGAGGTCGAACATAATTTTTATTTAATATTTGAAAAAAAATAAAATTCGGTAACTATTCTTGCATAAAATGCTTCATAAAATTCAAAACCCTCCATTTTTGAATTTAGTTTTAGAAAAAAACCTGACTTTTAGCTTCGAGGTCGAACATAATTTTTATTTAATATTTGAAAAAAAATAAAATTCGGTAACTATTCTTGCATAAAATGCTTCATAAAATTCAAAACCCTCCATTTTTGAATTTAGTTTTAGAAAAAAACCTGACTTTTAGCTTCGAGGTCGAACATAATTTTTATTTAATATTTGAAAAAAAATAAAATTCGGTAACTATTCTTGCATAAAATGCTTCATAAAATTCAAAACCCTCCATTTTTGAATTTAGTTTTAGAAAAAAACCTGGCTTTTAGCTTCGGGGTCGAACATAATTTTTATTTAATAATTTAAAAAAAATAAAATTCGGTAACTATTCTTGCATAAAATGCTTCATAAAATTCCAATCCCTCCATTTTTGAATTTAGTTTTAGAAAAAAACTGGCTTTTAGCTTCGAGGTCGAACATAATTTTTATTTAATATTTAAAAAAATATAAAATTCGGTAACTATTCTTGCATAAAATGCTTCATAAAATTCCAATCCCTCCATTTTTGAATTTAGTTTTAGAAAAAAACTGGCTTTTAGCTTCGAGGTCGAACATAATTTTTATTTAATAATTTAAAAAAATATAAAATTCGGTAACTATTCTTGCATAAAATGCTTCATAAAATTCCAATCCCTCCATTTTTGAATTTAGTTTTAGAAAAAAACTGGCTTTTAGCTTCGAGGTCGAACATAATTTTTATTTAATATTTAAAAAAATATAAAATTCGGTAACTATTCTTGCATAAAATGCTTCATAAAATTCCAATCCCTCCATTTTTGAATTTAGTTTTAGAAAAAAACCTGGCTTTTAGCTTCGAGGTCGAACATAATTTTTATTTAATATTTAAAAAAAAATAAAATTCGGTAACTATTCTTGCATAAAATGCTTCATAAAATTCCAATCCCTCCATTTTTGAATTTAGTTTTAGAAAAAAACTGGCTTTTAGCTTCGAGGTCGAACATAATTTTTATTTAATAATTTAAAAAATATAAAATTCGGTAACTATTCTTGCATAAAATGCTTCATAAAATTCCAAACCCTCCATTTTTGAATTTAGTTTTAGAAAAAAACTGGCTTTTAGCTTCGAGGTCGAACATAATTTTTATTTAATATTTAAAAAAAAATAAAATTCGGTAACTATTCTTGCATAAAATGCTTCATAAAATTCCAATCCCTCCATTTTTGAATTTAGTTTTAGAAAAAAACTGGCTTTTAGCTTCGAGGTCGAACATAATTTTTATTTAATATTTAAAAAAAAATAAAATTCGGTAACTATTCTTGCATAAAATGCTTCATAAAATTCCAATCCCTCCATTTTTGAATTTAGTTTTAGAAAAAAACTGGCTTTTAGCTTCGAGGTCGAACATAATTTTTATTTAATAATTTAAAAAATATAAAATTCGGTAACTATTCTTGCATAAAATGCTTCATAAAATTCCAATCCCTCCATTTTTGAATTTAGTTTTAGAAAAAAACTGGCTTTTAGCTTCGAGGTCGAACATAATTTTTATTTAATAATTTAAAAAATATAAAATTCGGTAACTATTCTTGCATAAAATGCTTCATAAAATTCCAATCCCTCCATTTTTGAATTTAGTTTTAGAAAAAAACCTGGCTTTTAGCTTCGAGGTCGAACATAATTTTTATTTAATATTTAAAAAAAAATAAAATTCGGTAACTATTCTTGCATAAAATGCTTCATAAAATTCCAATCCCTCCATTTTTGAATTTAGTTTTAGAAAAAAGCTGGCTTTTAGCTTCGAGGTCGAACATAATTTTTATTTAATATTTAAAAAAATATAAAATTCGGTAACTATTCTTGTATAAAATGCTTCATAAAATTCCAATCCCTCCATTTTTGAATTTAGTTTTAGAAAAAAAGCTGGCTTTTAGCTTCGAGGTCGAACATAATTTTTATTTAATATTTAAAAAAATATAAAATTCTGTAACTATTCTTGCATAAAATGCTTCATTAAATTCCAATCCCTCCATTTTTGAATTTAGTTTTAGAAAAAAACCTGGCTTTTAACTTCGAGGTCGAACATAATTTTTATTTAATATTTAAAAAAATATAAAATTCGGTAACTATTCTTGCATAAAATGCTTCATAAAATTCCAATCCCTCCATTTTTGAATTTAGTTTTAGAAAAAAACCTGGCTTTTAGCTTCGAGGTCGAACATAATTTTTATTTAATATTTAAAAAAATATAAAATTCGGTAACTATTCTTGCATAAAATGCTTCATAAAATTCCAATCCCTCCATTTTTGAATTTAGTTTTAGAAAAAAACCTGGCTTTTAACTTCGAGGTCGAACATAATTTTTATTTAATATTTAAAAAAATATAAAATTCGGTAACTATTCTTGCATAAAATGCTTCATAAAATTCCAAACCCTCCATTTTTGAATTTAGTTTTAGAAAAAAACCTGGCTTTTAACTTCGAGGTCGAACATAATTTTTATTTAATATTTAAAAAAATATAAAATTCGGTAACTATTCTTGCATAAAATGCTTCATAAAATTCCAAACCCTCCATTTTTGAATTTAGTTTTAGAAAAAAACCTGGCTTTTAGCTTCGAGGTCGAACATAATTTTTATTTAATATTTAAAAAAAAATAAAATTCGGTAACTATTCTTGCATAAAATGCTTCATAAAATTCCAAACCCTCCATTTTTGAATTTAGTTTTAGAAAAAAACCTGGCTTTTAACTTCGAGGTCGAACATAATTTTTATTTAATATTTAAAAAAATATAAAATTCGGTAACTATTCTTGCATAAAATGCTTCATAAAATTCCAAACCCTCCATTTTTGAATTTAGTTTTAGAAAAAAACCTGGCTTTTAACTTCGAGGTCGAACATAATTTTTATTTAATATTTAAAAAAATATAAAATTCGGTAACTATTCTTGCATAAAATGCTTCATAAAATTCCAAACCCTCCATTTTTGAATTTAGTTTTAGAAAAAAACCTGGCTTTTAGCTTCGAGGTCGAACATAATTTTTATTTAATATTTAAAAAAAAATAAAATTCGGTAACTATTCTTGCATAAAATGCTTCATAAAATTCCAATCCCTCCATTTTTGAATTTAGTTTTAGAAAAAAACCTGGCTTTTAGCTTCGAGGTCGAACATAATTTTTATTTAATAATTAAAAAAAAATAAAATTCGGTAACTATTCTTGCATAAAATGCTTCATAAAATTCCAATCCCTCCATTTTTGAATTTAGTTTTAGAAAAAAACCTGGCTTTTAGCTTCGAGGTCGAACATAATTTTTATTTAATAATTAAAAAAAAATAAAATTCGGTAACTATTCTTGCATAAAATGCTTCATAAAATTCCAATCCCTCCATTTTTGAATTTAGTTTTAGAAAAAAACCTGGCTTTTAGCTTCGAGGTCGAACATAATTTTTATTTAATAATTAAAAAAAAATAAAATTCGGTAACTATTCTTGCATAAAATGCTTCATAAAATTCCAATCCCTCCATTTTTGAATTTAGTTTTAGAAAAAAACCTGGCTTTTAGCTTCGAGGTCGAACATAATTTTTATTTAATAATTAAAAAAAAATAAAATTCGGTAACTATTCTTGCATAAAATGCTTCATAAAATTCCAATCCCTCCATTTTTGAATTTAGTTTTAGAAAAAAACCTGGCTTTTAGCTTCGAGGTCGAACATAATTTTTATTTAATATTTAAAAAAATATAAAATTCGGTAACTATTCTTGCATAAAATGCTTCATAAAATTCCAAACCCTCCATTTTTGAATTTAGTTTTAGAAAAAAACCTGGCTTTTAACTTCGAGGTCGAACATAATTTTTATTTAATATTTAAAAAAAAATAAAATTCGGTAACTATTCTTGCATAAAATGCTTCATAAAATTCCAAACCCTCCATTTTTGAATTTAGTTTTAGAAAAAAACCTGTCTTTTAGCTTCGAGGTCGAACATAATTTTTATTTAATATTTAAAAAAAAATAAAATTCGGTAACTATTCTTGCATAAAATGCTTCATAAAATTCCAAACCCTCCATTTTTGAATTTAGTTTTAGAAAAAAACCTGGCTTTTAACTTCGAGGTCGAACATAATTTTTATTTAATATTTAAAAAAATATAAAATTCGGTAACTATTCTTGCATAAAATGCTTCATAAAATTCCAAACCCTCCATTTTTGAATTTAGTTTTAGAAAAAAACCTGGCTTTTAGCTTCGAGGTCGAACATAATTTTTATTTAATATTTAAAAAAAAATAAAATTCGGTAACTATTCTTGCATAAAATGCTTCATAAAATTCCAAACCCTCCATTTTTGAATTTAGTTTTAGAAAAAAACCTGGCTTTTAGCTTCGAGGTCGAACATAATTTTTATTTAATAATTAAAAAAAAATAAAATTCGGTAACTATTCTTGCATAAAATGCTTCATAAAATTCCAATCCCTCCATTTTTGAATTTAGTTTTAGAAAAAAACCTGGCTTTTAGCTTCGAGGTCGAACATAATTTTTATTTAATAATTAAAAAAAAATAAAATTCGGTAACTATTCTTGCATAAAATGCTTCATAAAATTCCAATCCCTCCATTTTTGAATTTAGTTTTAGAAAAAAACCTGGCTTTTAGCTTCGAGGTCGAACATAATTTTTATTTAATAATTAAAAAAAAATAAAATTCGGTAACTATTCTTGCATAAAATGCTTCATAAAATTCCAATCCCTCCATTTTTGAATTTAGTTTTAGAAAAAAACCTGGCTTTTAGCTTCGAGGTCGAACAAAATTTTTATTTAATAATTAAAAAAAAATAAAATTCGGTAACTATTCTTGCATAAAATGCTTCATAAAATTCCAATCCCTCCATTTTTGAATTTAGTTTTAGAAAAAAACCTGGCTTTTAGCTTCGAGGTCGAACATAATTTTTATTTAATATTTAAAAAAAAATAAAATTCGGTAACTATTCTTGCATAAAATGCTTCATAAAATTCCAAACCCTCCATTTTTGAATTTAGTTTTAGAAAAAAACCTGTCTTTTAGCTTCGAGGTCGAACATAATTTTTATTTAATATTTAAAAAAAAATAAAATTCGGTAACTATTCTTGCATAAAATGCTTCATAAAATTCCAAACCCTCCATTTTTGAATTTAGTTTTAGAAAAAAACCTGGCTTTTAACTTCGAGGTCGAACATAATTTTTATTTAATATTTAAAAAAATATAAAATTCGGTAACTATTCTTGCATAAAATGCTTCATAAAATTCCAAACCCTCCATTTTTGAATTTAGTTTTAGAAAAAAACCTGGCTTTTAGCTTCGAGGTCGAACATAATTTTTATTTAATATTTAAAAAAAAATAAAATTCGGTAACTATTCTTGCATAAAATGCTTCATAAAATTCCAAACCCTCCATTTTTGAATTTAGTTTTAGAAAAAAACCTGGCTTTTAGCTTCGAGGTCGAACATAATTTTTATTTAATAATTAAAAAAAAATAAAATTCGGTAACTATTCTTGCATAAAATGCTTCATAAAATTCCAATCCCTCCATTTTTGAATTTAGTTTTAGAAAAAAACCTGGCTTTTAGCTTCGAGGTCGAACATAATTTTTATTTAATAATTAAAAAAAAATAAAATTCGGTAACTATTCTTGCATAAAATGCTTCATAAAATTCCAATCCCTCCATTTTTGAATTTAGTTTTAGAAAAAAACCTGGCTTTTAGCTTCGAGGTCGAACATAATTTTTATTTAATAATTAAAAAAAAATAAAATTCGGTAACTATTCTTGCATAAAATGCTTCATAAAATTCCAATCCCTCCATTTTTGAATTTAGTTTTAGAAAAAAACCTGGCTTTTAGCTTCGAGGTCGAACAAAATTTTTATTTAATAATTAAAAAAAAATAAAATTCGGTAACTATTCTTGCATAAAATGCTTCATAAAATTCCAATCCCTCCATTTTTGAATTTAGTTTTAGAAAAAAACCTGGCTTTTAGCTTCGAGGTCGAACATAATTTTTATTTAATATTTAAAAAAAAATAAAATTCGGTAACTATTCTTGCATAAAATGCTTCATAAAATTCCAAACCCTCCATTTTTGAATTTAGTTTTAGAAAAAAACCTGGCTTTTAACTTCGAGGTCGAACATAATTTTTATTTAATAATTAAAAAAAAATAAAATTCGGTAACTATTCTTGCATAAAATGCTTCATAAAATTCCAAACCCTCCATTTTTGAATTTAGTTTTAGAAAAAAACCTGGCTTTTAGCTTCGAGGTCGAACATAATTTTTATTTAATAATTAAAAAAAAATAAAATTCGGTAACTATTCTTGCATAAAATGCTTCATAAAATTCCAATCCCTCCATTTTTGAATTTAGTTTTAGAAAAAAACCTGGCTTTTAGCTTCGAGGTCGAACAAAATTTTTATTTAATAATTAAAAAAAAATAAAATTCGGTAACTATTCTTGCATAAAATGCTTCATAAAATTCCAATCCCTCCATTTTTGAATTTAGTTTTAGAAAAAAACCTGGCTTTTAGCTTCGAGGTCGAACATAATTTTTATTTAATAATTAAAAAAAAATAAAATTCGGTCAAAATTGTGGCAATTATTGCTTCATTAAATTCCAATCCCTCCATTTTTGAATTTAGTTTTAGAAAAAAGCTGGCTTTTAGCTTCGAGGTCGAACATAATTTTTATTTAATATTTGAAAAAAAATAAAATTCGGTAACTATTCTTGCATAAAATGCTTCATAAAATTCAAAACCCTCCATTTTTGAATTTAGTTTTAGAAAAAAACCTGACTTTTAGCTTCGAGGTCGAACATAATTTTTATTTAATATTTGAAAAAATATAAAATTCGGTAACTATTCTTGCATAAAATGCTTCATAAAATTCAAAACCCTCCATTTTTGAATTTAGTTTTAGAAAAAAACCTGACTTTTAGCTTCGAGGTCGAACATAATTTTTATTTAATAATTAAAAAAAAATAAAATTCGGTAACTATTCTTGCATAAAATGCTTCATAAAATTCCAATCCCTCCATTTTTGAATTTAGTTTTAGAAAAAAACCTGGCTTTTAGCTTCGAGGTCGAACATAATTTTTATTTAATAATTAAAAAAAAATAAAATTCGGTAACTATTCTTGCATAAAATGCTTCATAAAATTCCAATCCCTCCATTTTTGAATTTAGTTTTAGAAAAAAACCTGACTTTTAGCTTCGAGGTCGAACATAATTTTTATTTAATATTTGAAAAAATATAAAATTCGGTAACTATTCTTGCATAAAATGCTTCATAAAATTCCAAACCCTCCATTTTTGAATTTAGTTTTAGAAAAAAACCTGGCTTTTAGCTTCGAGGTCGAACATAATTTTTATTTAATATTTAAAAAAAAATAAAATTCGGTAACTATTCTTGCATAAAATGCTTCATAAAATTCCAAACCCTCCATTTTTGAATTTAGTTTTAGAAAAAAACCTGGCTTTTAGCTTCGAGGTCGAACATAATTTTTATTTAATAATTAAAAAAAAATAAAATTCGGTAACTATTCTTGCATAAAATGCTTCATAAAATTCCAATCCCTCCATTTTTGAATTTAGTTTTAGAAAAAAACCTGGCTTTTAGCTTCGAGGTCGAACATAATTTTTATTTAATAATTAAAAAAAAATAAAATTCGGTAACTATTCTTGCATAAAATGCTTCATAAAATTCCAATCCCTCCATTTTTGAATTTAGTTTTAGAAAAAAACCTGGCTTTTAGCTTCGAGGTCGAACATAATTTTTATTTAATAATTAAAAAAAAATAAAATTCGGTAACTATTCTTGCATAAAATGCTTCATAAAATTCCAATCCCTCCATTTTTGAATTTAGTTTTAGAAAAAAACCTGGCTTTTAGCTTCGAGGTCGAACATAATTTTTATTTAATATTTAAAAAAAAATAAAATTCGGTAACTATTCTTGCATAAAATGCTTCATAAAATTCCAAACCCTCCATTTTTGAATTTAGTTTTAGAAAAAAACCTGGCTTTTAGCTTCGAGGTCGAACATAATTTTTATTTAATATTTAAAAAAAAATAAAATTCGGTAACTATTCTTGCATAAAATGCTTCATAAAATTCCAATCCCTCCATTTTTGAATTTAGTTTTAGAAAAAAACCTGGCTTTTAGCTTCGAGGTCGAACATAATTTTTATTTAATATTTAAAAAAAAATAAAATTCGGTAACTATTCTTGCATAAAATGCTTCATAAAATTCCAATCCCTCCATTTTTGAATTTAGTTTAGAAAAAAACCTGGCTTTTAGCTTCGAGGTCGAACATAATTTTTATTTAATAATTAAAAAAAAATAAAATTCGGTAACTATTCTTGCATAAAATGCTTCATAAAATTCCAATCCCTCCATTTTTGAATTTAGTTTTAGAAAAAAACCTGACTTTTAGCTTCGAGGTCGAACATAATTTTTATTTAATATTTGAAAAAATATAAAATTCGGTAACTATTCTTGCATAAAATGCTTCATAAAATTCCAAACCCTCCATTTTTGAATTTAGTTTTAGAAAAAAACCTGGCTTTTAGCTTCGAGGTCGAACATAATTTTTATTTAATATTTAAAAAAAAATAAAATTCGGTAACTATTCTTGCATAAAATGCTTCATAAAATTCCAAACCCTCCATTTTTGAATTTAGTTTTAGAAAAAAACCTGGCTTTTAGCTTCGAGGTCGAACATAATTTTTATTTAATATTTAAAAAAAAATAAAATTCGGTAACTATTCTTGCATAAAATGCTTCATAAAATTCCAAACCCTCCATTTTTGAATTTAGTTTTAGAAAAAAACCTGGCTTTTAGCTTCGAGGTCGAACATAATTTTTATTTAATATTTAAAAAAAAATAAAATTCGGTAACTATTCTTGCATAAAATGCTTCATAAAATTCCAAACCCTCCATTTTTGAATTTAGTTTTAGAAAAAAACCTGGCTTTTAGCTTCGAGGTCGAACATAATTTTTATTTAATAATTAAAAAAAAATAAAATTCGGTAACTATTCTTGCATAAAATGCTTCATAAAATTCCAATCCCTCCATTTTTGAATTTAGTTTTAGAAAAAAACCTGGCTTTTAGCTTCGAGGTCGAACATAATTTTTATTTAATAATTAAAAAAAAATAAAATTCGGTAACTATTCTTGCATAAAATGCTTCATAAAATTCCAATCCCTCCATTTTTGAATTTAGTTTTAGAAAAAAACCTGGCTTTTAGCTTCGAGGTCGAACATAATTTTTATTTAATAATTAAAAAAAAATAAAATTCGGTAACTATTCTTGCATAAAATGCTTCATAAAATTCCAATCCCTCCATTTTTGAATTTAGTTTTAGAAAAAAACCTGGCTTTTAGCTTCGAGGTCGAACATAATTTTTATTTAATATTTAAAAAAAAATAAAATTCGGTAACTATTCTTGCATAAAATGCTTCATAAAATTCCAAACCCTCCATTTTTGAATTTAGTTTTAGAAAAAAACCTGGCTTTTAGCTTCGAGGTCGAACATAATTTTTATTTAATATTTAAAAAAAAATAAAATTCGGTAACTATTCTTGCATAAAATGCTTCATAAAATTCCAATCCCTCCATTTTTGAATTTAGTTTTAGAAAAAAACCTGGCTTTTAGCTTCGAGGTCGAACATAATTTTTATTTAATATTTAAAAAAAAATAAAATTCGGTAACTATTCTTGCATAAAATGCTTCATAAAATTCCAATCCCTCCATTTTTGAATTTAGTTTTAGAAAAAAACCTGGCTTTTAGCTTCGAGGTCGAACATAATTTTTATTTAATA
Organism: Panagrolaimus kolymaensis; assembly: GCA_028622995.1. NCBI lineage: Eukaryota > Metazoa > Nematoda > Chromadorea > Rhabditida > Panagrolaimidae > Panagrolaimus > Panagrolaimus kolymaensis. Next base: position 1,279,393 of record JAJQJQ010000049.1, on the reverse strand, counting down.
ATTAAAAAAAAATAAAATTCGGTAACTATTCTTGCATAAAATGCTTCATAAAATTCCAAACCCTCCATTTTTGAATTTAGTTTTAGAAAAAAACCTGGCTTTTAGCTTCGAGGTCGAACATAATTTTTATTTAATATTTAAAAAAAAATAAAATTCGGTAACTATTCTTGCATAAAATGCTTCATAAAATTCCAAACCCTCCATTTTTGAATTTAGTTTTAGAAAAAAACCTGGCTTTTAGCTTCGAGGTCGAACATAATTTTTATTTAATAATTAAAAAAAAATAAAATTCGGTAACTATTCTTGCATAAAATGCTTCATAAAATTCCAATCCCTCCATTTTTGAATTTAGTTTTAGAAAAAAACCTGGCTTTTAGCTTCGAGGTCGAACATAATTTTTATTTAATAATTAAAAAAAAATAAAATTCGGTAACTATTCTTGCATAAAATGCTTCATAAAATTCCAATCCCTCCATTTTTGAATTTAGTTTTAGAAAAAAACCTGGCTTTTAGCTTCGAGGTCGAACATAATTTTTATTTAATAATTAAAAAAAAATAAAATTCGGTAACTATTCTTGCATAAAATGCTTCATAAAATTCCAATCCCTCCATTTTTGAATTTAGTTTTAGAAAAAAACCTGGCTTTTAGCTTCGAGGTCGAACATAATTTTTATTTAATATTTAAAAAAAAATAAAATTCGGTAACTATTCTTGCATAAAATGCTTCATAAAATTCCAATCCCTCCATTTTTGAATTTAGTTTTAGAAAAAAACCTGGCTTTTAGCTTCGAGGTCGAACATAATTTTTATTTAATATTTAAAAAAAAATAAAATTCGGTAACTATTCTTGCATAAAATGCTTCATAAAATTCCAAACCCTCCATTTTTGAATTTAGTTTTAGAAAAAAACCTGGCTTTTAACTTCGAGGTCGAACATAATTTTTATTTAATAATTAAAAAAAAATAAAATTCGGTAACTATTCTTGCATAAAATGCTTCATAAAATTCCAAACCCTCCATTTTTGAATTTAGTTTTAGAAAAAAACCTGGCTTTTAGCTTCGAGGTCGAACATAATTTTTATTTAATAATTAAAAAAAATAAAATTCGGTAACTATTCTTGCATAAAATGCTTCATAAAATTCAAAACCCTCCATTTTTGAATTTAGTTTTAGAAAAAAACCTGACTTTTAGCTTCGAGGTCGAACATAATTTTTATTTAATATTTGAAAAAATATAAAATTCGGTAACTATTCTTGCATAAAATGCTTCATAAAATTCCAAACCCTCCATTTTTGAATTTAGTTTTAGAAAAAAACCTGGCTTTTAGCTTCGAGGTCGAACATAATTTTTATTTAATATTTAAAAAAAAATAAAATTCGGTAACTATTCTTGCATAAAATGCTTCATAAAATTCCAAACCCTCCATTTTTGAATTTAGTTTTAGAAAAAAACCTGGCTTTTAGCTTCGAGGTCGAACATAATTTTTATTTAATAATTAAAAAAAAATAAAATTCGGTAACTATTCTTGCATAAAATGCTTCATAAAATTCCAATCCCTCCATTTTTGAATTTAGTTTTAGAAAAAAACCTGGCTTTTAGCTTCGAGGTCGAACATAATTTTTATTTAATAATTAAAAAAAAATAAAATTCGGTAACTATTCTTGCATAAAATGCTTCATAAAATTCCAATCCCTCCATTTTTGAATTTAGTTTTAGAAAAAAACCTGGCTTTTAGCTTCGAGGTCGAACATAATTTTTATTTAATAATTAAAAAAAAATAAAATTCGGTAACTATTCTTGCATAAAATGCTTCATAAAATTCCAATCCCTCCATTTTTGAATTTAGTTTTAGAAAAAAACCTGGCTTTTAGCTTCGAGGTCGAACAAAATTTTTATTTAATAATTAAAAAAAAATAAAATTCGGTAACTATTCTTGCATAAAATGCTTCATAAAATTCCAATCCCTCCATTTTTGAATTTAGTTTTAGAAAAAAACCTGGCTTTTAGCTTCGAGGTCGAACATAATTTTTATTTAATATTTAAAAAAAAATAAAATTCGGTAACTATTCTTGCATAAAATGCTTCATAAAATTCCAAACCCTCCATTTTTGAATTTAGTTTTAGAAAAAAACCTGGCTTTTAACTTCGAGGTCGAACATAATTTTTATTTAATAATTAAAAAAAAATAAAATTCGGTAACTATTCTTGCATAAAATGCTTCATAAAATTCCAAACCCTCCATTTTTGAATTTAGTTTTAGAAAAAAACCTGGCTTTTAGCTTCGAGGTCGAACATAATTTTTATTTAATAATTAAAAAAAAATAAAATTCGGTAACTATTCTTGCATAAAATGCTTCATAAAATTCCAATCCCTCCATTTTTGAATTTAGTTTTAGAAAAAAACCTGGCTTTTAGCTTCGAGGTCGAACAAAATTTTTATTTAATAATTAAAAAAAAATAAAATTCGGTAACTATTCTTGCATAAAATGCTTCATAAAATTCCAATCCCTCCATTTTTGAATTTAGTTTTAGAAAAAAACCTGGCTTTTAACTTCGAGGTCGAACATAATTTTTATTTAATATTTGAAAAAAAATAAAATTCGGTAACTATTCTTGAATAAAATGCTTCATAAAATTCCAAACCCTCCATTTTTGAATTTAGTTTTAGAAAAAAACCTGGCTTTTAACTTCGAGGTCGAACATAATTTTTATTTAATATTTGAAAAAAAATAAAATTCGGTAACTATTCTTGCATAAAATGCTTCATAAAATTCAAAACCCTCCATTTTTGAATTTAGTTTTAGAAAAAAACCTGACTTTTAGCTTCGAGGTCGAACATAATTTTTATTTAATATTTGAAAAAATATAAAATTCGGTAACTATTCTTGCATAAAATGCTTCATAAAATTCAAAACCCTCCATTTTTGAATTTAGTTTTAGAAAAAAAACCTGACTTTTAGCTTCGAGGTCGAACATAATTTTTATTTAATATTTGAAAAAATATAAAATTCGGTAACTATTCTTGCATAAAATGCTTCATAAAATTCCAAACCCTCCATTTTTGAATTTAGTTTTAGAAAAAAACCTGACTTTTAGCTTCGAGGTCGAACATAATTTTTATTTAATATTTGAAAAAATATAAAATTCGGTAACTATTCTTGCATAAAATGCTTCATAAAATTCCAAACCCTCCATTTTTGAATTTAGTTTTAGAAAAAAACCTGACTTTTAGCTTCGAGGTCGAACATAATTTTTATTTAATATTTGAAAAAAAATAAAATTCGGTAACTATTCTTGCATAAAATGCTTCATAAAATTCCAAACCCTCCATTTTTGAATTTAGTTTTAGAAAAAAACCTGGCTTTTAACTTCGAGGTCGAACATAATTTTTATTTAATATTTGAAAAAAAATAAAATTCGGTAACTATTCTTGCATAAAATGCTTCATAAAATTCAAAACCCTCCATTTTTGAATTTAGTTTTAGAAAAAAACCTGACTTTTAGCTTCGAGGTCGAACATAATTTTTATTTAATATTTGAAAAAAAATAAAATTCGGTAACTATTCTTGCATAAAATGCTTCATAAAATTCAAAACCCTCCATTTTTGAATTTAGTTTTAGAAAAAAACCTGACTTTTAGCTTCGAGGTCGAACATAATTTTTATTTAATATTTGAAAAAATATAAAATTCGGTAACTATTCTTGCATAAAATGCTTCATAAAATTCCAAACCCTCCATTTTTGAATTTAGTTTTAGAAAAAAACCTGACTTTTAGCTTCGAGGTCGAACATAATTTTTATTTAATATTTGAAAAAAAATAAAATTCGGTAACTATTCTTGCATAAAATGCTTCATAAAATTCAAAACCCTCCATTTTTGAATTTAGTTTTAGAAAAAAACCTGACTTTTAGCTTCGAGGTCGAACATAATTTTTATTTAATATTTGAAAAAAAATAAAATTCGGTAACTATTCTTGCATAAAATGCTTCATAAAATTCAAAACCCTCCATTTTTGAATTTAGTTTTAGAAAAAAACCTGACTTTTAGCTTCGAGGTCGAACATAATTTTTATTTAATATTTGAAAAAAAATAAAATTCGGTAACTATTCTTGCATAAAATGCTTCATAAAATTCAAAACCCTCCATTTTTGAATTTAGTTTTAGAAAAAAACCTGACTTTTAGCTTCGAGGTCGAACATAATTTTTATTTAATATTTGAAAAAAAATAAAATTCGGTAACTATTCTTGCATAAAATGCTTCATAAAATTCAAAACCCTCCATTTTTGAATTTAGTTTTAGAAAAAAACCTGGCTTTTAGCTTCGGGGTCGAACATAATTTTTATTTAATAATTAAAAAAAATAAAATTCGGTAACTATTCTTGCATAAAATGCTTCATAAAATTCCAATCCCTCCATTTTTGAATTTAGTTTTAGAAAAAAACTGGCTTTTAGCTTCGAGGTCGAACATAATTTTTATTTAATATTTAAAAAAATATAAAATTCGGTAACTATTCTTGCATAAAATGCTTCATAAAATTCCAATCCCTCCATTTTTGAATTTAGTTTTAGAAAAAAACTGGCTTTTAGCTTCGAGGTCGAACATAATTTTTATTTAATATTTAAAAAAATATAAAATTCGGTAACTATTCTTGCATAAAATGCTTCATAAAATTCCAATCCCTCCATTTTTGAATTTAGTTTTAGAAAAAAACTGGCTTTTAGCTTCGAGGTCGAACATAATTTTTATTTAATAATTTAAAAAAAATAAAATTCGGTAACTATTCTTGCATAAAATGCTTCATAAAATTCCAATCCCTCCATTTTTGAATTTAGTTTTAGAAAAAAACTGGCTTTTAGCTTCGAGGTCGAACATAATTTTTATTTAATATTTAAAAAAATATAAAATTCGGTAACTATTCTTGCATAAAATGCTTCATAAAATTCCAATCCCTCCATTTTTGAATTTAGTTTTAGAAAAAAACTGGCTTTTAGCTTCGAGGTCGAACATAATTTTTATTTAATAATTTAAAAAAATATAAAATTCGGTAACTATTCTTGCATAAAATGCTTCATAAAATTCCAATCCCTCCATTTTTGAATTTAGTTTTAGAAAAAAACTGGCTTTTAGCTTCGAGGTCGAACATAATTTTTATTTAATATTTAAAAAAATATAAAATTCGGTAACTATTCTTGCATAAAATGCTTCATAAAATTCCAATCCCTCCATTTTTGAATTTAGTTTTAGAAAAAAACCTGGCTTTTAGCTTCGAGGTCGAACATAATTTTTATTTAATATTTAAAAAAAAATAAAATTCGGTAACTATTCTTGCATAAAATGCTTCATAAAATTCCAAACCCTCCATTTTTGAATTTAGTTTTAGAAAAAAACCTGGCTTTTAACTTCGAGGTCGAACATAATTTTTATTTAATATTTGAAAAAAAATAAAATTCGGTCAAAATTGTGGCAATTATTGCTTCATAAAATTCAAAACCCTCCATTTTTGAATTTAGTTTTAGAAAAAAACTGGCTTTTAGCTTCGAGGTCGAACATAATTTTTATTTAATATTTAAAAAAATATAAAATTCGGTAACTATTCTTGCATAAAATGCTTCATAAAATTCCAATCCCTCCATTTTTGAATTTAGTTTTAGAATAAAACTGGCTTTTAGCTTCGAGGTCGAACATAATTTTTATTTAATAATTTAAAAAAAATAAAATTCGGTAACTATTCTTGCATAAAATGCTTCATAAAATTCAAAACCCTCCATTTTTGAATTTAGTTTTAGAAAAAAACCTGACTTTTAGCTTCGAGGTCGAACATAATTTTTATTTAATATTTGAAAAAATATAAAATTCGGTAACTATTCTTGCATAAAATGCTTCATAAAATTCCAAACCCTCCATTTTTGAATTTAGTTTTAGAAAAAAACCTGACTTTTAGCTTCGAGGTCGAACATAATTTTTATTTAATATTTGAAAAAAAATAAAATTCGGTAACTATTCTTGCATAAAATGCTTCATAAAATTCAAAACCCTCCATTTTTGAATTTAGTTTTAGAAAAAAACCTGACTTTTAGCTTCGAGGTCGAACATAATTTTTATTTAATATTTGAAAAAATATAAAATTCGGTAACTATTCTTGCATAAAATGCTTCATAAAATTCCAAACCCTCCATTTTTGAATTTAGTTTTAGAAAAAAACCTGACTTTTAGCTTCGAGGTCGAACATAATTTTTATTTAATATTTGAAAAAATATAAAATTCGATAACTATTCTTGCATAAAATGCTTCATAAAATTCCAATCCCTCCATTTTTGAATTTAGTTTTAGAAAAAAACTGGCTTTTAGCTTCGAGGTCGAACATAATTTTTATTTAATAATTTAAAAAAAATAAAATTCGGTAACTATTCTTGCATAAAATGCTTCATAAAATTCCAAACCCTCCATTTTTGAATTTAGTTTTAGAAAAAAACCTGACTTTTAGCTTCGAGGTCGAACATAATTTTTATTTAATATTTGAAAAAAAATAAAATTCGGTAACTATTCTTGCATAAAATGCTTCATAAAATTCAAAACCCTCCATTTTTGAATTTAGTTTTAGAAAAAAACCTGACTTTTAGCTTCGAGGTCGAACATAATTTTTATTTAATAATTTAAAAAAAATAAAATTCGGTAACTATTCTTGCATAAAATGCTTCATAAAATTCAAAACCCTCCATTTTTGAATTTAGTTTTAGAAAAAAACCTGACTTTTAGCTTCGAGGTCGAACATAATTTTTATTTAATATTTGAAAAAAAATAAAATTCGGTAACTATTCTTGCATAAAATGCTTCATAAAATTCAAAACCCTCCATTTTTGAATTTAGTTTTAGAAAAAAACCTGACTTTTAGCTTCGAGGTCGAACATAATTTTTATTTAATATTTGAAAAAATATAAAATTCGGTAACTATTCTTGCATAAAATGCTTCATAAAATTCAAAACCCTCCATTTTTGAATTTAGTTTTAGAAAAAAACCTGACTTTTAGCTTCGAGGTCGAACATAATTTTTATTTAATATTTGAAAAAAAATAAAATTCGGTAACTATTCTTGCATAAAATGCTTCATAAAATTCAAAACCCTCCATTTTTGAATTTAGTTTTAGAAAAAAACCTGACTTTTAGCTTCGAGGTCGAACATAATTTTTATTTAATATTTGAAAAAAAATAAAATTCGGTAACTATTCTTGCATAAAATGCTTCATAAAATTCAAAACCCTCCATTTTTGAATTTAGTTTTAGAAAAAAACCTGGCTTTTAGCTTCGAGGTCGAACATAATTTTTATTTAATATTTAAAAAAATATAAAATTCGGTAACTATTCTTGCATAAAATGCTTCATAAAATTCAAAACCCTCCATTTTTGAATTTAGTTTTAGAAAAAAACCTGACTTTTAGCTTCGAGGTCGAACATAATTTTTATTTAATATTTGAAAAAAAATAAAATTCGGTAACTATTCTTGCATAAAATGCTTCATAAAATTCAAAACCCTCCATTTTTGAATTTAGTTTTAGAAAAAAACCTGACTTTTAGCTTCGAGGTCGAACATAATTTTTATTTAATATTTGAAAAAATATAAAATTCGGTAACTATTCTTGCATAAAATGCTTCATAAAATTCCAAACCCTCCATTTTTGAATTTAGTTTTAGAAAAAAACCTGACTTTTAGCTTCGAGGTCGAACATAATTTTTATTTAATATTTGAAAAAATATAAAATTCGATAACTATTCTTGCATAAAATGCTTCATAAAATTCCAATCCCTCCATTTTTGAATTTAGTTTTAGAAAAAAACTGGCTTTTAGCTTCGAGGTCGAACATAATTTTTATTTAATAATTTAAAAAAAATAAAATTCGGTAACTATTCTTGCATAAAATGCTTCATAAAATTCCAAACCCTCCATTTTTGAATTTAGTTTTAGAAAAAAACCTGACTTTTAGCTTCGAGGTCGAACATAATTTTTATTTAATATTTGAAAAAAAATAAAATTCGGTAACTATTCTTGCATAAAATGCTTCATAAAATTCAAAACCCTCCATTTTTGAATTTAGTTTTAGAAAAAAACCTGACTTTTAGCTTCGAGGTCGAACATAATTTTTATTTAATAATTTAAAAAAAATAAAATTCGGTAACTATTCTTGCATAAAATGCTTCATAAAATTCAAAACCCTCCATTTTTGAATTTAGTTTTAGAAAAAAACCTGACTTTTAGCTTCGAGGTCGAACATAATTTTTATTTAATATTTGAAAAAAAATAAAATTCGGTAACTATTCTTGCATAAAATGCTTCATAAAATTCAAAACCCTCCATTTTTGAATTTAGTTTTAGAAAAAAACCTGACTTTTAGCTTCGAGGTCGAACATAATTTTTATTTAATATTTGAAAAAATATAAAATTCGGTAACTATTCTTGCATAAAATGCTTCATAAAATTCAAAACCCTCCATTTTTGAATTTAGTTTTAGAAAAAAACCTGACTTTTAGCTTCGAGGTCGAACATAATTTTTATTTAATATTTGAAAAAAAATAAAATTCGGTAACTATTCTTGCATAAAATGCTTCATAAAATTCAAAACCCTCCATTTTTGAATTTAGTTTTAGAAAAAAACCTGACTTTTAGCTTCGAGGTCGAACATAATTTTTATTTAATATTTGAAAAAAAATAAAATTCGGTAACTATTCTTGCATAAAATGCTTCATAAAATTCAAAACCCTCCATTTTTGAATTTAGTTTTAGAAAAAAACCTGGCTTTTAGCTTCGAGGTCGAACATAATTTTTATTTAATATTTAAAAAAATATAAAATTCGGTAACTATTCTTGCATAAAATGCTTCATAAAATTCAAAACCCTCCATTTTTGAATTTAGTTTTAGAAAAAAACCTGACTTTTAGCTTCGAGGTCGAACATAATTTTTATTTAATATTTGAAAAAAAATAAAATTCGGTAACTATTCTTGCATAAAATGCTTCATAAAATTCAAAACCCTCCATTTTTGAATTTAGTTTTAGAAAAAAACCTGGCTTTTAGCTTCGAGGTCGAACATAATTTTTATTTAATATTTAAAAAAATATAAAATTCGGTAACTATTCTTGCATAAAATGCTTCATAAAATTCCAATCCCTCCATTTTTGAATTTAGTTTTAGAAAAAAACTGGCTTTTAGCTTCGAGGTCGAACATAATTTTTATTTAATAATTTAAAAAAAATAAAATTCGGTAACTATTCTTGCATAAAATGCTTCATAAAATTCCAATCCCTCCATTTTTGAATTTAGTTTTAGAAAAAAACTGGCTTTTAGCTTCGAGGTCGAACATAATTTTTATTTAATATTTAAAAAAATATAAAATTCGGTAACTATTCTTGCATAAAATGCTTCATAAAATTCCAATCCCTCCATTTTTGAATTTAGTTTTAGAAAAAAACCTGGCTTTTAGCTTCGAGGTCGAACATAATTTTTATTTAATATTTAAAAAAAAATAAAATTCGGTAACTATTCTTGCATAAAATGCTTCATAAAATTCCAAACCCTCCATTTTTGAATTTAGTTTTAGAAAAAAACCTGGCTTTTAACTTCGAGGTCGAACATAATTTTTATTTAATATTTGAAAAAAAATAAAATTCGGTCAAAATTGTGGCAATTATTGCTTCATAAAATTCAAAACCCTCCATTTTTGAATTTAGTTTTAGAAAAAAACTGGCTTTTAGCTTCGAGGTCGAACATAATTTTTATTTAATATTTAAAAAAATATAAAATTCGGTAACTATTCTTGCATAAAATGCTTCATAAAATTCCAATCCCTCCATTTTTGAATTTAGTTTTAGAAAAAAACTGGCTTTTAGCTTCGAGGTCGAACATAATTTTTATTTAATAATTTAAAAAAAATAAAATTCGGTAACTATTCTTGCATAAAATGCTTCATAAAATTCCAAACCCTCCATTTTTGAATTTAGTTTTAGAAAAAAACCTGGCTTTTAACTTCGAGGTCGAACATAATTTTTATTTAATATTTGAAAAAAAATAAAATTCGGTCAAAATTGTGGCAATTATTGCTTCATAAAATTCAAAACCCTCCATTTTTGAATTTAGTTTTAGAAAAAAACCTGACTTTTAGCTTCGAGGTCGAACATAATTTTTATTTAATATTTGAAAAAAAATAAAATTCGGTAACTATTCTTGCATAAAATGCTTCATAAAATTCATAACCCTCCATTTTTGAATTTAGTTTTAGAAAAAAACCTGGCTTTTAGCTTCGAGGTCGAACATAATTTTTATTTAATATTTAAAAAAATATAAAATTCGGTAACTATTCTTGCATAAAATGCTTCATAAAATTCCAATCCCTCCATTTTTGAATTTAGTTTTAGAAAAAAACCTGACTTTTAGCTTCGAGGTCGAACATAATTTTTATTTAATATTTGAAAAAAAATAAAATTCGGTAACTATTCTTGCATAAAATGCTTCATAAAATTCAAAACCCTCCATTTTTGAATTTAGTTTTAGAAAAAAACTGGCTTTTAGCTTCGAGGTCGAACATAATTTTTATTTAATATTTGAAAAAAAATAAAATTCGGTAACTATTCTTGCATAAAATGCTTCATAAAATTCAAAACCCTCCATTTTTGAATTTAGTTTTAGAAAAAAACCTGACTTTTAGCTTCGAGGTCGAACATAATTTTTATTTAATATTTGAAAAAAAATAAAATTCGGTAACTATTCTTGCATAAAATGCTTCATAAAATTCAAAACCCTCCATTTTTGAATTTAGTTTTAGAAAAAAACCTGGCTTTTAGCTTCGAGGTCGAACATAATTTTTATTTAATATTTAAAAAAATATAAAATTCGGTAACTATTCTTGCATAAAATGCTTCATAAAATTCCAATCCCTCCATTTTTGAATTTAGTTTTAGAAAAAAACTGGCTTTTAGCTTCGAGGTCGAACATAATTTTTATTTAATAATTTAAAAAAAATAAAATTCGGTAACTATTCTTGCATAAAATGCTTCATAAAATTCCAATCCCTCCATTTTTGAATTTAGTTTTAGAAAAAAACTGGCTTTTAGCTTCGAGGTCGAACATAATTTTTATTTAATATTTAAAAAAATATAAAATTCGGTAACTATTCTTGCATAAAATGCTTCATAAAATTCCAATCCCTCCATTTTTGAATTTAGTTTTAGAAAAAAACCTGGCTTTTAGCTTCGAGGTCGAACATAATTTTTATTTAATATTTAAAAAAAAATAAAATTCGGTAACTATTCTTGCATAAAATGCTTCATAAAATTCCAAACCCTCCATTTTTGAATTTAGTTTTAGAAAAAAACCTGGCTTTTAACTTCGAGGTCGAACATAATTTTTATTTAATATTTGAAAAAAAATAAAATTCGGTCAAAATTGTGGCAATTATTGCTTCATAAAATTCAAAACCCTCCATTTTTGAATTTAGTTTTAGAAAAAAACTGGCTTTTAGCTTCGAGGTCGAACATAATTTTTATTTAATATTTAAAAAAATATAAAATTCGGTAACTATTCTTGCATAAAATGCTTCATAAAATTCCAATCCCTCCATTTTTGAATTTAGTTTTAGAAAAAAACTGGCTTTTAGCTTCGAGGTCGAACATAATTTTTATTTAATAATTTAAAAAAAATAAAATTCGGTAACTATTCTTGCATAAAATGCTTCATAAAATTCCAAACCCTCCATTTTTGAATTTAGTTTTAGAAAAAAACCTGGCTTTTAACTTCGAGGTCGAACATAATTTTTATTTAATATTTGAAAAAAAATAAAATTCGGTCAAAATTGTGGCAATTATTGCTTCATAAAATTCAAAACCCTCCATTTTTGAATTTAGTTTTAGAAAAAAACCTGACTTTTAGCTTCGAGGTCGAACATAATTTTTATTTAATATTTGAAAAAATATAAAATTCGGTAACTATTCTTGCATAAAATGCTTCATAAAATTCCAAACCCTCCATTTTTGAATTTAGTTTTAGAAAAAAACCTGACTTTTAGCTTCGAGGTCGAACATAATTTTTATTTAATATTTGAAAAAAAATAAAATTCGGTAACTATTCTTGCATAAAATGCTTCATAAAATTCAAAACCCTCCATTTTTGAATTTAGTTTTAGAAAAAAACCTGACTTTTAGCTTCGAGGTCGAACATAATTTTTATTTAATATTTGAAAAAATAAAATTCGGTAACTATTCTTGCATAAAATGCTTCATAAAATTCAAAACCCTCCATTTTTGAATTTAGTTTTAGAAAAAAACCTGTCTTTTAGCTTCGAGGTCGAACATAATTTTTATTTAATATTTGAAAAAAAATAAAATTCGGTAACTATTCTTGCATAAAATGCTTCATAAAATTCAAAACCCTCCATTTTTGAATTTAGTTTTAGAAAAAAACCTGACTTTTAGCTTCGAGGTCGAACATAATTTTTATTTAATATTTGAAAAAATATAAAATTCGGTAACTATTCTTGCATAAAATGCTTCATAAAATTCCAAACCCTCCATTTTTGAATTTAGTTTTAGAAAAAAACCTGACTTTTAGCTTCGAGGTCGAACATAATTTTTATTTAATAATTTAAAAAAAATAAAATTCGGTAACTATTCTTGCATAAAATGCTTCATAAAATTCAAAACCCTCCATTTTTGAATTTAGTTTTAGAAAAAAACCTGACTTTTAGCTTCGAGGTCGAACATAATTTTTATTTAATATTTGAAAAAATATAAAATTCGGTAACTATTCTTGCATAAAATGCTTCATAAAATTCCAAACCCTCCATTTTTGAATTTAGTTTTAGAAAAAAACTGGCTTTTAGCTTCGAGGTCGAACATAATTTTTATTTAATATTTAAAAAAATATAAAATTCGGTAACTATTCTTGCATAAAATGCTTCATAAAATTCCAATCCCTCCATTTTTGAATTTAGTTTTAGAAAAAAACCTGGCTTTTAGCTTCGAGGTCGAACATAATTTTTATTTAATATTTAAAAAAAAATAAAATTCGGTAACTATTCTTGCATAAAATGCTTCATAAAATTCCAAACCCTCCATTTTTGAATTTAGTTTTAGAAAAAAACCTGGCTTTTAACTTCGAGGTCGAACATAATTTTTATTTAATATTTGAAAAAAAATAAAATTCGGTCAAAATTGTGGCAATTATTGCTTCATAAAATTCAAAACCCTCCATTTTTGAATTTAGTTTTAGAAAAAAACTGGCTTTTAGCTTCGAGGTCGAACATAATTTTTATTTAATATTTAAAAAAATATAAAATTCGGTAACTATTCTTGCATAAAATGCTTCATAAAATTCCAATCCCTCCATTTTTGAATTTAGTTTTAGAAAAAAACTGGCTTTTAGCTTCGAGGTCGAACATAATTTTTATTTAATAATTTAAAAAAAATAAAATTCGGTAACTATTCTTGCATAAAATGCTTCATAAAATTCCAAACCCTCCATTTTTGAATTTAGTTTTAGAAAAAAACCTGGCTTTTAACTTCGAGGTCGAACATAATTTTTATTTAATATTTGAAAAAAAATAAAATTCGGTCAAAATTGTGGCAATTATTGCTTCATAAAATTCAAAACCCTCCATTTTTGAATTTAGTTTTAGAAAAAAACCTGACTTTTAGCTTCGAGGTCGAACATAATTTTTATTTAATATTTGAAAAAATATAAAATTCGGTAACTATTCTTGCATAAAATGCTTCATAAAATTCCAAACCCTCCATTTTTGAATTTAGTTTTAGAAAAAAACCTGACTTTTAGCTTCGAGGTCGAACATAATTTTTATTTAATATTTGAAAAAAAATAAAATTCGGTAACTATTCTTGCATAAAATGCTTCATAAAATTCAAAACCCTCCATTTTTGAATTTAGTTTTAGAAAAAAACCTGACTTTTAGCTTCGAGGTCGAACATAATTTTTATTTAATATTTGAAAAAATAAAATTCGGTAACTATTCTTGCATAAAATGCTTCATAAAATTCAAAACCCTCCATTTTTGAATTTAGTTTTAGAAAAAAACCTGACTTTTAGCTTCGAGGTCGAACATAATTTTTATTTAATATTTGAAAAAATATAAAATTCGGTAACTATTCTTGCATAAAATGCTTCATAAAATTCAAAACCCTCCATTTTTGAATTTAGTTTTAGAAAAAAACCTGTCTTTTAGCTTCGAGGTCGAACATAATTTTTATTTAATATTTGAAAAAAAATAAAATTCGGTAACTATTCTTGCATAAAATGCTTCATAAAATTCAAAACCCTCCATTTTTGAATTTAGTTTTAGAAAAAAACCTGACTTTTAGCTTCGAGGTCGAACATAATTTTTATTTAATATTTGAAAAAATATAAAATTCGGTAACTATTCTTGCATAAAATGCTTCATAAAATTCCAAACCCTCCATTTTTGAATTTAGTTTTAGAAAAAAACCTGACTTTTAGCTTCGAGGTCGAACATAATTTTTATTTAATAATTTAAAAAAAATAAAATTCGGTAACTATTCTTGCATAAAATGCTTCATAAAATTCAAAACCCTCCATTTTTGAATTTAGTTTTAGAAAAAAACCTGACTTTTAGCTTCGAGGTCGAACATAATTTTTATTTAATAATTTAAAAAAAATAAAATTCGGTAACTATTCTTGCATAAAATGCTTCATAAAATTCAAAACCCTCCATTTTTGAATTTAGTTTTAGAAAAAAACCTGACTTTTAGCTTCGAGGTCGAACATAATTTTTATTTAATATTTGAAAAAATATAAAATTCGGTAACTATTCTTGCATAAAATGCTTCATAAAATTCCAAACCCTCCATTTTTGAATTTAGTTTTAGAAAAAAACCTGACTTTTAGCTTCGAGGTCGAACATAATTTTTATTTAATATTTGAAAAAAAATAAAATTCGGTAACTATTCTTGCATAAAATGCTTCATAAAATTCAAAACCCTCCATTTTTGAATTTAGTTTTAGAAAAAAACCTGACTTTTAGCTTCGAGGTCGAACATAATTTTTATTTAATATTTGAAAAAAAATAAAATTCGGTCAAAATTGTGGCAATTATTGCTTCATAAAATTCAAAACCCTCCATTTTTGAATTTAGTTTTAGAAAAAAACCTGACTTTTAGCTTCGAGGTCGAACATAATTTTTATTTGATATTTGAAAAAATATAAAATTCGGTAACTATTCTTGCATAAAATGCTTCATAAAATTCCAAACCCTCCATTTTTGAATTTAGTTTTAGAAAAAAACCTGACTTTTAGCTTCGAGGTCGAACATAATTTTTATTTAATATTTGAAAAAAAATAAAATTTATTTAACTATTCTTGCATAAAATGCTTCATAAAATTCAAAACCCTCCATTTTTGAATTTAGTTTTAGAAAAAAACCTGACTTTTAGCTTCGAGGTCGAACATAATTTTTATTTAATATTTGAAAAAATAAAATTCGGTAACTATTCTTGCATAAAATGCTTCATAAAATTCAAAACCCTCCATTTTTGAATTTAGTTTTAGAAAAAAACCTGTCTTTTAGCTTCGAGGTCGAACATAATTTTTATTTAATATTTGAAAAAAAATAAAATTCGGTAACTATTCTTGCATAAAATGCTTCATAAAATTCAAAACCCTCCATTTTTGAATTTAGTTTTAGAAAAAAACCTGACTTTTAGCTTCGAGGTCGAACATAATTTTTATTTAATATTTGAAAAAATATAAAATTCGGTAACTATTCTTGCATAAAATGCTTCATAAAATTCCAAACCCTCCATTTTTGAATTTAGTTTTAGAAAAAAACCTGACTTTTAGCTTCGAGGTCGAACATAATTTTTATTTAATAATTTAAAAAAAATAAAATTCGGTAACTATTCTTGCATAAAATGCTTCATAAAATTCAAAACCCTCCATTTTTGAATTTAGTTTTAGAAAAAAACCTGACTTTTAGCTTCGAGGTCGAACATAATTTTTATTTAATATTTGAAAAAATATAAAATTCGGTAACTATTCTTGCATAAAATGCTTCATAAAATTCCAAACCCTCCATTTTTGAATTTAGTTTTAGAAAAAAACCTGACTTTTAGCTTCGAGGTCGAACATAATTTTTATTTAATATTTGAAAAAAAATAAAATTCGGTAACTATTCTTGCATAAAATGCTTCATAAAATTCAAAACCCTCCATTTTTGAATTTAGTTTTAGAAAAAAACCTGACTTTTAGCTTCGAGGTCGAACATAATTTTTATTTAATATTTGAAAAAATAAAATTCGGTAACTATTCTTGCATAAAATGCTTCATAAAATTCAAAACCCTCCATTTTTGAATTTAGTTTTAGAAAAAAACCTGGCTTTTAGCTTCGAGGTCGAACATAATTTTTATTTAATATTTGAAAAAAAATAAAATTCGGTAACTATTCTTGCATAAAATGCTTCATAAAATTCAAAACCCTCCATTTTTGAATTTAGTTTTAGAAAAAAACCTGACTTTTAGCTTCGAGGTCGAACATAATTTTTATTTAATATTTGAAAAAATATAAAATTCGGTAACTATTCTTGCATAAAATGCTTCATAAAATTCAAAACCCTCCATTTTTGAATTTAGTTTTAGAAAAAAACCTGACTTTTAGCTTCGAGGTCGAACATAATTTTTATTTAATATTTGAAAAAAAATAAAATTCGGTCAAAATTGTGGCAATTATTGCTTCATAAAATTCAAAACCCTCCATTTTTGAATTTAGTTTTAGAAAAAAACCTGACTTTTAGCTTCGAGGTCGAACATAATTTTTATTTGATATTTGAAAAAATATAAAATTCGGTAACTATTCTTGCATAAAATGCTTCATAAAATTCCAAACCCTCCATTTTTGAATTTAGTTTTAGAAAAAAACCTGACTTTTAGCTTCGAGGTCGAACATAATTTTTATTTAATATTTGAAAAAAAATAAAATTTATTTAACTATTCTTGCATAAAATGCTTCATAAAATTCAAAACCCTCCATTTTTGAATTTAGTTTTAGAAAAAAACCTGACTTTTAGCTTCGAGGTCGAACATAATTTTTATTTAATATTTGAAAAAATAAAATTCGGTAACTATTCTTGCATAAAATGCTTCATAAAATTCAAAACCCTCCATTTTTGAATTTAGTTTTAGAAAAAAACCTGTCTTTTAGCTTCGAGGTCGAACATAATTTTTATTTAATATTTGAAAAAAAATAAAATTCGGTAACTATTCTTGCATAAAATGCTTCATAAAATTCAAAACCCTCCATTTTTGAATTTAGTTTTAGAAAAAAACCTGACTTTTAGCTTCGAGGTCGAACATAATTTTTATTTAATATTTGAAAAAATATAAAATTCGGTAACTATTCTTGCATAAAATGCTTCATAAAATTCCAAACCCTCCATTTTTGAATTTAGTTTTAGAAAAAAACCTGACTTTTAGCTTCGAGGTCGAACATAATTTTTATTTAATAATTTAAAAAAAATAAAATTCGGTAACTATTCTTGCATAAAATGCTTCATAAAATTCAAAACCCTCCATTTTTGAATTTAGTTTTAGAAAAAAACCTGACTTTTAGCTTCGAGGTCGAACATAATTTTTATTTAATATTTGAAAAAATATAAAATTCGGTAACTATTCTTGCATAAAATGCTTCATAAAATTCCAAACCCTCCATTTTTGAATTTAGTTTTAGAAAAAAACCTGACTTTTAGCTTCGAGGTCGAACATAATTTTTATTTAATATTTGAAAAAAAATAAAATTCGGTAACTATTCTTGCATAAAATGCTTCATAAAATTCAAAACCCTCCATTTTTGAATTTAGTTTTAGAAAAAAACCTGACTTTTAGCTTCGAGGTCGAACATAATTTTTATTTAATATTTGAAAAAATAAAATTCGGTAACTATTCTTGCATAAAATGCTTCATAAAATTCAAAACCCTCCATTTTTGAATTTAGTTTTAGAAAAAAACCTGGCTTTTAGCTTCGAGGTCGAACATAATTTTTATTTAATATTTGAAAAAAAATAAAATTCGGTAACTATTCTTGCATAAAATGCTTCATAAAATTCAAAACCCTCCATTTTTGAATTTAGTTTTAGAAAAAAACCTGACTTTTAGCTTCGAGGTCGAACATAATTTTTATTTAATATTTGAAAAAATATAAAATTCGGTAACTATTCTTGCATAAAATGCTTCATAAAATTCAAAACCCTCCATTTTTGAATTTAGTTTTAGAAAAAAACCTGACTTTTAGCTTCGAGGTCGAACATAATTTTTATTTAATATTTGAAAAAAAATAAAATTCGGTAACTATTCTTGCATAAAATGCTTCATAAAATTCAAAACCCTCCATTTTTGAATTTAGTTTTAGAAAAAAACCTGGCTTTTAGCTTCGAGGTCGAACATAATTTTTATTTAATATTTGAAAAAAAATAAAATTCGGTAACTATTCTTGCATAAAATGCTTCATAAAATTCAAAACCCTCCATTTTTGAATTTAGTTTTAGAAAAAAACCTGGCTTTTAGCTTCGAGGTCGAACATAATTTTTATTTAATATTTGAAAAAAAATAAAATTCGGTAACTATTCTTGCATAAAATGCTTCATAAAATTCAAAACCCTCCATTTTTGAATTTAGTTTTAGAAAAAAACCTGACTTTTAGCTTCGAGGTCGAACATAATTTTTATTTAATATTTGAAAAAATATAAAATTCGGTAACTATTCTTGCATAAAATGCTTCATAAAATTCAAAACCCTCCATTTTTGAATTTAGTTTTAGAAAAAAACCTGGCTTTTAGCTTCGAGGTCGAACATAATTTTTATTTAATATTTGAAAAAAAATAAAATTCGGTAACTATTCTTGCATAAAATGCTTCATAAAATTCAAAACCCTCCATTTTTGAATTTAGTTTTAGAAAAAAACCTGACTTTTAGCTTCGAGGTCGAACATAATTTTTATTTAATATTTGAAAAAATAAAATTCGGTAACTATTCTTGCATAAAATGCTTCATAAAATTCAAAACCCTCCATTTTTGAATTTAGTTTTAGAAAAAAACCTGGCTTTTAGCTTCGAGGTCGAACATAATTTTTATTTAATATTTGAAAAAAAATAAAATTCGGTAACTATTCTTGCATAAAATGCTTCATAAAATTCCAAACCCTCCATTTTTGAATTTAGTTTTAGAAAAAAACCTGACTTTTAGCTTCGAGGTCGAACATAATTTTTATTTAATATTTGAAAAAAAATAAAATTCGGTAACTATTCTTGCATAAAATGCTTCATAAAATTCAAAACCCTCCATTTTTGAATTTAGTTTTAAAAAAAAACCTGACTTTTAGCTTCGAGGTCGAACATAATTTTTATTTAATATTTGAAAAAATAAAATTCGGTAACTATTCTTGCATAAAATGCTTCATAAAATTCAAAACCCTCCATTTTTGAATTTAGTTTTAGAAAAAAACCTGGCTTTTAGCTTCGAGGTCGAACATAATTTTTATTTAATATTTGAAAAAAAATAAAATTCGGTAACTATTCTTGCATAAAATGCTTCATAAAATTCAAAACCCTCCATTTTTGAATTTAGTTTTAGAAAAAAACCTGGCTTTTAGCTTCGAGGTCGAACATAATTTTTATTTAATATTTGAAAAAAAATAAAATTCGGTAACTATTCTTGCATAAAATGCTTCATAAAATTCAAAACCCTCCATTTTTGAATTTAGTTTTAGAAAAAAACCTGACTTTTAGCTTCGAGGTCGAACATAATTTTTATTTAATATTTGAAAAAAAATAAAATTCGGTAACTATTCTTGCATAAAATGCTTCATAAAATTCAAAACCCTCCATTTTTGAATTTAGTTTTAGAAAAAAACCTGACTTTTAGCTTCGAGGTCGAACATAATTTTTATTTAATATTTGAAAAAATAAAATTCGGTAACTATTCTTGCATAAAATGCTTCATAAAATTCAAAACCCTCCATTTTTGAATTTAGTTTTAGAAAAAAACCTGGCTTTTAGCTTCGAGGTCGAACATAATTTTTATTTAATATTTGAAAAAAAATAAAATTCGGTAACTATTCTTGCATAAAATGCTTCATAAAATTCCAAACCCTCCATTTTTGAATTTAGTTTTAGAAAAAAACCTGACTTTTAGCTTCGAGGTCGAACATAATTTTTATTTAATATTTGAAAAAAAATAAAATTCGGTAACTATTCTTGCATAAAATGCTTCATAAAATTCAAAACCCTCCATTTTTGAATTTAGTTTTAAAAAAAAACCTGACTTTTAGCTTCGAGGTCGAACATAATTTTTATTTAATATTTGAAAAAATAAAATTCGGTAACTATTCTTGCATAAAATGCTTCATAAAATTCAAAACCCTCCATTTTTGAATTTAGTTTTAGAAAAAAACCTGGCTTTTAGCTTCGAGGTCGAACATAATTTTTATTTAATATTTGAAAAAATAAAATTCGGTAACTATTCTTGCATAAAATGCTTCATAAAATTCAAAACCCTCCATTTTTGAATTTAGTTTTAGAAAAAAACCTGACTTTTAGCTTCGAGGTCGAACATAATTTTTATTTAATATTTGAAAAAATATAAAATTCGGTAACTATTCTTGCATAAAATGCTTCATAAAATTCCAAACCCTCCATTTTTGAATTTAGTTTTAGAAAAAAACCTGACTTTTAGCTTCGAGGTCGAACATAATTTTTATTTAATATTTGAAAAAATATAAAATTCGGTAACTATTCTTGCATAAAATGCTTCATAAAATTCCAAACCCTCCATTTTTGAATTTAGTTTTAGAAAAAAACCTGGCTTTTAGCTTCGAGGTCGAACATAATTTTTATTTAATATTTGAAAAAATATAAAATTCGGTAACTATTCTTGCATAAAATGCTTCATAAAATTCCAAACCCTCCATTTTTGAATTTAGTTTTAGAAAAAAACCTGACTTTTAGCTTCGAGGTCGAACATAATTTTTATTTAATATTTGAAAAAATATAAAATTCGGTAACTATTCTTGCATAAAATGCTTCATAAAATTCCAATCCCTCCATTTTTGAATTTAGTTTTAGAAAAAAACTGGCTTTTAGCTTCGAGGTCGAACATAATTTTTATTTAATAATTTAAAAAAAATAAAATTCGGTAACTATTCTTGCATAAAATGCTTCATAAAATTCAAAACCCTCCATTTTTGAATTTAGTTTTAGAAAAAAACCTGACTTTTAGCTTCGAGGTCGAACATAATTTTTATTTAATATTTGAAAAAATAAAATTCGGTAACTATTCTTGCATAAAATGCTTCATAAAATTCAAAACCCTCCATTTTTGAATTTAGTTTTAGAAAAAAACCTGACTTTTAGCTTCGAGGTCGAACATAATTTTTATTTAATATTTGAAAAAAAATAAAATTCGGTAACTATTCTTGCATAAAATGCTTCATAAAATTCAAAACCCTCCATTTTTGAATTTAGTTTTAGAAAAAAACCTGGCTTTTAGCTTCGAGGTCGAACATAATTTTTATTTAATATTTGAAAAAAAATAAAATTCGGTAACTATTCTTGCATAAAATGCTTCATAAAATTCAAAACCCTCCATTTTTGAATTTAGTTTTAGAAAAAAACCTGACTTTTAGCTTCGAGGTCGAACATAATTTTTATTTAATATTTGAAAAAAAATAAAATTCGGTAACTATTCTTGCATAAAATGCTTCATAAAATTCAAAACCCTTCATTTTTGAATTTAGTTTTAGAAAAAAACCTGACTTTTAGCTTCGAGGTCGAACATAATTTTTATTTAATATTTGAAAAAATAAAATTCGGTAACTATTCTTGCATAAAATGCTTCATAAAATTCAAAACCCTCCATTTTTGAATTTAGTTTTAGAAAAAAACCTGGCTTTTAGCTTCGAGGTCGAACATAATTTTTATTTAATATTTGAAAAAAAATAAAATTCGGTAACTATTCTTGCATAAAATGCTTCATAAAATTCCAAACCCTCCATTTTTGAATTTAGTTTTAGAAAAAAACCTGACTTTTAGCTTCGAGGTCGAACATAATTATTATTTAATATTTGAAAAAAAATAAAATTCGGTAACTATTCTTGCATAAAATGCTTCATAAAATTCCAATCCCTCCATTTTTGAATTTAGTTTTAGAAAAAAACTGGCTTTTAGCTTCGAGGTCGAACATAATTTTTATTTAATAATTTAAAAAAAATAAAATTCGGTAACTATTCTTGCATAAAATGCTTCATAAAATTCCAATCCCTCCATTTTTGAATTTAGTTTTAGAAAAAAACTGGCTTTTAGCTTCGAGGTCGAACATAATTTTTATTTAATAATTTAAAAAAAATAAAATTCGGTAACTATTCTTGCATAAAATGCTTCATAAAATTCCAATCCCTCCATTTTTGAATTTAGTTTTAGAAAAAAACTGGCTTTTAGCTTCGAGGTCGAACATAATTTTTATTTAATATTTAAAAAAATATAAAATTCGGTAACTATTCTTGCATAAAATGCTTCATAAAATTCCAATCCCTCCATTTTTGAATTTAGTTTTAGAAAAAAACTGGCTTTTAGCTTCGAGGTCGAACATAATTTTTATTTAATAATTTAAAAAAAATAAAATTCGGTAACTATTCTTGCATAAAATGCTTCATAAAATTCCAATCCCTCCATTTTTGAATTTAGTTTTAGAAAAAAACTGGCTTTTAGCTTCGAGGTCGAACATAATTTTTATTTAATAATTTAAAAAAAATAAAATTCGGTAACTATTCTTGCATAAAATGCTTCATAAAATTCCAATCCCTCCATTTTTGAATTTAGTTTTAGAAAAAAACTGGCTTTTAGCTTCGAGGTCGAACATAATTTTTATTTAATATTTAAAAAAATATAAAATTCGGTAACTATTCTTGCATAAAATGCTTCATAAAATTCCAATCCCTCCATTTTTGAATTTAGTTTTAGAAAAAAACTGGCTTTTAGCTTCGAGGTCGAACATAATTTTTATTTAATAATTTAAAAAAAATAAAATTCGGTAACTATTCTTGCATAAAATGCTTCATAAAATTCCAATCCCTCCATTTTTGAATTTAGTTTTAGAAAAAAACTGGCTTTTAGCTTCGAGGTCGAACATAATTTTTATTTAATAATTTAAAAAAAATAAAATTCGGTAACTATTCTTGCATAAAATGCTTCATAAAATTCCAATCCCTCCATTTTTGAATTTAGTTTTAGAAAAAAACTGGCTTTTAGCTTCGAGGTCGAACATAATTTTTATTTAATATTTAAAAAAATATAAAATTCGGTAACTATTCTTGCATAAAATGCTTCATAAAATTCCAATCCCTCCATTTTTGAATTTAGTTTTAGAAAAAAACTGGCTTTTAGCTTCGAGGTCGAACATAATTTTTATTTAATAATTTAAAAAAAATAAAATTCGGTAACTATTCTTGCATAAAATGCTTCATAAAATTCCAATCCCTCCATTTTTGAATTTAGTTTTAGAAAAAAACTGGCTTTTAGCTTCGAGGTCGAACATAATTTTTATTTAATAATTTAAAAAAAATAAAATTCGGTAACTATTCTTGCATAAAATGCTTCATAAAATTCCAATCCCTCCATTTTTGAATTTAGTTTTAGAAAAAAACTGGCTTTTAGCTTCGAGGTCGAACATAATTTTTATTTAATATTTAAAAAAATATAAAATTCGGTAACTATTCTTGCATAAAATGCTTCATAAAATTCCAATCCCTCCATTTTTGAATTTAGTTTTAGAAAAAAACTGGCTTTTAGCTTCGAGGTCGAACATAATTTTTATTTAATAATTTAAAAAAAATAAAATTCGGTAACTATTCTTGCATAAAATGCTTCATAAAATTCCAATCCCTCCATTTTTGAATTTAGTTTTAGAAAAAAACTGGCTTTTAGCTTCGAGGTCGAACATAATTTTTATTTAATAATTTAAAAAAAATAAAATTCGGTAACTATTCTTGCATAAAATGCTTCATAAAATTCCAATCCCTCCATTTTTGAATTTAGTTTTAGAAAAAAACTGGCTTTTAGCTTCGAGGTCGAACATAATTTTTATTTAATATTTAAAAAAATATAAAATTCGGTAACTATTCTTGCATAAAATGCTTCATAAAATTCCAATCCCTCCATTTTTGAATTTAGTTTTAGAAAAAAACCTGGCTTTTAGCTTCGAGGTCGAACATAATTTTTATTTAATATTTAAAAAAAAATAAAATTCGGTAACTATTCTTGCATAAAATGCTTCATAAAATTCCAAACCCTCCATTTTCGAATTTAGTTTTAGAAAAAAACCTGGCTTTTAACTTCGAGGTCGAACATAATTTTTATTTAATATTTGAAAAAAAATAAAATTCGGTCAAAATTGTGGCAATTATTGCTTCATTAAATTCCAATCCCTCCATTTTTGAATTTAGTTTTAGAAAAAAACCTGGCTTTTAACTTCGAGGTCGAACATAATTTTTATTTAATATTTAAAAAAAAATAAAATTCGGTAACTATTCTTGCATAAAATGCTTCATAAAATTCAAAACCCTCCATTTTTGAATTTAGTTTTAGAAAAAAACTGGCTTTTAGCTTCGAGGTCGAACATAATTTTTATTTAATAATTTAAAAAAAATAAAATTCGGTAACTATTCTTGCATAAAATGCTTCATAAAATTCCAATCCCTCCATTTTTGAATTTAGTTTTAGAAAAAAACTGGCTTTTAGCTTCGAGGTCGAACATAATTTTTATTTAATATTTAAAAAAATATAAAATTCGGTAACTATTCTTGCATAAAATGCTTCATAAAATTCCAATCCCTCCATTTTTGAATTTAGTTTTAGAAAAAAACTGGCTTTTAGCTTCGAGGTCGAACATAATTTTTATTTAATAATTTAAAAAAAATAAAATTCGGTAACTATTCTTGCATAAAATGCTTCATAAAATTCCAATCCCTCCATTTTTGAATTTAGTTTTAGAAAAAAACTGGCTTTTAGCTTCGAGGTCGAACATAATTTTTATTTAATATTTAAAAAAATATAAAATTCGGTAACTATTCTTGCATAAAATGCTTCATAAAATTCCAATCCCTCCATTTTTGAATTTAGTTTTAGAAAAAAACTGGCTTTTAGCTTCGAGGTCGAACATAATTTTTATTTAATAATTTAAAAAAAATAAAATTCGGTAACTATTCTTGCATAAAATGCTTCATAAAATTCCAATCCCTCCATTTTTGAATTTAGTTTTAGAAAAAAACTGGCTTTTAGCTTCGAGGTCGAACATAATTTTTATTTAATAATTTAAAAAAAATAAAATTCGGTAACTATTCTTGCATAAAATGCTTCATAAAATTCCAATCCCTCCATTTTTGAATTTAGTTTTAGAAAAAAACTGGCTTTTAGCTTCGAGGTCGAACATAATTTTTATTTAATATTTAAAAAAATATAAAATTCGGTAACTATTCTTGCATAAAATGCTTCATAAAATTCCAATCCCTCCATTTTTGAATTTAGTTTTAGAAAAAAACTGGCTTTTAGCTTCGAGGTCGAACATAATTTTTATTTAATAATTTAAAAAAAATAAAATTCGGTAACTATTCTTGCATAAAATGCTTCATAAAATTCCAATCCCTCCATTTTTGAATTTAGTTTTAGAAAAAAACTGGCTTTTAGCTTCGAGGTCGAACATAATTTTTATTTAATAATTTAAAAAAAATAAAATTCGGTAACTATTCTTGCATAAAATGCTTCATAAAATTCCAATCCCTCCATTTTTGAATTTAGTTTTAGAAAAAAACTGGCTTTTAGCTTCGAGGTCGAACATAATTTTTATTTAATATTTAAAAAAATATAAAATTCGGTAACTATTCTTGCATAAAATGCTTCATAAAATTCCAATCCCTCCATTTTTGAATTTAGTTTTAGAAAAAAACTGGCTTTTAGCTTCGAGGTCGAACATAATTTTTATTTAATAATTTAAAAAAAATAAAATTCGGTAACTATTCTTGCATAAAATGCTTCATAAAATTCCAATCCCTCCATTTTTGAATTTAGTTTTAGAAAAAAACTGGCTTTTAGCTTCGAGGTCGAACATAATTTTTATTTAATAATTTAAAAAAAATAAAATTCGGTAACTATTCTTGCATAAAATGCTTCATAAAATTCCAATCCCTCCATTTTTGAATTTAGTTTTAGAAAAAAACTGGCTTTTAGCTTCGAGGTCGAACATAATTTTTATTTAATATTTAAAAAAATATAAAATTCGGTAACTATTCTTGCATAAAATGCTTCATAAAATTCCAATCCCTCCATTTTTGAATTTAGTTTTAGAAAAAAACCTGGCTTTTAGCTTCGAGGTCGAACATAATTTTTATTTAATATTTAAAAAAAAATAAAATTCGGTAACTATTCTTGCATAAAATGCTTCATAAAATTCCAAACCCTCCATTTTTGAATTTAGTTTTAGAAAAAAACCTGGCTTTTAACTTCGAGGTCGAACATAATTTTTATTTAATATTTAAAAAAAAATAAAATTCGGTAACTATTCTTGCATAAAATGCTTCATAAAATTCAAAACCCTCCATTTTTGAATTTAGTTTTAGAAAAAAACCTGGCTTTTAGCTTCGAGGTCGAACATAATTTTTATTTAATATTTAAAAAAAAATAAAATTCGGTAACTATTCTTGCATAAAATGCTTCATAAAATTCCAAACCCTCCATTTTTGAATTTAGTTTTAGAAAAAAACCTGGCTTTTAACTTCGAGGTCGAACATAATTTTTATTTAATATTTGAAAAAAAATAAAATTCGGTCAAAATTGTGGCAATTATTGCTTCATTAAATTCCAATCCCTCCATTTTTGAATTTAGTTTTAGAAAAAAACCTGGCTTTTAACTTCGAGGTCGAACATAATTTTTATTTAATATTTAAAAAAAAATAAAATTCGGTCAAAATTGTGGCAATTATTGCTTCATTAAATTCCAATCCCTCCATTTTTGAATTTAGTTTTAGAAAAAAACCTGGCTTTTAACTTCGAGGTCGAACATAATTTTTATTTAATATTTGAAAAAAAATAAAATTCGGTCAAAATTGTGGCAATTATTGCTTCATTAAATTCCAATCCCTCCATTTTTGAATTTAGTTTTAGAAAAAAACCTGGCTTTTAGCTTCGAGGTCGAACATAATTTTTATTTAATATTTAAAAAAAAATAAAATTCGGTAACTATTCTTGCATAAAATGCTTCATAAAATTCAAAACCCTCCATTTTTGAATTTAGTTTTAGAAAAAAACCTGGCTTTTAGCTTCGAGGTCGAACATAATTTTTATTTAATATTTAAAAAAAAATAAAATTCGGTAACTATTCTTGCATAAAATGCTTCATAAAATTCAAAACCCTCCATTTTTGAATTTAGTTTTAGAAAAAAACCTGGCTTTTAGCTTCGAGGTCGAACATAATTTTTATTTAATATTTAAAAAAAAATAAAATTCGGTAACTATTCTTGCATAAAATGCTTCATAAAATTCAAAACCCTCCATTTTTGAATTTAGTTTTAGAAAAAAACCTGGCTTTTAACTTCGAGGTCGAACATAATTTTTATTTAATATTTGAAAAAAAATAAAATTCGGTCAAAATTGTGGCAATTATTGCTTCATTAAATTCCAATCCCTCCATTTTTGAATTTAGTTTTAGAAAAAAACCTGGCTTTTAACTTCGAGGTCGAACATAATTTTTATTTAATATTTGAAAAAAAATAAAATTCGGTCAAAATTGTGGCAATTATTGCTTCATTAAATTCCAATCCCTCCATTTTTGAATTTAGTTTTAGAAAAAAACCTGGCTTTTAGCTTCGAGGTCGAACATAATTTTTATTTAATATTTAAAAAAAAATAAAATTCGGTCAAAATTGTGGCAATTATTGCTTCATTAAATTCCAATCCCTCCATTTTTGAATTTAGTTTTAGAAAAAAACCTGGCTTTTAGCTTCGAGGTCGAACATAATTTTTATTTAATATTTAAAAAAATATAAAATTCGGTAACTATTCTTGCATAAAATGCTTCATAAAATTCAAAACCCTCCATTTTTGAATTTAGTTTTAGAAAAAAACCTGGCTTTTAACTTCGAGGTCGAACATAATTTTTATTTAATATTTGAAAAAAAATAAAATTCGGTCAAAATTGTGGCAATTATTGCTTCATTAAATTCCAATCCCTCCATTTTTGAATTTAGTTTTAGAAAAAAACCTGGCTTTTAGCTTCGAGGTCGAACATAATTTTTATTTAATATTTAAAAAAAAATAAAATTCGGTAACTATTCTTGCATAAAATGCTTCATAAAATTCAAAACCCTCCATTTTTGAATTTAGTTTTAGAAAAAAACCTGGCTTTTAGCTTCGAGGTCGAACATAATTTTTATTTAATATTTAAAAAAAAATAAAATTCGGTAACTATTCTTGCATAAAATGCTTCATAAAATTCAAAACCCTCCATTTTTGAATTTAGTTTTAGAAAAAAACCTGGCTTTTAACTTCGAGGTCGAACATAATTTTTATTTAATATTTGAAAAAAAATAAAATTCGGTCAAAATTGTGGCAATTATTGCTTCATTAAATTCCAATCCCTCCATTTTTGAATTTAGTTTTAGAAAAAAACCTGGCTTTTAACTTCGAGGTCGAACATAATTTTTATTTAATATTTGAAAAAAAATAAAATTCGGTCAAAATTGTGGCAATTATTGCTTCATTAAATTCCAATCCCTCCATTTTTGAATTTAGTTTTAGAAAAAAACCTGGCTTTTAACTTCGAGGTCGAACATAATTTTTATTTAATATTTGAAAAAAAATAAAATTCGGTCAAAATTGTGGCAATTATTGCTTCATTAAATTCCAATCCCTCCATTTTTGAATTTAGTTTTAGAAAAAAACCTGGCTTTTAACTTCGAGGTCGAACATAATTTTTATTTAATATTTGAAAAAAAATAAAATTCGGTCAAAATTGTGGCAATTATTGCTTCATTAAATTCCAATCCCTCCATTTTTGAATTTAGTTTTAGAAAAAAACCTGGCTTTTAGCTTCGAGGTCGAACATAATTTTTATTTAATATTTAAAAAAAAATAAAATTCGGTAACTATTCTTGCATAAAATGCTTCATAAAATTCAAAACCCTCCATTTTTGAATTTAGTTTTAGAAAAAAACCTGGCTTTTAGCTTCGAGGTCGAACATAATTTTTATTTAATATTTGAAAAAAAATAAAATTCGGTCAAAATTGTGGCAATTATTGCTTCATTAAATTCCAATCCCTCCATTTTTGAATTTAGTTTTAGAAAAAAACCTGGCTTTTAGCTTCGAGGTCGAACATAATTTTTATTTAATATTTAAAAAAATATAAAATTCGGTAACTATTCTTGCATAAAATGCTTCATAAAATTCAAAACCCTCCATTTTTGAATTTAGTTTTAGAAAAAAACCTGGCTTTTAACTTCGAGGTCGAACATAATTTTTATTTAATATTTGAAAAAAAATAAAATTCGGTCAAAATTGTGGCAATTATTGCTTCATTAAATTCCAATCCCTCCATTTTTGAATTTAGTTTTAGAAAAAAACCTGGCTTTTAGCTTCGAGGTCGAACATAATTTTTATTTAATATTTAAAAAAATATAAAATTCGGTAACTATTCTTGCATAAAATGCTTCATAAAATTCAAAACCCTCCATTTTTGAATTTAGTTTTAGAAAAAAACCTGGCTTTTAACTTCGAGGTCGAACATAATTTTTATTTAATATTTGAAAAAAAATAAAATTCGGTCAAAATTGTGGCAATTATTGCTTCATTAAATTCCAATCCCTCCATTTTTGAATTTAGTTTTAGAAAAAAACCTGGCTTTTAGCTTCGAGGTCGAACATAATTTTTATTTAATATTTAAAAAAAAATAAAATTCGGTAACTATTCTTGCATAAAATGCTTCATAAAATTCAAAACCCTCCATTTTTGAATTTAGTTTTAGAAAAAAACCTGGCTTTTAGCTTCGAGGTCGAACATAATTTTTATTTAATATTTAAAAAAAAATAAAATTCGGTAACTATTCTTGCATAAAATTCTTCATAAAATTCAAAACCCTCCATTTTTGAATTTAGTTTTAGAAAAAAACCTGGCTTTTAACTTCGAGGTCGAACATAATTTTTATTTAATATTTGAAAAAAAATAAAATTCGGTCAAAATTGTGGCAATTATTGCTTCATTAAATTCCAATCCCTCCATTTTTGAATTTAGTTTTAGAAAAAAACCTGGCTTTTAACTTCGAGGTCGAACATAATTTTTATTTAATATTTGAAAAAAAATAAAATTCGGTCAAAATTGTGGCAATTATTGCTTCATTAAATTCCAATCCCTCCATTTTTGAATTTAGTTTTAGAAAAAAACCTGGCTTTTAACTTCGAGGTCGAACATAATTTTTATTTAATATTTAAAAAAAAATAAAATTCGGTAACTATTCTTGCATAAAATGCTTCATAAAATTCAAAACCCTCCATTTTTGAATTTAGTTTTAGAAAAAAACCTGGCTTTTAGCTTCGAGGTCGAACATAATTTTTATTTAATATTTAAAAAAAAATAAAATTCGGTAACTATTCTTGCATAAAATGCTTCATAAAATTCCAAACCCTCCATTTTTGAATTTAGTTTTAGAAAAAAACCTGGCTTTTAACTTCGAGGTCGAACATAATTTTTATTTAATATTTGAAAAAAAATAAAATTCGGTCAAAATTGTGGCAATTATTGCTTCATTAAATTCCAATCCCTCCATTTTTGAATTTAGTTTTAGAAAAAAACCTGGCTTTTAACTTCGAGGTCGAACATAATTTTTATTTAATATTTAAAAAAAAATAAAATTCGGTAACTATTCTTGCATAAAATGCTTCATAAAATTCCAAACCCTCCATTTTTGAATTTAGTTTTAGAAAAAAACCTGGCTTTTAACTTCGAGGTCGAACATAATTTTTATTTAATATTTGAAAAAAAATAAAATTCGGTCAAAATTGTGGCAATTATTGCTTCATTAAATTCCAATCCCTCCATTTTTGAATTTAGTTTTAGAAAAAAACCTGGCTTTTAACTTCGAGGTCGAACATAATTTTTATTTAATATTTGAAAAAAAATAAAATTCGGTAACTATTCTTGCATAAAATGCTTCATAAAATTCAAAACCCTCCATTTTTGAATTTAGTTTTAGAAAAAAACCTGGCTTTTAGCTTCGAGGTCGAACATAATTTTTATTTAATATTTAAAAAAAAATAAAATTCGGTAACTATTCTTGCATAAAATGCTTCATAAAATTCAAAACCCTCCATTTTTGAATTTAGTTTTAGAAAAAAACCTGGCTTTTAGCTTCGAGGTCGAACATAATTTTTATTTAATATTTAAAAAAAAATAAAATTCGGTAACTATTCTTGCATAAAATGCTTCATAAAATTCCAAACCCTCCATTTTTGAATTTAGTTTTAGAAAAAAACCTGGCTTTTAACTTCGAGGTCGAACATAATTTTTATTTAATATTTGAAAAAAAATAAAATTCGGTCAAAATTGTGGCAATTATTGCTTCATTAAATTCCAATCCCTCCATTTTTGAATTTAGTTTTAGAAAAAAACCTGGCTTTTAGCTTCGAGGTCGAACATAATTTTTATTTAATATTTAAAAAAAAATAAAATTCGGTAACTATTCTTGCATAAAATGCTTCATAAAATTCAAAACCCTCCATTTTTGAATTTAGTTTTAGAAAAAAACCTGGCTTTTAACTTCGAGGTCGAACATAATTTTTATTTAATATTTGAAAAAAAATAAAATTCGGTCAAAATTGTGGCAATTATTGCTTCATTAAATTCCAATCCCTCCATTTTTGAATTTAGTTTTAGAAAAAAACCTGGCTTTTAGCTTCGAGGTCGAACATAATTTTTATTTAATATTTAAAAAAAAATAAAATTCGGTAACTATTCTTGCATAAAATGCTTCATAAAATTCAAAACCCTCCATTTTTGAATTTAGTTTTAGAAAAAAACCTGGCTTTTAGCTTCGAGGTCGAACATAATTTTTATTTAATATTTAAAAAAAAATAAAATTCGGTAACTATTCTTGCATAAAATGCTTCATAAAATTCAAAACCCTCCATTTTTGAATTTAGTTTTAGAAAAAAACCTGGCTTTTAACTTCGAGGTCGAACATAATTTTTATTTAATATTTAAAAAAAAATAAAATTCGGTAACTATTCTTGCATAAAATGCTTCATAAAATTCAAAACCCTCCATTTTTGAATTTAGTTTTAGAAAAAAACCTGGCTTTTAACTTCGAGGTCGAACATAATTTTTATTTAATATTTAAAAAAAAATAAAATTCGGTAACTATTCTTGCATAAAATGCTTCATAAAATTCAAAACCCTCCATTTTTGAATTTAGTTTTAGAAAAAAACCTGGCTTTTAGCTTCGAGGTCGAACATAATTTTTATTTAATATTTAAAAAAAAATAAAATTCGGTAACTATTCTTGCATAAAATGCTTCATAAAATTCAAAACCCTCCATTTTTGAATTTAGTTTTAGAAAAAAACCTGGCTTTTAACTTCGAGGTCGAACATAATTTTTATTTAATATTTAAAAAAAAATAAAATTCGGTAACTATTCTTGCATAAAATGCTTCATAAAATTCCAAACCCTCCATTTTTGAATTTAGTTTTAGAAAAAAACCTGGCTTTTAACTTCGAGGTCGAACATAATTTTTATTTAATATTTGAAAAAAAATAAAATTCGGTCAAAATTGTGGCAATTATTGCTTCATTAAATTCCAATCCCTCCATTTTTGAATTTAGTTTTAGAAAAAAACCTGGCTTTTAGCTTCGAGGTCGAACATAATTTTTATTTAATATTTAAAAAAAAATAAAATTCGGTAACTATTCTTGCATAAAATGCTTCATAAAATTCAAAACCCTCCATTTTTGAATTTAGTTTTAGAAAAAAACCTGGCTTTTAACTTCGAGGTCGAACATAATTTTTATTTAATATTTGAAAAAAAATAAAATTCGGTCAAAATTGTGGCAATTATTGCTTCATTAAATTCCAATCCCTCCATTTTTGAATTTAGTTTTAGAAAAAAACCTGGCTTTTAGCTTCGAGGTCGAACATAATTTTTATTTAATATTTAAAAAAAAATAAAATTCGGTAACTATTCTTGCATAAAATGCTTCATAAAATTCAAAACCCTCCATTTTTGAATTTAGTTTTAGAAAAAAACCTGGCTTTTAACTTCGAGGTCGAACATAATTTTTATTTAATATTTGAAAAAAAATAAAATTCGGTCAAAATTGTGGCAATTATTGCTTCATTAAATTCCAATCCCTCCATTTTTGAATTTAGTTTTAGAAAAAAACCTGGCTTTTAACTTCGAGGTCGAACATAATTTTTATTTAATATTTGAAAAAAAATAAAATTCGGTCAAAATTGTGGCAATTATTGCTTCATTAAATTCCAATCCCTCCATTTTTGAATTTAGTTTTAGAAAAAAACCTGGCTTTTAACTTCGAGGTCGAACATAATTTTTATTTAATATTTAAAAAAAAATAAAATTCGGTAACTATTCTTGCATAAAATGCTTCATAAAATTCAAAACCCTCCATTTTTGAATTTAGTTTTAGAAAAAAACCTGGCTTTTAGCTTCGAGGTCGAACATAATTTTTATTTAATATTTAAAAAAAAATAAAATTCGGTAACTATTCTTGCATAAAATGCTTCATAAAATTCAAAACCCTCCATTTTTGAATTTAGTTTTAGAAAAAAACCTGGCTTTTAGCTTCGAGGTCGAACATAATTTTTATTTAATATTTAAAAAAAAATAAAATTCGGTAACTATTCTTGCATAAAATGCTTCATAAAATTCCAAACCCTCCATTTTTGAATTTAGTTTTAGAAAAAAACCTGGCTTTTAACTTCGAGGTCGAACATAATTTTTATTTAATATTTGAAAAAAAATAAAATTCGGTCAAAATTGTGGCAATTATTGCTTCATTAAATTCCAATCCCTCCATTTTTGAATTTAGTTTTAGAAAAAAACCTGGCTTTTAGCTTCGAGGTCGAACATAATTTTTATTTAATATTTGAAAAAAAATAAAATTCGGTCAAAATTGTGGCAATTATTGCTTCATTAAATTCCAATCCCTCCATTTTTGAATTTAGTTTTAGAAAAAAACCTGGCTTTTAGCTTCGAGGTCGAACATAATTTTTATTTAATATTTAAAAAAAAATAAAATTCGGTAACTATTCTTGCATAAAATGCTTCATAAAATTCAAAACCCTCCATTTTTGAATTTAGTTTTAGAAAAAAACCTGGCTTTTAACTTCGAGGTCGAACATAATTTTTATTTAATATTTGAAAAAAAATAAAATTCGGTCAAAATTGTGGCAATTATTGCTTCATTAAATTCCAATCCCTCCATTTTTGAATTTAGTTTTAGAAAAAAACCTGGCTTTTAGCTTCGAGGTCGAACATAATTTTTATTTAATATTTAAAAAAAAATAAAATTCGGTAACTATTCTTGCATAAAATGCTTCATAAAATTCAAAACCCTCCATTTTTGAATTTAGTTTTAGAAAAAAACCTGGCTTTTAGCTTCGAGGTCGAACATAATTTTTATTTAATATTTAAAAAAAAATAAAATTCGGTAACTATTCTTGCATAAAATGCTTCATAAAATTCAAAACCCTCCATTTTTGAATTTAGTTTTAGAAAAAAACCTGGCTTTTAACTTCGAGGTCGAACATAATTTTTATTTAATATTTGAAAAAAAATAAAATTCGGTCAAAATTGTGGCAATTATTGCTTCATTAAATTCCAATCCCTCCATTTTTGAATTTAGTTTTAGAAAAAAACCTGGCTTTTAACTTCGAGGTCGAACATAATTTTTATTTAATATTTGAAAAAAAATAAAATTCGGTCAAAATTGTGGCAATTATTGCTTCATTAAATTCCAATCCCTCCATTTTTGAATTTAGTTTTAGAAAAAAACCTGGCTTTTAACTTCGAGGTCGAACATAATTTTTATTTAATATTTAAAAAAAAATAAAATTCGGTAACTATTCTTGCATAAAATGCTTCATAAAATTCAAAACCCTCCATTTTTGAATTTAGTTTTAGAAAAAAACCTGGCTTTTAGCTTCGAGGTCGAACATAATTTTTATTTAATATTTAAAAAAAAATAAAATTCGGTAACTATTCTTGCATAAAATGCTTCATAAAATTCCAAACCCTCCATTTTTGAATTTAGTTTTAGAAAAAAACCTGGCTTTTAACTTCGAGGTCGAACATAATTTTTATTTAATATTTGAAAAAAAATAAAATTCGGTCAAAATTGTGGCAATTATTGCTTCATTAAATTCCAATCCCTCCATTTTTGAATTTAGTTTTAGAAAAAAACCTGGCTTTTAACTTCGAGGTCGAACATAATTTTTATTTAATATTTGAAAAAAAATAAAATTCGGTAACTATTCTTGCATAAAATGCTTCATAAAATTCAAAACCCTCCATTTTTGAATTTAGTTTTAGAAAAAAACCTGGCTTTTAGCTTCGAGGTCGAACATAATTTTTATTTAATATTTAAAAAAAAATAAAATTCGGTAACTATTCTTGCATAAAATGCTTCATAAAATTCAAAACCCTCCATTTTTGAATTTAGTTTTAGAAAAAAACCTGGCTTTTAGCTTCGAGGTCGAACATAATTTTTATTTAATATTTAAAAAAAAATAAAATTCGGTAACTATTCTTGCATAAAATGCTTCATAAAATTCAAAACCCTCCATTTTTGAATTTAGTTTTAGAAAAAAACCTGGCTTTTAGCTTCGAGGTCGAACATAATTTTTATTTAATATTTAAAAAAAAATAAAATTCGGTAACTATTCTTGCATAAAATGCTTCATAAAATTCAAAACCCTCCATTTTTGAATTTAGTTTTAGAAAAAAACCTGGCTTTTAACTTCGAGGTCGAACATAATTTTTATTTAATATTTGAAAAAAAATAAAATTCGGTCAAAATTGTGGCAATTATTGCTTCATTAAATTCCAATCCCTCCATTTTTGAATTTAGTTTTAGAAAAAAACCTGGCTTTTAACTTCGAGGTCGAACATAATTTTTATTTAATATTTGAAAAAAAATAAAATTCGGTCAAAATTGTGGCAATTATTGCTTCATTAAATTCCAATCCCTCCATTTTTGAATTTAGTTTTAGAAAAAAACCTGGCTTTTAGCTTCGAGGTCGAACATAATTTTTATTTAATATTTAAAAAAAAATAAAATTCGGTAACTATTCTTGCATAAAATGCTTCATAAAATTCAAAACCCTCCATTTTTGAATTTAGTTTTAGAAAAAAACCTGGCTTTTAGCTTCGAGGTCGAACATAATTTTTATTTAATATTTAAAAAAAAATAAAATTCGGTAACTATTCTTGCATAAAATGCTTCATAAAATTCCAAACCCTCCATTTTTGAATTTAGTTTTAGAAAAAAACCTGGCTTTTAGCTTCGAGGTCGAACATAATTTTTATTTAATATTTAAAAAAAAATAAAATTCGGTAACTATTCTTGCATAAAATGCTTCATAAAATTCCAAACCCTCCATTTTTGAATTTAGTTTTAGAAAAAAACCTGGCTTTTAGCTTCGAGGTCGAACATAATTTTTATTTAATATTTGAAAAAAAATAAAATTCGGTCAAAATTGTGGCAATTATTGCTTCATTAAATTCAAGTCACTCCTTTTTTTGTTTGAGAAGAGAGAGGGTCTTAAACGAAATAGCTCTAAACAAAAATAAATGTCCACTACAAACTAGGGTGGACCGATCTACCGGTAAATTGAAAAATCGTTAGATCTACCGGTAGATCTACTGAAATCTACCGCAAGTCCAAAAATCGTAAATGAAAGGGATTATGAATCAAATAATATAAAATTAATGATATAAGGCTATTTCTCGGCACAAAAATAGGTTTTGCAAACTTTTAAAAAATTTCAATTTTTCAACAGTGTGGACCAAGCTATTAATTTCCTATCACACGCTCTCCCCTGTTAAAAAAAGGCAAAAATTTTCGGAAATATAGAAAACATCGTTTTTATGCATTTTAGAAACTGCTAATTCATAACTGTCGCTTAAAAAACTCAAAGAACCTCTTTTTTTAAATTTTGGTGGCACGGTAGATTTCGGTAGATTTGAAATTTTTTTCGGTAGATTTCGGTAGATTTCGGTAGATCTACCCGGTCCACCCTACTACAAACACATACCACCATCGCGTACACCATCGACGAAGAAATGAGAGTAGGTGGAAGGAAAGGCTAAGGAAAGTTGTTTCATCATCGACGTCCATGAAAAAAAAAAAATAAATACATGTTTTCATTTTTTGACTTCTGCTTTAAAAATATTTTTAAATTCCATCCATTCGACAGAAAATATTGAAAGGATATAAAAATAAAGACTTCGAGAAAATGGTGAAAAAAAGAAAAAAGAATTTATATGAAATGGATGTAAAATAGCATAAAAAATGATAAAATAAAGCACTTTTCTTCTGCAATTTTTTTTCTAATTCAAAAAGTTTTAAACTAAATTTCTTGACTCAAAGCTTGATACTTATGTTCATTTAAAATTTAAACAATTCATATAAATTAATTTTTATTAAACTAAAAATCCAAAGAAGTCAAATACCGACTTTATTTTATACGCTGATTCCGAAAAACACAACAACAGGCAACTTTTACCACCCGCTGTTTTTTCTGTTATACAAACATATTTCTCTGAGTCTGAGTCAAATAGAAAAAAGGGTAACAAAACGGAAAAAAAATTTATTAGTCTTTTGTAAAAGTGGATCTTCGATTTCGATGATGGAAATGAAAATGATGAATTATACAATTTTACGATGGACAAAATTATGTTTTTTCGAGCACTGAAACTTTTAAACCTTTAAATTATTTGAATGCTCGACTACCTGTTTGGTTTTCAGCTGCATTAAAACCACAAACAAATACTCATATTCTGAATCATTATTATTACAAATATGATTCTAAACAAATTATGCATATATTCAATGCATATTAACCATTGTTTTTAATTTCCTTCTTTCATTTCTGCTCTTTATTTCCACAAAAAAAAATCAATTTTTAGTTTTCCAAAATGATTACATAAACTAATTTTTTATTTTTAAAAAACAACATAAAACACAAAACATTAAAAATAATAAATATAACATAAGCAAATTTGACATATTTACCAAATTAACGATTGGAAGGTGCATTGATTCTTGTTTGAAAAGTACATTTTGAAGTTGTATTATCAGAAATTCAATCATTATAACAAAATGCCAAGTTCTCATCAGAAAAGTTTTCCATCTATAAAATGCAATAAAAAAAATTTGAAAAAAAAATAATCAAAACTTACATTTGGAGCATAAGGCGCATCATCATCGACATAACTTTCGCCAGAACCAAACTCTACAAAATGAATTAATTAGTAATTACAAAAAAGATAAAGAGATCAAAGCTAGTAAAAATATAAACAAAAAATAAACTTACCACTTATTGTTTTGTTGGAATCTTCTTCGGTGTCATCTGAGTCTGAATCCACGGTATCATCAGTTTCATATGAATCTGTCTCATAATAAAGGTCTTCGATTTCAGCTTCTTTTTGACAAATTTTAACAGGTAAAACAGGATCAGATAATGGTTTAAAACCTTGTTTTTCAAGCATTTCTCTTTTACGATCAACAGCTTCTTTAGTAATCACTTCACAATTATCCTTATATCCTTTTTGATTTGCAGGTGGATAAATAATATGGCCTTTTTTAGGTGCAGATTGGTCACCAACTATAAAATAATGGTGTAAAGATTTGGTATAAAATTCACTAAAGCAAAATAACCAAAATAAAACTTACCAACACAATTTTTCTTGTGCCAACGTTTATCACTAACCATAACAAATCCAATTTTACAATCAAGGTTGATATTAATATTACACCTAAAAAAATTCAATTATTCAGATTATAAAATTTGGAGTTTTTTATTGTTATAAATGCATATGTCTATGAATTTTTATTAATCTTAATATATTTTTGTACTTCACATGTGGTAATAAACCTTATACATTAAATAAAAAATTTCCAAACATCTTTTGTGATAAAACTTAAGGAAATTATAGGACATAAAATTAAAATAAAACTTACTTTGGACATTTGAAATGGTTCTTTCCTCGATGTGGAATTTTCCAATACTTGTGATATAAATTGAATTTATCATTATCTTCTTTGAAAATAAAAGAATCTGAAAAAGGATTGTAATATAAAAAATAAAAGTAAAAAAAGTTACCAAATCTACGCTTATTCTTTGGTGCTTCTTTTGTTTTTTCTTTTGTTTCACAATTATTTTTTGAACGTTTCGGATCATTTGATGTAAGAGATATTACAGCATTTTTATGTTTTATATGTTCATCACTTGACAGATCTTCCAATGGAGTTTCAGCACTATCATAACTATTTCGTTCTTGAGTTTTAAGAGAATCAGATGATGTTTGTGTTAAATCAATTTGGCCATTGAAATCGCACTCAGATGTATCATTCAACCATGGATTAAGAAGCAATTCAGCAGCAGATTTTCTTTCACTTGGAACAGTGTTTAGCATTTGAAGCAAGAAACCAATAAGACCTTTTCGTTCATTATCATCTATTTGAAGTTTATCAAATTTGGTTCGCAAAAATTTTGTAATTGTCTTTGTAGATTTTCTTGATGAATAATATCGAGTAGAAAATTTCGTTTTATACCAATTAAGATCTTTGAAATTTTTGAAATGGCGTCGAGAAAGCTTGCCAAACATATTTCTTAAAGCAGTTATTTCATAGATATCTTTGCGATTGGGTGCTGTTATCGCAGTTGCTAGGCTGGTCGCGGCGATGCATGTAGAGTTAGAAGCACCAATATCTAAAAAATTTAATAGAAAAAATATTCAATGTGGTAATTCGAGAATTTGTTGCACCAAGCTACTCACCTTTGTCTTCAATTTTGCTTCCATTTCCATATTCGAGAAAATTTCGGTTAGTGATTAACACAACAATCTGAAAATTTGGCAAACTTATTATTTTGGAGAAAGTTCAAACAAACTTACCGAAACACCAAGTGACCAAATATCATGAGATGGAAGCAAGGGTGAACCAAAAAAGTATTCTGGAGGACGAAATCCAGGAGTACCAGTAGAACTTTCTGTTTCTTCTTTCTGAAAACGGGTTATTATATTTGTTAAATAAGCTTTAAACAAACTCACCATAGCATTTCCAAAATCAATTAATTTAAAAATTAGCTCTGTCACATCTTTAATTTCCAGCTTTAATACTTTTTCAAGTTCTTCTTCCAACAGCTGTATTTTGTTATTCACATTAACTTCGATATCTTTCTGACATACCATTCGAAGCCTTGAGATGTTTTGTCCAGATTTCATAGATTTAACAATTTCTTCAAATTCGCGACGCAAACTAAGTTGAGAGACACAAGTAGCAATGTTGTTGGGTTTGATATCAGTGTGAATTACTTTAAGATCATGGATAGCTTTGAGAGCCGAAAGAACATGTTTCGCCACTTTTTTGATAACAGGAACTGACAGGCCACCATGTTTTGAAGCTTCTTTCATTAACATATGAAGATCTTTTCCAAGAGGTTCATATATTGCAGCATATGCATCTTTTCCGCCAGTTGAAAAATAGAGACATTCATAGAAGCGCAATATATTAGGATGGTTTGAAGTTTGTTGAAGAAGCTATAAACAAATGTTTATTTAAAAGGAAATCCATATTTTTA
This sequence comes from Panagrolaimus kolymaensis, assembly GCA_028622995.1. Taxonomy (NCBI): domain Eukaryota; kingdom Metazoa; phylum Nematoda; class Chromadorea; order Rhabditida; family Panagrolaimidae; genus Panagrolaimus; species Panagrolaimus kolymaensis. Next base: position 1,238,477 of record JAJQJQ010000049.1, on the reverse strand, counting down.
ACTAATAATATTATATATTTTTATTTCTTCGAAGCTGAATTTAGAGTTCGATACCCGAGTAATTTAGTCAAGATTGGAGCTTGAGAATTTTCATATTTTAAAGGGTAAAAATTGCGAAGGCAGGGAAATAAGAGTAGTGGAAGATCGATGGTATGTAGGGTAGCTCTACCCAGATAAGGTAGAGTAACACAACTGTAGCTCAATCTCCTTAAAAACAAGTAGTTTTTAAAGCATTAAAAGAGGCAATGTTTTCTATTGATTTACCCATTTTATTTAATAATCAAACTCACTTCTCTCTCTAATTTTAAAATTCCATAATTATATTTAAAAACTTTTGCAACTTTGAATTCCTTGCTACTCCTATCAATGATGAGCCAAACCACAGAGAAACCACCATATCCAATTTTGCAAATAATACGATATTCGATCTTTGATCTAAAAATAATTTTCAGAGTAATTAAAAAAAATAAAAAATATTTACATTGCAGAGACCAATGTTCTACCAACATCAATCATGGTGAGTATTGTACTTTCATTAAATTTTTCAACATTTTCTTGAATGTTTTGGTAAAGCACGTCCAAATTATGATTGATATTTCCTAGCTCAGTAGCAATTGAAGTTTTGATAATGGTCGTTTTCAATTCACTAAAATCATTATTATATCAGAAAAATACAGTAAACTAAAAAAACTAACCCCTGCTTTGTAACATTTGTTTTATCTTCTGTCGATGAATTTGATTGATCAGGTGGTGGCACTAAAAATTGCAATATGTAGTAGTAAAATCGATAGAATTTTTTAAAAATAAAAAAAGCACCAAAAAATATATTATAATATAACTCACCAAAAGGTTTATCGCCTTTTCGTTTTTCTTTTGTTGGTTCATTACCGGCATCACCCGCAGGTCCTCCATGGTGTAACTTTTTCTTGTTTCTTAGAGAATAAGACATTTCACGAAATAAGAGACAAATTGATCCTAAAAATTTAAAAACAAATTACAAAAAAATACTTTTTACTTTTGGCATACAAAATATAAAAACGCGCAAAATTACGAATAATTTGACTTTTTATTAAATTACCAGATCGGACGGACAGATAACTAACGTCTAGACTTGAAAAGATCTCAATGTTCAGCAATAAAAAGCTAGCATAAAAAGTTAGAAAAAAATGGAGAAAACAAAAACATTATTTTACCTAAAAGTAAATCTTGAGCAAAAAATTTCGACTCCTTTTTGGATCCCATTTTTCCATACAAAATTTGGCACTCTTTTTATTTATCTCCCTTTCTAATATAAAATTTTTTTGAGTTTTTCTATTAGTGAAATTTGTTTTCTCTGTATTTTGCATAGTCCAAATTTGTAACAGAAAAATCTAATTCAACAACTTCATCATTGGGTTTTGATGTAAATTTACTTACAATTTCCAAATTTTTTAAACCTTCAAGAGTTTTAGATTTTCTCATTTACACAAACATAAAATTTTGTTTAGAAATATGTCTTTAAAATTATGTAAAAATATTAAAGCTAATTTCAGTAATCAAAAAAATGTTTGTATTAGTGCAGCAAATTTTAGAAATTCCCATGACATTATTAGAGGAACATAAGCATGTATATGCGTGAATGTAAAGCGGAAGAAGAAGAAAAACAAAGATGAATAATTGGCACCGTCGAAATGGTGGAATTAAATATGATCCATCAAAAGAGAGAAAAAAAAATTTATAAATAAACGTATATTTAATTTGATGATTTTTTTGTGAGTTTCAATTATGTCTTTTTCATTAATAATGAATTTGTTTATAAGTGTGATTGCCAGTGATGGCTATTTTGTTATCGTTAATTTTAATTCCCATTTCTTTATTCATTATTTCGATGTATAAATTTTTGCAAATAAAGGCATAATTGTTTGAAGCCTTATCGACGTTGGTGATAATAAAGTTTTTTTTTGAATTTTTATTAATTCCTTTTTGGCTTGTTGATCTAGGATTTTTTTTTTTTATTATTATGTTTGCCGATTAATGGATAAATTTGTTTTTTTAATTAAACCATAAAATTCTGTTTCAAACTTTAATAATCGTTTATCGTCAATTTTATAATTATTTTCCAATCTTTTTTTTTAGCTTTTTCAAAAATATTTTTGATCCAGCTTTTAATTTCTTTGAAAGTTAATTGGCTATGGTCTCTGAATTTTGTTCCCTTTTCTATCAAATTTTTGAGATTTTTATTTTTAATGAATTTGCTGTGGCCGGTAATTATGTGGTTGTAGATTTTATCGTAATATTTGTTGTTTTCATTGCAGTTGGATTTGCATTTATCGTAGTTATCAATTGGTTGTAATTAAAAGAAAAAAGAGAAGAGATTTGAGGAATTTTTTTGAACCGAATAAACCACCATTCCTTGACAGGTTCCCTTGGAAGAATGGCCAGAGTGGCATTTGTAGAGAAGGTGTCTCTAGAAAGCAAACAAAAGTTAAGTATAAGATTTTGCATTATTGTGCAACATGAATACAAGGGTTAGTGATCAAAAATGTGGACTATTTTTGGAATGGACTTAAAAGTTTGAAAGAAATAAATCCACAAAATTTGTCATTAATTTAAAGCAAAAATCATTTTGAAAATGAAAGTAAAAATCAATTGTTTTTCCACAAAAAATTGCAACAAAAACAAATTATCAAAAAAGCCATTGATATCAAAATAATTAGCACCATCAAAAACAACAAACAATAAAAAATGGAGACATTAAAGCTTTTTGTAAAAAAAATTTAAATTAAAATAAGCAAGCAAACAGCAGCAAAAAAATGAACCAAAAATTGTTTTCATATCTCGTCATATTTTATTTCTTCTTTTTTTTTGTGTTGTTTTCGCGTGCATTAGCTGCTACTACTCTTATTCTTCTTGCCTGCCTTTAACTTTGACTCTCTCAAACAATACAAAAAAAGAAGCAGCATAACAATTGAGAGCCAAAGGGAATGAATAATAAAAATATTAAAAGAAAGAAAAGTTACAAGAGACATTAACACTAAGAACAAAACAACAGCGATGGGCGGGCATTCAATTGTTTTTACTCGTCATCATAAAAAAAAATAGAAAAAAGAGAAGGTAAAAAAATAGGAGAAGGAAATGAAAACAAAAGTTGAGGTACATTCAGGTCGATCATCGTTAAAGGCAATTTAGAAGTGATTCAATCACTCACGTAAAATAAAAAGATGGAGACGACCAAAAATAAAAAAGAAAAGAAAAATAATGATATTTTGAAATAAGCTTTAAAAAGACGACAAAAGGTGGTTATTTAAGAGATTATTAATGGGTGGTGGTAATGATGAACATACGTCATCGTAACAAACAACTTTTATAGAGGTTAACCCTAATCCAAATTTAAAGAAGGCAAAAATTCAGGAAAGGGAATTAACAAAAACAAAAAAATACATAAAAAAAGTAAAGAAGAATAAATTTTGAGAGTTCAAAAGATCGCACGTGAATGAATGATCGTTATCGAAATTCTTCTTTCTTGTTTGAGAACAAGATTTTTGGTAGTAATAGGCAAGAATCAATTATTTTTTTAAGATTTTAGTTGCTAAACAGAATTTAATAGACAAAAATAAAAGAATCATAATGCGACAAACAAAATTCGAACTTCTAAAAAATATTACGAAACTCGCATAAAACTAAAAATAACAACCAACCCTCCCCATTTAAAAGCAAGCTTCTTCTTCTTTTAATCTTTTTTTGTATACACAAAATTTTTTGATGTAAGATAAGTGTAAGAAATAATGGAATAATTTAGGTGTTGTGGTTTAATTGTGGTAATTCCAATATAATAAGTTGTGGTATGATTGGTGGTTTCGGATGGCCAGCTTTAATCAGCTGTTGGAAATAAACGAGGAGCAAATGATATACTTTATTGACCCCTCAAACTTTGGGTAATTAAACAGAAAAAGATTATGGCACGCAGTTATCAAATTATAAAACTCGTTATAAAATACAATTTAAAGCAATAAAAATGAAATCATTTTAGAGAGAGAGAAAATGGAAGCAAGCTATGTGTGCAAAGATAAAAATACAAAAGAAAGAAAATGCAAGCAAAGGGCTTGCATCAAATCATAATCTTGCGATTTGATCTCTTTTTAATCGATCAAGTCGCACACTCCCAAAAGTAAAATTAAACAAAAATAAAATTAATTATTCTGACAATTATTAATTACTTTACAATTAGACTAAATTATTATTTAAAATTTACTTAACAATTTTTAATACTATTTTACCCTCCCCAAAATAATTTTTATTTATTGAAGCTGGATCATTTCAAATCAGAATTTTTAGGATCACCAATGCTATGATAGCCGCTACAATAAGTGTCACCACCATAATCATGTAAGATTGCTTGAAGAAATCAGTGAAGGCATGTACAATAGGAATAAATACGGATTCATTTTCCTTTTTATCAGATGCTTCACGAGTTGACCATAAATTTGGGGTTTTTGATTGACGGAGAATCGCAGAAATTGTAATTTTTTCTGAGTTTGCAGGACATTCAAGTGAACAATTTAAGTTGACATTAACTTGATCAAAAAATAAATTTACTTCCTGCATATATCCATGTTTGGTGCATTTTAATGGAAATGCAATTTGATCATCACAAATAACATGGGCTTCAGCATCTCCAAAATCAGTCGTGCATGTAATTTCAGCTACAGCACCTTCAGGGCATCGTGAACATCCAGTAAGCTTGTGGACGACTGCTTTACATGCATTTTGGTTAATCACGCTTTTTAGTGTTAACCCTTGAACGGATACTTGAAGTCTAGGGTTTGCTGATAGTTGAGCTATTACACTTCTATGATCTTCCGATGCTTCAAGCCATTTGCCTTGAAAGTTTATGGGCAATGAGTTTTTGTTGATGGCTTTAAGCAAATATCCATTTTCGAGGCAAGAGCAAGATACGGTGTTATCTGCTGGATAACACCTGCATGCATCTTGTAATAATGTGCAATTTTGAAGGGATTCAGAGTCAGCTTCATCTTCACATTTTAATATTTCAGCTGCTTTTTTGCCAACTTCATTTAGAAGAGCAACAGTTTTACCAGATGAAATAAAATATTGATCAACAGAGGGCATTGAAGTTTCAACATTTGAATCCAACAATGCAATTTTTACTTTTGAAAATTCAGCAGAATGACCTTCATTTAGGCTTAACATTCGAGTTGATCTGGAGTTTTGGGTTGTAATGGTAACATTAATAACAGCGGCAATATGCCATTCAGCGCAAGAGAATACTTCGAAATTTCTTTCATCAATTGGAGTAGCAAAATTTCGATAATAAAGGCAAGCTGCACCGCCCCAAAAACAATAACAAGACCATGATCCACAAAATTCGACACAAACTGTGTTGCCTGGAAGAAAATTTGCTTTTCCAAAAGCTGGAACACGAGTTTGTTCATTGGATTCTGAACATTCATAACCGGTACACATATCACGAAGCCGGCATATTTTTACTGAAGCAGTTTTTACAGAAACAATTCTTGTAAAATGATGAGTATATTTTTGGCAAATAGCACGAAGTTGGGGTTGAATATGGATCGTGCCTAATGGTCTGCCTTTATAGTTCATAAGCAATTTAGAAGTTCTGGTGGTGCTTGCAGTGAGTTGGGTAACTTGCATAATTTTACAATTAACCCATCCATGTGCATCTTCAGTGCATTCTTCAGCAGAAGCAGAGAGCATAAGGTCATCGTTACCAGCAGCAACAGCGGGAATAACGATGCATAAAATACAAATAATTGTTGGTGTATAAAAAATATGGCGTGAAAGTCGTCTAAATCGAATAAGACCACCTTCATTCGAATCTCTTCTTCGCATGAAATTAAATAAATTTCGACCAGCACCAGGATTATCAATAAGGGCATAAGAATATCTTCTTTGACGCCGGCTGCAACATCTTTTATAAATTTTATGGAAAATAATATAACTCCAACTAATGATGCAGCTAAGTAATAATAAGGATTTGACTGGTCGACATTGAGGATTAATTAGTTCATCGATGCAAAACCAACAGTAAATTAATCGTTGACAAATATCAACTTCTTTGCACTTGACTTCAGTTTTATTTGAAACTTCGTCAAAATTCCATGCAGTTACTTCAAGCATTCGTGGTGCCATGATTAAAGTCGTTGGGAGAAACATAATTGTTTCGGTTGAATTTGGTTCAACGATCCAATAATTATTGATGGCTTTAATTTGAATTTTTCTAATATTTTCAGTGTTACCAACAATTAATTTACCATCGTGGCAAGTAACATTTAATATTACCTTCGACTTTGGTTTAGCTACTGGCTTCTTTTCAACAGAATTCCAAGCAATGATAGGAATTTTCCCATGTTGAGTAATAGCATAAACCATTTCATGATGTGGAAATAAGCAAAATTTAGTAGCATCAGGACTACATTGAAATTTTTGGCAATATAATTCGCCACCGGTTACAATATTTCCATCACCAAAACATTTAACTTCATCGACAACATCTTCTTTAAGCAAAGTAAGTTGTCGGATTACATGGTCGGTATTATCAGGTAATTGGATGATATAAATTAAGTAATCATCAGAATGGGGTGCTTCATCTTCAATAAGCTTCAAATATTCATATTTTTCAGCATCTGTGATATTTGAAGAATGAAATGAGCAATCATCGCTCCAATCTGGACATGAGCATAATTCTCCACATAAATCGTCGGAGTTTGGTTTAAAATGAAGATGAGAATCTTTGCAATTTATATATTCATAACAGAAAGTATTATCAGGCTTTTCAAATACGGCAATGCCATTAGAAACGCAAGTTTCAGCATAAACAACATTTAAGCCTTCAGTGCTTGAGTTGCATAAGTTTGCGTTGGCATTCACAAAAAGAATGAAACAAAAAACCAAACTAAATAAAGTTTTGATCAAGTTGGAAGATTTGAAATTCGATGATTTAGTTTTTTCAACAGCTGTTTTAGCAATAATATTTACAGCAGCAGTTAAACCAGGAGGAATTGAATTAAAGGAGCACGAATCAATAATATTTTTAACTTTAGATACGATGTTAGCAATACCATTAATAAAAATAGTAATAAAATAAAATATAACAACAAGAATATAAAAAATCCATGTGCTATTATCGGGTACAAAGACGTGAATAAAGTTAACGTCGTCCTTTGGTTTTTCCTCGCAGGGAATCACATTCAAATGGGCTGTTTTTTCTTGATCAACATCAATGTGTTTATTAACATTGATATGATTAACAAGCTCATGATGCAATTTTATTTCTGCAGGAGTAATAACTTCTTTTGGCCAACAAATATCATTTTTTAGAGGCCATGGTGGATCATATTCGCTGATGGAATTTAAAATTAATTTTTTAGTTGAGCAAACATTTGAGTCAACAATTTTATCACGAATTTTAACATTTTGCTGATTTAATTCAGCATCAGGAACAATTTTTCTTTCAACAACTGAAATCTTGGCGGTTAAAGTATGAACATTTTTGAGGTGATTATTAGCATAGCATTTTCCACTAATAATATCACCTATTTGGGTATCAGATAAATATAAGCCTGATGGTAATTTTTTGCTTTTCCCTTTAACCAAGCTCCAAAAATAATCTCCTCCAATAAGGAGTTTTGGCAAAACGTCGGTAAATTGAAGAATATTATTTTTCATTTTAGCCATAGTAAGCTTGCTGGTAATTTTATCGACACCACGAAGGAATAAAGTTTCAACATGACCATGTTTATATTTCATATCAAGCGAATAAACATTGACATTTTTAAATTGTGGCACATCATTATTAAATGTTTCAATCTTCAATTTTTCACGAGCAATAATAGGAAGATTTAAATCTTGAGCATATTGATTGAAAATATAAGATAAATGAGATGCAGAATCCAATAAAGCGGGAACTTTCTCGTAAGAATCCAATTTTGGGTGTGATACATTTATTTCAGCAAGAGGCAAAATAACTGCTTCGGTTTTATTGGTTGCAGCAGTAAGAGCTGATACTTCAGTTTCAGATTCACTTTCATCTGATGATTCCTTTTCAACAACAGCAACATTAACTTGAGTTTTGCCATTTTTATTATCAATTTTTGAGCATAATGCAGTATGATGAATATTTACTTCTTTGCAAATAAAACAATTGTTGTTCCATTTACAATCTTGGGTTTCATGATTATTATTCAAGCATTTTTTGCATAAACGTTCATCGTTGCAAACTTTGAGCCTTTCTTTTACAGTAGGATATTTATTGCACCGTGAACTAAAATGTGCACCAGAGCAAAGCTTGCATTTTTTAGGCTTGTCGTTCTTGACAGCGTCATTTTTTACACTAAGAACTTTTTCCCATGCATTCTTTTTCTTCCGCTTCTTTTGGGTCTTTACAGCATTCACAATCGTTGATGATGATTCGTCATTATCATTTTTGCTGATCAATCTAACTTCGACAGAAAGAATTTTTTCTGCTTCCGTTCTCCATTGCTGCAAAGTACCATCCGGATGCTTTAGGAATAAATCCTTTTTTAACCATGTTGGAATTTTCTTTAACCAATGCATTTTAACTGAAGAATGGGATAAATCTTCACCATGATTTTCAAGTTGATTCAAAATAATTTCAGCTTTATTAAAAACAGTTTCAGCATCTTTAACGTTTTTAACATTTTCATTTTGAAGTTTTAAGGTATCAAAATCTTCATGCAATAATTGGATAACCTCGGATGATTTTCCATATTTGGATTTTAGTTTGTCGATTACAATAGTATAATTTTTATCAATTATGTCATACTTTTCAACAAGTTCTTTAGGTTCACCATCAAGTAATCCAATGAGTAGATTAAGTTTATCAGCATCAGTTTTCTTTACACTATCATGGATAGGTTTAAATCTTCGCCAAAAATAATCGTACTTGCGTTTGTCACCAGAAAATCGAGTCTGATTTTGAGTATTTAAGATTGAATAATCAAATTCAGGCATAACAATTTGTGCTGGTGGAGGAGTTGAAGAGATTGAGTTTGTAATAATCGAAGGGGTTTTTGACATGAATAAATCTTTGTTTATTTTTACGTTGATTAATACTTTTTTAGCATTATCAGTAATTGAAATATAACCAGGTTTCTTTGAACCATCCAATGCATCCAATGCTAAAGCGTCAACTTTGGCAACAGCATCGGGGTTATTATAATTTCTTTCTGCAAAATCATCGATTTTTTTGGTCGCTTCCTTCATATCACCCAGTGCAGCTTCCAAATATGATATATCAGCGTTTAATGTATCAACAAATGTACTAAATTCACTGGGTTTAATCGGTGGCGTTCTGCCATTAGCTTCGATTCCATGTTTGCTCAATCTTTCAATAACTTTATCCAATTCAGCTTTAAGACGATTAATTGCTGCCATCTTCGTGGTGTATCCCCCATGTAAATAATGGAATAATTTAGGTGTTGTGGTTTAATTGTGGTAATTCCAATATAATAAGTTGTGGTATGATTGGTGGTTTCGGATGGCCAGCTTTAATCAGCTGTTGGAAATAAACGAGGAGCAAATGATATACTTTATTGACCCCTCAAACTTTGGGTAATTAAACAGAAAAAGATTATGGCACGCAGTTATCAAATTATAAAACTCGTTATAAAATACAATTTAAAGCAATAAAAATGAAATCATTTTAGAGAGAGAGAAAATGGAAGCAAGCTATGTGTGCAAAGATAAAAATACAAAAGAAAGAAAATGCAAGCAAAGGGCTTGCATCAAATCATAATCTTGCGATTTGATCTCTTTTTAATCGATCAAGTCGCACAATAAGGCAATCGCGGTTGAAAGAAGTTTTTTACTTTTAAAATAATACAATATTTTCGATAAAAAGAAAAAGCTTCATGCTAAAGCCCATCCTTCCCAACATAAAAAGTTGCAAAAAATGTGAAAAAAAAAAGAAGAAAGGATAGAAGAGGGGATCAAAAACATGGGCTTACAATATTGGCTAACATCATGCCATCATTAGACTGTAGTTGCAACCTTTACGACTGCTTCATCGACTCAATTATCAACCAACTCCAACATATGCAAACATAGTAAATGTTACTTTAACACTCCCTCTCTTCCAATGAAATGCTATCTCTACCAAAAAAAAAACACACAAAGCTTGAAACTCTTTATTTTGCGATACGTCAGAAAATTACAATATAATCTAATAATCACAATTATTATAACAACAATTCGAAAAAGAGACAAAATGAGATGCAATCAAAATAAAGAACAAAAATAAAACAAGAACAATAAAAGATTTGGATCAGAAAAGAAGCCATCATCATTACTTTGAACCACCACCACCAGTAGCAGCTATAGCTTGATTTGATCCACCACCACCTGCAGCAGCTTGAGCTTCAGCAATTTTCTTTTGTAATGCTTGAGAAGTAAGTTCGAGAGCCATTTTCTTATTGGGTAAAAGATTTCCTTCAATTTGTTTGATTTGATTTTCAACAAATTCACGTTTGCGTGAAAACATCATGTTTGCTTCTTCAGGTGTCATTTCAGCATAATAACCAGTACCAATATCTATCAGAAACTTTTCACATGTTCCAGTTCGACTACTAACATATATTGTATCAGTTAAAGGAACAAGGCATTCTTTATTTTCACCCATTTCAGCCATATCATTAACAGCATCTTGAGATTTTTTGAATGTTGTGACGACAGACTTCAATTCAGCTAAAGATTGTTGAAAAAATATGATTTCACCTTCAAATTGTTGAATCAATGCAGAAAGTTGCTGCGGTGGTACCTTTGGTAGATCTTCAAGCTTTATTTCACGTGTTGTCATCCTGAAAATTGAAGGTTAGAATGAGCAATAAAACTTAGTTCGAGCTTTCACAAAGCCATATTCTCATAGACAAATTCTAAAAAAAGGAGGGAAGGTTAGTTTGGAATGCAACAATATGGAAATTAAACATACTAGGATTAATAACCATAGCACAAAGAAGACCACGTCCACGAGTTGTTTTAACAATTTCTTTTGGTAATGTTTTGAGTTTGGACATAAGTCTTTCACCTTGTTTTTCAGCATTTTCAGGGAATTTTTCATCAACTAAAATTTGAACAGCTTCCATAGCTATTTTACATGCTAATGGATTTCCACCATATGATGAACCATGTTTGTCCAGGTTTAATGGTTAACAAAACTTGATCATCAGCTAATACAACAGAAACAGGATACATACCACCAGAGAGAGAGCTTTACCAAGACAAACGATATCAGAGCGAACTTGATCAAGATGAACGCATAAAAGTTTTCCAGTACGTCCAAGGCCAGTTTGAACTTCATCAGCAATGAAAAAAACGTTATATTTGGTGCAAAGTTCTCGAACTTTTTGTAAATATCCTGGAGATGGTATCATGATTCCAGCTTGGCCTAGAATTGGTTCAACCATGAATGCAGCAGTTTTTGGATCGGAGATTGCTTTCTGAAAATTTAAACGATTCTTTTATAACACATTTACAGAAACAATGAAACTTACTTAAAGAGCTTGAAGATCATTATATGGAATTAATTCAAAGCCAGGAACGAAAGGACCATAACCTCCATAACTATCAGAATCATCACTATCAGAAATGGCAGCAATAGAACGACCCCAAAAATTTCCTTTAGCAAAAACAACTTTGGCTTCATTCTTTGGTACACCTTTGACATCATAAGCCCAACGACGAGCAAGTTTTACAGCGGTTTCGGATGCTTCAACACCTGAAAAATATTCATATTTAGTTAAAGGATATTGTAAGCAGATAGCTAGCATTATCAAAAAATGGATTAAAGGACTTACCAGTATTCATTGGTAAGAGTTTATCATATCCAAACATTTTATGCATAAATTCTTCATATTCACCCAAAACAGAATTATAAAATGCACGAGATGTAAGAGTAACACGTTGAGCTTGATCTTGCATAACTTTAATTAATCGTGGATGACAATGACCTTGATTGACTGCAGAATAAGGTGATAGAAAATCATAATATTGTTTACCATCAACATCCCATACATGTACACCTTTTGCTTTATCAATCACAATTGGAACAGGTTTATAATTGTGTGCACCATAGCGAGATTCACGTTCCATATATTTAGTTGATGCATTTCCACTGCTTCCACATGTAGCATTTTTAGCTTGAGCGGTAATTGAACGAAGTTGAGTTATTGATACACGATTAAGCATTTTCTTTGTTGTTTGATGATGACGAACGAGCGAGCGAACAAATTGATGAAAAATTGATGAAACTCAGGAGAAGGAAGACTGTAAAATCTGAAAAACGTCCTTTTTAATGCAAAACGATGATGAAATGGAAACATGTAAAAATTTATGCAAATTTTATGAATCACGAAAACCGCGAACATACAAAAACGTGTAAATCCAATTTTCTTGGTAATTTTTAGCGGTTAATCTATTTGGGCTTTCCAAGTATAGTTAATTTTTCAAACAAATTCTGATTTTCTTTATAACTTATTGAACCTAAAAAAGGTTTACTGCTAGCAAAGGAAAAGCATTTCTGATTCTCAAACTATTCAAATCACTACTCCCAGTAATAAAAATATGACTAAATTTAAAAGGCAACCCTTATCCAAGAATGTTTTTTTCGATGATGATGAAGGTGATTGTAAACCGATTAACATTTTCACCCGCCTCCCACTAACTAACTTTTTTTTTCTCTCGCCATGTGCCATAAGAATTTTATTATGAGCTGCTCGCGTGGTTGGTTTTTTTAGATTAAAGATTTGGAAATTTCGCGAAGGAGTAGTCGCAACAGAAACAACCCGCGGTTGCGGGAAAGTTTATGATACACATATTCTCTTTTTTTTTGGTCAAAGATTGATAACCTTTTTATTGTCGTCTATCATAAAAAAAGCACAAAAGAGAGAAGAAAAAGATTAGGTTAAAAATGAGAGAGACACAAAACCGGAAGAAAAACTTGCAAAAATCAAAACCCATGGTCGCGTTGTTGTTGCATGATTGCGGTTATTCTTTTCTTGCACGTTGTTGTTTGTCGTTGTCTATAGTCTCTTGATTATTTCATTGATAAGGTAACTTACTAACCAACTTTTTTTTTCTTATCTGCGCTTTTGACACTTTGTTTTAAACCAATCAAAAAAAAAAGGAAAAGGAATAAAGATTGGATGAAGTATTTCGAAATATGTTTATGAATGTTTATATTTTAAATAAGTATTTCACGAGACTTTAAATGACAAAAAAAGAGAGAGGGAAGGAGAAAGAAAAGGACATTGATGAACAAAAAACTCGACCCAATAAAGCGATTACCAAAGTCAAAAAAAGATTTTTTAGGGAATAAAATAACTCAAGCTTTTCTTCTTCTTTCTTTTTTTTCTCCCATTGGCAAATATCCTTTTTTTATCAAAAGCGGCAGCAAGAAAGAAAAGCTTCAAGTAAAGAATAGCAATCATTTTGTTTCTTCTTCACTTTTTTTTGATGGTTTAGGAATTTTAAAAAAATTGAACTTTTTTTAAATGTTAAATAAAAGATCTTTTGGCCTTTCTAATTCCAATGTATGTTATTTTAAAAGATAATAAAAAAGAAAATACTTTTATTTGTTTTTTAGTTTTGAAATTTCTTACAATTAAAAAATTAACTTTGGTTATTTTGGTGCCTATTAATTTCATGAATAGTTTGAGTAAGCATTACCTCAACTTTCAGAAACAACCAAATTATTATGACACTTCTGACGCCGCTACCGTAATTATAAGCCACGGAAGTTAAACCTTTAAAATCCATTATTGATTTTTGTAATTTTTTCTTGGATACTCAAAGTGTCTTTGCTTATGGCGGTTGTATCTAAGAAAAAAAAAACACTTTAAAAAAGTCACTAAACAACAAAATAAAAGATTATTGTTGCAAAAACAAAAGTATTATATATTAGGTCATCATTTTCAAGAATGTGTCTCTGTCGCCGGCTTTACTGAACTTGCATAATTTTGATATTTTCATATTTCAAATAAAACGAGCATATGAAAGATTTCACACAAATTTTTGAATATATCTTAATTTCAAAAACAAGAAAAAAATTATTATTCTCATAAAAAAATATTGCTTCTTCCCATATAAAAAAGTCACACCCATTGCAACATTTATTTGTGTGTTTTTCTATGGGCATCAAAAACAAACAATCTTTCGCTTGTTTTTTTCTTCCCATATAATTTTTTTTACAATCTATCAAAGGTAAAAAAACGACAAACTAAAAAAATGAAAGACGGGCAAAAAACAACGACTGCAGCGGAACATCTGCAAGCAGAAAGCAAACAAAAATGGGAATAAAGAAAAAGTTATGCATTAACAACATTTGATTCCTATGGAAAAGATGCTAATGATAGCAAATTCATTACAAAATTTCCTCTCTTTTCAAAATCCTAATTTGCACATATCCCATACAAAAACTTCAAAAGCAACTCACTTATCATTATCATTGTCAAAATCATAACCACATCGAGCTAAGAATCCAAGGACGTTTGAAGCAGCAGCACCATTATTACCATTGATCTTTTTTTGCTTTCACGATGAATGACCATGGAATTCCACCAACATAAATTTTCTCTGACGCAATGGTTTGATTTTCATAGATGAATGTTACAAAGTCTTCAGCTCTGTAATGAAGCACACTAGTGTATGATTTTACGTCAGCTGAAAAAAAGTGGAATTAGTTAGTGGTATGTAAAGACAAAGAAATGATGAATAAAAGCACACGTCAAAGTTCACGTTACTAGTAAACTTCACATAAAGAGTCATAACATATGGTATCAATCGAGTGAATCAAAGACGATCCTATTTTCGAACCATGACTACCCAAAGCAATAAAAGAGCTACCATTAAACACAAAAGAAAAACTGACGATTATTTGATTCAGGAGGTTTTGAAAGTTCTTGATACTTTTGAGTAAACAATGTTTGAATTGAAGCATTCGTTCTTCTCATCCCCGTGATCGTGCCACTAAACGATACCATCATCTTTATGTGCAGGTTTTATTGATTTTGTTGAAACCCTAAAAAAATGAACAGAGTGAAACAGAGAATGGAAAAAATATTCACGAGCTATTACAAATTCAAAGCAACATGATAACCCAAAATCGCAAAAAATCATTTCAAGCATCGTTCACATGGGAAAGCATTTAAATAAATGACATAAAAACAGTATAAAAGCGGATCGATCAATGTAAAAGCTTCAGTTGAGTTTATTTTAAACGCTTTCGTTACGTTGCTTATCATCATCATCAACATCAACAACATGGCATCAAAATCAACCTATGCTTACATGGCTCCTCCACCTGCGGATGCACCTCAAAATTCTCAATCAACATATGCCTACATGGCTCCTCCTACTGCTGATGCATCTCAAGCTGCTCAACCTTCTGGTAGTCAACAATATCAACCTGGTCAATATCAAGCTGGTCAATATGCTGCTGGTGGTCAATATCAAGCTGGACAATCTGGTGGTCAACAATATCAACCTGGTCAATATCAAGCTGGTCAATATGCTGCTGGAGGTCAATATCAAGCTGGTCAATATGCTGCTGGTGGTCAATATGCTCCTGCTGCAACTCCAACTCCAACACCAACTCCAACACCAACTCCTCCTCCTGCTGTTGTCAATGATGATAGCGCCAAAGGCGCATATAAATCAGTTATTTACTAACTGTTTTTTTTTTTAAATTATAAAATGTATATAAAATAAAAGTTTTGTATTTTTGTATTTGTGTCTTCTTCTTTTTTAAAATATGAATACGAAAAAAAAATTCCCGTTATTTAGCAACTTTGAATTAATTATGTTTTTAAATACTACGGTAGTCATTACTTGATTATGGGAAAGGTTGAATCTAAGTTTAAAACGAGAATTGTCGTGGAAAATGGACGAAAAAATGTAATATTCAGAAAAGTGATGTTTGGTAGCAGAGCTGTCGACTACGTTGAATGACATCCCTTCGACTTTCAATGTCATAAAAAAAAATTGAATTACCTTGACAATCATTGAATTAAGTAAAATTACCAATCGATAGCTTCTTTCTTTCGTTCACTTTCAATCATTCAATCATAGTTGCTTTTAAAAGATAATTGATGGAAGATTGGTTGACCACTTGATCACGAAAAAGTTGAAGACCCAGATTATAAACAGGTTCCAAATCACGACGGTTTTGACTGACAAAAGCACAATCAAGAAACATAACAATATCTCGAATCATCACCATGGCAACGGTATGATCATTGAAACAGTGAATTAATGTAGACAAGAAGTTTGTATTAGCCGCTTCAGTAACAGAGGGGCGAACAGCATCAACCAAATGACAATTGACAGATTCTTTGACACCATCATATAGTTTTTCACCAAACCGGTTGAGAACCTATAAAGAAACTACAGTTAAAAATGATAAAACTTTAAAAATCACAAACCATGCTGTAAGCATTTCGATAGAGTTCTTCAAAGCTGAAACCGGAGTTATTCTTGTTCAAAATGTCGTTGATAGCCTTCTTCAATATTCCCCAAGGTTGGTCAGCATTACGTTCATCCACGTTAGACTGAAATAAAAGTTCCGTCATTTTAAGAAGATAAAGAAATCAAGTAAACTGTTTATACAGCAATTTTGACAAAATGGAAAATAACTCACAGGGAAATGTTCTAATTTTCATTTTATCGGTTGGACGAGACTTTCGCATAACACCAAAATCTGAAAAGTAATGATAAGGTTAAAAGTTCTTCACAATATTTTAAATACACGGATAAAAAGGTAGGGGAGAAATAAATCTTAAGGTATTATTTGATAGGAGAATGTCGTTTAAAATAAATTTAGAGAAAAAGTGAATGAAAAAAGATTGTTGGATTTTGAACAACAACAAAAAAAAGATATAAGCTTGGGATGCAACATGCTATTTTTGTCAACAGTAAAAATGTAAGAGCGCGGACAATCAATCGTGGAAGGAGATACAATTTATTTGTCTTCTTCAAATAATTATTATTAGGCTAATATATTTTGGATTAAATTTTGGCTTATTTTACTCACATCAAAATCAATCATCATTTGTTCCTTGAGTTAAAAGATTTAGAAAATTATCAAATTTATACAGTAAATAGGAAGAATTAGTAGCTTCAAGCAGCTTAAACTTACACATATCAATAGTGTGTCATTTTTAAAACTACAAAAAATAGTTAAAGGAATGCCTTTTTTTTAATGTTACTAATAACGCACACACTTTTTATCCAAAAAACAATGTATTTGGTTTTTTATTTTTAAGCAATCATCAAAAAGTTTTAGAATAAATTATTTCGTAGAGCTTTTATGGAATTTTTACAATTAATGAACCCAAAAAAAGTTTATTCCACTAAAGCGTAAAATACAAGTAAGCTAGTTTGAAGTAAAATAGCAAATATGAAAGTTTTATTTATATAAAAGGAAAACTAGCTCGATTCGTTTAAGCAAGTATTAGAATTTTTTGTAGCGAAATGATATTAGTTCAATGTAGCGAAAATACTTATTTTTATATTTCTAAAAAATCCAACACTCAATTAGCTAACGAAAAAATAAAGAAAATTAATGGGAAGGAAAGTTATGCAAATTTTAAAAATTCTTCAACTTCATTTTTTTCATTGCCGCTGACGAACTTTTTTTTCTTCAGTCAGTTTGTTGCTTTTCAAACTTCGTCATTCGGTTCGTTGGTTGATTTTCAAAGTTTCTCATCGTCGTCGTCAAAGCTGCAAAAATGAAAGCAAAATGGTTTTTGAAGTTATCAATATTCGTTGCTGTATTATTTGGTGCAACTTTTTGTGATGTTATTCGACCTCAACGCCAATTTCATCAATCTATCAATGCTTATGGTGGACAAGAAAAAGAAAAATATGATAATGTAAGTTGTTTGTCTTTTATTTCTTTGACACATTTGAAAAAAACTATACTGATGTTATATGTCTTTTAGGATGGAGGTGCAAGATTCAAACGTGAAGATCCAGCATCGACAACAACATCACCAATCAAGCTTAATTCAACTCAAAGTCAATTCATTACTACAACTTCAGAACCATCATTTATGGCAACTTATTGGTGGATTTTTCTCATCGGTGGAATGGTCATCTTGGTCTTCATAATCATTGTGTATGTTACTCTTCATTTCCATGTCTTGTTTGATATGACTAACTAATAGACACGATTATCTCATTGCTTATATTTATTATGTATTTTTAGCATCATCATTTGCTGCTGTAAACGAAATTCCAAGAGAGCCAAGAAGCTACTTCGAAAACCTGCTGATGCCTCTGTTGCTGGACAATCAACAAAAGATGATGCCGACAACTCAAAGTTTTCTAGAAAATCTATTGGTCGTGGTGGTAGTATTAACTCCAAAATGTCACAAAAAGAATCAATCAAACAATCCCAAAAAGAAGGTGGCTCTCAAATGATTCAAAAATCTATGAAATCAATGTCAGAAAAACGTGGAGCTCAAGATGGGGACTCAAAGAAATCAGTAATTTCAAATAAATCTCAAATGGGATCCTCTCAAAAATCCAAATCAATGAAGAAATGAATCAACCTACTTAATTCATTACATATGTATATTTTGTCATTTATATTGTATTGATTGTAAAAATAAATGTGTGTTTGATATGTTTGTTTATTCGAAAGCAAAAAGTTATGTTATGATGCTTCGACAGCTTAAATATTCGTTATGATCTTAGAAATCTTTGCTTTAGAGATATTAGTAATAAACGAACAATGTTATAAAAAAATTGATGCATCGATATAGCTTTATTCTTTACTAAACAAAATGCAATTTTACCTCAATCATTAACCCTATAAAATTTAGTCATAATGCTTTGATGGAAAAAGGTGACCAAAAAGTAGCAAAAAAAAGCTTGAGAGATGCTTAAAATTGCACGTTCATTAATGATGCTTCGAAACTTTCGCTGCTTGTTACTTTTCATTCAAAGCTTTGCAAAAAATCTTTTGCCTATTTTGTCTTCCATTTTTTAACACTTCCTTCCATTGAAATTTTTCATTGGTTAAACAAATCTAGAAGGATTTATTCTAAGCTAAAAAATACTTTTACCCAAGAATCAATTCGACCTTTGATAAAACTTTTTTTTGCTGATCTTTGCAATAATAAAAAGTTATTACTAAAACAGCTGACTTGTGATTTCTGTTACTACAGTTTCATGCCCATACATAAATGACAACAACAACCAAAAGTCAAAAGGTGTGTGTGTATGTTGACATATGATTTTTTTATCTCCACCAAGGCCATTATCATAAAAGTAAAAAAAACAAGAATTTTCTAGATATAATTTTTTTATGTATTTGGTTTGCAGCTGCTGCAAAAAAAAAAAATCATACATAGAGAAAACAGATTTCAGTCGTCAGCTGACTGACGACGACTGATGATAATAAATAGGAAAAAATTCATGAAAGGTCACTCCCATCATCAAAGTTGTTTACATTGAACAAAAAAATATTTTTAATTTTAAACACAAAACAGAAATTTTTTTGAAGGCCATGAAACCGATATAAAAGGAAAGTGAACGCAGATGGAAAAACTCAAATTTGTCAAAGAATAAAAAGTGTAAATTGGTTGTGTTTCTTTTATTTGTATCTGATATTTTTTCTCAGAGCTTTAATTCTTTTCATTAAAATGGCTTGATGATTGTTGGCAGAAGCACAAACCATGTAAAATAGTTTGGTCGCAAAATTCTGATGTAAAAAAGCTTTTTAACCATTGAAGCTTTTAGTTCCTGTGGTGTCAGAGAAGCCATTCAAAATAACAACCACCAATCCATCGGTTCATCGGATGCTACTTATTTCAACAACAGCATCTAACGCGATCAAGCCCAATGTGAAAGAAGAGAATTCAATAACAACAATATCATAGAGCTCATAATCCATCACCAATGAATGATGAAGATTATTAATATTGGACATTCTTTTAATAGAAATAACCTTTTTGCCTTTTTTTTCTTTTGTCACTTTTTTTGTAATTAACTTTTTTAATTTTTTTTTGTAATGCTACTATCATACTTTTTGTAACTTTTTTTAAACTGTTTTTTTGTAAGTTTTTATATGTAGCAATTTTGTAAAAAATTTCAATAAAATAAAAAAGGGAAACAAAAAAACTTCAACGAAATAAACAAGCAAAAATGTGAAATTTAGCTTCACTAAAGTAAGATACACCAATTCAATGCCTCCAAATACATTTAAACTATTTATCAACAACAAGCAGCTTCAATATAAAAAGCAATATGAAGAAAGAAGGAAAAAATGAGACAAAAATTGTTTCGCTTCGCATGATCTGTTTTTTTCTTCTCCCTTTGATGACATTGAGTCCATCGAAAATACGGTAATGCTACGGTATTATTATTGCCAATTAAAGCTATATATTGGATTAAAACTTATGTACATACTTGCATTGACCCTCAAAATAATTTTTCCTTACTCATTCTTTTTCTTTCGATCTTTTTTCTTTGCAAATGCTTCATTCAAACCATCTGTTGTTGGACTTTAAAATCAAAGACAACTTTGCCAAAGTTGATATCTCTTTTCCTTTAAACAAAAAAATCATGCCATTGCATTGTAAAGTCAACTTTTTCAGTCTTAAACTAAATAAGTGATTTCCTCTTTCTTTCTATTACATAAGCAATAGCAGCAGCAGCCGAAGAAGATGAAGGAAAAAATGTGTCACAGTTGTCAATTGTCAATGTGCTTTTTTACTTGTTTGAAGCATAATGGCACGGGCAATCAACAAACGTGTGTTGTTGGTTAGTTGGTTGGTTTGATTTCTTGGTTGCTTACGTCGTCTTTTTTTTTTTGAAATGAGATACCTACATAGTTTAATGCTTTTGGGATTATGGGCGACAAAATGCATAAATCAATAAAAATCAAAGAGAAGCAAAAGCAAAATGAAGATAAATGAAACCACTAAATATGAAAAAAGGCAAATATGTAATTCATCAATTTGAAAACCGGAAGAAAAATTTTTTGTTGATAAAAAACAATGGCAGCAAATTGTGAAAACTAATAGCTTGGTGTCCATCGATAAAAGGAAGCAAAAGTATGCTAACCGACAAGAATTTTTCTGACACCTTAGTTCTTTAATGGTAATTTTTTCAGACAAATTTCTGTCGATTTTCCCTAAAACAAACTAACAACAACAAAAATCCTTTCTCGTATCATTGGTATTTATGAAAAAGCTTATTTTGAAATCTGAACTTTTTGCGACTTTCAAAAAGCAATATTTTTTCTTTAGAAATTGAAGCAAGCTTTATTCCAGAATGAAGAAGTAGAATTCTTCAATCAATTTTTTACTTTTTACTTTTCAATACAATGTTTGCAACATTACTAAAAAAATCCCTCAATCTCTCATTCAGAGATCTTTGAAATTCATTATTTCTTTTCTTCTTTCTTTCTATTCGTTTTATTTCTTAAAGAATTTTCATTTTCTTTAATCTCGCATATGTATGTGTTTTCAAGTGGTTGGATATAAAAAAAGTAAAAAGTGAAGCAGCAGCAATAGAAAACGTAATAGCAGCAGTAACTTCAATATGAGGAGGCTATGAGATTAACTTTGACCTATGAAATAAATTGCGACACTTGCTTGTTGTCGTTCATAACCATCATCAACGTGGTTGTCGCATAGCATAGCATATGTGTGTTGTTGTTGGGTATGTCCACCGGAAATAATTCTTCTAAAAACTTTCAAGTTTGTTGCAATTTGAGCTTTTTTCTTTTTTGCTTTATTTTGTTGTTGTGCATTATTGCTTTGATTTACTTTTTACTTACGTACGTACGTCAACTGTTTTATATTAGTTAGCTACCTGCTTCAACTTTATTTTTTTTTGAAGCCATAGCCTCTAAGTCTCTCTTCCTCCTAGCTCATCAAAAACTTGAACTCCACTGAGAGCTCAGGGGTCAAAAGTCGATTAATGAGAGACGTAAGAAAAGGTATTTTATTTTTATTTTGTCTTTTTTGCTTTGTTTACTTCTTCCAAGAAGCTAGGCTAACTATTTTTTTTAATGCGATAAGATTTTTTATTATTAGAAAAAAAAACAAATCACAAGAAAAAAAAGTTATATGGATTTATAAATTATACAAAAAATAAAGAAATAACCGTGGACGGACGATGAGAATTCATTCCAAAGGTAAAAAAAAAGAGACAGATAAAAGAGATTGATGATCAAAAAAATACTATACTAGCTAGAAGATTTTTTTAAATTTTATCCTAAGGATTTTTTTTATTATTACAAAAAAAAGGAAAAAACTAGGCGAATATTCCTAAAAAAGGAATTCAGCAGCAACTTAAACACATTATTATTATTCTAAAAAGAGATCCAAGCTAGTATACTTTTTTTTATTTTTTACTTTCTTAAAACTTTTTATGCTTTCTTTTCAAGTTCAATAAGATGTTTAACTCCATCATACATTTGTTTGACGGCTTCAAATTCGGTTAACCCAAGTCGAGCCTTATTTGAGATATCATAAACTCCACCAACCGAATCTGAATGTTCACCATGAATACCACGAATTTGAAGTTTTAATCCATCACAAATTGATTGGAAATCAGGTTTAGCTGAGATTTTGGGAAGTTTGATGTGAACTGAAGCACGAACGGTGGTTCCAAGATTGGATGGGCAGAAAGTGAGCCATCCAAGTCGATCATCACGGGAGAATGGAACTTTGGTTTCAATGGTTTTTACACCTTTGATAAGGCGTTCAAGAACTTCTCCAACATTTCCACCATTTTGCATACTAAAAAAATATGATGAAAATTGTTTTTGTTTTAATTTTCATAATTTCTCAAAAGCAACATCGAAACTTTTTTCTTAAATCTTGAAATTTTTGATATCGGATGGAAAGTTTCTACAGAAGCTATTTTTTGTTTTGTTATGTTTACCAAAAAAGTTATGCGATCATAAAGTCAAAAAGTGAAACTTCGTTAATCTTAAATGTCTCAGATCTAAAAACACAAAAATAAAGCAACGTACTAAAGGAAGACTCTTTGAAGAAAAAAAAAGAGGAGAAAATAAAGTACTTCCACCACACCAAAAAAACTTCACTACAACTTTGAGTTTCAAGGAGGTGAGAGCCGTCAACAAAACAAAAAGTGAGGATTTATCTCATAGAAAAAATTGCTTTTTGTTGGTAGAAAGCATACATTTAAAAAAATAAATAAGCTTCAAACCATTTTTAAGAATTTAAATAAATATTTGTTTAAATCAGGAAGGTGAACTTCTTCAATTAGAATGGAAAAGTCTTCATTTACAAATTGATCGTCAACGTACAAAGCTAGCAAATTATCTTGCATCAAATGGTTTCTCTGAAAGTGATTTCTCTGCTGCTAAAGAAGATGTCCTTCATCAAGGTAATCCACAAAATATGGGTATTGATGTTTATGATACTGCATATGCTATTGAACGTGGTTTTGAACAATTAACTCTTAAACTCAATCTCATGGAAGCTGGAAGCAAATCTCTTCAAGATGATCTCGAACATTGTCGATTTAATTGTGTTCGCAATGCTGATGAAAATGATCTTTGTTAATTAATCGCTGTTCACTTTTTAAAATTTATTATTTATACTGTGTATGTTTTGAGTATATTTTGTGTTGATTATCAGAGTTAATAAACTTCATACTTTTGATCTTTTTGTTTTTGCGCTTATTTGGTGGAAATTAGTTTGTAATCAATTTTGTTTAAACCCCAATGATACAACGACATTGTTAGCAGAATTTTGAGTTTTCTTCTCCGACCATCTCTTCAAGGATGAGAGAAATCCAAAAAGTTGACTCATTCCAGGCTTCGAAGTCTGCAAAAAGCAGTATCTGCATCGTGTCTGCTTCTTTATAAGGGCAGTGGCTGCAAACCATATTCAGAGAAGTGTGAGATTCTCATATCTTCTTGGCAGACTTAGAGAAGCATTGCAAAAATGTTACGAAGAAAGCAAAAATAGCACAAATGATGATACAAGAACTTTATAATGTAACAAACAATAAAAATATTCAATTCACAAGATACAAAAACACAAAAGAAAACAAGATGAAACACATAATAAAAAGAAGAGGTTTATAATTTGACTTTGATATCATTCAACTTTTTGTTGAGATCTTCACTTTGTTTATCAACATAAATAAGTTGATCCATTTGATTTGCAAGAATTTGGCGAACATCTTCGAATGATTCAGCTGAACTATGATCAGGACCAGTAATTTTAGCAATAGCTTCAACTTGTTGAGATAAACCTTCAACATCATCTTCTAAATGTTGCATTTGTGCATCAGTTGATAAGAATAACTGCATGCTGAAAACGAAGAGAGATTAGTAAGGTATAAGAGAAGCTAAAGCAAGGCGATAGAGTAAGCATATTCATGTATGTTAAAACTTGCAGGTCATTAATTGGACATAAAGCAGAAGTAAGAAACTAACATATGTTGACGTTTAACATCACTATTCTTGCTAACATCACCCAAAGCATCATCCAAATCATTGATTCCAAGTTGCTTTTCAAGAGTTGAAACAAGATTATCAATATCTTTAAGTTGAGCTGCAATACATTCAGCTTCAGTTGCACATCGACCTGTTTCACCTTCAATTTCAGTTAATTCTTCATTTGCAGCAGAAATCTAAAAAATAAACATGCAAATTAGTGATTTATCAAAGAAGCGAATGGTTTTGGCCGGAAAGAAATTTTTGTTAAAGCATTCATTCATTCATCGACGACGACAATGAAAACGAACGATACAATTGCAGCAATTTTACCACCATTTGAAATTACTGATGTCGAGGTAACTTTTTTTTAAAACATCAAACATTTAAACCTTTTATTTTTCAGAAATCGCTATTTTATGTTGGAATATCTCTGATTGGAATTGGATTATTATTAGTTATCTTAAGCACGGCTATTGAATACGTAAGTTTTTTGTTATAAAAGTTTTTATGGAATAATCCCTTGTTTTTTAGTGCACAATTAATCGACAAGTTTATCGAACTATGGTAATCCATGATGCAATGATTCGACCACCAAGATGTGATACAAAAGCTCGAGAAGTTGGAATGCAAACAGGAACAAATTGGAGACAATATTTTTATCGTGATGAACCTTTTTATGAAACGTAAATAATAATGAATAAATAAACTTACTTTTCCATGATTATCACGTAAAACTTTATCAAAATCATTCAAGAATGCAACATCTTCATTGAAGTGACGATTCAAATCTTCATATTCATCCGTTAAAGTATTGAGAATCTTGTTGAAATCAGTGAAGTCCATGTTTTGTCTGAAAAATGAGCATGATATTAGACGATGAGTTACATAAAATCTTGATAAAGAAAGTTGGGAATAAATAGATAACGTTTTTGCAAAAACTAGGGAAGCCTTTTTCGTTGTTTAAACCTACAATGATCCATGAGATGCAGAGGAAGCTATTGCGGAAGTTCCTCCACCTCCTAAAGTTAAACCAGGAGCAGTAGTACTTGCTGATGAAGTCCCAGCTGCAAAACTAGGGACAGTGGACGTTGGAGGTCCTGCACCAAAATTTAAACCAGAAGTGGTAGTGGCGGATGAAATTGGTGTACCACCAAGATTTAACCCAGGAACATAGGAAGTGGTTGTTGATGATGTACCACCAAGAGTTAATCCCGGAGCAGTGGTAGCAGCTACAGGGTTGCCAATTCCAAAGGTCAAGCTAGGAGCAGTAGTAGCAGCTACGGGAGTACCAAATAAACCAGTAGATGGTCCAGATGAGAAATTAGGAGTTGTAGTTGATGCTGCTGACTTAGCACCAAATGTGAATGGGGCTGCAGTTGCATTAGCATTACTCGAAGGTGGTGCACCAAATAATGACATCTGAAGTTTAAATAAAAATCATTATTAGTCAAGCTGAATCCTCTCATGCATAAAAATATGTAAATAAGAAACATCCTTTCGAAGGATCACGGTACAAGCAAATTTTATATGGCTTTAATACTCTTGATAAACATGGGTTGGAAAAGAGAAGCATGGATGAATGCATGATTGGTTAAAGTTTATTAAAAAAGATACTTTACGACAAGCATTAGAAGGTATTCGAAAAAAGGATTTGAAGTGAATAAAATCTCCATAATATCTTCTGTGGTTTATGGGCATAATATCAAAAAAGTTATTAGGTTTCCAAAAAGTCGCGTCAATCAATGGTAAAAATAAAGTTCAGGAAGATAAATCTATGGGTTAAAAACCCTTAAAAACAACGAAAAGAAAATAAACATGAGATCAAATTTATATAAAATAAACAAAATACAAAACAAAAAACAAGTTAAAAATCAGCTTCATTCATTTCTGCCAATTCTTTTTGTTTCATACTCAATCTTGCAGCAAGACCAGCAAGTTGTACCCGTCCATTCATTCCTTGAACAGCCAAAGTATGAGTTTTTGCAACTTCTTTGATAAATTCTAGCTTTAAAGCTTCTGGAACATCAATAAACTTCACCACGCGACTCATGGTTGTAAGGATATCATCCGTTGAATATCCCATTTTGTACAGCTTGTCCAATCCAGCAAAAGCTTCTTTGAATTCACCTTGAGCACAATTTTCATAAAGTTCTTTCATTAAATCAGGATGAGGTTCGTCACAAACTTTGTAAACATTTTCAGCATTGACAAGACCATAACCAGATGCAGTACATTGAAGATTGTTCAAAGCTTGACGCATATCTCCTTGAGCTGTGAAAAGTATGGCTTCGATTCCATCTTCAGTAGTATTCAAGTTTTCTTCTTTACATATTTCAACCACTCGTTTGGCCATTTCGACATCACTTAGTTTGCTGTATTTAACAAGAGCACATCGAGATTGAAGAGGTTCTAAAAGCAGATATTAGTTACAAAAAGTTTGAAAATGTAAGTAAAGAGCTACCAATGATTTTATCACTTTGATTACAAGCAAATGCAAAACGCGTTGTACTTGAATAAATTTCCATGATTCGTCGTAGAGCTTGTTGAGCACCATCCGTCATACTATCAGCTTCATCAAGAATGATAATCTTATGTTTTCCATCAGGTAATGTAACCTTCTTTTGAGCAAATCCTTTGATCCGATTTCGAACAGTATCAATACCACGATCATCTGAAGCATTCAATTCTAATACAGCATCCTTTGCATAATGACCAAGCATATCACGAGCAAGAGCCCAAATGCTCGTAGTTTTGCCACATCCAGGTGGACCCTAAAAGCTTTAATTAGTTAAATGTTTATTGAAATGAAGGACTTACCGAAATAATCAAACTTGGAATATATCCCAATTGAGCAAATTCTTTCAACCTTTCAATGGTATCATTATTTCCTACGACATCACTCAAAGTTTTTGGTCGATATTTTTCAATCCTAAAACATTACAATATAGTTTTAGATCATACTAAAAAGGGAAAAAAGGATGCTTACCATGGAGTTGACATTTTCAAAGAAAAATTCGATGAAAATATTTATTGAAAGTTTCAAAGTTCGAACTTCAAAAAAAAAGTTGATGAAATTGCAAAGATATTTTTTGCGCCATTTTTGTGTTTTATTTTTAAATTCACCGCTTGCATTTCTTTTCGTTTTAAGAGTTTCAAGGGCTTTAAAAAGCTTTTGAATCCCCGATTTTTTTGCAATGTTCGAAAGTTTTTTACAGTAATTTTTTATTTTCATTATTTCTAACTAAAAATGATGAAATACATATTGGATGTTAGTATATTCCATAAAATAACTTAATTTACAGTATTATTATGTCTGTTAAATCATTGGATAAACTGCAATAGGGTTTTTCCTTTTAAAAATGAATTTTTTTAGAGCAGCTTCGGAAAGGCCTTTCACCTTGGTTGTGAATTGATTTATTTATAATAATTTTATTCAATAAACTTCAAAATGCCTCTGAAAGACGACCACCTATGGCTTTCTCAATAACCACTTTTTATTTTATTTAGTTTTCGATGACATTTTTTTGTTGTTATGATTGTTCATAATTTTTTTCTTCTTCTGGACACCGACGACAACAGCAACTAAGCCACCTTCTTTTTTTCATAACAAAAGAAAAAGAATTGGGAATTTCTTCCTTTTTTTAAAGCATTTTTAAATTTGAAAGATTTTTATTTTTAATTCAAATTCAATATTTTTTTGCCTTTTTTTGTTGTTGTGAAGGAAGTTAAATAATATAATATTTTTTGACAGCTTTATAATAATGGAGGAAGAAGTGACTGACTGACTTGACTACCTTTTATTGTTCATTGTTGGTATTATTTTTTGCTGTTTCATGATTTGCAAATAGAATTGTGGGCGAAACAATAACAGCAAAGATGGCGAAGAGATTTTGTTATGTCTTTATATTTTTTTTTGGTGGAATCAATTTCTGCTTCAATGAATCTTCTTTTTTATTATTATTGTTGTTTCAAAGTCAAGATGCATCTTTTAACAATAGATTTTTTTTTTGAAAAAACATTGATGGTACTTGTGATGGGCGACTTTTTTTCGGCTTCAAATCTATATTCATAGGTTTAACAAAAATACATATTCAACGACAAAAATATGTGAAATGAGAATGCCAATGTTCGATAAAAAATCATTATCATTTTTGCAATATATTTTTTTCTTTTTTATTTGGATTATTTATGCTTTTTTTGTATTCCGTTTTAGAATCCCTTTGTTCCAGCAAAATCGAGAGTTCTTTAACTTCACATTTCTAAAAAAATTGAAGCGGGTATTCTGATAATTTACTTTTCAACTTTTAAACGAGTATGAAAAAGTTAAATATTTTTGGAAAGGTTTTTTTTTCTTAAAAAACAAACCCTTATGGTTTTTTTTTCATTCCCGCTACATTTCGTGCCGACGGTGCCTTTATTTATTATTATTTATTTCGGAACGACAACAATAACTAACTACAATAACTCAAGAAGCAGACGACGACCTTTTATTCAATAAAAAAATAAGAAAAAAACGTTTTTCTTTTGAGAATTTTTTATTAATTTTGTTTGAAAAAAACACGTAGAAAAAATACTTACAAATTTCTTTCTTTGTTGACATAAAAAAAGTTTTCGAACTTCAAACAAATAATAAACGAACGTGTGAGAATATTAGTTTTTCTTTCCCAGAATTTTTTTAAAAATTTGCTTCCGGTGTATTTTTTCTTTCTTTTCTGTGGCGTTACTAGGGTTGTCGAATTTCCCGGGAAATCGAAATATGGGGAAATTTCCCGGGAATTTCTCGTTCGACAACCCTAGGCGTTACTAATATTTATACTTACCTTTTTTTATTTCTCCCTTATTTGATTCCCATGTTTTTTTTTTTATAAAACTAAATTTGATTTTTAAAGAAATGAGCCTTAATTAAAATCCATTCATAAATCTAGCTTCTTTTTTTTACATACACATGTGTTTTTTTTGATTGGAGTGTGTGTATGTGATTATGAGTAAATCTTATTAATCATAATTCATAATAATATTTTTTTTTTGATATTCCAGAAGGAGAATTTTTGAGAAATTACCATTCGAAGGAGAAAAAGAGAGGCCGCAGGCGGTATTAATTATCTCATATTTTATATTTATTTATTTTTTGTTAACTCATTTTATTTTACCCTTATTTTTTTATTATTATTTAAGACTTAATTAATTAAATTTTGATGAAACCCAGTTTTATTCAGTCTTTTTTTTTATAGCCTTTTTTGCCCTTTTTTATGATTTGCAGAGTTACAGTAATACGAAAGAGGACATTCTTAAAATTTCGATTAAAAACTTTTTTATTTTTGCCTTTCGACGCTTAATTTCTTTGTTTTTTCAATCGCTTGATCCAAGAACGTTGGACTTTTTTAAACTCAAATATATTTATTGCTGCCCTTCAAAATTCTGGACTGCTTTTAAATTTTATCTTTTTGTTTTGTTTTAAGTAATCAAATATTATATCGACTAGATTTGATACCAAATACCCAATTTTTAATTTCTTTCTGAAATTATGTTTTAAAACTCATATTCTCGATTTAAAAAAGCCAAATGACCACCAAACTTCCATATAATCTTTTTCTTCCATCCCCAACCTCCCACAATTAATCCACTATTTCCCGCTTGCAGCATCTTAAAATTTTGGTCTATTGTTCTCATCTTTTTTTTTGTTGTCTCTTTTTTCTTTCTTTGGCAAAAAATAAAATAAAAATAAATCTAAAAAAAGACTATAACTAAAAAATCTAACACATCACATCATGTTTTTCTGGACCTCCACTATGGTTTTTTTCTTTTAGGCTTGCGTGTGAAGTGTTTGTTGCAATGCAACAACCAACTAACGAAAACCAAAGAAGAAGAAAAAAAAGATTTCTATTTATTTTTTTTATTGTTTAACAAAGCCGAAATAAATTATAAAAAAATCCCTCTTTTCTCTATTCCCGAAAGCTTGAATGTAAGAAGAAAAATTAAAAAAATAAAAACACACACATTCAAAAAAATCTGTGTTTTTTATAGCCGCTGCTTTTTTTCTTCTTCTTCTGGGATTTTATAAAGGATACGAAAAAAATAAAATAGAAATAAAAAAGCATCCAATTAGTCGCCTCTTTTTTTTGTTGTTTGTAAAAAAAAATTTGTAAAATAAAAAAAAACTTTTTCATTCATTCATCAAACATCGTCAGCTTTTTTTAACTAAAAAATCCGTCATTTTCATGGATGGATTTCAGCCTCGTAATTTTTTTGTTTCATTTTTTAGTCAAAATTTTGTTGCACCTTTAAATTGGAGTTTATGGAGATAAATTTTTTTAGGTGTAATGAAAATTATTTTATTCTCTATTTTTTATAAATATCTTTGCCAGTCATCGTCGAATTTATTTCAAAGATGAAAAATTTATTATTTATATTCAAAAATTTTCTCAGGATTTTAGTATTTTTTGGTTAGTTTTTTTATTATTATTTTTAACTTTAAATTATTTCTTCCATCAAATTTTGTTTTTGGGAAATTAAAAATCGAGTTCTTCTAAACTTTCCAATTTTTGTTGTTAATTCCTGAAATTAAAATTAATTCTTTTTTAAGCTCAATTAAATTAC
Source organism: Panagrolaimus kolymaensis (assembly GCA_028622995.1). Taxonomy (NCBI): domain Eukaryota; kingdom Metazoa; phylum Nematoda; class Chromadorea; order Rhabditida; family Panagrolaimidae; genus Panagrolaimus; species Panagrolaimus kolymaensis. Next base: position 1,207,417 of record JAJQJQ010000049.1, on the reverse strand, counting down.
GGTTATTCCAAATGTCAAAAATCTTGTACAAATACATTTAAAAATTCAATAGTCTCAATAATTGGACATTCAGGTGAAACTGAAACCGAATTATTAGCTCCATTTCATTCAATCATAATTAAAAGTCGATCCACGGCTGTAGCGACAAGAAAAATTTCATGGATTTGTTTGTAAGCCTTTTTTTTGTAAAAAAAAATTACTAATTTTTGTTAGAAAAAATATGTATGACAAAATTTATTTTTTTAGTGCCGTTTCAAATTTTGAGCAATGTAGTCAGCGATGTCCGGCATCAAATGCAAAATCAATGAGAATGGCTTCCGTTTTACAATGGAATACTATTTGTAATGCATCCAAAGAATCTCCAACAGGCAAGTTATTTTCCAACAATTTTTATTTTTTCCATTTTAGACCAAAAGAGTTTTTTGTTTTTAGCGTTCACTGAATTTATTATGTGTGAAAGACATCACATAGATAAAACAATGAAAAAATGTCCTTTAATTAAAGTGGAAGATAAAATGTCATTAAAAGAATTTTGTAAAAAACTTCAAGAATATACTGAATGTTATATAAATGTTCCATTTCAATGTTCAACCACTGCAAGTGATGTAAGTTAATAAAAACCATTCTTAAATTTTGAGAGTCATGGAATCGAAAAATTGAGAAAACTTTTTAATCAATTGGTTTCTAAAAAGTTTTTCATGAAAGGAAAATGTTTAAAACCTAAAATATTTTTGAAATTTAGTTTTGAAGACTTTTAATTTTTTTTATTTTTATTTGACCAAAATTTGCAATCTAAAAAAAATCAATAATAAATTCTTTCATTTTCAGCTTTGGTTAAAAATAAATAATTCCATTCAACAATCGTTTAATTTCTTATTGCAACTTTCTTCTCAACATTTAAAGCTTCCACCTGAATGTCAAGAATCCATGGCAACTACATTGCCTATGGGAATTATAACCACTATAGCTCCACCTCCTTTAAATTCTCAACAATCCTCAGCTGATTCAGCGGGAAAAATGGGTGATTTGGTTCAATCGAAATCACAATCGCCGCCAGCTTTTTTAAGTTCAACCCTTTCTTCCCTTTATCAACTTTCTGAAGATTCCTCCTCTTCAACAAGCGAAGATTATAGTTATTTTCAACAAACGGATGATTATAAATATTTTGGTAGAGATCGAGATAAACAACAACAGCAGCAAAAACAACAAACAAAAATTCCATCGCTAAAATTTTCTTCCGCAACAACTTTACCTAAATTGGACGAAGACGATGATGACGATGAAGAAATTTTTGATGGTGAAGAAGAAAAAGCCGAAAACGATGGATTTGATGATTATTGGATAGATTTGGATGATGATCCCAAAAAACATAAACAAAATCTTCAAAAAACTAAAAATAATTCAGAGAGAAGGCTGGCAGCGACGAAAGAAATATTTTTTGATGGCGATGAAAAAGAAAATGAAAGGACTTCGGTTAGGCGAACATCCACAGCCTCATGGAAGCCGATTCCGCCGACGTCATCGTCCATGATTTCTTCAGTTACAACAAAAATTTCTACAATTACTTTATCTGAAGCAAATTCATTAAATTCGGGTATTATGAAAACCTCAAAATTTTATTATTTTATTATTTGGGTTATTGGTTTTATTATTTTGAGATTTATTTGAAACAAAAAAAATTTGGACAAAAAAGACATGCTTTCTATTTTCATGGTTTTTTTGGATGAAATACAAACAAAAAAGTAAGTTTTAAAAGTAACTCTTTGAAACTCGTTTTCTAAAATTTTACCTTTCAAAATTGAAAATTCAAAAGCTTATTTAATTTAGAAGAAATTTATTCAATGTTTGCTGCCAAAGTAAATCTGAGAATATAATTATAGATGCGGGTTATTGAATCAGGATAATGCCATTAATTGTGCCATATTTAATTCACTCAAGAAAAGGAATAATGAAGCCAAAATCGATTTACAAAATTCAAAGAATTTTAACGACAAAAAGAAATAACTTTTTAGAAATTAATTTTTATTTTATTTTTCAGGAGTTTAGTAGCCATTATATTTATATTTTATTTTAATTTTACATATCAAATAAAAAAATTTTATTATTTTTATTAATTCTCAAAAGTTTAAACAAAAAATTAATAAAAAAACTAATAAATAAACTTATTTAAAAATTTCCCTTCTTCTAAAACAGGTTGTGATTCCGCGCTCGGAAACTATTCATGGGAAAGTTACAAAAGAATGAAAACTAAAGGAAGGAGACATTTCTAAAAATTTGCATAAACATGAATGAAAGCGCAAAATAGGATTTTTCATTCTCATTTCATGGAAATGAAATGGTGATGAGTGGCTGTTTTCTTTTGATGAAACATTAGGGATCTAATATCAAGGCAAGGATCCGTAGAGATAATAGCTGGGGAAGGATCCAAGGACCAAAATCAAGTGAAGGATCGGTTAACTAAAAAAAAGATGATAGGATTCAGAGAAAGCATGGGATCGAGATAGGGCACATGATCCGAATTGTAGAGACCTAATTTCAGAGAAAGGATCCAATGAAATAATATTAGTAGAGTCAAGGGAGGGATCCAAGGACCTAATTTCGAGGATCCAAGGACCCAATATCATTCGAAGATTTCAATGACCAAAAAAACAAAATAAACGAAATAACAAATTTGCATAAAATGGCTTGAGTTTGTGCAATAAAATTTGCATAAACATGAATGTAACGAATGCAGATAGACTTTGCATTGCAAGGAATGTTAGCAATGACGATGGTTGTTGATTTTGAAGCGCTTTAAACATTTAAAGGTCTTATTAGAAAGGATGGATTGAGGATTTCAAAGAAAAGATAAGAAAAAACTCTGATGGCAAGCTTTTTTTTGAAACACGTAGAATGAATTATCCCGAGGACCAAAATCGAGAAAATGTCATGAAATAATCCAAAATTGATAAAAATGCTATTGAAAATCTTAAGGATATTTTTGATTAAGTTTTAAGGACTTTTGAAAAGTAAAATGCACAAAGATTTCACAGATATAGTAGCATGTATGACCTTATTTTACTAAGAACTGCGTATTATAAACTATAATCAAAAAACATTATATTTTCGAAACAGTAACATTTACTCGGCGCGCCGTAGGCGCGCCACCCGCCTAGTATAAATAAAATTACATAGCAAAATAAAGCGGCCAAAGAAATAAATTACATAAACTTTGTTGTTTCTTCATCAACTTTCGCAATGTCGTCTTCTTTTTCAACAACAGCAATCATCACATGATCCAAATTATTACCTTTTGTTTCAATCAAAAATAAATATGACATTATTAAACTTATGGTTGAAAAACCCAAAATTACTGCATAAACACTTTCAGGTGAATGATGATGAAGGATGGCAACCTTAATAAAAAGAGTTTTTGGTGGTAAAAAATGCCAGTGAAAATTTTAACGGTAAAGGACTTACAATTGGAGATAAAAGTGCTCCAACTCGAGCGATTAATGAACATGACCCTAGAGTCGATGCTCGCATAGGAGTGGGCACAACTTCGATTCCACAAAGATAACAGGCATCCTAAAAAAATTTTAGTTTGAAGGAAAAAAACGATTCTCTAAAATAAAAAATTTTTGAATTACCCATGTATGTTCAATAAATACTATTCCTAATAAATTTAGAATTAAAATTGGAATTCCCTAAAGATTATTTAATAATTTTCTTAAAAAAAAATTTCTGAAAAAAAAACAAACTTCGAAATTAAATTTTGTTAAAACTACCAAAGCCACGAAGCAAATCATTGCAGCAAGTTGAGAGCATTGATGAAGGTTTCGACGACTAAATTTTGGGAAAGTTGTGTCCAAAATTAATAAACACTAAAATAATAAAATAAAAATCCGACGACGACATGAAAATGTTTGAAGGAAGCTAGCTTACATATTTGGAAATAGTTATAACAATAGCAAAACAAATTTGATTAATAAATATATTTCCACTTATATTATTACTATTTAAATCAATGCCATATGATGAAAGACTTGCAACAAACCACATCACCCATAAAACTATTACACGTTTAAAAACATTTCGATCTCGAATTATGTCTCTAAAAAAATATGCATCAAACAAAGAAATGAAAAAAATAAAAAAAAAGTTTTACAAAATGCTTTTCTTTTCAATCACGGGATCATGTTGAATTTCTTGATATTCAATTCCAGCAATGTTAGCTATCTTTCGTTCACTTTTTTTCATGGTTTCAAGTTTTCCCTTAAAAAATTAAATCAATTTTTATAACCAAAATTATTATTAAAAACACTTTCAAAAGTTTTTGGATTTTAGCAACAAAAACCTTTCATTTTTTATTTTATTTTCGTGTTTGAAATCCCAAAAACATTATTATTTAATTTTGAGAGCTCTTTTTATTTAAAAAAAAGAAGAATCTTACTTTATAATGTAACCATGTGGGACTTTCAGGAAATAAAAAGAAAACAATGAGAACGGAAGGAAATGCAAAAATCACTGACGCTATCGTAGCTGACCGCCAATCAGTAAAATAATAACATGTAACAGTCATTAAAATTCTTCCAATTCCCTAAAAATATTTAATCATTAATGAAATAAATAATTATTTAAATTTAGCAATTTCAAACCCAATTAAAAATGCATCGAAGAATCATTCGTTGAGTGGGCAAAATTAATTCCATAATAAAAGTGTATAAAACCACAACAATTCCACCAATGGAAAAACCCAAAATAAATCGGCAAACAAAAAGAAATCTCCAATTTGGTGCAACAACTAAAAATATATTCAAAAATTTCCATTAAAGATTCCGTGTAATTTACTTCAGTAAAATTAGAATATTTTTTTTATGAGAATAGCAAAAATTCCTTACCACTTAAAAGCATCATAGCTAAAGCCAATAACATATTAGCTAATGAAGTCCATTTCCTTCCAAATAAATCCGATAAACTTCCATTCGCTATAGTTCCAATTAAAACTCCAGCAAATTGTACTTGACTTAATAAAGCTGTTAAATAAGCTTTAGACCCACAAATCCAATCAAATTCTAAAGCCATGGAATAAAAAAATGTATTTTCAAATTCTATTTTTGTTGTTTCATTGCAACTTTTATAAATCAAACAATCCTTCCCAAAATTTTCTGTTGGTAAACAACGCCATCGAGGAACATAATTTAAAAATATTGGAAATATTAATTGAGTTACAAATATCAAACTTAGTTGCCAAGTGCAAAGTACAATTAAATGAAATCGATTTATTCCAAATATTTCCATGCTTTTTTTTTGAACTTTGAAAAATAAAAGAAGGTTAAAAATAATTTGTAGTCAATGAAATTAAAAGTAGCAGCCAGCCGATAGTTTTCGTCGTCTTTTATCTGACGTCTAATAGGTTTGAAACAAAAAACAACAAAATAAAATAAATTTAAAAAAAAGATGTTATCGAAGTTTTGTTGTTGTTGAATAAGAATAACGAACAAAAAAAGTAACAAATTTGATGAGTGAAAGAATGTATGAAAAAATTTTTCAAATGAAAAAAAGGTACAAAAGTTTAATTTAATTCAATTTCATTTTTTTTTTGGTGTATACAAAGTTTTTTATGTAATAGGATTATGTTTCGTGATCATTGCGTACATTTATTTATGGGAAATGAGACATGAAGGGATTGAATAAAGTTGGTAAAACAAACCAAAAATAAACAAAAAAGATTTGAGAAATTTCTCTAATATATTTTAGCAAAAAAAAAAACAGAAAGGTATGAGTAACTACGAAATAAGCAAAATGCCAATAAATTGTTTTTGTAATTATTTATTTTTTATTCACACATAAAATTAAAAGTGAAATAAAACATGATCAGTAAAAATGGTACAAAACAAAAAATGAAATAAAACATGTTCATTTTTTATTCTTTTTTCCTTTGTCTTGCTTCTTGTTGTTGATCTTCTTCTTTGTTTTGCTTTCTTGAGTGACGTCTTCAGCTGGGATTTTCTTAGGATCGATGACCGATGATTGATTGTTGGTTTGAGATTGATTTGATGGCTGCTTTTCTCCAGAAGTTGAATCAGTGTCAAGACCATCGATATTCGTAAAATCCTTGATACTCTTGAAATAGGCTCTTTCAAGAATGTGGATTGGAAATGGTTTTGATGCTCTATCACGAAGAGGACATTCTTTACGAATTGTAGGAGCTTGACGACTAAAAAGGAATCATAAATAAAAAGACAGAAAACATAAAAATAAGCTACCGAATCCAAGTACAAGCTTTTCGACGATTGAATTCAGGAAAACGAGGCATCAAAGCAATGACCATAAGCAAAGGAAGTGAGAATTTGTGAATCATGTCCAAATCAGATGTGATATGTTGAGAGTATTCCGCACCGAAAGCAAAGTAAACATGAATTTCAGGAGTTGAACGGTGTTTGAGATAATCACGAGCCATTTCTGTCATCTTTGTAATTTGTTTTTTATCATCGAATTGAACGCCGCATTCAACAAGAACTTTTTCAGCTTCAACACTAAACGTAAATAGTTATAACGAAAAAGGATTATGTAAAGACAAACATCATTCGATTCAATTCAGCATACATTTCAGAGATGGAGAGGAGGAAGAGGTTGACTTCACTTTCTTGAACTTTTCTGCCTTTGACTATAGGATAATTTCTAAAAAAGAATTGTGTTATTATAAGTTTACTAATAGTTTCAAAACTAACTTTCTCATTTGTGCAGCTTCTGTGTGTGACACTTTTTCAAGGCATCCATGACGAGAAAGTGAATCAACATGAGATTCCATGAGAGCTTCTTTGTTAAGAACCATTTTGTCAGAAACCGAATGAGTACCAGATTTGAGAGATTTTGCTTTGTTGTATTCTGATCGAAATGCCATTGGATATGGAACATGAGGATTTTTAGGAACTTTGATCTTTTTTGCTTTGACGACGATGACAGGAGCAATCTTTTCAGCAGATTGTTGAGGAATCGGAGCTTCGACTTGTTCTTCTTTTTCCATTGTCTTTTTCTCAGGAGCAGCTTCTTTAACTTGATCAATTTTCGAATCCACGGTTGGCTTCATAGATTCTTTAACAACATGTTCAACTTCTTTGTTTTCAATTTCTGCTTGAATGTTCTTTTTGGGTGATTCAGGCATTTCAATTACGACCTTTTTTGTTCCCATTGCTACAGCTTTGTATTGACCTTCAGGAGGACCATGCTTCTTTGATTTTCTTTTCATAACCAACCATACCCTAAAAAGCAAAAGGTTTTAGTAGCCAAAAAATCACACATAAACTTACCCGAGTATACAAAGACCAATGAAGATAAGGAAAACAAAAACTCCGATGAGTATCCATCCATAAATAGGCATTCCACCTTCTTCTGTTGACGCTGTCGATGCTGTAATTGATGATGGTTCTTCAGA